>CM064578.1:55322964-56032266 GCA_032716605.1 Paralithodes platypus
AGAAACCTTGCCCCAGTACACACAATCAAACATTACAACTGAATTTAAAGTATTAACCTTAACAACACATATAGGCATTTTATTATCACTATTGTCACACATTTTGTTTTTATGTGAGCGAGGGTGACACAAGGCAGATCTGCCTCTGACGAGTGCCTCCCCCAGAGTTGAAAGAGTGACAGGGCCAAAATCAAGGGATGTTCGAGCCAAAATGTCTGGACACACGGAGTTTGAAGCAATTTAAGTCATCGGTAGCGGGAAAGACTGATTCTGGGGGGAGTTCCAGAGCTCAGCTTTTGAACAGAAGAAAGATTGATAATAACATTTCACTCTTGGGTCGGAGAGCTGCACAGAGTAGGGTGAAATTGTGTTGCAAGGCGGGTGCTACGTGATCTACGAAGAAAGGGTGGTATACACAGAGAGCTCTGAGGAACACTGATCATTGTAATAGCGGTAGAATAGGGAGAAAGAAGAAGCATTGCGGCGAAGAGAGAGCTATTGCAAAGAATTGGTGAGTGGACTTGAGTTAACCCCTTCAGACTCATATGACGCAGAGGTTGCCAGATTAGCAATATGAAATAGTTCTCTCACCCTTATAATTACCTCTCCAAAATTAGTGTTCTGCCCACAGCTAACTCAAAGATAACTGCAGAGGTTGAAGTAACTAAACTAAAGGTTTCTAAATACCCCTCATGGTAACAAAGGCTTTAACCCTTAACCAACGGCGCATGACATTTGTCGAGTTAAATAAATTTGAACTATGTGGCGGTGCACGACAGCTGTCAAGTGCCATTTTCAGCACGTAATGTTGCTGAGAGAGAGAGCTGAGCAGTGGGACGAGCATAGTAACCTTATGACCGCTCCCCACGACCACCGTGGACGTACTGAACTGTATTCTACCTTCCTCCCCCTCCTCTGACTCGCTACACAGGGAATTATGTACAGAAATTACCTTATTTTAGGTTTTTTGCACTTGTGTTGCACGATCGTTGCAAGAGAACCAGTGGTCGTACAAGGATGGTTCGGGTGTCATTGGAAAGCTCTATTTACGGCCTTTCAGGGATAGATACTTGTTTTACGCTCTGGGTCTTGTTTATGCATGAAAATGAGCACGGAATCAACCCTATTTAGGGTAAAAAAAAAACGCTGGGCGGCACAGTGTAAAATACCCTACCACCCGATCTTTGTGTGATAAAGTATCCCTAATCAGCTCAAAATCGCGTCATTTGTCTAGAAGTGCTGTGTGAGATGATCCTCCCCGCACGTGTGAACAATACTCAATACATGGATGCACTGTGCCTCTGTACAGAGCAAAAAGCTGCGCAGGGGCAAAGAACCCCTGGAGGTGGTTGAGTACACTCAGCTTCTGGGAAGCTGTTCTGGCAATAGTGGTAATATGATCTTTCCAAGTGAGACCAGAAAAAAAAGAGACACCAAGAATATTAAGAGAAGATGGAGGGTTAATTTGTATGTTGTTGAAGAGTAGGTCATAATCTGGAAGGGGGCGATGAGTAAACAGATGGAGAAATTGAGTTTTGGAAGCATTGAAAGTAACAAGGTTTTCTCTGCCCCAATAATGTTGAAGAGTAGGTCATAATCTGGAAGGGGGCGATGAGTAAACAGATGGAGAAATTGAGTTTTGGAAGCATTGAAAGTAACAAGGTTTTCTCTGCCCCAATAAAGATAGGTGTATTATGGCCTCCTTACGTGTGTTTTGGAGTTCCTGCTGTGAATGCTTTATTGGAAGCCTAGTTGAATAGTGTAATGTAGAGTTGTCAGCATATAAGTGCATGGGGCTGGAGGTGCAGTTGAGAAGGTCGTTAATGATTATTAGGAATAAAATTGTAGATAGTATATAACCCTGATGAACACCGGAGTTGATAGGTTGAGGAAGTGGGCAGTGGCCGTCCACAGCCGCAGCTAAGGAACGGCCGGAAAGGAAATTAGAGACAAAAGTACAGATGGAGTGATAGAAATTGTTTGGAAATAAGGGATTTGTGCCAGACTCTATCATAGGCCTCCAATATATCTAGCGCACTGAAGTCCCGTATAGAGGATGACCAACAGTTAGTAAGATAGGAAAGAAGATCACCAGTAGAGTGGCCCTTAAAGCCCCTTTTACTTTGATGTATTAAGGGCTGGAGAAACTGTAGCACCGATTAGAGACTACTTTTCGTCGCTAACACGCCAAGTACACTATCTTGGTCGGGAATTGGGACATGACTCAGCACATTTTCTATGCAGCATACAGTCTCCAGCCCTTAATATGTCAGTCTAAAGGTGGCTTTACGCTGCCATTACACACACCGCATGCCACTAACACGGACTGTAATCTCCACTAGTTGTATCAACAACGTAAAGAAAAATGGTGTGTTACTGTCTTAATTAAAATAGGCTCAAGAATTCTCCTCAATTGCAGAAGACTTAAGCTATTCTGGTCTGTCGGCGAACGGTCTCGTTGCTTGATACATCAGTGTAAAGGTGGCTTAAGGAAGCCATACTTGCGCTCTGAGAGCAGGTTATGCGAAGATAAATGCTAAAGACATTTTGAGATAAGAATAGTTTCAAAAACTTTAGAGATGCAAGAAATGAGAGCAATTGGACGTTAGTTGGAGGGTTGAGAGTGGTTACCCTTCTTTGGGACAGGTTGAATGAGAGCAAACTTCCCGCATGAAGGGAAGACGTTAGAGGAGAGACAGAGACGGACGAGTTTGCCTAGGTAGGGATTCAGCACGGGAGCACAGTTTTTTAGTACAACAGGAGGAACACCGTCCGGTCCATACGCCTTCTTAGTATTAAGCCCAGAGAGGGTGGTAAGTACATTCTTAGAAGAGATTATATTAGGCATAAGTTGGAGAGAGGGGCATGGAGAGGGAGGAACAGCACCAGAATCATCCAATTTGGAGTTTTTAACGAAAGTGATAGCGAAGAGTTCAGCTTTGTCAGAGGAAGAAGTGACGGTAGTGCCGTCAGAGAGGAAAAGACGAGGAAAAGATGGGGAAGAAAAATTGTTGGAAATATTTTTGGCTAGATGCCAGAAGGCTTGGGAAGAGCTAGAGTTTGATAGTTCAGTGCATTTATTATTGATGAAAGAATGTTTGGCCAGTCGAAGAACGGATTTGGCTTGATTCCCGGCAGAAACATAGGAAGTATGCGATTCTTGAGTCTGAGGGCGACGGTATTTTTTTAATGCTTCCTCCTTATTGCGAACAGCAGTATAAAAGGCGTGAGTAAACCAAGATTTTTTTCCATTAGTCTGAGAGAAAGACAATTAAATGTATGCTTCCATGCCTGAGAGGAAAACCTCGGTAATGCGTTCAGTACTCTCCGAGGGTCCCCGGCCATGGAAACAAAAGTAATTCCATGGGAAATCAAAGAAGTACTGCCAAAGAGCCTCCCTGTCGGCAGCGCCAAAGTGCCACAAGTGACGCCGGCTAGGAGGATTGGGTGGCCAAACCGGAGAGATAGGACAGAAGACAGAGATAACTTTATGGTGGGAGTATCCCAAGGGAGAGAATCAATTTACAGTATAAGCAGAAGGTAAGAAATAAGTCAAGAATGTTGGGCTGATCTCCGAAGCAATCCAGGATACGGGTGGGTTGCTGAACTAACTGCTCTAGGTCATTTAGAATAGAAAAGATGTTGGCTTGTTCACCAGGTTGGTCAGTGGAAAGAGAGAGGAGAGCCTATGGCAGTGGTGAACGTTGAAATCTCCTAGGATGGAGATTTCTGCAAAAGGAGAAATGGATAGAATGTGTTCCACTTTAGAAGTTAGATAGTCAAAGAATTTTGGATAGTCGGTTAGAATTAGGGGAGAGATAGACAGCACAGAACTATTTAGTTTGAGTGACACGAAAGCTTTAACCAGAGAGTTGAGAATTTTGAAGAATCGAAGTTGGGAACATGAGAAAAAGCAAGATTGACATGTATGTATATGAAATATCCACCTTTGGCTTGAAACTGAGAGGATAGAAATAGTAGGAGGATACAGAGAAACGTTTGCTTTCAGTAGTCCCAACTGTGTTTCAGTGAGAAAAAGAAGATCAGGGTTGGCAGAGGAGAGGTGGAGTTCCATAGAGTTTAAGTTAGAAGAAAGGCCACGAATGTGGCCTATCCACACTATCATTAATTATAATTGCTCACGTCTATCTATCTATCTATTGCCTGACGCCGTGAATCCCTTCGAAGGGGTGGCCACGAACGAACCGCCCCATGCACCTCTGTCCCCAGTCAGTCGACGCCCCTCCCCCCAACCAGCATCGCCTTCGTTCATGTACTCCTCTCCCTCTCTGTCCCTCCACCTCGCTCTCGTACACCCTCTTAGTCATTCTCTCGCTTTCCATACGTTCCATATGGCCGAACCATCTCAAGTTGTTCCTTTTCACACTTTCCAGCACATCTACCTCCACACCATACCTCCTTCTTACTTCCTCATTAGTCTGTCTATCCCTCCATGTAACTCCGCACGCACTCCTTAAGGGGAGATGTCCACTTGAGGGACTTTTCTTGACCCCTTTCTCCCTCATGTCTAGCCCTATTGCTTTTGAGATTTTAAGACGTTTGCCCCATTAGTTTGGTGATTTTAAGAATTTATGCCCCCATTCTGTCAATTTTAAGATCTTTCCTGCCATTTAGGTGTCGATTTTACCCTGGCGAGCGATAGCGAGCCTGTAATTTAAGAGTTACCGGCCTTCGGCCGGGAAATTTTTCTACCGAAAAATGTACAAATTTATCTTGAAAGGGGGTCAAGGGGGTGACATTTTAAGATTGCTGGAGGAGTAGGAAACAAACTAAATACCTCCCCTTAAGTAATTAATTTCCACTGCTCTCACTCTTGGTCTGAGTCTCTCAACCAACGTCCATGCTTCGCTTCCGTAAGTCAGTGTCGGGATTACCACACTGTCATGCAAGGGCTTCTTCACTTCCATACTGACCACCCTATTTCTTGTTACTTATTTTAGAGTTCCTACAACCCTCTTCCCCTGTTGTACCCTCTCCCGCACTTCTTCATCCATAGTCCCATCTTTGCTCACGTACGCTTGTATGTGATTTCAAGATTTCAAAGAGTGACGGGGCCGAAATCAAGGGACGTTCGAGCTAAAATGCCTGGACACACGGAGTTTGAGCAATGAAATGGGTTGGTTGGAATTAAGTAATTCATTTTCATTCTCTCTCTCTCTCTCTCTCTCTCGAAACGTTATAGACTGCATCACCGTTGATTCATTTAAACTCCGCCTAGACAAATATCTCGCATCAAACCCGCGACTGACTGCATTTGTAAATGAATAACTTTATTTTATCCCCCCCTCAGTTACTAACCCCTCTGTCCCCTACTAACTTCCTAATCCTGCCACGGACATTAGTTCCAGGGCAGTAATTCCCTTTCCAATGTTCCCTTACCCACTCTAAACCACTGTTTGGACACTTGATCCTCAGTGTTTTGGAGGACAAGCAACCTAGAAGGGTCACTAGATCTGTCGTTGCTTGATTTCCTTTGTACTCCTTTGTACTCCTTTGTACTCTCTCTCTCTCTCTCTCTCCTTACTTGCCTTATCATATCTTATTTTATCCTTGCTTCACGTCACTTTGCCCTGCTTCACTTTAGTTGTACCAAAGTATACCTTAACCTATTCAGTGCCGGTGACTTCCTTTTCATTATATTCTGGCAAATAGTAGACAGTAGTATTCAGCTTAGAAAGGATGTCTACCCGTTAAAAGGCTACGAACTATTTCAATTAATCATTTTAGCTACCATATATCCTTCCCACCTTCATAAAATCATATAAATGCAGCTGAAATAAAAACAAAAAGCCTTCGTCTGGTAATGTAAGGTTTAACCAACATCAGTCCAGTCATGATTCCTGCTTTTGTTCATGTCTTGTCTGCCATGTTTCCTCTACTTTGGTATTATATTGAGTATTGAATATTGTTCACATGTGTGGGGAGGATCCTCTCATACAGCACTTCTAGACAAAGTAGAAAGGAAAGCCTTTCGTATCATTAACTCCCGTCCACTCACCGACTCTCTGCAATCTCTCTCTCTTCGCCACAATGTTGCATCTCTCTCGCTATTCTATCGCTACTACAATAATCAGTGTTACTCAGAGCTCTCTCAGTGCATACCACCCCCTCTACGTAGGGTACGAAGTATCCGTCTTGCAACACAATCCCACCCCTACTCTGTACAACTCTTCAACTCAAAAGAGAAACGTTACTCCCAATCATTCTTCTATTCAACAGCTGAGCTCTGGAACTCTCTCCCTGAATCCATCTTTCCCTCATGCTATGACTTAAATTGTTTCAAACTCCGTGTGTCCAGACATTTTGGCTCGAACGTTCCTTGATTTTGGCCCCGTCACTCTTTTAACTCTGGGGGAGGCACTCGTCACAGGCAGATTTGCCTTTTGTCTCCCTTATCCACATAACAAAAAAAAAAAAAAAATATATATATATATAATTATATATTTATATTTTATATATATATATATATATATATATATATATATATATATATATATACAGTATATAACATATACTGTATAATATATATATATATATTATATAAAATTATATATATATATATATATATATATATATATATATATATATATATATATATACTGAATATATATATATATATATATATACGGTATATATATATATATATATATATATATATATACAGTATATACAGTATATTATAATTCACATAAAACTGTAACTTGCTTCCCGTGCAAATATTATGACATGCTACATTTGACGCCTACATATGTGTTTGTGTATTTCACTGGGTTTATCTACAGGAACTGAGCTGCCAACCTCCTACAAAATAATGTATTTATTGTTTCCATAATTTGCATGCCCAGTTGCTTCTACCTTTCATACTCTTATCACACTTTTCTCTGCCAATTTGTATTTAGGGGGACGTTCTAGTTATTGGTTTATTTTGAATGTACAGTATATATAATATATTCGGTCAATATTTCGGTCTATGTAATTTGATTGATATTTTTTTTTTCTTTATACATTTTGAAGGTTTTTAAAGGTCTTTTGATGTGTGAAAATAGTAGGATATGTATATTAACCCATTATCCAACAATCCAAAAACATACCCCCACTAGTGGGGAGGGCTATGAAAATGAGTTGTTAAAGAGGACAAAAGATGAAAAAGAAGCCATATTTGGCAATAACCATCAGCGGTGGGATACAAAATAAGTCCCCCCCCCCCCCCCCCTCAACCAGGACTTGAAATCCTCATATATTTCAACAGTAGGGGGCACAAACCTAATATTTCTTAACCAATCCTATTGTTGGATAATGGGTACATCCTGTACTAACTTCCGATGGTCCTTGGATAATAGGTAAATACTCACTTCCGATAGTCTTTGATATTTATATCCACTGGATATGAACGAAAATTACGTACACAAAAACAATCGAAAGACGTGTGGAGGGTAGAGGAGGTGGAGAGGGATGATGAAGAGTGATGAGGAGGGAAAACCGACAAATCTTGCGAGGTAGGCGATATAGGATTTTTTGCTCAGCTACGGTAATACATGTTTACGTGCATTTAGATACATATAGAAATGAAATACATGGCATAAGAAAGCTATAGGTCACAATGAAGTCGACTACTGAATTTAAGGACATAACATATACTGTATAATGTTTGTCCTTAATGTCTTTTTTAGTTTCTTTAGGCCTCCGTCAAGCTTAAGAATTTGCCCCCCAGGCCCCCCGGGGTTCCAGAGAAATTTGTACATTATTCGGTAAAAGAATGCACTGGTCGACGGCCGGTTCTTACTATATTGCAGGGTTGCATAGTTCGCCAAGAAAAAATCGACACCTAAATGACACGAAAGGTCTTCATATCACGAAACTAATGGGGCAAATGTTTCAAAATGTCAAAACTAAGTAGGCTAAACATGAAGGTGTCAAGAAAGAAAAAAACAAATACAATAAACTCCCTTCAACACCCTTATTCTAGCGTAATCAGTGTTAAATATCCACACAACGCTATCTCCTCACTACCCTTTGTCATATCAACTCGTAAGGACACAAATTCCTTACCATAACTAAATTCACCACCATTACGTAATTTTCATCATATTCTGGTTACCATTAGACGTTTTTCTTTAGTTTATGCTCTACCTTTACGATTCAAATGGTTCAATACATTTTCAATGAACCATCAAAGTAACATGGGTCTTTCTCAAACTACATAAAACCATCTAATTTTAGTCAGAATCAAAGGAGGTAAAAATACGTCATAGTGCTGAAGGAGTTAATTACTATACAACCTGCCTAACTTTCCCTCCTCACAACTTTCCAACGTTCTGCTCTCATGTTTAGCCCCAATAGGTCAGAAATGTGTAAACGTTCACCCCATTAGCTTGGCGATTTTAAGACTTTTTGACCCACATCTGTGTCAATATTCAGACCTTTCGTGCCATTTAGGGGTCGATATTTTCCTGGCGAGCAAAAGAGAGGCTGTAATTTATGAGGAAACGGCCTTCAGCTGGGATATTTTCCTTTTTTTTTTTTCTATATTCCAACTTACTTCCTCTCGGGCATAGGCTGAGAGCCTTAACATTCACCGCTTTACAATGAACAGTGAAGCCTGTGAGGTCTTGTTCCAGTCTTGGGAGTGAGACATGTGAAGCACGTAGAGTACAACAAGCACCTGCCATCTTGCCTTCACATGAGGCACGGTGCTCACTCATGGCCCGAAACGACCCCATCTCTGAAGCCACCTCGTTCCCGTGCTTCACTGTCTCACCCCCCACACTCGGACTCTCACACTTACACACACACAACGCCACCTGTTGAGCAGATAACTCACCAGGCATTGCACCCCTATAGCATATTTTGAATATGGGAATATTCATACAGTGCTATTTAATCAGGGAACAATGAGGGTATTTTATTGACGTTTCGGTGGGCTTGTGGTAATGCACTGATACCAGGTACAGCACAAATTCCATCCCAATAATATCTTCCCATTGATACATCGGGATTTGAACCCGGGACCTTTGGATTACCAGGCCAGTGGCAAGACCACTCCACCACACCTCCCCAATGGAGGTGTGGTACAATGTACATGTTTATCTGTTTTTTGTTATAGTGGTTTTTTTTAGCACCTTGATTTAAATTTCAAGAGAAGAGTAAACAAAAATAATAATTATTATACTAATAACAATAATAATAAAGTAGACGTGCCGTTTTGCCCAAAATCAAAACGGCATACCCAACTCTGCGATGGGTTACCATCATCACTAATACCATCATCAATCACAATCACCATCATCACTACTACTGCCATCATCACTACAACTGCCACAATCATCATGACTACTGTCATCATCACCATGACTATGATCATCATCACTACTACAATTACAATCATCACTACTACTCTCACCATCATCACTACTACTGTCACCATTGTCACTACCATCTTAATCACTATCATTGATACTACACCTATCAACCATCATTACTACTATCATCACCACCATCCTACAATCATTATTACTACAGTTAACATCATCACTACTACTATAACCATCATCATTACTACTGTCATAAGTATTACCATAATGTATCCTACTATCACCATCATCACTACTACTGCCATCATCACCATTACTATGATGTTCATCATCACAACTATTGTCATCATCACTACAACTTTCACCATCATCGATAATACTCACACCCTCGTCATTACCATCATCACTAGTGTCATCATTATCACTACAACTATCATCATTACTTATCACCATCATCACTACTATTATGACCATCATCACGACTACTACAGTAGTATTGTCACCATCATATCTATTACTGTCACCATCATATCTACTACTGTCATCATCATCACTACTGTCATCATCATCAATACAAATTCAACCATCATCACTACTAGTATCACCATCATCACTACTATCACCATCAATCCCACTATTACTACCATCACTTCTAATGCCAACTAAACTAACTTAACCTAGCAAGTGCGGAGCGAGATGTTTTTGCCCCCAGAATGCCATCATTGCTGTGTGTGTGGGGGGGGGGGGGGTAAAAACCATATTTTGGACATAAAATTATAACTAGTGCATAAATTCAAATAATCTTTTATGACTGACGTTCACATTCACGCAACAAATGTACGTGTGAAATTTGGTGAAAATCCGTCCAACGGTCTAGGAGGAGTTTCGAGACGACGGGCAACAACAACGACGACAGACATTCTTTTCCGGTGGTACCCACTATACGGGGGGGCGATACCAAACTCTGCTTACGCAGAGTTGATAATAAACATATTAACAATAATAATAAAGTAAACGTGACGTTTTGCCCAAAATCAAAACGGCATACCCATCTCTGCGATGGTTTACCATCATCACTACTAATACCATCATCTATCACAATCATCACTACTACTGCCATCATCACTACAACTGTGACAATCATCACAACTACTGTCATCATCACCATTACTATGATCATCACTACAATTACAATCACACTACTACTCTCATTATCACTACTACTGTCACCATTGTCACTACCATCTTAATCACTACTATCATCATTGATACTACAACTATCAACCATCATTACTACTATCATCGCCACCATCTTACAATCATCATTACTACTGTTAACATCATCACTACTACTATAACCATCATCATTACTACTGTCACAAGTATTACCATCATGTATCCTATCACCAACATCACCACTACTATGATCTTCATCATCATAACTATTGTCATCATCACTACAACTTTACCCATCATCACTACTACTCACCATCATCACTAATACTCACACCATCGTCACTACCATCATCACTACTGTCATTATTATCACTACAACTATCATCATTACTTGTCACCATCATCACTACTATTAAGACCATCATCACTACTACTAGTAGTCACCATCATATCTACTACTGTCACCATCATATCTACTAGTCATCATCATCACTACTGTCATCATCATCAATACAACTACAACCATCATCACTACTATTATCACCATCATCACTACTATCACCATCAATCCCACTATTACTACCATCACTTCTAATGCCAACTAAACTAACGTAACCTAGCAAATGCGGAGCGAGATGTTTTGGCCCCCAGAACGAATGCGTTCTTAGTGTGTGCAGTTTTCGCATTACCAAAAAAAAAAAAAAAAAAATGCATACACAACTCTGCGACCTAGAATTCTGCAAGTAGTATTGAATCTCTTGGGTAAAATCGGTTTATATACTGTACAGTATATATATATATATATATATATATATATATATATATATATATATATATATATATATTGCAAATACACATAAGCTACTAAATGTTTTTATAATTACAGCCGGACTTGAACCACCGACAGTCAGAACAAATGCCCATACTTTAATCCACTATACCACGGCATGATAGAGGATACTAACTTGTGTGCAGTGGATTAAAGCATGGACACTCGTCCTGACTGTTGGAGGTTCATGTCCGCCTGGGAGTATATAATTATATATAATTACATTTATGATCACATTGAATCTTAACCATTAAAATATTTATCTATAATAAGGTCAGCATAACACTATTTTGTAGCATTTTGAATATGGTGTATTTCAAATTTAAATATATATAAGAAAGAAATAGTGACCATAATCTACGACCTTCACCATTCACCTTGACCTTTGAATAACAAAAACACAAAATTTGGACAATCATTGCATTGACCAACCGAATTTGCCAGCAAAATTTGGTGACGATACGTAACCCGTTCAGTAGTTCTGTTGGTTTAATTTCATACTGGATATTAAGACGATTTTATTTACTTCATGAAGGGCCTCCATAAAATTAGCAGGCTTTCTACCATCTTAATTAACTCTTCTTACTACCACAGATCCTTCACAAGCTCTACAATATCGTCTAATTATAGCTAGAATACAATAAAAAAGACGTCACCGGTACACAAAGGGTTAACCAGTTTAGGATGAGTATTAACAACATTATTAACATTCTTCTTTTGTTCTTTGACCTTGACCTTTAACCATAAGTATTATAATATTTATATATGATTGAAATTTATGTTATTTAAGCAAAATGCAAATAACAGTCGTCAGCTTATCGAAAATTGAGTATTTTTTATGATGAAGGTTAACTTATGACCTTGGCTTGTGACCTTGACCTTTATGTAGGATTATTTTTTTGCTTGCTTTGATGTAACACTAGAAAATCAAATAAGTGTGTCAAATTTCATTAAAGATCATCAGTTAGTTTCGGAGGTATTAAAGGAATAGTTGACCTTGACCTTTAACCTTCATCTTGACCATCTTAATTCACCGAGTCCCAGCTAGTTTATAATAAATGTACCACCCAGGACCGGCAGGTTTTGAAAAAAATAAATAAAATCCAGAAATCACCAGGAATGGGTTAGAAATGAAGGAAAACCCACAAACAAACGATCCCCTAGGTCATTAAGGGGTCCTACGGGGCGCCCGAAAGTCTGATTTACAAGAGGGGAAATGGGTAGGCAAAAACAGCCAAAAACAGGTTTTTGCGCGCTCATGCGCACGCGGTTGGACTTTGAGAGTTTTCAACCATCGGCATTGTTATGTGGGATACTTACACAGTTCCCATACAAATCTGAGCCCTCTAGGTGCCATAGGACCGGAGTAATTAACACTGACGCAAACGTATGCGTCGCTGGGGTTTAGCGTTACAAACATTGCCGACGCACTATTTGCGTCGCTGGGGTTCTGTGGGTTAATGTCTGAAAATTTTAAATTATAATTTTCCCTTAAAGCACAACTGTCTGAACAAATGTTGTGAAGTTTACATGAATAGTAAAGAAATTAGCATATTGACCTTATATTTGACGTTGACCTGTGACCTTGTATGACCTTGGTCTAAGCATTCCGAAAATGCATATGTCTAATGAAAATCTTACACTAAATAGGAAATACCAGTAAAAATCATATTTCGACCTTTAACCTTGACCTTTGACCTTGACCTTCAACCTTAGAATTTCTTTTCAAATATTTAGTTAGCTTAACAGCAATGTTCGTATTAGCTAGAATTATGAATATGGTGTAATTTGGATTAAAACTTATTGATTACAAATAGTGATCATATGCTGTGACCTTGACCTTTGACCTTTGACTAAAAATAAGATACATATATTTGGATGGTCATTGCATTGACCAACTGAAGTTGCCTGTATAATTTGATGACAATACATTAAACAGTCAAGAGGGAGTTTAGGGAAAATGACAAATACTCTTGTGTTGACCTTGACCTCTGACCTTGCGGCGGTAAGCCCTGGGTGTCGGCCGTGTGGCCTGCTGCGCTCCCGGCCATTTGCACTCGATTTTAACCCTTTAAAAGCCTTAATAATGCTCCTAACTTGCTGCTTTTTAGATACGGACTTAAGTCGTGTCCCGCTCTTTAAGTGTTAAACATAATTATGCTACATTGTGCCTTAGTGTGAAGGGTAGCCTATGACTGCTTAGGGGTGTGAGGTTAACTAGGCTATTAGGCTACTGGAAACAAATTATAATTAGCCTAAGCTTCCTTCAATAAGTTAAACATAGGCTATATTGTGCCTTAGTTTGAAGGGTAGCCTATGACTGTGCTTAGGGGTGTGAGGTTAACTAGGCTATGCTATTACTGGAAACAAATTATAATTAGCCTAAGCTTCCTTCAATAAGTTAAACATAGGCTACATTGTGCCTTAGTGTGAAGGGTAGCCTATGACTGTGCTTAGGGGTGTGAGGTTAACAAGGCCATTAGGCTACTGGAAACATAATTAGCCTAAGCTTCCATCAATAAGTTAAACATACATTGTGCCTTAGTTTGAAGGGTAGCCTATCACTGCTTAGGGGTGTGAGGTTCACTAGGCTATTACTGGAAAACAATTTTAATTAGCCTAAGCTTCCTTCAATAAGTTAAACATACATTGTGCCTTAGTTTGAAGGGTAGACTATGACTGCTTAGGGGTGTGAGGTTAACTAGTCTAGGCTATTACTGGAAACAAATTATAATTAGCCTATGCTTCCTTCAATAAGTTAAACATAGGCTACATTGTGCCTTAGTTTGAAGGGTAGCCTATGACTGCTTAGGGGTGTGAGGTTCACTAGGCTATTACTGGAAACAAATTATAATTAGCCTAAGCTTCCTTCAATAAGTTAAACATACATTGTGCCTTAGTTTGAAGGGTAGCCTATGAGTGTGCTTAGGGTTGTGAGGTTAACTAGGCTATTACTGGAAACAAATTATATTTACCCTAAGCTTCCCACAATAAGTTAAACATACATTGTGCCTTAGTTTGAAGGGTAGCCTATGAATAGTGCTCAGGGTTTGTAGGTAGCCAATTACTGTTACTTGGGTTTCATAAATAGCCTAATACTGTAGTGTGCAGGCTTTGGTAGGTAACCTGTTAGGTCTACTGTAGTGTTTTGTATTTAGTTTGAGTAATATCATTTTTGTATCACTTGTTTTCTGTAAAAGTTTTAATTATAATGTAGCCTAGGTTCCTTTGATTTGTTGATATTATTTAGCGGTTACATTATATAAGTTGGATTGGTAGCCTGTCAATATTTTCCAATTATTTAAACTAATCCCTACTTGGAACTCGATTCTTTATATCATTAACAACATGCAAATCACGTGAAAACAGCAGGGATATTTAAATTCATGCAATATTTTGTGATCAGTGCTAATCTTGATAGATTAAATATACAGTATTCCCTTGCTTGTCACTTTGCAACATTCAGCATTGCCTGTCAATCCGTTCTTGATTATTAGTGAACTTTGATGATTGATCTTTATTTTTTTTTAATACAGCTTAACCCTCCAACCCCGGCTAGGGTAGATCGTGACTGTACTCTGTGACCGGGGGTTTTGAGGAATTTTGGTCCATGTTGATTCACCTGTTACTCCTGAAATACATGACACAAAGTTGTAAAAAAAAAAAAAAAAGTTGCACAAACCTTCATGTGTAGAATGCCGTTGAGTAGAGGTCTCTACCCAAGTGATTGCATAATGGCGAGCGCGGGAAGTGGAGTGATTTTTATGCGGGAAAATCTTCCCGCGTTCGGATGTGTCGCCTTGGCCCAGGCCCCGGCTTGGCTAACCTACTGCGCACTTAGCCACTCGTCGCGCCAGAGTTTTTACCTCCCGGAGGCGATTTTATTTATTGATAGTGATGTTATTATAGTTATTTGGAGTCCAATTATATAAAATATGTGTATTAGGCTATCATTGTCACTAATATTTCACATTTTCACTCGATACCCCGTAGTTTTATGAGTAATTGAGGCTGGTTATTGTTATATTACGCACTGATTATTCGTTATCACAGGTGTTTATTATACTTTGGCCATCTAATATTAGTTCGTGTGTCACTTTCACTTTGGTAAATATGCTTGAGAGAGTGTCACTGTCACTGATAATGCTCATTTTCACTTGATACGGTACATTTTATTAGTAATTGAGGTAGGTTATTGTTATATTAGGCACTGATTATTCGTTATCACAGGTGTTTATTATACTTTGGCCATCTAATATTATGTCATGTGTCACTTTCACTTAGTTATATGCCTTGTATACGTTTTATATACAATTTATTGTGTCTTTTTTCACTTATTTACATATGTTTTCATAATACAAGACTTTTTATCACAATACATTGTTTTATTTCCACTTGTTGCCTATATACATACATATTGTCAGTCTTTGGTACTTTCACTATGATTAGTTAGTACTCCTGCTTGGTGTGGTACTCAGCAAAGCACGGTATAGCACATAGTGACACCTGGCACTCCACACACTGCATGGTGGTCTTTTTCTGCTTCCTCGGCCTCACCTAGCTGTTCCAGCAGACATGGCACCGCCTTCTGCTAATGGTGACTCCATCTCGTTCCAGAGGCAGGTAACCGAGCTTGTGCACATTTAGATACTGTGCACACTGCATGCGGTCCTGAATGGGGCGCCCAGGTTGTGCCACTGCCCTCTGTGGCGTAGCATACCTGTCCAGGAGCTCCACCAACACCTGTTTTTGGAACCTCCGCAGGCTACTGAACTTCCTGGGTGTGCGCGGATTCCGAAGCCTGTAGATATTGTAGGCATTCAGCATTGACATGTCCACCATGTGCAGAAAGAACTTTTTGTACCATCTGCACGAGGTACGCAGACAGTCGATGAAGCCTATCTGCATGTCGGACTTGTCCACCAGCCTCATATTTATGTTGTAGTCCATTACAGCATCGGGCTTGGTCACCCTGACTTGGGTGCGGCGATCCACCTTGCCAGTCTCAACCATTTCCCCCTTGTGGACGGTGCTCAGGAAGTTGACCTTCCGCTGGTCGTGCCAGTGGATAGCCAGAATGGGTCCCGACTTCTTCTTGAAGACATCGCCTTTCTTGGTTTTAGGAGGGAAAGTTGGCATGCCCTTCCTTTTCGCTCTAACTGTGCCTACAGTCCCCGTCTTGCGCTGATGGAGGTACTTTGAGAGAGTGGGGGACGTGTAGTAGTTGTCCGTGTAGAGGACGTGATTCTTCTCGAAGTACCGGTTCATCATGGCTTGAACCACTGCTCCGCCAAAGCCAATGAGGGGGTCTATTTCCACGTCCCCTTCCTTCCCGCTGTAGACCAGGAAGTCCAGGACATAGCCAGTTTGGCAATCGCACAGCACAAAGAACTTTATACCAAAGCGATGTCTCTTTGAGGGGATGTACTGCCTAAAGCTTTCCCCGGAACAGCACAAGAGACTCGTCAATACAGACGTTGCAGAAGGGCGTGAAGTATGACGTGAAACGTTCTCGCATCATCTCGTACAACGTCCTAATCTTCCACAGCTTGTCAGAGAGATGCATGTCGGTGTTGGTGACAAGATGGAGCGCTCCGAGGATGTCGAGGTACCGGTCCCGAGAGATGTATTTCCCGAAGGCAGGGGTGGATATCAGATCTTTGGTGATCCAATAGTCAGCTAACCTGTGCTTCTTTACATGAGGCATTATCATGGTGATTGCCAGGAACACCATGAACTCGGGATGAGTCACTGGGGTCCACCGCTTCATCTAGCCCGTCACCTTGCCAAAAAAGTTCACCTGGATTTGGTGGTGCTTGTTTGTCTCCTCTATGACAAACTCAGTAACCTCCTTATCAAAAAATGCCTCAAAAAGCTCATGTGGTGAAGCATTGGGGCCTGCGGGAAAACTTGGGGTAACTCCTGAACCCTCCTGTACCTCATCAAAAGGGGTTACATCAGGGTCATTCACTTCATCAGCAGCCACATCCTGCCAGTTGAAAATATAAAATGGGTCCTGCTGGCGACGCTGACGAGGAGCTGCAGCTGGGGCAGCACGCCCACGAACTTTGGCGGCGCGCACCCTAGGGCGGCCAGGAGCGCGATGGCGCCCAGGCCCAGCCCGGCGGCCAGGGCGGTCAGGAGCACGACGGCCCTGGGCCAAGCGTCTAGTTATTCGATGTCCATAAAGTCATCGTCGTTGTCGTCAGAGCCGTCATCTTGCCCTGACGGTGGACCCAGGTAATCATGGCCAGAGTCATCTGTGAGGTGCCCTTCATCTTCAGACCCCCCCTCATAATCTCGCGGGGAACGAATGATGCGTGGGCGGCGTGTAGGTCGGCGAGGTGGGGAAGGATTGGCAGGTGAGGCTCTGTCATCTTCATGCAGAGGTTCGGGGCTCCTTGGCCTACGACGAGTCGTAGGCAGCACTGGTTCAGTGTCTGTAGGTGCAGGTATGGATGCGAGGTCAAATACATCGTCAGGAACCTCAGTTGTAGGCTGGAGAGGTGGGGTGGACCCTGGGGAAAGTTGCGGGGGCGTATGGCTGGGACCGGCAGGGGTGGAAGCCGCGGGAGCCTCGAACAAAGAGCGCCTACTTGTAGCTCCTTTTTTCACATATTTTCTCCCTTTTCCCTTTTATGTAGTAGTATGTCTCCTCTCGGGGGAAATAGGGGGTAAATAGGCCGAAAGTTGGGGGTCCTCAACCCTAGGCAGTGCTGGTGGTGGTGGGGAAGAATGGCGGGCGCCTGGGGCAACTTGGGTGGCGTGGGTAGATAAGGAAGACAATGGCGGGTCAACCTCACCTTCACGCTCAGCCTCACTGGCACCCTCACGCACTGCTCCCTCACCAAGTTGTCGGGCCTCTTTCCTGGCTGCCGCGGCCGCCTTTTCAAGAACTTGCTTCTTATAAAAACGTATCTTGAATGGGGATTTAGCTGGCGAAGGGCTAGGTGTCGTGTCACTCAACCTAAACTTGGCAGTCGACCTAGTGCTGTCCCATTCGCTCACTCTCACTACACTCTCATCACCTTGCACAACTATATCACGTTCAGTACTATCATCACTTTCATCGTCATGCTCAAATCCAACAAATTGCGCGTCTCTTTGATGAATTTCGTCTAGATCGTCTAAATCTTCACTATAGTGAGACTGATAAGACTCGGAGCTATCACTGCCCAAGTCATCAACACTATTTTGTCCTTCACCACGTTCATAACTCCTCAAAGCTATTTCAATACCTCCGGGAGTCAACGCATCTTGTACGTGCCTTTGCGTTAGGGCGCGACGAACCTGGGCAGGCGTCGAAGGGAGCATGGAATCGGACACAGGGGAATCACTTTTTGGGCTAGTATCCATGTTGGCGGTAGAGTAGAGACTGTTTTGGTGGCGTACATGGTGTCTGGTGGCGTCACCTAGCGACCACGGAACGAAATGTTTACGCGCGCCATTCGAAAGCACATACGCAAGCAATGGTACAATGTTGTACCACCCGGGTTCCTCGGGTCAAAACATAATGGTACACACGTGTACCACCCGGGGTTGAAGGGTTAAGGTTGAAGTAGCTTATTATTAATGTTCATAGGCTATTTATTTTTGGGGAGTCTGTTCCACTTAAATGTTCTGTGCCTTTTTATTCCCTTTTTATAGATGATTGATGATTTATACAATACATGGATATCTGATCATTTTAAGATTGCATTCATATTATATTTTGTTTGTTTAGTCTTTGTGCCTTTATGAAATTGAATTAGTATTATTGGTTAGCTGCAGTTACTTTAACCATGGATAGATAACTTGATACCCAATGCGGACATGCATCGGTGTGCAAAATCTTTTTTGGGGTTCTGCGCAACCACACAGGCTCATATCCCGCGATTCAGAGTGGGGCCAGCCTTATTCATATTTGGCCATTGTTGCCACAGGATTATTTGTCTAAATTCTTGTGGGTTTTTGTGTGTATGTGGCATCTATTACATCCTGAATTCCTGATTCTTATGAAATTGGTCTTTCGAGATGATATTGGCACTTGCATGTTGATTTTCGTCCCTGTCCATTTATATTCTTTGGGGAGATTGTAGGCACCAATCGAGCAGGGGAGTACCCAGGGGAAGCCACGTAGGAATATGATAAGAAGTTGCTGGAACCACTGTTTCATTTGTCTGACTCCCCCCACTGTTTCAATTTGTGCCTCACAGAGAGTGAACCAGCTAACCCTGACACACACTCTCTCCTATTCATTTCACTACACGTAACTAGTACACCACACTTCTTTCCAATACACCTAAATTACCTCTAACGTGCCTTGAATTTGCCTTTCTGTTGTTCTTTCAACCTTGGGGTTGGGCGAGATAATTGTTACAGGCAGCTTTGCCTTTTGTCTTTTAGATGCACATAGAACAAATAATGTAAGTACCCCCACAAATCTTTAAAGACTGGGGAATGATTTCAGGGGTAACAAATAACTAACCTTTTCTCTTTCCGTAACAGCTCGCCTCCAATATGGTCTAGCGGGGATTAACCTACACACCTCAGAGCCTCATCCGTCCACTACAAGCCCTCCAAGTGCCAGCCTCCTCCAGGAATCATAAGTATTTTTCTTTCTTATATGTCATTCGTAAAACTAACTTGTTTTTATATCAACATTCCAACTAAATAGCATTATTCATCCAATTTCCATTTTACTTCAGCATAGTATTAAGAAAACATTGAATTAGATTTAGTAGGATATAGAAACAAAATCTGTATGATAGTTTTCGAGTAATTTATTTTTAAAGCTGTGGTACCCCACTGATTAGGCTACCAAGATATATTAATGTAAAAATAAATGTTACCTACCCAGGATTGATATATTAGAGTATAATACCCATCATTATCATAATGCCCAAACAAACACGTAAATCATCTTTAGGAAAAAATCAGTTGATTCAAAAAGAAAAATGGAAGAGAGAGAGAGTGAAGAATACAGACAGGAGGAACAAGTTAAAGATGCACAAGCTAGAAAAACAGCTAGAGAAGATGCCACAAGGAGAAAAGCTGTGCGTGTGAGGGACAGCCAAGCAAGAAGAGCGCTAGAGAAGATGAAGAGCGGCGAAGAGGAGAGCATGCAGGAGTATGAAAGAGAGGCTAAGAGAGCAGCTAGGGAAGATGAAAGTCAGAAAAGTAAAGAACTGGAAGCCAAGAGACTAGTAAAAGAAGATGAAAGTCAGAAAAGTAAAGAGCGGGAAGCCAAGAGACTAGTAAGAGAAGAGGAAAGTCAGAAAAGTAAAGAGCGGGAAGCCAAGAGACTAGTAAGAGAAGATGACAGTCAGAAAAGTAAAGAACGGGATGCCAAGAGATTGATGAGAGAAGATGAACAACAGCGAAGTGAAGAACAAAAACGTGAGAGAATGGCAAAAAGAGAGCTAGGGAAGATGAAAGTCAGAAAAGGAAAGAGCAGGAAGCCAAAAGACTAGTAAGAGAAGATGAAAGTCGGAAAAGTAAAGAACAGGATGCCAAGAGATTGATGAGAGAAGATGAACAACAGCGAAGTGAAGAACAAGAACGTGAGAGATTGGCAAAAAGAGCAGCTAGGGAAGATGAAAGTGAGAAAAGTAAAGAACGGGATGCCAAGAGACTAGTAAGAGAAGATGAAAGTCAGAAAAGTAAAGAACAGGATGCGAAGAGATTAATGCGAGAAGATGAGGAGCGGCGAAGTGAAGAACAGGAACGTGAGATCATTGCTAAGAGACAGGCTAGAGAAGATCAATGACAACGATTAATAGAACTGGTAAGGGCAAGGGAAGTCATGGACACTCAGAAAAGCCTCACTGATATAAGAACTGAATTATTTCAACATTTGTCACTTAATGACTTTGAGTATAATGTTTTTGATAGTAACCCTCTGTTGGCTGCAGGTAAGACAATGTTTCAGGAATTGGAGAAAGTATTATGGCAATCTTGCATCAATTGTCATGAAAATTACATTTGCTTAGACTTTAATTCTAAACATCAAAAATGCAAGCGCTGCCAGAAGTGTCCAGCTCTCTTTAATGACATCAATGATCTCACTCCATCCCCTGCCCCAGAATGCTTACAGCGATTATCACCCATTGAAAAGTCTGCAATTTCCCTGATTTACCCTACTATTGCTGTTTACAAAATGGAGCCGTCATCATCATCCTCTAGAGGTCACACCACCAGTTTTTATCAAGATGTGACCGATTTGGCCAGTACATTGCCCCGTTTGCCCAAGGACCTACCATGTATTGTCATCAAGAGTCCAAATGAACAGATAACAGATAAAACATTCCAGGTAAATCGTGCAAACTTGATCGAAGCACTACAGTACCTCAAAGCCAATAATGAGGACTACTACCATATAGACACATCTTTTGAAAATGCAGACCAATACCCTGAATATGGGTACATTCAAAACATCCCACAAGTTGACCCTGATCTTCTTAAAATCCCACCAGAGAATCCCAATGTCACCAATGAGGACTCAGTGTTTGAAGAAGCTTCCACTGTAGCATTGCCAACACCAAAGAAATCTGTCCTTGAGAACATTCAGCAGGCTATGCATCCAAGTTCATCACACCAAAATGAAGACTCAAAGCCAGTAAGCATTCCATGGCCAACAAGACAGCCAAATCCAGCTTCAGAGTTTATATCAGGCTATTTCAGCAAATCTTTCCCGGACCTTTTTCCAGATGGTAAGGGAGACATCACTAAGCCAAAGATCGGTAAAAATCCATCTAAGCAGGAGTACTTTAAGCATCTGTTCCGCTTAAACCGGTCTTTTGTTAAACATCATTTTTTCACTTTTGTGGCCACTAACATGTTAAGAAGACATGCTGCTCTTACCAGAGGAAATGTTTTCGCAAAGAAATGTGCTGGTGATCTCTCTATGGCTGAGATGAGGAAAGCTGTTGATGAAGGCAATAATCGTTTAATAAACAAGCTATTATACTTTGCTGCTCCCATTCCTGGAACTAGACAATACATGAGATACATGTCTGACCAGGCAGTTTCCATGGTCAAGTTTATTAGGATAAATAGTGAAGACCATGATATGTTCAACTTTTTTCAAACATTTTCTGCTGCAGACCTTCACTGGGATGGTTTACACCACCTTCTCCCAGGGTCAGAACAGTACCTTCATAAGACCATTGTGAAGTCTTTTAATGATGTCCCAGAGGAAGAAAGACATGACTGTATTGAGGCAACACAAGACCACCTGTTAAGATCAAAAGCCTTGAGATATAATGCAGACTTAGTTAACTGATACTTTTATCATAGATTGCATGACTTACTCAAATATGTTCTACTAAATATAGGGGTTGAAGACTATATTGTGAGATATGAAGTCCAAGCAAGAGGTACTGTACATGCCCATCTTCTTCTGAGGGTGCAAGGTGGTCCATCTAATGATGACCTCAATAATGCCTACAAAGACATTTCAAAACTCCCTGATATCAGTAAAGCAACCACTATTCAAGCTCAAAATAACATAACAACATATTCCACTAAATACTAGGAATATCAGCAGTCCATCCTAATCCCAGTTCAGCAGAGTGGCCTGCCCCCTATGGCAAGAATATCCATAGGCCATTGACAAACATCTTGAGACAAAGGTTCCTAGACTTGCACAGTTGCACTCATGTTAAAGAACGGTATGAGTGTCTTATCAACAGAGCCATGCTACACCATTAAAATTGTAAGCTGGGGTACTGCATAAAGCAAGGAAGACAAGATTCAGATGGCAAACAACTCTGTCGCTTTGGTTTTCCAATGGATCCATTTGGTTTTGAAGAGCAGTTTTCTCCTGATGGTACAAGTTTGGATAGCTTACACAGAACTGAGATAGCCCCAATGGGTGCACAGTTTGTAGGATCACAACTAACATTTCCACACAACCATCGTACTCTTGTGCACCATGTACCAGAACTCCTTGCAATATGGGGTGCCAATGTGGAAGGTCGGCCTGTTCAGTCCTGTGCTCAGGTCATCAGGTGCCTTTTGAAATACATGATGAAAGATGAGCCAAACAGTTCCTCATTTTCTGCAGTGTGTAAGGCAGTTGTTGGTGATGCTACAGATTAAGAACCAGTCTGCAAAGCTTTTCAGAAGATTCTTATGAAAACTGTGGGTGAACATGATCTTTCAAAGCAGGAGTGTCTTCACATTATGAATGGGTTGGAGTTTGTTGAGTTCAGCCGCACCTTTGTTTCTGTTAATGTCATTGGCACCCAGAGAATACGAACTCCTACATCAGAGAATGATACAAGTTGGGCAACTGAGTGTAACTGGGCAAGTTTGTACTGGAACCGAGAGTCAGATCATCATTATCAACAGGCATTGCAGAGGTACCATGAGGGACTAGGGCAAAAAGATCCTGCTAAAATCAATCTTTATGAGTTTGCATCACAGTATACCAAATCTAGGAAACTCTCTGGTGAAGTAAAGGTCCCTCACACACACCAAATTTCAAAAACATCCCTAGAAAAAAAGGTAAACAAGAGTCAAGGTATTTTCTGTTTCTCAGGAGTATTTTGATGATCTTCAAAGCGGGTACCACATAATTATAATGACATCAATATCATGACTAAAGAGCAGCTTGAAGTGGAAGTTTCAAACTTTAGTTCACTACCAGAATGCTCTAAAATTATCAGAGAAGAGTATCTGGAAAGTCAGTCTGGAGATGAGTCTGATGCCGAGGATGAAGATGAAACTGTAAATACTGAGCCTGAACTGTTAGTGGAACCTGAGCCAGTACATGAACCTATTTTTCAGGAAGGATGGATGGGAGCCCTCAGACCCATTCATACAGAGAAAGAGGTGTATTGTGATGCCTGCAGCTTAGCAGAACGCCACGTGGGCTCAGCCGCTCGCTTGGCCACTCGCTAACACTCGCCAGGGCAATGAATTTGGCTACAGTCTATCTACAATGTTGTACTTTCTTTCTTGCGAATCGTCATGTCACAGGCAGTATAAAAGTGGTCTTTATTTTCGCCTGTGACAATGCATTATATTTGATATCATCAGTTATAAGTTTAATGTATAAGACTGAATGATACAGCTAGAGAGTGTGAGTGAGTAAGTGCAGGAGGCAGAGGGTAGTACGCGTAGTGTTACACGTTGTCTCGGTGACGTCATGCCACGGCTGGGCCCTCTGAGTGGCTGGCCGCCTTGCCGTCCTCCTGCCGCAGCAGGAAGTGGTCCACCCCGCACTCCCTGCTGCCTTTGTGCCTTCCTTGCTCAGAGCTTGCCTGACCAGCATACCCTTCACACCTCCCTTGCCACCTTGTCCCCAACTTCTACCTATAGAACACTTTCTCTCTCTCTCAACTTCTTACCTCTCATTCTTCCAATCTATTTAACATTATAACTCCCCTTTGGTTCTGCACGATTTCATATATCGGCCATCGTATTATATGCTGAAGCTTTCAGATATTTCATGCTTAGTTAGACATTTTGGAGGGGTTAACATTTTGTCTGTAGAGGTTCGACACACTCGTGGTATCTCCCTACCTATTTCTTGGTTATCTGCTGGGCTATTTAATGCTAGACTGGGGTAAGGCTATTGATGTTGTGATTTCCGATGTGTACCAGGTTTTGTTGAACTTGTACAATCACAACGGATACGTGGGAAGCCTAGGTTGTCTTTCTGACTGTGTACCTTGTGAGTTTAGCACTGTGTTGCGAGTGAGGGCTTTTGCCTCTGCCACCCAACACTGTGCTAACTCGTTTTGCTTTGACTTGAAGAGGGTCGCCAGGAAAGAACCAGATACTAGCGATCTGGATCTCTCAAGAGAGCACCCCGTCATTTAACGTAATTTGGCCGTACAGTCTTAAGGCCCTCACTAGGCTACGAGCCGCTTGCTCAGCCATTGTTTCCTAGCCTACGACATCCCAGCTAGACTTTATTCGCCTAGCAGACACCCGATTAGGATTATAAGCTCATATGTTATGTATGCAGCATTTTTATTCACATTGATTGTAAGCCTTGGTTGTTGTTGAGTTGCACAACCCGAGCAGACTTTTGCGTTGCCTGAGGAAGTACTTCTTTTGTTGTTGGAGATAATACTATTGCGCATTTATCGTTATTCCCGTGCCAGTTAACACTGTATGTCCCTACACTTGTCATATCTTGTTCCTGCTTTATATATCAGTTCAAAATCCGATTCGATCATCTTAAGCAGCATCAGACTATCTTCAGAAGATTCCTGTTCGATGCTTGAGGACTTTCATTCACTTTTTTTAATATAGGAGTGACAGTTTATTATTGTTTAGAGTAACTTTAATTATACCTTATTCTTGTTTGCATTAAATCATTCCAGTGATTTAATTAAGCTATCTATCTTTTTCCTTGTATACATTATTAACGTAATTGTATGTTGTTGTGATCAGGTTGTATCAGAGATCATCAGCCTGTAGTAGTAGTGCATTTATACCGAGTTAGAGGATACCCCGCTATCGCAGATTTAACTCTGGAGGGTATAGGTGTTTTTGTGCGCCGGCATTATAAGTTCGAGGGTTGGATCTAGTGTTACCGTTGTGGCTGTGTGCCTTTCTAGTCCAATGATTTAGAGCCCTTGTTTTAAACGAGTCCCGGTCGTAACAGTATTATGAGGCCGAGCAGGATTATGATGATGTACAGTTTCAAGTAGCTGCTAGTGATGTCGACTGGACTGAAGATGCTAGGAAGTTAGATCTAACTCCTGAAGACATGCGTCAGTTACCAAAGTGGCTAGAGAATAAGAAGGCTTACACTACATCGAGACAGGATGAAGAAATGGGAGGACTTCCAGATGAATTGAATGTCAAACAGTTTTGTGCCTTTGCCATTGTCCAACATTTCATTTTACAAGCATTTGAGAAAGGACTTGAGAATGTTTCCCAGCTCTTACTTAATATATCAGGATCAGCTGGCACAGGGAAGTCTTTCTGGCTTAACACTGAAACGCTATGCCTCAACTATGTTTAGTTCTGGTTTCATCACAGCATCAGCTCCTTCTGGTACAGCTGCTTATCTCATTGGTGGTGAGACACTTCACAGTTTACTGTACCTGCCAGTTGGGAAGAGTATGTTAGAGCCTCTTCAAGGTGACAGATTGCAAGAGCTTCAGCAGAGATTCAAATGTGTTGGCATTTTGGTGATCGATGAAAAGTCAATGATTGGGCAGGAAGTTTTTCATCAAGTTAGTCAGAGACTGCAGGAAGCTAGACCACACACTTGTCAGTTGACTTTTGGGGGGGTGTCCATAATTCTGTTTGGTGACTGGAAACAGCTACCACCTGTCTGTGACTCCTCTCTTTACAATGACAAAGTTAAGAAACCAATGGGTTACAATTTGTATCAGCTTTTTCATGACATATTTGATAAGATTCAGCGGCAAGAAGGAGATGAGCAGAAGCCATTCAGGGAAGAACTTCATCGCCTAGGTGATGGAAGATTTAGTCTCGTGGACTGGAAGAAGTGGCGGGCACGATCTATGGATTTATTACCACATGATGAGAGGCATGACTTCTTGGAGAATGGTGTATATGCATGTGCTCTAAAAAAGGATATGGTAGAACACAACATCCGCAAAGTTAAGGGCAATGGTGAGCCAGTTGCTCCGATCTTTGCTGAGAACTCTCCCAATGGAGTTGCAAAGGAGTCATCCGAGAGAGCTTGTGGCCTTTTAGGTAAAATCATCCTCAGCAGGAAAACGGTGTTCAGGCTCACATCAAATCTCTGGACCAAAGCTGGCCTCACTAACGGTGCTGTGGGAGTAGTCCATTCCATCATCTATGAAGACAATGTAAAGCCTCCATCACTCCCCATTGCTATTATTGCTACTTTCAGAGATTATATTGGCCCATCATATCTACCTCACATTCCAAAATCAGTTCCCATCTGCCCAGTGACGAGAGATTGGTTGACTAGTAAAGTTCACTGTTCAAGAGTAATGCTTCCAATAATCCTAGTTTATGCTCTATCCATCCACAAGCTCCAAGCATCAACTTGCGACAAGGTCATCCTTGACCCAGGAGAAAGGGAATATGCCAGCGGTCTGCTTCTGGTCGGAGCAACTAGAACAAAAACTTACCAAGGCCTTGTATTTCATCCTTTCCCCAACTTTGAGCGATTTGAGCAAGTCAGGAAGTCAAAGTCCATGAGGCAAAGACTCAAAGAGGAGGAAAGATTGGTAGATCTAGCAAAAATAACATTATCAAAGTATCAAAATATCATGAATAGGTATAGTAATTAAAGTATCTGATAGTGGGATGACATTTCTTGTAGCCTTATTGTAGGAACAAATTATCCAGTACTGTACATAATTAATATTAAATACTTTTAGATATGTATTTATGGTGACATGTTAACATGATAGGCTATGTGTATAGCTAGTGGAACCAGGCGATCCTTCTAAATAGTAAGGTACTGTACATATTTTTAAAAATTACTTGATGAATATTGAATGCTATTTGCAAGTACAGTAATGCGTACTGCCACATGTACCACCAACTATGCACAACCTGGTTCATGTGTCCCTATGTTTTGCAAATTTATCAGAATTATATGCACTAGGCATTTATATATATTTATTTTCAATTATCAATCTTATTCTAAAATAGTTCTATCCTACTACTTATTATAAGGATTATGTTTTGATTCATATTGCATACTATTTACTGCTTTACATATTGCACATAAAGATGAAAAAGTACAAATTTGTTGTACTGTATAAATTAAAAATAACAGGATAGCTATTATAGCCTATACTTTCAGAAGTCGTTGGAGGTGAGGATTCCGACATATGCTTAATGTATATAATGGATTGCATGCTGCCAGAATTATAATTTAGTAGCGTTTTAATTTAAGATGACGATTCAAAAGGATGAATTTTGTAAGAGACATTTATTTAGTATATATTTTTAAAAGGAAAGGCGGTTGAGGATTCTGACATGTTTAATGTAAATAATGGGTTGCATGCTGCCAGAATTCTAATTTTGTAAGGTTATTTAATTAAGATGACGATTCATTATGATGACTTTTTAAGAGATATTTATTTCAATGGGGTTGTACATATGGGAATGGGGAGGGGGGGTCCACCACTGTCCTAGGGCTTCCATCCACTAGGACAAAGACACAAAGTACTGTGTAACCTTGACGAGGTGTGGTGGCTTGTTCCTACCATGCACTTGCTTAGATCTGATGGAAGCAGATCTCTTGCCTTTATGGGAGCTATAAGTGCATGGGTAGTACTAATTAGCAGCACTGTTAACCATAATACCGGTAATTTTATATAGGTTGTAAGAGGCAGGCTTTGTCTAATTCGATGAAACAAAACAAAATAATATATACCGTACCGGTAATACTGTATGTTAAAGGTAATAGGAACCAATCGCAGAGTTGGGTATGCCGTTTTGATTGTAGGCGAAGCGGCACTTCTACTTTATTATCAACTCTGCGAAGCAGAGTGGTATCGCGCATCCCAGATCGCGTATCACAGATCCCGCCCGTATACTGTGCACCATAATTCAGCTTGTCTGTCGTCGTCGTCGTCGTCGTCCGTCCGGTAACTCCTCCTAGACCGTTCAATGGATTTTCACCAAATTTCACAGGTATATACATTTGGTCAATGCGAAGGTCAGTCAAAAAGAAATATTTAATTTAACCAAAAGGTTAAGGTCAAAGGACAACGTTAAAAATAAGATCAATATTTCATGTGTTTTAGTTATTACTCAAATTTTTCCATTTTCACTATACAAGTTACTAGTACCCTCGATATCTTATTGACCAAATTTGAAATAAATATTCTAAAGGGTAAGGTCAAAGGTCAAAATATGTGTTGTACTACTATTTCTTATAATAACTTAGATTCTCACTAGGCTTACCATGAATATTCGGAATACCTAGGCCAAGGTCATACAAGAACCTATTCAATTCCATATGAAAGGTCAAGGTCACAAGTCAAGGTCAAATATAAGGTCAATATGGTAATATCTTTACATTTCATGCAAACTTCACAAACTTTGGTGAGATAGTTGCACTTTAAATGAAAAGGAAAATCACACATTTTGAGAAACATATCATGAAGGTCAAGCCGCAAGGTGAAGGTCAAAGGTCAAGGTCAACTATTCTATAAAGATATATAAAACTAACTGATGGGTTTTAATGAAATTAGTCATGCTCATTTGCTTTTCCTGGGCAATGTCAATGAAAAAAAAAAAAAATACTCTTATATAAAAGTCAAGGTCAAAGGTCAACTTATGTTATATATTTTTAGTTTGTATTCAAATGTCTTCATTTTCACTATACAAGGTACTGGTAACCTAGGTATCATATTGCTAAAATTTTAGATAAATGTACTAAAGGGGAAGGGCAAAGTTCAAGGTCAAAGGTCAACATCGGTTTTTACTAGTATTTCTCGTAGTAACTCATAGATTCTCATTAGGCTTACCATGTATATTTGGAATACCTAGGCCAAGGGCATACAATAAACTATTCAATTCCATATGAAAGGTCAAGGTCAAATAAAAGGTTAATGTGCTATTTCTTCACTTGTTATGCAAACTTCACAAACTTTGGTGAGATAGTTGCTCTTTAAGTGAAAAGGAAAATAATAAATTTTGAGACATATAAAGGTCAATATAAAGGTCAAATGTCAAGGTCAACTATTCTATTGATATATATGAAACTAACTGATGGGTTTTAATGAAATTAGGCATGCTTATTTGATTTTCATGGGCAATGTCAATGCAAACAAAACTGTACTCTTACATAAAGGTCAAGGACACAGACCAAGGTAAAAGGTCAAATTGTATTATTTATTAAAAAAAGATTTCCTAAAAAATTTGAAAACTGACTGTGTTATGGCTTATTACATATAAAGGTCATCATAAAGGTCAAAGGTCAAGGTCAACTATTCTATTAATATATATGAAACTAACTGATGGGTTTTAATGAAATTAGGCATGCTTATTTGATTTTCATGGGCAATGTCAATGCAAACAAAAATGTACTCTTACATAAAGGTCAAGGACACAGGCCATGGTCAAAGGTCAACTTGTATTATTTATTAAAAAAAGATTACTCACATTTTTGAAAACTGACTGTGTTGTGGCTTATTACTTCTATCTATCTATCTATATGCTCAGGCCCAATCCCCATTTTGGGGGTAGCCGACTCAAGACAGAGCAAGAACAGGGAAAACACAAAAACAACATAAAACAAAAAATAAACACAGATAAAAAACACAAACTCACACACATCCAGGTCACCCAGGAGAAGACCCAGAGACCAGGGTTACCAAGGTCGCTCCAGCACTCCCCCGGCCCCTGACCACCCGGAGAGGTTCCGATCTCGGCAGGCAGACATGCAGCGGAGCCAAAGCCACAAGCCCTCCCACCACACTTCCAGGCACACCCTTCATATTAATCGTCCCCCCGGGCCAGGCGCCTGATGGACTATTATCTAGTCGAACTTGCGCCCGACCCCTTACTCCAAATGACCACGTGTTCACTCAACTATTCACAAGCATTCTCCATTCACTCCTGTCCACCACCATTTCCCCTGCCTGATCTATAGTCATTCCTCTATCATCCAAAGCCTTTCTTACACAGTCTCTCCATCTCAATGGGGGTCTTCCTGCCCTTCTATCTCCCCTTGTACCTGACTTACATATTCTCTTTGTAAGCCTTTCATCTCCCATTCGTTCAACATGACCATACCAGCTCAGCACCCTTCTGTCCACTCTGGCTGACAAATGTTCCTGCTGCCCCACTCTCCTACGTATCTCTTCATTCCTCAATCTGTCTCTACGAGTATCTCCACACTTACTCCTCAAGCAGCTCATCTCCATCACATCCAGCCCTCTTTTCTCCTTTTTCTTCAGAGCCCATGTCTCAGCCCCATACATCACTGTTGGCACAACAATTCCTTGATACAGTGCACTTTTTTACTTTCACTCCGAGATTTCTCGTCTTCCACATACTTCCCATTGCTCCGAAAACCTTCCTTCCTTCACACACTCTCTGTTTTACCTTCACTTCCATACCTCCACTCCTGCTTATCGTTCCTCCTAGATATTTAAAACACTCTACTTGTTCCAATATTTCTCCATCCAGCCTCACATCTAGATTCACCCTATGCTCTCCCCTATTACACACCATTACTTTACTTTTATTGACGTTCACCTTCAGTTTCGTCCTTCCGCAAACCACACCAAACTCTTTGACTATCCGCTGCAGTTTCTCATCAGAATCCTCCACCAATGCTGTGTCATCAGCGAACAGCAACTGATTCAACTCCCAATCTCTACCATTCTTTCCTACTAAACCCAATCCTCTTCCCATAGTTCTCCTTTTCACCTCCCTCACCACACCATCCATAAACATATTAAACAGCCATGGTGACATTACACAACCCTGTCGCAAACCTACCTTTACCTCAAACCATTCACTCAACTCACCATTTCCTACTCTCACACATGCTCTGCTCCCTTCATAAAAACTCTTAACTGCTTCTAACAAATTTCCTCCTATTTCATAAATCCTTAACACCTTCCACATTGCTTCACGGTCCACACGATCATACGCTTTTTCCAAGTCCATAAAAGCCCAATATATCTCCTTATGCTTCTCTAAATACTTCTCGCATAACTGTCTTACTGCAAACATCTGATCCACGCACCCTCTTCCCCTCCTAGAACCGCACTGTTCTTCTCCTATTGCAACTTCCGTACACTTTATTATCCTCTCTATCAACACCCTGCCATACAGCTTTCCAACCACTGACAATAAACTAATACCTCTATAACTTGAACACTCCTGCCTTATTACTTAAATCTTATATATATCAAATTTCACATAAATATTGTAATAGTTAAGGTCAGAGGTCGAGGTCAAAATAAGAGTATTTGTCATTTTCCCTAAACTCGTCCTTGACTGTTTAATGTATTGTCATCAAATTATACAGGCAAATTCAGTTGGTCAATACGACGACCATCCAAATATATGTATTTTATTTTAAGTCAAAGTTCACAGGTCAAGGTCACAGTATATGATCACTATTTGTAATCAATAAGTTTTTATACAAATTACAGTATATTCATAATGCTTGCTAATACGAACATTACCGTTAACCCATACAGTCCCAGCGACGATTATAGTCGTCGGTAGATGATTAACTCCACAGACCCAGCGACGGCTATAGCCGTCAGTAATGTACTATCCTTGTAACTGCTTGTACAACCCTGTACCGTTTTTTTTCCTCGGCTTATATAAGACCCACTGAAAGGTGAGAGAGCCAGTCTTGCCTCATCTCTTGAGGTGGAAAATTGGTCTCTCTTGCCATTTTGGCCACATTGCTTGGGACTGGGGGGGGGGGGACTTTTATTACTGTATTCTACGGTACTGAACGGGTAAAGCTAACTAAATCCTTGATAAGAAATTCTAAGGTCGAACGTCAAGTTCAAAGGTCATGGTTAACGGTCGAAATATAATTTTTACTAGTATTTCCCATTTAATTTAAGATTCTCATTAGGCATATCATGCATATTCGGAATGCCTAGACCAGCATTTCCCAACCTGGGGGAAATTTCCCCCTAGGGGGAAATTTGAAGCTGCCAGGGGGAAAATAATTACATGATTACACTGCCTACTACTACTACTACTAGCAATCTCGGAGATGGATTTTTTCTCATGCCCGAGAGAGAGAGAGAGAGTGTAGTCACAGTGTGTTTCGACTACTCTTTCCCTTGTCCACATGAAGGGGGATATCTGGATGGTTGAACTGGTTGGAGGGGGAAATGACAGAAAAAAGGTTGGGAATCGCTGGCCTAGACCAAGGTCATACAAGAATGAACATAATTCCATTTGATAGGTCAAGGTCACAGGTCAACGTCAAATATAAGATCAATATGCTAATTTCTTTACTATTCATGTAAGCTTCACAAAATTTGTTGAGACCGTTGTGTTTTAACCTGACAAGCGCGATATAGACCTAGGTGCTAGGGTAGTTATTTGTGCATTTCTAGCCCTGGATTCTGACATAATTCGTTATATTTACAATATAAACCATTATTTGTTTTCGGTATGCTTTTATTTTACATATATGATGTATATATGAACCTTCAAGAGTGCTAAAATAAGTGGGAAAAGCATTTGGGTGGTGAAAAACGAAGATATTGGCCACCCGGTCATAATCTCAGGCGAGAGAGAGCCACAGGCAGCCCTCCCCTCTCGCTGTCTGGGAGTCAACTGAGACGAGCGGGGCGGTGTGTGCCGGTGTCTGGGTGTTGCATAACGATCTTTTATGCAACCCACTTGTGCTACATTATCGCGGGAGAGAAAAATAACCGATAAATGATGATAATAAGTGGATAAATAGGTGATAATTGAGGAGGGGGGGAGGGGGGGATAAGGTGGGGAAGGAGGGGAGGGGGATGGGGGAGAAACACATGGATAAGTACTAGAGGGGAATTATCTCACCTAGAGACAAAATCCTTTGTTTTGATAGGCCCCTTTTTTTTTTGGAAGGCTTTTTTTATGGTCTTGCTTCCGTGAGGCCTATCGCGTTCCCTATAGGAAGCCTTCCGTGAGGCCTATCGCGCTTGCCGGGTTAAGGGAAAATTAAAATGTTACATTTTCAGACATCATGAAGGTCAAGATGAAGGTTAAAGGTCAAGGTCAACTATTCCTTTAATACCTCTGAAACTAACTGATGATCTTCCATGAAATTTGACACACTTATTTGATTTCTAGGGTTACATCAAAGCAAACAAAAATATAATTCTACATAAAAGTCAAGGTCATAGGCCAAGGTCATAAGTTAACTATCATAAATAATACTCAATTTTCGATAAGCTGACTACTGTTAGTTGCATTTTACTTAAATAACATATATTTCAATCATATATGCAGTATATATATATATATTATAATACTTAAGTTTAAAGGTCAAGGCCATAGAACAAAAGAAGAGTGTTAATTTTTTGTTTTTAAACTCTTCCTAGACTGTTTAACCCTTTGTGTACCGGTGACGTCTTTTTTTATTGTATTCTAGCTATTATTAAACGATATTTTGGAGATTATGAAGGAGCTGTGGTAGTAAAAAGTGTTAATTAAGATATATATATTTTTTTAAAAGACCTCCGTCTACGTATTGTGAAAAACCTGTTATCCTCCGGCAAATTGTGGGGTTGAGTGAGCGAAGGGGGGGGGACAGTGAATGAAGGAGGATACATGTTTTTCATAATACGTGTTGCTAGCCCCAAACGCGCGAGCAACTGTGGCTTTCAACCATCCGACACATCCCCTTTTATTTATGTGCATCACACATATTAAATACAAATAAAGTTTATGTTTTGTTTTACCCTACTGTGGAAAGACTACGGATACGCCACTCCTGCCCGGGCCTCACACAGTGGCATGACCCAGTCCAATCGAACTGAGCTCATGACGCTGGTGGCATTGCCCCGGAGGATAGCCATCCCTAGTCTTTGCTTGAGCCAGAGGGTTTCCCAGGGTTCTCTTGAAACTTCTCTGATTTTACGGCCTATTTCATTCACCATCTTAAGGGTGATAGGGCCGAAGACTCCTGAAGTTTCGAATGCCAGGGGCTCGAACTGATGATTTCTGGCGATGGCTTGATATTTTTCTCGCTTTTTATTTTCTGCTATCCGGGCGGCTTCACCTGCTTCGTCGGCGTTTCTGGCGATGTTGGTTGTGGAGAAAGTGTCAACACATGTGGCATCCCACACGAGGCACCGGCCATTCTTGTAAGGGAAAGTGGTCATCCCATCTGGCCGTTTGCCGTCTTCTCTGTGAAGTCCATGTGGTTCGAGGATTGATGCACGGTTAGCACTCTGCAGGGCCCGTTTTATGACATCATTTAGTGCAGAGTGTCTTGGCAGGCGGCCTGCATTGTAATTACATGACAAGGCATGGTGACCTTGAGCATCCATCCCCCCACCACACTTGCAAGTGTGTGGGTGACAAACTGCCGCACCCACTCTGAGCGCGATGGCAACCCGGAGCGCTTCAGCATCCAAGTGAGTTCCAAGAGGTGGGATGGGGATGGCGTGTAACCACAAGCCACTCTCCGAACGGCCGGCTGCCTGGAGGCGTGCTTTTGCAACCTGGTCTGCATTGGTTGGGAGATTTTCTTGAGTTTTCTTCGCCGAGATGGTATCCCACGCTTTCTGCTTGCTCCTGGAGGTACCCTGAGGCTCCTCCTCTTCTCTTGTAGGTGTTAATCGCTACTGTTATGTCCCCATTAAGTGTCATTCCGGGTTGAGAAGAAAGGATGGACACTACAAGGTCGTTGGTCGAGATGAAGGAAGAGATAAAGGCGGGGGAGGCAATATCCGAGGCTCTCCGTGTGCCCAAGCCCCCGAGGCGGACAGGAAGGGTGGCTTTGTCCAGGTCCGTTCTTTAAATTCCACGTTGGTGATGCTGGTCACTGCTTCTCGGATTATGCTGTCTAATTCTTGGAGGCCACCATTGTTCGTGTAAGTCATCGATGTGCGCAGGAGGTATTGGAGTTTTGGGATGGAGAAACAGTTCTTGAGAACCTAATATTATGGAGGCCCTTCATAAACTAAATAAAATCGTCTTAATATCAAGTATGAAATGAAAGCAACAGCACTGTACTGAACTGGTTACGTATCATCACCAAATTTTGCTGGTAAATACGGTTGGCCAATGCAACGATTGTCCAAATGTTGTGTTTTTGTTATTGAAAGGTCAAGGTGAATGGTGAAGGTCGTAGATTATGGTCACTATTTCTTTCTTATATATATTTTAAATTTGAACTACACCATATTGAAAATGCTACAAAATAGTATTACGCTGACCTTATTATAGATATATATTCCAATGGTTAAATTTCAATGTTATCATAAATGTAATTATATATCATTATATACTCCCAGGCAGACATGAACCACCAACAGTCAGGACGAGTGTCCATGCTTTAATCCACTGCACACAAGTATCCTCTATCACGCTGTGGTATAGTGGATTAAAGTATGGTCACTTGTTCTGACTGTCGGTGATTGAAGTCAGGCTGTGAGCATAAAAACATTTAGTAGCTTGTGTGTACTTCCGATATATATATATATATATACTGTATAGAAACCGATTTTACTTAAGAGATTCAATACTATTTGGAGAATTCTAGGTCGCAGAGTTGCGTATGCATTTATTTTGGGGGGGGGGGGGGAATGCGAAAACTGCACACCTACTTTATCAACTCTGCGAAGCAGAGTGGTATCGAGCAAACAGATCCCGCCCCAATACTGTGCTCCACCAGCCATCCTGTCTGTCGTCGTCGTCGTCCGTCTGTCTGTCCGGAAACTCCTCCTAGACCGTTCGATGGATTTTCACCAAATTTCACAGGTATATCCATTTGGTCAATGCGATGGTCAGTCAAAAATAAATTTTCCATGCAACTTAAAGGTTAAGGTCAAAGGTCAAGGTTAAAAATAAGGTCAATATTTCATATTTTTTAGTTTTTACTCAAATTTCTTCATTTTCACTATACAAGTTACTGGTAACCTTAATATCGTATTGACCAAATTATAGGTAAATTTTCCAAAGGGTAAGGTGAAAGGTCAAGGTCAAATGTCAAAATAAGATTGTCAGTAGTATTTCTTATACAAACTGTTAGATTCTCACTAGGCTTACCATGTATATTCGGAATACCTAGGCCAAGGTCATACAAGAAACTATGCAATTCCATATGAAAGGTCAAGGTCACAGGTCAAGGTCAAATATAAGGTCAATATGCTTTTTTCTTTACTTTTCATGCAAACTTCAAAAAAAGGTGAGATAGTTGCACTTTAAATGAAAAGGAAAATAACACAATTGGACACACATTTCATAAAGGTCAAAACAATGGTCAAATGTCAAGGTCAACTATTCTATTAATATATATGGAACTAACTGATGGGTTTTAATGAAATTAGGCATGCTTATTTGATTTTCCAGTGCAATGTCAATGAGAACAAAAAGTAATCTTACATAAAAGTCCAGGTCACAGGTCAAGGTCAAAGGTCAACTTTTACTATTGATTTTAATTTTTAATCAAATGTCTTCATTTTCACTATACAAGTTACTGGTAACCTTGATATCGTATTTCCCAAATCTTAGATGAATATTTATAAGGGTAAGGTCAAAGGTCAAGGTCAAAAGTCAAAATAGTGTTTTACTAGTATTTCTTATGCTACCTGTTACATTCTCACTAGGCTTACAATGTATATTCGGAATACCTAGGCCAAGGTCATACAAGAAACTATTCAATTCCACATGAAAGGTCAAGGTAACAGGTCAAGGTCAAATAAAATGTTAATATGCTATTTTCTTTACTTTTCATGCAAACTTCACACAATTTGGTGAGATAGCTGCACTTTAAGTGAAAAGGAAAATAATAAATGTTGAGACATAAAGGTCAAGATAAAGGTCAAAGGTCAAGCTAAACTATTCTATTAATATATATGAAACTAACTGATGTGTTTTAATGAAATTAGGCATGCTTATTTGATTTTCATAGGCAATGTCAATGCAAACAAAATGTACTTTTACATAAAGGTCAAGGTCAAAGACAACTTATTATTTATTAAAAAAGATTACTAATTTTTCAGATTTTTACCCTGAATTGTGTTGTGGAGAAGTATCTGGAGAAGAAACAAAAGGTGTATGTTGCCTTTATGGACTTGGAGAAGGCCTATGACAGAGTGGATAGAGAAGGTTTGTGGAAAGTACTTAGAATATACGGAGTAGAGGGCAAGTTGCTGAAAGCAGTGAAGAGCATGTATGAGGGTGCAAAGGCGGCAGTACGTGTGGAGAGTGAGCAGAGCGAGTTCTTTGACCTGAATGTTGGTTTGAAACAGGGGTGTGTGATGTCCCCGTGGTTGTTTACTGTATATATGGATGGAGTTATGAAAGAAATACTATCAAGAGCAGTGGATGTTGGTGTATCGCTGAAAAGGGAGGGAATTGAGTGGAAGCTACCTATACTGCTGTTTGCGGATGATACAGTTCTGATGAGTGATAATGAGTGGGAGTTGCAGGGTCTGGTAAATGAGTTTGGAACAGTGTGCGAAAAAACGGAATTTGAAGGTAAATACGGGGAAGAGCAAGGTTATGGTCTTCGAAATGGGTGAAGTCACAGAGTGTGAGGTGAAGCTGAACGGTCAGGCTATGGAGATCGTCAACTCTTTAAGTATCTGGGCAGTGTGTTGAGTAAAGATGGGACTATGGATGAAGAGGTGCGGGAGAGGGTACAACAGGGGAAGAGGGTTGTAGGAACGCTAAAAGCAGTAACAAGAAATAGGGTGGTCAGTATGGAAGTGAAGAAGTCCTTGCATGACAGTGTGGTAATCCCGACACTGACTTACGGAAGCGAAGCATGGACGTTGGTTGAGAGACTCAGACCAAGAGTGAGAGCAGTGGAAATTAATTACTTAAGGAGTGCATGCGGAGTTACATGGAGGGATAGACAGACTAATGAGGAAGTAAGAAGGAGGTGTGGTGTGGAGGTAGATGTGCTGGAAAGTGTGAAAAGGAACAACTTGAGATGGTTCGGCCATATGGAACGTATGGAAAGCGAGAGAATGACTAAGAGGGTGTACGAGAGCGAGGTGGAGGGACAGAGGGTGAGAGGTAGACCGAATATGAGGTGGAAGGATGGAGTGAGGAACTACATGAACGAAGGCGGTGCTGGTTGGGGGGAGGGGCATCGACTGACTGGGGACAGAGGTGCATGGGGGCGGTTCGTTCGGGGCCACCCCTTCGGGGATCACGGCGTCAGGCAATAGATAGATAGATAGACTAATTTTTGTTTTTAAACTGTCCGTGTTATGACTTATTACTTAAATATCATATATATCAAATTTCACATAAATATTGTAATAGTTAAGGTCAGAGGTCAGGGTCAAAACAAGAGTATTTGTAATTTTCCCTAAACTCCTCCTATATAGTTTAATGTAGTGTCACCAAATTATACAGGCCAATTCAGTTGGTCAACGCGAAGACCATCCAAATATATGTATTTTATTTTAAGTCAAAGGTCAAAGGTCAAGGTCACAGTATATGATCACTATTTGTAATCAATATGTTTTTATACAAATTACCCCATATTCATAATGCTAGTTAATACTAACATTGCTGTTAAGCTAATTAAATTCTGGATAAGAAATTCAAAGGTCGAAGGTCAAGGTTAAAGGTCGAAATATGATTTGTATTAGTATTTTCTATTTAATGTAAGATTCTCATTAGCCATATCATGCATATTCGGAATGCCTAGACCAAGGCCATACAAGAATAAACATGATTCCAATTGATAGGTCAAGGTCACAGGTCAACGTCAAATATAAGGTCAATATGCTAATTGCTTTACTATTCATGTGAACTTCACAAAATTTGTTGAGACAGTTGCACTTTAAGGGAAAATTAAAATGTTAAATTTTCAAACATCATGAAGGTCAATATGAAGGTCAAAGGTCAAGGTCAACTATTCCTTTAATACCTTTGAAACTAACTGATGATCTTTAATGACATTTAGCACACTTATTTTATTTTCTAGGATTACATCAAAGCAAACAAAAATACAATCCTACATAAAGGTCAAGGTCACAGGCCAAGGTCAAAAGTTAACCTTCATCATAAAAAATACTAAATTTTCAATAAGCTGACGACTGTTAGTTGCATTTTACTTATATATCACATATTTTAATCATACCGTATATATATATATATACATATATATATATATATACAGGGTGTTTCATAAATACCTTTCATAAATTTCAGAATGAATAGACCTAGCAATAATAAATATACTTTACTATGTGACGGTTTTGGAAATTTCTCATATTTACCGGGATATTACACATTTGAGTTTAAATAGGAAAGTCTAGGGGATGAACACAATCAGTAGATACCATCACCTCAATTACTTTATTTCGTCATAATGTATGCTACAGAAATCAACACCCGTCAGCAACTGTGGCAACGAGTTCCAGAGGCATGCAGAGAAGTAAGAAACACACCAGGGATATTTGAAAGAGTGCGACAGTCTCTTATGCGCCGAGCCCAAGCCTGTATCAACGAGGGTGGGAGAAACTTCGAGCAACTATTGTAAATACTGTAAAATACATTGATGTTCAAACATTTATGACAAAATAAAGTAATTGAGGTGATGGTAATCTACTGATAATTTTCATCCCCTAGACTTTCCTATTTAAACTAAAATGTGTAATATCCCGGTAAATATGAGAAATTTCCAAAACTGTCAAATAGTAAAGTATATTTATTATTGCTAGGTCTATTCATTCTGAAATTTATGAAAGGTATTTATGAAACACCCTGTATATATACAGTATATATATATATATATATATATATATATATATATATATATATATATATATATATATATATATTATAATTCTTAACATTAAAGGTCAAGATAAAAAATCAAAAGAAGAGTGTTAATAATGTTCATTAAACTCTTCCTAGACTGTTTAACCCTCTGTGTACCGGTGACGTCTTTTTTTATTTTAGTCTAGCTATAATTAGACGATTTTGTGGAGTGTATGAAAGATCAGTGGTAGTAAAAAAGGTTAATTAAGATAGTTGAAGGCCTGCTAATTTTATGGAGGCCCTTCATAAACTAAATAAAATCGTCTTTATATCCAGTATGAAATGAAACCAACAGAACTGTACTGAACTGGTTACGCATCTTCACCAAATTTTGCTGGCCAATTCTGTTGGTCAATGCAACAATTGTCCAAATTTTGTGTTTTTGTTATACAAAGGTCAAGGTGAATGGTGAAAGTCACAGATTATGATCACTATTTCTTTCTTATATAATTATATTCTAAATTTGAATTACACCATATTCAAAATGCTACACAATAGTGTTACGCTGACCTTATTATAGATAAATATTCCAATGGTTAAGATTCAACGTGATCATAAATATATATATATATATACAGTATAATATATATATATATATATATATATATATATATATATATATATATATACGGTATAATTATATATAATTATATATTATCACTAACCAAATTTATAATATAATATATATATATATATATATATATACAGTATATATAATATATATTTAATAAACCGATTTTACCTAAGAGATTCAATACTACTTGCAGAATTCTAGGTCGCAGAGTTGCGTATGCATTTTTTTTTTTTTTTTTTTTTTGGTAATGTGAAAACTGCACACCTACTTTATTATTATTATCAACTTGGCGAAGCAGAGTGGTATCGCGCACACAGATCCCGCCCGTATACTGTGCACCACCAATCAGCTTGTCTGTCGTCGTCCGTCGTCGTAGTCGTCCGTCCGGTAACTCCTCCTAGACCGTTCGATGGATTTTCACCAAATTTCACAGGTATATACATTTGGTCAATGCGAAGGTCAGTCAAAAATAAATGTTAAATTTAGATAAAAGGTTAAGGTCAAAGGTCAAGGTTAAAGATAAGGTCAATATTGCATGTGTTTTAGTTTTTGCTCCAAAGTCTTAATTTTCACTATACAAGTTCTGGTAACCTCGGTATTTTATAGACCAAATAATAGATAAATATTCTAAAGGGTAAGGACAAAGGTCAAGGTCAAAAGTCAAAATAAGTTTTGTACTACTATTTCTTATTCTAACTGTTAGATTATCACTAGGCTTACCATGAATATTTGGAATGCCTAGGCGAAGGACATACAAGAAACTATTCAATTCCATATGAAAGGTCAGGTTCACAATTCAAGGTCAAATATAAGGTCACTATGCTATTTTGTTTTACTTTTCATGCAAACTTCACAATATTTGGTGAGATAACTGCACTTTAAATGAAAAGGAAAATAACACATTTTGAGACACATGTCATGAAGGTCAAGGTCAAGGTCAAAGGTCAAGGTCAACTATTCTATAACTATATATAGAACTAACTGATGGGTTTTAATGAAATTAGTCATGCTTATTTTATTTTCCTAGGCAATGTCAATGGACAACACAAAATTATTCTTACAGAAAGGTCAAGGTCACGGGTCAAGGTCAAAGGTCAACTTATTCTATATATTTGTTTGTGTTTATTCAAATGTCTTCATTTTCATTATACTAGTTACTGGTAACGTTGATGTCGTATTGCCCAAATTTTTGAAAACTATACTAAAGGGTAAGGTCAAAGTTCAAGGTCAAAGGTCAAAATAGGTTTTTACTAGTATTTCTTATACCAACTCTTAGGTTCCCACTAGGCTTGCCATGTATATTCGGAATACCTAGGCCAAGGTCATACAAAAAAAACTATTCAATTCCATATGAAAGGTCAAGGTCAAAAGTCAAAATAAGTGTTGTACTACTATTTCTTATTCTAACTGTTAGATTATCACTAGGTTTACCATGAATATTTGGAATACCTAGGCGAAGGACATACAGGAAACTATTCAATTCCATATGAAAGGTCAGGTTCACAATTCAAGGTCAAATATAAGGTCACTATGCTAAAAGAAAAATACTTTTCATGCAAACTTCACAATATTTGGTGAGATTACTGCACTTTAAATGAAAAGGAAAATAACACATTTTGAGACATGTCATGAAGGTCAAGGTCAAGGTCAAAGGTCAAGGTCAACTATTCTATAACTATATATAGAACTAACTGATGGGTTTTAATGAAATTAGTCATGCTTATTTTATTTTCCTAGGCAATGTCAATGGACAACACAAAATTATTCTTACAGAAAGGTCAAGGTCACAGGTCAAGGTCAAAGGTCAATTTATTCTATATATTTGTTTGTGTGTATTCAAATGTCTTCATTTTCATTATACTAGTTACTGGTAACGTTGATGTTGTATTGCCCACATTTTTGAAAACTATACTAAAGGGTAAGGTCAAAGTTCAAGGTCAAAGGTCAAAATAGGTTTTTACTAGTATTTCTTATACCAACTCTTAGGTTCCCACTAGGCTTGCCATGTATATTCGGAATACCTAGGCCAAGGTCATGCAAAAAAACTATTCAATTCCATATGAAAGGTCAATGTCAAATAAAAGGTCGATATACTATTTTCGTTACTTTTCATGCAAACTTCACAACATTTGGTGAGATAGTTTCACTTTAAGTGAAAAGGAAAATAATACATGTTGAGACATATAAAGGTCAAAATAAAGGTCAAAGGTCAAGATCAACTATTCTATCAATATATATGAAACTAACTGATGGGTTTTAACACCTAGCGAGCGGCCTAGGCGGTAAATAATATGTAGCCACCAGCGGGGTGTTTTTACCCAAAATAGGGCTGATTACGTGATCATGTTCATGCCTAAATAAGACCCAGAGCATAAAACAAGTATCTATCTGACTCAAGCTCCCTCTGTGCTCGAGAGGCCGGCAGTGTAGCCAGTAGTGAGCGTAGCTGGAAAAGATATGTCGCTATATGCTAAACTCCCATGTTGGTGGTACCACTGCATCAAAACGACGAGTGCTACGTAGCTCATTCTGGTCTCATTTTGAAGCTTGTAGCGCCTAGTTTTTTGCTGAATAAATTTTGTTCATGCAGGTACTTGATTGATCATTCAGGAGGGCCTGAATATGCCCAAAATAGCCCAAAAAAACCCGCTAGACGAGGGTTAAGTTATTGAAGTAAGCATAGCCTAATGATTTGTTTCCAGTAGCCTAATAGCCTAGTTAACCTCACACCCCTAAGCAGTCATAGGCTACCCTTCACACTAAGGCACAATGTAGCCTATGTTTAACTTATTGACGGAAGCATAGGTTAATTATTTGTTTCCAGTAATAGCATAGCATAGTTAACCTCACACCCCTATGCACACTCATAGGCTACCCTTCAAACTAAGGCACAATGTAAGTTTAAATTATTGAAGGAAGCTTAGGCTAATTATAATTTGTTTCCAGTAATAGCCTAGCCTAGTTAGCCTCATACCCCTAAGCAGTCATAGGCTACCCTTCAAACTAAGGCACAATGTAGCCTATGTTTAACTTACTGAAGGAAGCTTAGGCTAATTATTTGTTTCCAGTAATAGCCTAGGTAACCTCACACCTGGAAGATGCGGGAACAGCCATAACAACAGTCATAAACAAAGTTTAAAGTTAAAGGCAAGTGATGTATATTTAGCCTACTCCAAGGACACTAAAATATAGCCATGTTGAAATATTCATGAAAATGCATTCTAAACAGGAAATAGGTAGCCTAAAGTTGAGAAACATTAAGATTATACTGATAAAATCATAAGATCAAAATAAGGAATATACACAATATAATTAAGATAATGATAGTTACCTGTAGCTGGTCAAAATATTAGTGTAGCACTAGTCTGGGCTCAGGCGGCAGTGTAGACCAGACACTCGTCCTCAAGGTTCAGGTCCGGGCGGCGACGTGACACGGGTTCCCCTCTTCTATGTGCTCCCTCGCCGGAGGGCTGGCCGCAACCGATTTTTATTTTATTTTTTTATTTTTTTATTTTTTTTTTAAGGTAGGGGGGTGAAGAGAGGCACCACAGAGTGGGTGGGGGGAAGAGAAAGTAGGAAAGATGAAATACAGTGGAAGAGAAAAGTTAGTGGGCCGTCCACCTTGTTTAAGGGATGTTTATTTATTTATGTTTATTTATTCATTTGTTTGTTTTAGTCAAATCATTTTGATTCATGTGTTCCTGGCGATGTTTGGTCAGGAACTTGTTGATGTTGATAGATGATGATGGTGGTATTCGGGGATTCTGGCAGTGTTCAGGGGGTTCCATGATGTGTGTGAGGATCCACCAGGTGTTCTGCCATGTCCCAGGTACTTGTTGTTGTTGTTCTGCCATGTCCCAGGTTATGGTGTGTGGTGGTGACAGTTAGCGGTGTTTTGCTTGGCTGGTTGATGTTCTGGTGTTTTCTGGAGGCGGTGTTCTGCTCGACTGGCGATGGACTGCCACTGAGGTGAAGGAAGAGGTACTGTGTTGAAGGTGAGGTCCGCTGATGGTGTTCCGGGGGCTCAGGCAAAAGGAGGGCACACGATATTCTGTGTGGGACGCCGGTGGAAATGCCCAAGTCCCCAATATCAGCATCACCCAGCCATCTTCAAAGCTCCTCCACCCGCCTCAGCCTCTCCATACTCCTATGGAAGAGACCCCACGATCTTCTGGAGGGTCTCAGCGGGTGTTGCAGGAGTGGTGGTAGTGGAGAGTGAATGTAACTGAGGCTGTCAATCAATCAAATGAATATAGAAAAGGTGGGTGAGGGTGAAAGAAGGGAAGTTTTTATTGGTTAAGTAGGAGAGACAGTGGTAAAAGTGAGAGCAAATAGAGTGTCGGAGCTTGTCCCAACGTGCGTGAGTTGAGTATTGGGCTGGATCAGTATGGCTTGCCAAGAAGGGGGCTGGGAAGGCTGCAAGATGAAGGCAGGAGATGGTGGTGGTGAAGAAGTCGATGGTGTTAATGTTTGTGTTTAACAAATTCTTCCATGTTGAAGGTCTTTCTCGATCTTTTTGGGTTTTTCTTGGAGCTCCTGATCTTGAACAGCTGACTTTGGAAGATCCTTAGTCCTTCTACTTGCTCTGGTGTTAAAGATGAATCAGGGGTTGCTGGCTCCTCGTTGTTCCCCAAAATGGTTCTCCATAAAGGTGATTCAGGGGGGGGACGTCTTCTTGCTGCTGCATCCTCGACTCCTTCTTCCTCGATCGTCTCCACGTCGACTATTTCTCCTGTGGTGGACACAGTGTACTCAGACGACGTGGAGGGGAGTGCCACCGGATGATCAATGGTGGCAGGTGCTGGAGTCGAGGCTGCTACTGGTCCGGTGACGTTGACTGCTGATGGAGGTGGCGATGCCGAGACTGCTGGAGGAGGTGGTGGAAGGCTGCTCCTATTGATTGGTTTGGAGATGTTCAGGCGTTTCCGTGGCTGCTGTCTTGGACGTTGTTGGGGAGCCTCGGAAAGCCATATATATATATACAGCCCAGCATACTTGGCTCTGATTGGTCGCGAGCATCCCTAGTAACACGTCTACTGAATACTGATTGGTTATCATCAATTTAGTAATTTTTCATATATTCGTTAATATCTTTGCTCTATTGGTTGTCAAAATTGGCTTATTTGTAAATAAAAGTACGAACTATTGATTTTCGGTGTGAGCATCCTAGGTTCGAATTCCCGGAGTGCCACATGTGGTTGTTAATTTCATTAATCGATTTTAGGAGTAGAGTTGGTTGGTGGAGAGAACATAATAATTAATTCGGGTTCAGTAGTAGTTTATCAAGAGGCCTTCCCCAGGGTTAAGTGCCCCATTAATTACTATTTCCTTTCACCTATGCATAGCCTCCGATAGTGCAGTTGGGATATTGTACATGCTAAGATTGGTATGCAGGATTCGAAACTGCATAATAAATCGTAGGCGTGTGCAGTATTCTTTAACTGTCTTCGTGGTGCAGTGCATAGTGTGTTGATTTTCGGTGTGAGCATCCTAGGTTCGAATCCTCGGACTGCCACATGTGGTTGTTAATTTCATTAATCGATTTTAGGAGTAGAGTTGGTTGGTGGAGAGAACATAATAATTCAACCAAACTTCTCTATTATCGCTGTTCACTCTTTGATTTTCACATTACTATACCTTCATGCATGACTGTTCAATTGTCATTTATTTTGTTCAGGCGTTAAGGGTTTTGTTGAGAAGAATACTCCCTAGGCCTATGTATTGTTGAGAAGAATACTCCCTAGGCCTATGTATTGTTGAGAAGAATACTCCCTAGGCCTATGTATTGTTGAGAAGAATACTCTCTAGGCCTATGTATTGTTGAGAAGAATACTCCCTAGGCCTATGTATTGTTGAGAAGAATACTCCCTAGGCCTATGTATTGTTGAGAAGAATACTCCCTAGGCCTATGTATTGTTGAGAAGAATACTCCCTAGGCCTATGTATTTTGAAAAATAATTGAACAAATACAAACTTGTGGAATACACTATTGTTTCCAATGCAATACTACGCATATCAAAATGAAAGGTTGCTCAATCTCTCGCACTTTTCGTAAATATCTTACTTTTGATGCCATTATAGTAATGATTATTAAGATAAATATAATTGATGTCTACAATAGGAGCGGTCAATCTGTGGACACACTTGCCAGATGTCACTAGATTATTTTATTTGTCACGAATAGAACATTAAAATGTGAACATTGCTAATACTTACTATATATCCTTTGTTGCGATTTCAAAAGATCAAGTATAGTTTTAGATTAATGTTTCCTACATTATGGTGTGTAACAGATAACTCTAATGGATATATATTTTATTAAATACATTTATATTTGTCATTGTAGAGTAGAATTTTGCATACAGAAGATGTTGATTGGTTGTTGATTGATGAGTGTTGATAAAGTTGAGATATCTTCATTATTCCCTATAAATTATTGAAACTCTAAAATTGTAAGCAATTTTAATGATAATGTGATAATCTAATGTGTTATACGAACCCTGAGAGCTAAAATATATCACATATAACATTAATAACATAGATATTATAAAGTGAACACAAGCTATATAAAAGTTGATAAAACCAACAAGTAAGAGAGATTTGTAGACTGACTGAGTCTCGGCTTACATCTCACCCGCCTTAGCCAATCACAAGCCATGCTTATGTTAAACATGCAGTGGCTTCCTTAACACCAGGGTAAGTCACTACAGAAATGGTAAGTTAAGATATCAGCCCCTGATTGGTCAATAGGTCAGAGAACTCGGCTATCCCAGCAGGCAATCTCCTCTCTCGCTTACTGTTTTTCTCATATTTTTTATTTTGTCTGTGTTCACTTTATAATATTTATGTTACTAGTGTATTTTATGTGACATATTTTATACCAGGAGGTTCGGATATCCCTCTAGAACATCACTCAATTATTGAAACGGCCTGTTATTAAATTATTTTAAATATATATATGAAATAATGAAGATATCTTGATTTACTTTTCATACTCCTATCCATTAGCCAATCAACAGCCTCTATACAAAAAATAGGTGTTTCTCAAGTCAGGCAGTCCTGTTCAAAGAAAAATATGTAACTGAATGAAATGTCACTTTAATCATAAAAGCGTTGTTTTATTTAGAAACCAGTATTATAAATACATAATTAGCATACAACAGAAAGTTAATTATATACGCTCATTCCTACAGTAGGTTTATTCGTTCGGTATCAGTCGCTTTGATTAATCAATGACTTCAGAGATGTTAAACTAATAGTTGACATTGACATTTGACCTTTATCTTGACCTTTATGATATGTGTCTGGAAATTTAACATTTTTGTTTTCCACTAAAGGACAACTATCTCAGTGAAATTTGGGAAATTTGCATGAATAGTAAAGAAAATAGAATAGTGACCTTATATTTGACCTTGACTTGTGACCTTGCCCTTTCTAATTGAGTTTTATTTTGTCGTGTATGACCTTGGCCTAGGTATTCCGAATATACCTGGTAAGCCAATTGAGAATGTAACCGTTGGTATAAGAAATACTGGTAAAAAAACAAAAATTTACCTTTGACCTCGACCTTTGAACTTACCATTTGGAATATTTGTCTAAAATTTGGTAAATATAATATCAGTGTTACCAGCAACATTTATAGTAAAAATGAAAACATATGAGTAGAAACAAAATAATATGGAATATTGGCCATAATTTTAACCATGACCTTTGACCTTGACCTTTAAGTAAAAAAATTTTTTTTTTGACAAACCTTTGCATTGATCAAACGGATATGCCTGTGAAATTTGGTGAAAATCCATCAAACGGTCTAGGAGGAGTTTCCGGACAGACAGACGGACGACGACGACGACGACGGACGAAGACGACGACGACGGACGACGACAGACAGGCTGGCTGGTGGTGCACAGTATACGGGCGGGATCTGTGTGTGCGATACCACTCTGCTTCGCAGAGTTGATAATAATAAAGTAGGTGTGCAGTTTTCGCATTACCAAAAAAATAAAATAAAATAAAAACAAACTGCACACGCAACTCTGCGACCTAGAATTCTCCAAATAATATTGAACCTCTTAGGTAAAATCGGTTTGTATACAGTATATAAATATATATATACAGTATATATATATATATATATATATATATATATATATATATAAATATATATATATATATATATATATCGGAAGTACACACAAGCTACTAAATGTTTTCATGCTCACAGCCTGACTTGAATCACCGACAGTCAGAACAAGTGCCCATACTTTAATCCACTATACCACAGCGTGATAGAGGATACTTGTGTGCAGTGGATTAAAGCATGGACACTCGTCCTGACTGTTGGTGGTTCATGTCCGCCTGGGAGTATATAATGATATATAATTACATTTATGATCACATTGAAACTTAACCATTGGAATATTTATCTATAATAAGGTCAGTGTAACACTATTTTGTAGTATTTTGAATATGGTGTAGTTCAAATTTTAAATATATATAAGAAAGAAATAGTGACCATAATCTACGACCTTCACCATTCACCTTGACCTTTCAATAACAAAAACACAACATTTGGACAATCGTTGCATTGACCAACCGAATTTGCCAGCAACATTTGGTGACGATACATAACCAGTTCAGTACAGTGCTGTTGCTTTCATTTCATACTTGATATTAAGACGATTTTATTTAGTTTATGAAGGGCCTCCATAATATTAGCAGGCTTTCAACTATCTTAATTAACCCTTTTTACTACCACAGATCCTTCATAAGCTCCAAAATATCGTTTAATAATAGCTAGAATACAATAAAAAAAGACGTCACCGGTACACAAAGGGTTAAACAGTCTAGGAAGAGTTTAAAACAAAATTAACTCTTCTTTTGTTCTATGACCTTGACCTTTAAACTTAAGTATTATAATATATATATATATATATGATTGAAATATATGTTATTTAAGTAAAATGCAACTAACAGTAGTCAGCTTATCGAAAATTTAGTATTTTTTTTATGATATTTAACTTATGACTTTGGCCTATGACCTTGACTTTTATGTAGAATTATATTTTAGTTTGCTTTGATGTAACCCTAGAAATCAAATAAGTGTGTCAAATTTCATGGAAGATCATCAGTTAGTTTCAGAGGTATTAAAGGAATAGGTAACCTTGACCTTTAAGCTTCATCTTGACCTTCATGATGTCTGAAAATTTAAAATTTTAATTTTCCCTTAAAGCACAACTGTCTCAACAAATTTGGTGAAGCTTACATGAATAGTAAAGAAATTAGCATATTGACCTTATATTTTACGTTGACCTGTGACCTTGACCTATCAAATGGAATTATGTTTATTCTTGTATGACCTTGGTCTAGGCATTCCGAATATGCATGATATGCCTAATGAGAACCTTAAATTAAATAGGAAATACAGTAGTAGTAAATATCATATTTCGACCGTTAACCATGACCTTTGACCTTGACGTTCGACCTTAGAATTTCTTATCAAGGAATTAGTTAGCTTTACCCGTTCAGTACCGTAGGATACAGTAATAAAAGTCCCCCCCCAGTCCCAAGCAATGTGGCCAAAATGGCAGGAGAGACCAATTTTCCACCTCAAGAGATGAGGCAAGACTGGCTCTCTCACCCTTCAGTGGGTCTTATATAAGCTGAGGAAAAAAAAACCGGTACAGGGTTGTACAAGCAGATACAAGGAAAGTACATTACTGACGGCTATAGCCGTCGCTGGGTCTGTGGAGTTAATTATCTACTGACGACCATAATTGTCGCTGGGCCTGCATGGGTTAACGGCAATGCTCGTATTAGCAAGCATTATGAATATTGTGTAATTTGTATAAAAACTTATTTATTACATATAGTGATCATATACTGTGACCTTGACGTTTGACCTAAAATAAAATACATATATTTGGATGGTCGTCGCATTGACCAACTGAATTTACCTGTATAATTTGATGACAATACATTAAACAGTCGAGGATAAGTTTAGGGAAAATGACAAATACGCTTATTTTGACTTCAACCTCTGACCTTAACTATTACAATATTTATGTTAAATTTGATATTTATAAGATTTAAGTAATAAGCCATAACACAGTCAGTTTTCAAAAATGTAAGTAATTTTTTTTTAATAAATAATACAAGTTGACCTTTGACCAAGGCCTGTGTCCTTGACCTTCATGTAAGAGTACATTTTTGTTTGCATTGTCATTGCCCATGAAAATCAAATAAGCATGCCTAATTTCATTAAAACCCATCAGTTAGTTTCATATATATTAATAGAATAGTTGACCTTGACCTTTAACCTTTATATGTCTCAACATTTATTATTTTCCTTTTCACTTAAAGAGCAACTATCTCACCAAATGTTGTGAAGTTTGCATAAAAAGTAAAGAAAATAGCACATTAACGTTTTATTTGACCTTGACCTGTGACCTTGACCTTTCATATGGAATTGACTAGTTTTTTGTATGCCCTTGGCCTAGATATTCAAAATATACATGGTAAACCTAGTGAGAATCTAAGAGTTAGTACAATAAATACTAGTACAAACCTATGTTGACCTTTGACCTTGAACTTTGCCCTTACCCTTTAGTATATTTATCTAAAATTTGAGCTATATGATATCAAGGTTACCAGTACCTTGTATAGTGAAAATGAAGTCACTTGAATAATAACTAAAAATATATAACATAAGTTGACCTTTGACCTTCACCTGTGACCTTGACCTTTATGTAAGAGTATTTTTGTTTTTCATTGACATTACCCAGGAAAATCAAATGAGCATGACTAATTTCATTAAAACCCATCAGTTAGTTTTATATATATTTATAGAATAGTTGACCTTGACCTTTGACCTTCACCTTGACCTTCATGATATGTTTCTCAAAATGTGTTATTTTCCTTTTCATTTAAAGTGCAACTATCTCACCAAATGTTGTGAAGTTTGCGTGAAAAGTAAAGACATTAGCTTATTGACCTTATATTTGACCTTGACTTGTGACCTTGACCTTTCATATTGAATTGAATAGGTTCTTGTATGACCTTGGCCTAGGTATTCCGAATATTCATGGTAAGCCTAGTGAGAATTTAACAGTTATTATAAGAAATAGTAGTAAAACACTTATTTTGACCTTTGACCTTGACCTTACCCTTTATAATATTTATTTCAAATTTGGTCAATAAGATATCGAGGGTAATAGTAACTTGTATAGTGAAAATGGAGAAATTTGAGTAATAACTAAAACACATGAAATATTGACCTTATTTTTAACCTTGACCTTTGACCTTAACCTTTTGCTTAAATTAAATATTTCTTTTTGATTGACCTTCGCATTGACCAAATGTATATACCTGTGAAATTTGGTGAAAATCCATTGAACGGTCTAGGAGGCGTTACCGGACGGACGACGACGACGGACGACAGACAAGCTGAATTATGGTGCACAGTATACGGGATGGATCTGTGTGCGCGATACCACTCTGCTTCGCAGAGTTGATAATACTTCCCCCATTCACACCAAAGTTATCCGTAGAATTGTTTAATCTCCATCCGGTAACTTTTTCCCAATGTTTATGAACACACCTTACCTTAATAACTACAACCTGCCTAACTTACCCTCCTCCCAACTTCCCAATTGTAAAGGTTGCCTTAACCCTCTCGCATCTATAGGACGCGATCGAGTCATAACGCCACCCCTCCAAGAGTGCTCGTATGACGCAATCGCGTCATAATGCCACCTGTAAGTTAGAAATATTCGCCAAAAATAAGTTTATGACTCGATTTTGACTCAATTTGGACTGGTAAGTTAGGCATCAGTAAGTTACAAAAGGAAGTATCTAGCAACCCCATAGCGTCCCTCTCTGAGGAGCACGGGCCTCTGTTAAGTCAGTAGTCTCCTGGCCTCCAGACTGTGAGGCAGGGTCCCGGCCCTTTAAATTCTGGGCTCCCTCCCTCTGGCCCACCATGCCTAGCTATAGGCAGGCAATTATGGATTATTTCATCTACCCAGTGAAAGTGTTTAGTGAATAATTTGAACTATATATGTATATAAGATGTTACTTGTGACTTTTGGTGACTGAGGGGAGTGAATCTTGGTTAACCCCTTGAGTATTGATGCAGTTTTGTCTAGGTATCATTGATGAGTTTACACTATTTTTTGCTTGATTGACAAATATATTTATCAATAAATACTGCCTACGAAATAAATACATTATAATCACGAAGATGTCACAGGAATGCTTACAGGAAGTATGGTAAGTACTCTATGGAATTTTAGTTATATTACAGTATATTATTATATATAGCCTATATACAGTATATAACAGCCCCAAGGTCCCGAGCAAGCCCAAGGCCCATAATCGAGTATTTATATTATTATCATATTTTGTATTTTATTTAAATATTTATATATTTGATTTAGGCTATTAGTTTTTATTTATTTTGTTTTATTTATTTCATTTTGTTTATGTTTATATTTTATTTATTTTATATATATATACCGTATATACTTGTTTTGTTATCCCTGTTCCCCAGGGTGTCTAGCAGATCAGCCCCAAGGTCCTGAGCAAGCCCAAGGGCCATAATTGAGTATTTATATTATTATTATATTTTTTATTTTATATTATTGTATTTATATATACAATATATATATATATATATATATATATATATATATATATATATATATATACGTATATACCCGGTATATATATATTTTTTTTTTCTTTATTATTCCTGTTCCCCAGGCTGTCTAGCGGATCAGCCCCAAGGTCCCGAGCAAGCCAAAGGCCCATAATCGAGTATTTATATTATTATTATATTTTGTATTTTATTTAAATATTTATATATTTGATTCATTAGTTTTTATTTATTTTATTTTATTTATTTTATTTTGTTTATGTTTATTTTATTTATTTTATATATATATACCGTATATATTTGTTTTGTTATCCCTGTTCCCCAGGGTGTCTAGCAGATCAGCCCCAAGGTCCTGAGCAAGCCCAAGGCCCATAATAGAGTATTTATATTATTATTATATTTTTTTATTTTATTTATTTTATTTATATATACAGTATATATATATATATATATATAATATATATATATATATATATATATATATATATATATATATATATATATACCGGGTATATATATATATATATACGTATATACCCGGTATATATATATTTTTTGTCTTTATTATTCCTGTTCCCCAGGCTGTCTAGCGGATCAGCCCCAAGGTCCCGAGCAAGCCCAAGGCCCATAATCGAGTATTTATATTATTATATTTTTTATTTTATTTATATATACAGTATAATATATAATATATATATATATATATATATATATATATATATATATATATATATATATATATATATATATATATATATATATATACGTATATACCCGGTATATATATATATTTTGTTTTCTTTATTATTCCTGTTCCCCAGGCTGTCTAGCGGATCAGCCCCAAGGTCCCGGAGCAAGCCCAAGGCCCATAATTGAGTATTTATATTATTATTATATTTTTTATTTTATTTATTTTATTTATTTTATTTATATATACAGTATATATATATATATATATATATATATATATATATATATACCCGGTATATGTATATATTTTTTTCTTTTTTATTCCTGTTCCCCAGGGTGTCTAGCGGATCAGCCCCAAGGTCCCGAGCAAGCCTAAGGCCCATAATCGAGTATTTATATTATTATTACATTTTTATTATATTTATATATTTATTTATTTGATTTGATTTATTTCATTTTATTTATATTTTGATTTCATTTATTTTATATATATATATATATATATATATATATATATATACCGGTATATATATATATATATATATATATATATATATATATATATATATATATATATTATATTTATATATTTATATAAATGTTGTACATTGTGGCAAAGATATACAACTGTATAAACATTCTCATATATTTACATAACAATAACAATGCATGGAAACAATTGCGTATAGCTCGCGAACCAATAACGCTATATTATTTTTGTTTTCACCATTAGAAAGAGCATAATTTTCCGATGACGGTGATATAAACAGTTATATACGTATCAGAGCAAATAAACCAATGCCGAGGTGGGGAACAGCTCGGAACCCGGCTAGCATTGGCGGAAAAGAGACGGGTGAAGCGTAAATATTCGCATTTTGGCTCTGCATTTCAAATATTCATAGCGCAAAAAGTATTTATCCTAGGAACTTCTAGTTTGTTTTATACTCATCAGCATTATTTGCCGTATTCATACAGCTTAAATTTAAAACCATACACTTCGTAGCAACGAAATAAATCGAAAATGTTATAAACCATATATTTTTTTTTTCGGTCACTGCATGGAAACAATTGCGCATAGCTCGCGAACCAATTACGCTATAGTATTTTTGTTTTCACCATTGGAAAGAGCACAATTTTTCGATTCTGGTCATATATACAGTTATATACGTATCCGAGCAAATAACGTAACCACGAGGTGGGGAACAGCTCGGAACCCGGCTAGCATCGCCGGAATAGAGATGGGTGAAGCATAAATATTCGCATTTTGGCTCTTCATTTCAAATATTCATAGCGCAAAAAGTATTTGTCCTAGGAACTTCTAGTTTGTTTTATACTCATCAGCATTATTTGCCGTATTCATACAGCCTAAATTTAAAACCATACACTTCGTAGCAACGAAATAAATCAAAAATGTTATAAACCATATCAATCAAAATATATATTTTTTTTTTTCGGTCACTGCTTGAGAACTATTGAAGATAAACAATTTCTGTTTTCAGATTTGGAAAGAGGAGAAAAAATACTATTATTTGAGCAAAAAAAAATATATGGTTATCACTCACAATTTAGAGCTAGGACGGTGTGAAGACAATTGCATGGGAAATAATTGTATTCCGGACTCATTTACACTTTCATATTTCGATTTATTTACATTTTGTTTTGTTATATCATGTACTATAAATATTCCTCTTTCCATTGACATATGATACATCACAATAAACAGCATTCTGGTGGATGAAAATACAGAAAAACACAAGGCTTCGAAAACTCGCCCAGCCTGATATTTCATGGCAAATTAGAGAATGTCTGACCGTAAGTTAGATAATTAAGTTGCTGGATGCGGGAGGGTTAATTAATACCGCCTGCCTCTCCTCTGTCCACGGTTTTACTACACTTGCACGGTGAGTTAAAGATCTCCTCACCACTGTACACTCAAAGACAAGAATCGTAGCCCAAAATTAACCATCGAACAGAAAAACTAATCTCCAAATTTTCAATTTTAGGTTAAGAATTTATGGGAAGATTCGATTCAGTTCGGAATAGCTTCGAAAACCTACGGCTAGACTATGATGTATGTTCAACAGTGTACATGAAATGTTAGAAAAATATATTGAAGTATATCAGTGATGACAAATATATAATAACGACATATATATATATAATAGTTTGTGTTGATCTGGGTAAATTCTTATGATATTAGACTATACTAAAATATAGTTTAATATCATAATAATTTACCCAGATCAACACAAACGTTAAGACCCCGAGGAAATTCAGCAATGTTGAATGTATGCCAAGGTAGCCAAATTCACTGTGAAGTAACAATAGGACTATATAGTACCATTATTTTATAGTCACCAAAATATCGAGGGGTGAGCAGCCCGTAAACATTCTCAGTATAGGCTACATTGTACTCTAGGACATAAATCGGGACCTTAATGGGGAGGTGGTTGCTTTTTCTGGACCCCCTTCTCTCTCATGTTTAGCATATTAGCTTTGAGATTTTAAGACGTTCTTTCCGTTAGTTTGGCGATTTTGAGACTTTTCGCCCCATTTAATTGTCAACATTAAGACGTTACGCGCTATTTAGGTGTCAATTTGTTTCCCTGGCAAGCGATGGCAATCCAGTAATATTAGAATATTAGAAGGAATAGGTTTCTACCAAAAAAAAGTATACAAATATTTTGAAAGAGGGTCTTGGGGGTGTATTTTCTTTGCTTGATGAGAGATCTATCGAGGAAACTAAACACTAGTAAAATAAAAAAAGCCATCCACCAATCAACACACCCCCTTTTACCTTCCCTCTAATCAGCTGAGTTTGACACTTCAGGCTCACAACATAAACATGCCACGCCTTCCCGGCCGACCTATCAGAAACCTCCATTTTCGGAGCGGACGGCTACGTGTACTGCCACACCTTTAAACTCGCTCTTGCTCTCTTCACCGGCCATTTCCTCTGGTTGCAATGGGTCTAATACATCAGTGCGAGCCCTATACTCCCGTAAGCCACTAAAAGACGTTTGCAGCCAGCTTCCAGGAACATATTAAGAAGAGAGAAGAGTGGAGGCGAAGAGAGAGAGAATTCAAGACACGCAGGTGGCCGAGCGGCCAGCTCAGCCAATCACAGGAGAGCGGGAGGCGTGACTATATTAAGGGGGTGGGGGAGGCTGCAGCTGTCATTCCCCTCTCGGAACCCACTGGGTGTGCTTCTTGCAACCCACTTCCTTACTCTCGCTTGGGCACCAAAGGGAACTCTGAACCACTTATTCCAGCTACCCAGCCCTCACCAAATGTCCAGAAAAGACCACCACAGGCCTAGCATCGCTCTCTCCTACTAGGCGGATACTCCTTCAGTATCCGACCGCCTGTTGTCACATCGCTGGCTTGCATACTACAGCCAAGCGATTCAAGAGGGACGACAAATAGTATACTTGAGCGAGAATTTTCAGAAGAGCTATTGGCCAGCTCTGAGGTGGTGAAATTGTCTCAGCACACACCTAACAGTATACAATATATTTATAATTTTAAAGGACCCATATTGGGCCCGAACCAGACTTAAAGAAGGAGAGAAAATGCGTGACTAACCCAGTGTAATAATTTATGTGTCCTTTATAGGACAAACTAAAGTGAAAAGATTCTAGACTTTTGTTTATAAATAAAATTATGATGTGTTCAGAGGGAAATAGTTATTCTTGTTAGAGAAGGCTCCATGCCGATTAGCTATAACTAGTATAGGATCTGATAGGACAGCAAATAGATATTAATCGTAAAGTAAAAGGGAATAATTCTTGAGGATAGACACGCAACCATAAGGCTCAGGGGAATAAATAATAGTTGCCATTAGACTAGCTTTAGTTTGAGAAATAGGTAGGAAGGACACTAGTCCGTATGATCAACGAAATCTTTGGTTATCAAGGAAATATTGTCCATTATCATAGTTAAAAGAATATCTGGTCAGTTCTGTGTTAAGCGTTACGGGTGTTAAGTGGTACTGCTTACATTAGGTTAACAATTATTATTGACTAGGTGGTATACGTGAATATAAATTGTTTGTAATAGGGTTACGCGAATATATAATCTGAGAGTGTTCTCGATAGGGCAACCATCCCCCTCGCCCTCTCCTAGGGCTGTATAAACACTAAAATGTCTGGTCATAGGGGAGAAGAGGGGACTCTCTGTCTCCTTATTCTATATTCTCTTATTATTCAATTTTCTCTTCTTATTTCTTCCTAATCGCTAGATGATTCTTCTTTATTTATTATGTCGCTATCTGCTCTTGACAGATAGATCCGCGATGTCGCCAATTTCCCACAATGCACCGCGGTAAACATTGCGTTCAGCGCCTCTATCGGCCACTGTAGGCATTTATTGGTAGGGAGAATTAGAGATAGTAGAGCGATCAGAAGATAGGTGATTTATGGCCTCTTTACGTGAGTTTTGGAGCTCCTGCTGTGAGTGATTTCGTGGAAGTCTAGTTGAATAGTGTAATGTAGAGTCATCAGCATAGGAGTGAATGGGGCCGAAGGTGCAATTGAGAAGGTCGTTAATGAATAATAGGAAGAGAATTGGAGATGGATAGGACAAACCCTGAGGGACACCGGAGTTGATAGATTGAGGAAATGAACGGTGGTCGTCCACAACCGCAGCTATTGAACGGCGGGAAAAGAAATTAGAGACAAAGGTACAGCTAGATGGATAGAAACCGAAAGAGGGTATTTTGGAAATTAAAGATTTGTGCCAGACTCTATCGAAGGCCTTCGATATGTCTAGCGCAACAGAAAAACCTCTCCGAAGTCCCGAATGGAGGATGACCAAGAGTTAGTAAGATAAGAAAGAAGATCACCAGTAGAGCAACCCTTAAGGAAGCCATACTGGCGGTCTGAGAGTAGGTTATGGTTAGATTTAATGCTTAAGAAATTTTGAGGCAAGAATAGTTTCAAAAACTTTAGAGATGCAAGAAATGAGTACAATAGGACAATAGTTGAAGGGTTGAGAGCGGTCACCCTGCTTTGGGACAGGTTGAATAAAAGCGAACTTCCAGCAAGAAGGGAAGACGTTAGAGGAGAGACAGAGATGGAAAAGTTTACCTAGGCAGATAGTCAGCATGGAAGCACAGTTTTTTAATACAACAGGAGGAATACCATCAGATATGTAGACCTTCTTGGTATTAAGCCCAGAGAGGGTGGAAAGTAGATCCTTAGAAGAGACTAGGATATTAGGCATAAGTAAGAGAGAGGAGGGTGGAGAGGGAGGAATAGCACCGGAATCATCCAAGGTGGAGTTTCTAGCAATAGTTTGAGCGAAGAGTTTAGCTTTGTCAGAGGAAGAAGTGATGGTTGTGCCATCAGAGTGGGAAAGGGGAGGGAAAGACGAGGAAGAGAGATTGTTGGTGAGATTTTTGGCTAGATGCCAGAAAGCTTGGGAAGAGCTAGATTTGGATAGTTCAGAGCATTTTTTATTGATGATAGAGTGCTTGGCAAGTCGAAGAACAGATTTGGCTTGATTCTGGGCAGAAACATAGGAAGAATGAGAGTCTTGAGTTTAAGGCGTCGGTACCGTTTGAATGCTTCCTCCTTATTGCGAACAGCAGTAGAACAAGCGTGTGTAAACCAAGATTGTTTTGCATTAGACTGAGAGAAAAAATGGGGATTTATGCTTCCATAGTGAGGTGTGGCAGAGTGGTCTTGCCACTGGACTGGTAATCCAATGGACCCGGGTTCGAATCCCAATATGTCAATGGGAAGATATTATTGGGATGGAATTTGTGCTGTACCTAGTTTCAGTGCATTACCACAGCACACCGAAATGCCAAAACAAAATACCCTCATTGTTCCCTGATTAAATAGCACTGTATGAATATTCCCATATTCAAAATATGCTACAGGGGGGCAATGCCTAGTGAGTAAATTGCTCAATAGGTGGCGTTCTGAGAGTGAGGGTCCGAGCCTGGGGAGTGAGACTGTGAAGCACAGAGGCGAAGCAGCTTTAGAGATGGAGTGGGGTTCGAGCCTTGAATAGGTGCTTCGCATGTCTCACTCCCTAGACTGGAACAAGACCTCACAGGCCTCACCGTGTTCAGCGGTAGAGTGTAAAGGCTATCAGCCTATGCCCGAGAGGGAGTAGTTGGAATAAAAAAATAAAAATAAAAAATGCCACAAAGGATTACCTCGCTAATGCGTTCAGCACTCTCCGAGGGTCCCTGGCCACGGAAGCCGAAGTAATTCCATGGGACATCAAAGAAGTACTGCTGAAGAGCCTCCCAGTCGGCAGTGCCAAAGTGCCACAAGCGACGCCGGCTGGGTGGATCGGGTGATCGTACCAGAGAGATAGGACAGGTGACAAAGATAAGATTATGGTCGGAGGAGCCCAAAGGAGAGAAAAGATTTACAGTATAAGGAGAAGGGTTAGAGGTTAGAAATAAGTCAAGAATGTTGGGATGATCTTGGAAGCGGTCCGGGATACGGGTGGGTTGCTGGACTAACTGCTCTACGTCATTTAGGATAGATAAGATGTAGGTTTGTTCACCAGGATGGTCAGTGAAAACAGAACAGAGCCATTGACGGTGGTGAACGTTGAAATCTCCTAAGATGGAGATTTCTCCGAATGGAGAGATTGAAAGAATGTGTTCCACTTTAGAAGTTAGATAGTCAAAGAATTTTGGATAGTCAGTAGAATTAGGGGAGAGATAGACAGTGCAGAAATATTTAGTTTGGGCTCTGTCGCGAGTCGATAACCCCCAGCTATGGGATATATGCCTGAGTATATATATACATACATACATACATACATGCATATCATACATACATACATACATACATACATGCATATCATACATACATGCATACATACATACATACACACATACATACATTAAGCTTAGATTAAACATTGTTCATAGCACAACAATAACTAAATCATTTAAAGTATTATAACATACTGTATTCCATATTAGATCTATTTTTGACGATTTCATGTTTTAGTTTCCGAAAGACTTCTCATATAGACAAAGGTATACTAAAATCATGCCTATATAGCAAAAGTCAATTATATTTAAAGTTCCCTATGTTTACCAAATAGGGTGGTGACTCGTAACAAGCCTCAACACAACACTTATAATATTATGCGTCTGGCTCTGCAACCAACACTCATCCAAAGAGCTGTTATAATGATTTATTAAATATATTATTCATCAGATGAAGCAAACTTATTAGATTATAAAGCTCAGTATTAACCGCTAGACTCCTGAGTGTACTATTACGTTCAAGAAAATAGACAGATGTGCAATAGCATTTCGGGTCATGAAACAGATAAACCAATGGCATGTATAACATCTATATATGTAAGAGAAGGAAATAGAGATAAATCACCATATGCATTTCGCCTAGGATTGTGCATGTAATATACACACACAGTCAATTTATATATACCATACAACATACATAACTCTTTTGACACACACACACACACACACACACACACACACACACACACACAAACACACCATTTGTCCAGCTGTGGATTATCTTCTATCAATATCCTCCCCTCCATCCCTGACTGCCGGAGATGAGAGGGCAGACCAATGAAGAACACAAGGGCAGGAGGGAAATGAGAGAGGAGAGGAAGAGGATGAGAAGGAAGGAGGGGATAAGAAAGGGCGGCAAACAAAATACCAATAAATAGATGAATGGATGAGCAGAACAGGTACAAGTTAGGAAGGGAAGAGAATGAATGAGGCGAGAAGAGGTTTGAATACAAAAGACACAGATAAGCTGAAAAAAGGAAGAATATGCGCATTATAATAAGTAACTAGTATGAAGGAAAGTAGAATTGTTTTGGGAGAGGGAAGAAGAATGGAACCTATGAGGAAGAAGGATGGAGAAAATGATGGACAGGAAACCGACATGAATATAAAAGTGAGGGGGTGTGACCGGTTTATACAAGACACATTTAAAAAAAAAAACGTGAGTGTAATTCCCATTGTAATTAGAGTTCGCATTATTTTATTGTGGCTAGTTCAGAGGGTACAGCGCAGCTCATTGAAAAAATCCATTAGTGAGTCTTATGAAAGTCATTTGAGAGAGAGAAAGGATAATATGAAAGTTCTTCTCCACCAATTAAAGGTTGAAAGGAAGTGTGATCAAATACGATGGATTCTCCAAGCAGCATCACCAAACTCTGACGAATGCATAGGTAAACTAGACACGAAAACTATGATATATAAGCAAACTAACCTACCAATACTTAAACAATGGGACGTGATTTAATTAGTTTATTATATATGAACAAATTAGTTCATAACTAAGGTGGCATAGAAAATTATCTCAATATGAGAGAGAAACATATCTAACCTAAGATTTTCACTTTAACTGGGATGTTCACTCTTACAAAAATATATAATCATTATCAATAAGCTTGCTTAGTTCAATTACATCTAATTAAGTATATTATTTTCGCTAGTAAGAATATATATATATATATATATATATATATCTATATATATATTGTATATATATATATATATATATATATATATATATATATATATATATATATATATATATATATAATTATATATATATATATATAATATATATATATATATATATATATATATATATATATATATATATATATATATATATATATATACAGTATATATATATACATATACATATATATATATATATTCTTACTAGCGAAAATAATATACTTAATTAGATGTAATTGAACTAAGCAAGCCTATTGATAATGATTATATATTTTTGTAAGAGTGAACATCCCAGTTAAAGTGAAAACGTTAGGTTGGATATGTTTCTCTGTCATATTGTGAGAATTTTCTACTCGCTTTTCGCGATTTTATTTTAAATATTTGCTATAATTATGTTTTATTATTGTTTTCTAGAACACTGAAGATGACACACGAGTGTCGAAACGTTTGTCTGACTACTAAATAAAGTACTGGCCCCACCACCTGGTCATCATTTTTATCCTGCACCATGCTGTTTGTTGCTACCCTGTGTATCCCTTTCATCTGTTACTTGAGGTTCCCCAAGAACAAACCCATCACTGATATATATATATAATATATTATATATATATTGTGACGCACCCCAGTGCTGGGCAACGCAACCTGATTGTACTCCTTGGTACTCCACTGTACCGCCCGTGATCTGGCTACCGTCAGCCGCTATGTATATTGAGTGTGACAACTTATAACTATGTTCTTTGTATCTCTGCAAAGGTCTCGTCATGTGCTAACCAGTGGTGGGTTTTGTTTTAAGCCATGTCGAGACCTTCCATTTAATATGTAGTATCAATAGAGTAGTTGATAGATAGGATAATGGGAATTCAGAGAGAGAGAGTGAGTTGAGCAAGAGGGTAGCAACACGCCGCGCTGCCGGCCGGGTGGTTGCCAGACGTATGGACTGGTTGGCAGCCTTGCCCTTATAGCTAGGCGCGATAGGGTTGGTAGTCCATTGTTGCCTGCCTGGGCTGGGCCCATGTTGTCGTACAGCACACTGCCTGGAGGTTGGCTGTGTGTTCCTGGACTAGGTTGCCTAGAACCTTTGAGATTCTAACATCCCTTGCTCTCTCTCCCCACTTCTCACGGTTGCACTCTTTCTCTCTGACGACATTACTCTCATTTCATTCTTCTCTCTATTTAAATGCATAACCTTCCCTTGAGGTCCTAAAGGAGTTTCAGCACTCACCTCTCGTATTACTCTTAGGACAAGCATATATTTACATGTATTAGATTTAAGGGGTTAATGTGAACAGCGATCTTCTTGATGAGGATAGTTGGTGAACGTTCTACATGTTCACGAGTTATATGCCCTGCTCATCATCCCATTTGTGACTAGACTGGTGCCATGTGTAAGAGCCCGACCATGCCCAGGAGTTGTCTGTAGAGGGACGAGGACTTAGCCTTGATTTGCATACCGAGCCAGGAGCGAGTGTAGCACCCGAGACTACAGCTCGCTCGTAGTGCCGGTATAGTAGAGTAACGTAATTTATCTGTCCTTGTGTTCTCTACAGTCTTCTCCTGGGTTCTCGCTTTCGGTGCTGGGACTCGTTGTTCCTGTGACTTGGCCTGCTAGCTAGAACACATGGGGATGATGAGTGGGATATATCTTTATTTTACTATGCATTGCAGCTCTCTTTAAGTATATATCTATAACACTTTACAATACACATTACTCACACACAAGACAACACTATTAATACTTTCATGTATCAATTAACTGCACTGTCGTTTTGCTGCTGTGTCCGGAGTTCTGTTGCGTAGGGCGCATACGGACTCGGAGGGGAGACAGAGTGAGAGAAGCGAAGTAGCCTATGCGGTAGTAGGCTACCGGCGCAGTACTGTTGCCTGCAACCTTTTAGTTATTCCAAGTATAGATTCATTATTATAATAAGTGACTACTGTTTATGTTCCTCCCATGTGTATTATTAGGTATCTACTGGATCATGAACATCTTGTATGCTACATGCTAGTGCATGTTAGTAGGGGACAGTTAGTGTAGTGCACGCGCTTTCAAGTAGGCGTGTACATTTGTCATTTAGCATTTCACTGTCATACCTTTAGCCTGCTTCTATTCTACATTATTAGAGGCTTAATATTAACGTAGTTTCTTGAGTATTGCATTTCTTTAGTAATAACGTAACCTATAAATGTCTGAGGGAGTTTAGCCTCATAGCCTACCCCTGTTGTACACTTTCGCCGAGTTAAGGTACCTCGTTACCGTAGACGATAACTCTGTAGGGCGTTGGTGCTTTTGTTGTCTGGAGCATATAGTATTTGGGACTGGAATCGAGCGTGTCGTTGTCACTTAAGCCATTTCTGTCCTACGATCAAGAATCCCGAATATGTATTGCCGATCCAGCCGTAACAAAATGGCGACCTTGCACAAGATTCAGTCGTATCCTATCACATGTTTTTTGGAGAACTATTCTATGCTACCTAGTAGAGCTGGCTAGAATTTTCTTGCATATTGGAGGAATTTTTATTGTGTCATTATTGTATTGGTGGACTTGCAGATTGTTTCGTTAGGTGTCTAGAGTAGAGTCATTCAAGCATCTTTAACATTTTGTGAGTCGAGACTGCAATTAGTAATAAGCACTTTTTTTTGTTTATGAACAGCAATTGTATAACCAGCACTATGTCTAATGACTCATCATTTACGGGGGAGGATAACACGGTACAGCCTAGTGACCAGCAAGTACAGCAGATATTTAGGGAGGGGAGTGTTATAAGTGGAGAGAGGGATGCCCGGGCATTTTTGCAGACACCTTTGACCGAACAGCGCCTGCAGGCTATTGATTGTTACGGTCTTCGCTGTTTAGCCACGGTTTTGGGGCGGGACTGTCCTGACAGTTGGCCCAAGAAGAATTTGGTGGCATGTTTGTTGGGTGATGGCGATGGGGCGGTGGGTGGAGTGGGGTCTTGGGGGGTTCCCTCCAAGCCTCCATTCCACTCTACCCCTGAGCTGGGCCCTCAGCCAGCGAGTCTTAGCACGATGCAGCAGGAGGGTTCTCAATGGCAAGCTGGCTTACCCGTAAACACGTCTCGGTGTGGATCCCCCATTTTGTGCTCTCCCCCCCCAGGCCTGTCTCCTGAGATGTTATTTCAGCTAGAACTAGCTAAGTTTAAGCTGCAGGAGACTCAGATACAACAGGCTAGTATAGAACGCATAGAGGTTGCTAGAATCCAAGCCAATCAGGATGCAACCAGGTACCAGGCTGAAATGGATGTCGAGAAGTCTAGAGTAGAGACCACGGGGCGTCATCTCGGTGGTGGGCACCGGGTTACAGACTCACTTTCGCATTTAATTAAGTTAGTACCCGCATTTGATGAGACAGCAGTGACTGAGTTTTTTGCTCGTTTCGAAAAGAAGTGTCGTGAGTATGACTGGCCGGAGGTTAAATGGGCAGCATTAGTTTCATCACGTCTAGTGGGTAAGGGGTTGAAAGCCTACGATGCACTGTCACTGGACGAGAGTGTCGTGTATGGACTGGTGAAGGAGGCTGTGCTCCGGGCCTACGAACTGCAACCCGAAACTTATAGATTGAAGTTCCGTGGCGTGAATAAGAAGAGCGACGTCAGTTTTATGGAGCACGCACGGGACTTAACAGATGCATGTAATAACTGGTTTCGGTCCGAGCACGCAGAGTCGGCTGAGGAAATTAAGCAACTTTTCTATCTGGAACAGTTTTACAAATGTACTGGAACCGTTCTAACGCTGAACATTAAGGAAAAATGTCCCAAGACAGTAGAGGAGGTTGCCAAGATGGCAGACCTCAGATTATCATTGATTCGTGGTTGCGGTGCCGCTCAGAGGGCTGAGTCAGGGCAGAAGGGGCGCTATACCCCTCCCACCAGAGTTTTCGATAATAACAAATCCTATGACACACATAACCACACTAAAAGCATTGCACCTAATAACACCTACAAACACAAGCCTCTCCCGTTTACTAAAGGTCAGGCCCCTTCTTCGCCCGCACAAGGGAAGAAGCCCATTGGGGATGTGAAATGTTACAAATGTCAGAAGCTAGGCCATTATTCACGTGAGTGCCCTAGTAACACTCCCGCTAAGCCGGTGTCATTGGTTCACAGTATCGGTGTGTCTCTGAAGGCTGCAGCAACTGCCCGGGGTAGGTTGTCAGCAGCTGAGGCACACGCGGTAAAGAAGCGTACGGAAGGCTCGACACCTGTCCGGGACACTTTCTGTAGCCATCGGGGACACGGGTTTTGTGAGCTGGGGGAGTGAACTACGGAGGGTTGACTTGTTGAGGGATACGGGGGCTTCGCAAACTTTGTTGAGGAACTTCACAGGGAAACCGATAAATGCGGCCAGAGTTGTTGTGGTGCAGGGTATAAATGCTACGAGGTCATACCCACTTGTGAGGTTGGAGTTGAGAGTAGGAGAGGTGTGCAGGGAGCTGGATGTAGGGATCGTTGAGTGTTTGCCAGTTGAGGGCGTCGACCTTCTTCTCGGCAACGACTTTGCGGTGCCCACTTCCGGGACTCCACCCTTAGTCGTTGCCGAGAGGGCGGCCGACGTGGATGGTGAGAATCGGGAAGGGGTTGGGAGGTGCCAACAGGATGAGATGGCCTGTGTGGTAACCCGATCTCACTCTGCGGCTCCTGCACAGCCTAGCACTCAACCTCGGGGACAGTGGAGGAAGGATCAGGAGAAGGTTGCTAAGGGCAGGAAAAGGGACATTGATTCTGCTGCACTTCTCGGTGATTCGGTACTTGGACCTATAATAAACACGGGAGTTGACTCTGGCCCAGAGATGGTGTGTAACAAGGCAGAGTTGGGTAAGACTTCGCGTGAGGCAAGAGCTGTAGCGAGAGCCACTAAGGCAGTAGAGCCTACTAGCCGGGGTAATGTCTTATTACAAAACCATCTTGATGCATTGACGCCCGGGGACATAAGTGAGCAGCAGCTGCAAGACGCTAGCCTAGCTCGTTATAGCAATGGTGCCATAGAGTTGGAGGAAGATGGGGATGCAAAGCCGGGAGATTTCTTTAGGCTCAACAGGATATTGTACCGCAGATTTTTAGACCCCAAATCGAAGTGGGAGGGCGGTGCGAGGGTAGTAGACCAGGTGGTTGTTCCAAATAAGTATAGAGAGTCCTTATTGTGTCTGGCGCATGATGTGCCGGTGGCGGGTCATTTGGGGGGTAACAAAAACATTGGCGGCATTGGGCAGGTTTTCCTGGTGGCCTGGGGTCAAGGCTGATGTCTGTGCATGGGTGGCTGGGTGTGCGACCTGCCAGACAACGGGGAAGCCTAACCAGACAATCCCGAAGGCACCTTTGTTTCCCATACCTGTCACCGGGCCTCCGTTCAGCAAAGTTGTAGTAGATTTGGTTGGCCCTTTCCCGCCTACTAGTAGTGGCAATAAATTCCTGTTGACAATCATGGATGTGGCTACGAGATACCCGGACGCATACCCCATGAGAAACGGCTCGGCAAAGGCAGTTGTTAAAAACTTATTATTGTTCTGTTCCCGTTATGGATTTCCACGTGAGGTGCAGTCAGACCAGGGGAGCAATTTTACATCCAAATTGTTCAAGCAAACCCTTCAGTTGCACGGTATATGTTCTGTAGTGTCGTCAGACTACCATCCCGAGAGTCAGGGAGTCTTGGAGCGGTGGCACTCGACCCTGAAGAGTATGCTACGCTGTTACTGTGCAGAACATGACACTGATTGGGATTTGGGTCTGCCGTATGTTCTGTTCGCTGCACGTGAAGTCCCAGGAGAGAGCCTGGGGTTCAGTCCAAATCAGCTAGTCTTTGGCCATAATGTGAGAGGACCTTTAAGTATGGTGAAAGAGATCTGGGAGGGTGAAGAGAAGCCGGGGTCTGTACTTAAATATGTCCTTGACAGCCGGGAGAGACTTATAGGTTGCATGGCAGCGGCAGGTAATAACTTGGTTAATGCACAGGCGGTCATGAAGCACCAGTATGACGCCAAGGTGAAGCTTCGGGAGTTTTCGGTGGGTCAGGAGGTAATGTTGCTTTTACCTTTGCCTGGACACCCCCTTTCTGCCAAGTTCATTGGGCCGTATGTGGTGGCTAAGAAACTGTCCGACCTTGATTATCTCGTTGCAACACCTGACCGTAGGAAAAAACATCAGTTATGTCATGTTAACCTCATGAAAGAGTATGTGAGACGCCCCTCAGAGCCTCTCACTGTCCCTGTGCTGGCCTGCAGCGGCCAGGGTGGAGAAGGAGGTGGGGACAGTCATGCTGCTGAGGAGGATAACTGGGACTGTGTCATTTCCGCGGAACAGTGGGCGGGGAATACTGAACAAGAGGCTAGGCAAGCTGTAAGTCACCTGCCTGAGCACCAGGGTGCTGCTGTCCTAGGCCTGTTCAGGTCATACCCCTCTGTTTTCGCCGAACACCCAGGTCTCACTACTCAGGTAACGCACGACGTGGACGTCGGTGATAATGTGCCCTTCAAGTCAGTGCCCTACCGTGTGCCCCCGGTAAAGTTGCCAGCTTTACAGGAGGAGTTAAAGTACATGGTTGAGAGAGGGATGATCACTGAAGGTTATGTGAAGTGGACATCACCCGTCACGTTGCAGCCAAAACCTGACGGCAAGGTGCGGTTCTGCATAGATTTTCGTAGGCTAAATGGCTTGACCACCACCAACCCTTACCCTTTGCCTCGAGTTGACGACAGCGTGGACAAGATAGGGAATGCAAAGTACCTTACTAAAATTGATCTTGTAAAAGGCTACTGGCAAGTACCCCTGTCGGACCGAGCTAAGCAAGTTTGTGGTTTTGTGGTAGATGGCAAGACCTACCAATGTAACGTAATGCCTTATGGGCTTAAGAACGCACCTGCCACGTTTCAAAACCTGATGAACGATATTTGTGACGAAATCCCTAACTGCACGGTCTACCTTGATGACGTGATAGTATATGATGACGATTGAAAATCACCTAAGGCACTTAGAGACCCTGTTTAGGAAGTTGCACGATGCTGGGCTGGTGGTGAACCTGAGGAAGTGCGAGTTTGTAAAAGGCTACTGTGCAGTATCTTGGCTTTGTGGTCGGGTTAGGCTGGGTGTGCCCCCCCTGAGCAAGATACAGGCTATCAATATGTTTCCCAGGCCCACCACTAAGCGCCAGGTCATGCGGTTCCTAGGTATGATAGGCTATTATAGGCGCTTCATCCGGGGATACTCTACTGTCTTAGCACCGTTAACTGATCTACTGTCGAAGTCAGTGAAGTTCTGTTGGGCTGCGGAGTGTCAGAGGGCTTTCGACCTAGTCAAGCACCTGCTGTGTACACATCCGATTTTGAGGGCCCCAGACTTCTCCAGGAGTTTTCAGCTGGCGACTGATGCCAGCGGTGTGGGTGCCGGGGCAGTGTTACTGCAGACTGATTCCGAGGGCTTGGAACACCCAGTGAGCTTCTTTTCTCGCAAGTTTAATTCGGCACAAAGGAATTACTCGACTATAGAGAAGGAGCTTCTGGCTATCGTTTTGTCGCTCAAACATTTCGAAGTTTATGTTCCAGCCTACGGCCCGGTAGTGACGATTTATACGGACCATCATCCCTTGAAATTCCTAAATCAGTTTCACAATCGGTTTCAGTTTCACCAAGATAGTCGTGCACGGTGTGTGGGTTGAGCAGGAGTAAAATTAGGCTATCATAACGCCGTCCAAAAAGATTATAAAACAATAAAATAAACGAGAAAACTCTTTCTTTTTTTTAGTTTTGTAACTCTTTATTGTTGTAGCATGATGCATGCAATATTGTGTTTTATGTATAATTCACACTTCAGTTGTTGTGCACCTTTTGCAATTAGTGGCAGCTAAGGGTAGCAGGTCGGTTGGTTGCCTGTCAGATTTTGATAATGCTTCTAAGGTCGATTATCTAAAATCTTGGGGGGGCTGTGACGCACCCCAGTGCTGGGCAACGCAACCTGATTGTACTCCTTGGTACTCCACTGTACCGCCCGTGATCTGGCTACCGTCAGCCGCTATGTATATTGAGTGTGACAACTTATAACTATGTTCTTTGTATCTCTGCAAAGGTCTCGTCATGTGCTAACCAGTGGTGGGTTTTGTTTTAAGCCATGTCGAGACCTTCCATTTAATATGTAGTATCAATAGAGAAGTTGATAGATAGGATAATGGGAATTCAGAGAGAGAGAGTGAGTTGGGCTTCAGAGCAAGAGGGTAGCAACACGCCGCGCTGCCGGCCGGGTGGTTGCCAGACGTATGGACTGGTTGGCAGCCTTGCCCTTATAGCTAGGCGCGATAGGGTTGGTAGTCCATTGTTGCCTGCCTGGGCTGGGCCCATGTTGTCGTACAGCACACTGCCTGGAGGTTGGCTGTGTGTTCCTGGACTAGGTTGCCTAGAACCTTTGAGATTCTAACATCCCTTGCTCTCTCTCCCCACTTCTCACGGTTGCACTCTTTCTCTCTGACGACATTACTCTCATTTCATTCTTCTCTCTATTTAAATGCATAACCTTCCCTTGAGGTCCTAAAGGAGTTTCAGCACTCACCTCTCGTATTACTCTTAGGACAAGCATATATTTACATGTATTAGATTTAAGGGGTTAATGTGAACAGCGATCTTCTTGATGAGGATAGTTGGTGAACGTTCTACATGTTCACGAGTTATATGCCCTGCTCATCATCCCATTTGTGACTAGACTGGTGCCATGTGTAAGAGCCCGACCATGCCCAGGAGTTGTCTGTAGAGGGACGAGGACTTAGCCTTGATTTGCATACCGAGCCAGGAGCGAGTGTAGCACCCGAGACTACAGCTCGCTCGTAGTGCCGGTATAGTAGAGTAACGTAATTTATCTGTCCTTGTGTTCTCTACAGTCTTCTCCTGGGTTCTCGCTTTCGGTGCTGGGACTCGTTGTTCCTGTGACTTGGCCTGCTAGCTAGAACACATGGGGATGATGAGTGGGATATATCTTTATTTTACTATGCATTGCAGCTCTCTTTAAGTATATATCTATAACACTTACAATACACATTACTCACACACAAGACAACACTATTAATACTTTCATGTATCAATTAACTGCACTGTCGTTTTGCTGCTGTGTCCGGAGTTCTGTTGCGTAGGGCGCATACGGACTCGGAGGGGAGGCAGAGTGAGAGAAGCGAAGTAGCCTATGCGGTAGTAGGCTACCGGCGCAGTACTGTTGCCTGCAACCTTTTAGTTATTCCAAGTATAGATTCATTATTATAATAAGTGACTACTGTTTATGTTCCTCCCATGTGTATTATTAGGTATCTACTGGATCATGAACATCTTGTATGCTACATGCTAGTGCATGTTAGTAGGGGACAGTTAGTGTAGTGCACGCGCTTTCAAGTAGGCGTGTACATTTGTCATTTAGCATTTCACTGTCATACCTTTAGCCTGCTTCTATTCTACATTATTAGAGGCTTAATATTAACGTAGTTTCTTGAGTAATGCATTTCTTTAGTAATAACGTAACCTATAAATGTCTGAGGGAGTTTAGCCTCATAGCCTACCCCTGTTGTACACTTTCGCCGAGTTAAGGTACCTCGTTACCGTAGACGATAACTCTGTAGGGCGTTGGTGCTTTTGTTGTCTGGAGCATATAGTATTTGGGACTGGAATCGAGCGTGTCGTTGTCACTTAAGCCATTTCTGTCCTACGATCAAGAATCCCGAATATGTATTGCCGATCCAGCCGTATCAATATATAATATATTATATATATATATAATATATTATAACTAAAAATGTAGCCTCAACATAGCTACACTGGGAAATATTTAATCACAATGGATATGTAGAGGGACTGCCGAAAGGCAGTTATTAAGGGGGGCTTTCTTTAAAAATATATAGAGACTCTAAAATCCTAAGGTTACCGGTATTACAGGAGTCAAGAATGCTAAAATCGTTATAGCTTACAGCAAGGTTACAACCGTAGCAATGCTCTCACCGCTGAATGAGGAAGGTTACTGATGGGGAGGCCGGTTCTACTGGACTGACCCTTGTGCTCATCCATCCTTACTTTGAGAGCTCGTATTGTGCTCCCAATGTAGCCATTTTTGCAAAATGGACAGGTAAATTTATAAATGAGGGATGAGCGAAGTTCAGTGGGAAGTCTATCTTTGTAGTGAAACAGGGATCGAATCTTAAATTCATTCTTGTGAATTATTTTAAAATTTATATGAGGGAAGAAATTAGGTAATTTGTTGTTCAGTAATCTTTCTATTTTTTCTGATACCTTTCCAAGAAAGGGTAAACTAATATGAAAATCCTCCTTTTTAGCAGTGGGCACAGGTTGTCTAGGTTGGTACAATTTATTTAGGAAATTCCTCAATTGCTTGTTGAAGAGGTCACTGGTGAAGCCATTATTAATAAAAAAAGTCTCTAAGGAAGGATATCTCGCAGTGAAAAAGGCTGTATGTCGAAGTCAAGTGGTACGCCCTGTGAAGAAGGGTTTTATTTGCATTAATTTTGAATCTTAGTGGACAGTAGCTAAAAAAGCTAATACCGAGACTGGAAAAGGTGGGTTTTCTAAAGATTGAGATAACAAGTATGTCATTAACTTTGGTAAGTAGAAGGTCGAGGAATGGCAACGTGTTATTTACCTCGTTTTCGCTAGTGAATTTTATATTTTTGTGCTGTTTATTTAGGTAATTTAGAAACAAGGGGGTATGACTTTTATCTTTAAAGGCCAGCAGAGTGTCGTCGCCATATCTACGGTAGAGGATAGGTTTGAAAGTGGGAGGGCAGTTGTCTAGCCAGATTGTTGCCAAGTAACATAGGAAAACATTGGCTAAAGTACTACCTAGTGGGGATCCCATCGCTACCCCATCAGTTTGTTTATAAATTTGGTTATTAAATATGAAATGGCAATCTGAAGAAGGATTGACTCTTACCCATAACAGTCTCAGATTGGTTGAACTAACGTTTGACACAAAGGTTCAAAGTTTCAGTTAAGGGGACGTTGGTGAATAAGGAGGTTATATCAAAGCTACATAGGTATGACGAGGGAGGTAATTTGTAGTTTGAGAGGGAAGTGAACAATTCATATGAGTTCTTAAGGGTATAATCGTTCGTAGTGAACGCTGATAAAAGTTGGGAGCAAAATTTAGCAAGCTTATAAGATAAATAAATTGTACCAACCTAGACAACCTGTGCTCACTGTTAAAAACGAGGATTTTTATATTAGTTTACCCTTTCTTGGAAAGGTATCAGAAAAAATAGAAAGATTACTGAACAACAAATTACCTAATTTCTTCCCTCATATCAATTTTAAAATAATTCACAAGAATGAATTTAAGATTAGATCCCTGTTTCACTACAAAGATAGACTTCCCACTGAACTTCGCTCATCCCTCATTTATAAATTTACCTGTCCATTTTGCAAAAATGGCTACATTGGGAGCACAATACGAGCTCTCAAAGTAAGGATGGATGACCACAAGGGTCAGTCCAGTAGAACCGGCCTCCCCATCAGTAACCCTCCTCATTCAGCGGTGAGAGAGCATTGCTACGGTTGTAACCTTGCTGTAAGTTATAAAGATTTTAGCATTCTTGACTCCTGTAATACCGGTAACCTTGGGATTTTAGAGTCTCTATATATTTTTAAAGAAAGACTCCCCCTTAATAACTGCCTTTCGGCAGTCCCTCTACATATCCATTGTGATTAAATATTTCCCAGTGTAGCTATGTTGAGGCTACATTTTTAGTTATAATACACTTGCTTTTCGCGATTTTATTTTAAATATTTGCTATATGTTGTATTATTGTTTTCTAGAACACTGAAGATGACACACGAGTGTCGAAACGTTTGTCTGACTGATAAAATTAATAAAGTACTGGCCCCCCCACCTGGTCATTATTTTTATCCTGCACCATGCTGTTTGTTGCTACCCTGTGTATCCACTTCATCTATATATATATATATATATATATATATATATATATATATATATATATATATATATATCTTAGAATCTTAGATTTACTCATATACCTCTATAAGCTTAAAATAATACCCTCAAGCTCCTCTTTGAGATAAATGTGTACATTTTTTGATAGAAACATTTCCAGGTTGAAAACCAGTTCCTGCTAAATTACAACCTCACTATCGCTCGCAAGGAAAAAAGTGACACCTAAATGACACGAAAGGTCCGAGTTTTGAAGACATGGGACACAAAGTCTTTAATTTGCCAAAGTAATGAGGCGAACGTTTTACAATTTCATAACTAATGGGGCTACACATGAAGGAGAAGGGGTCTAACATAATACAAATACCATTGAAATTAACGAGGTGGATTATAAATAAAGGTGCTATGACCCTATATAACCTGAATGTTTTATTGACTGCATGCATAATCGCTAAGGAAGCTTGTTGATTCAATATTAATACATCTTATATCTAATACAATCACGCAGCGATAAACGACACATACGTATACTTTGCATGCATACAGGCGAACAATTACACACACACACACACATGTACACACACATACAAACACACACAGAAATGTATGGATATTAATTATATTGTTGGCCTGTTTCACATAAACTTCACACCTGTGCTCGTATCCGTCATTCAAATATTCGATGTGTTTGGAATTATGCGAAATATATGCCCTTGTGTGTGTGTGTGTGTGTTGATATGGATGTTTGTTATGGTCATGTACTGTACATGTGTGTGCACGTGTCCTCTTGATTACATAATTATGCATAAACTAGTGTGGTATGTTCATGTGCGTGAGTATGCTTGTATTATGAATTTACATGTGTGTGTATGTATCAGGTGTTGTCATGCTCTGGTGGGGTGATCGATCAGCTGACAGGTAGATTAATAAGTGGTGAAGGATCAATAGACAGACAGACATGGTGAATCAACAGAGGACATAGATAATCTCGGATAAATGGTTGGTAATACAGCTTTATTCTAGTTAACACTCGGTTATAATGTACGTAACAGAATTCACCCGAACAATAGAGGTTGGAGCGCTCAGGTAGGTTATTGGACTTATTACAATCTCCCAGCACTTATCGCGGATTTGGATAGAGACATATTTTCCACTTCCACGTTCAGGCATTATTATTCTGATCACATTACTTCAACGATACGTAGGGTACACGAATTCCACAGGTTAGATATCTCGTTTTATTAACTCACTGGTAATATGACTCGTAATCGAAGACAAAAATAGAAGTAATATAGTTATTTCCCAAGAATTAACGTAAAGGTATAACCGTAGCTAGTTGCACTGGTCTAGTATGTTCACTTGTCTAGGTAATACTTAAGACCGAAATATCAGTGAGGGCGAATCAGCAAATGAGAGGAGTGGACATAATACAAGAAACAGGATGTTTAATTTTACGGCCCCGAGAATCCAAGGACAGGGTAAGCAAACATTCTTCTTCACTGCCATCAAAGACTGGAATGACCTACCCCAGCCAGTCCGTGCAAAGAGAACACTGTATTCCTTCAGACGTAGCCTGAAGGAACACCTGAACCGGACAGCTGCGAGAAGGGAGCACCAAGCTTATGTCTATTACTAAGTACGACATAAAAGATAGGCAAGACAAATTGAAATGATTACTGATTACGGATTACTGATATTTACTATAGGATGTAAGGTATCTTAAAATATCCCCTAGAAATACTTTCTCTAAAGTATCTACTTCTTTTATCCTCCCCTTTTTCCCCAGCTAACCTAATCCCACAAGGACCCCAATGGAAATACGCCTAATGGCCTTATTGAGCTATCCTTAGTTGGAATTATGCAAGGCTGGTACATGTCATATTTGAAACATATTATGTGGTACCAACACTGTAAAATGCTAACTGAATTAATATTATTATTATTATTATTATTATTATTATTATGCGTTGACCTTGATCTTTGACCTTACCCTTTAGAATATGTATCTAAAATGTGAGCAATACGATATCAAGGTTACCAGTAACTTGTATAGTGAAAATTAACACATTTGAGTATAAAGCAAAATAAATAGTAAAAGTTGACCTTTGACCTTAACCTGTGACCTGGACCTTATGTAAGAGTGTTTTTTTTTTGTATAGACATTGCCCCGGAAAATCAAATAAGCATGCCTAATTTCAATAAAACCCATCAGTTAGTTTCATATATATTAATAGACTAGTTGACATTTGACCTATGACCTTTATCTTGACCTTTATGAAATGTGTGTCCAAATTTATTATTTTCTTTTCATTTAAAGTGCAACTATCTCACCAAATGTTGTGAAGTTTGCAAGAAAATTAAAGAAAGTAGCATATTGACCTTTTATTTGACCTTGACCTGTGACTTTAACCTTTATTATGGAATTGTATAGTTTCTTGTATGACCTTGGCCTAGGTATTCCGAATATACAAGATAAGCCTAGTGAAAATCTAACAATTAGTATAAGAACTACAAGTAAAACAAAATATTTTTACCTTTGACCTTGACCTTTGACCTTACCCTTAAGAATCTTTACATAACAATTTGGTCAATACGATATATAGGTTACCAGCAACATGTATAGTGAAAATGAAGACATTTGAGTAAAAAGTAAAATAAATAGTAAAAGTTGACCTTTGACCTTGACCTGTGACCTGGACCTTTATGTAAGAGTGTGTTTTTGTTTTTTGTATTGACATTGCCCAGAAAATCAAACAGGCATGCCTAATTTCATTAATACCCATCAGTTAGTTTCATATATATTAATATAATAGTTGACCTTGACCTTTGACCTTTATCTTGACCTTTATGATATGTGATCAAATGTATTATTTTCCTTTTTATTTAAAGTGCAACTATCTCACCAAATTTTATGAAGTTTGCATGAAAAGTAAAGAAAATAGCAAATTGACCTTTTATTTGACCTTGACCTGTGAGTTTGACCTTTATTATGGAATTGTATAGTTTCTTGTATGACCTTCGCCTAAAATATTCCGAATATACATGGAAAGCCTAGTGAGAATCTAACAGTTGCTATAAGAAATACTAGTGAAAAACTTATTTTGACCTTTGACCTTGACCTTTGACCTTACCCTTAAAAATATTTACCTAAAATTAGGTCAATATGATATATAGGTTATCAGTAACTTGTATAGTGAAAATGAAGACATTTTAGTATGAACTAAAAAATATGAAATATTTACCTTATTTTAAAACTTGACCTTTGACCTTAACCTTTAAGTTAAATGGAATATTTCTTTTTGACTGACCTTCGCATTGACCAAATGAATATACCTATGAAATTTGGTGAAAATCCATCAAACGGTCTAGGAGGAGTTTCCGGACAGACAGACAGACGGACGACGATGACGACGACGACGACGACAGACAGGCTGGCTGGTGGTGCACAGTATACGGGCGGGATCTGTGCTCGCGATACCACTCTACTTCGCAGAGTTGATAATAATAATAAAATAGGTGTGCAGTTTTCGCATTACCCCCCCAAAAAAAAAAAAAAAATGCATACGCAATTCTGCGGCCTATAATTCTGCAAGTAGTATTGAATCTCTTAGGTAAAATAGGTTTATATACAGTATATATATATATATATATATATATATATATATATATATATACAGTATATATATATACATATAAACATATATATATATATATGTATATATATAGTGTAGATATATATATATATATATATATATATATACATAAAATATATATAAGAAAGAAATAGTGACCATAATCTGTGACCTTTACCATTCACCTTGACCTTTGAATAACAAAAACACAAAATTTGGACAATCTTTGCATTGACCAACGAAACTTGTCAGCAAAATTTGGTGACGATACGTAACCCGTTCAGTACAGTTCTGTCGGTTTCATTTCATGCTTGATACTACGACAATTTTATTAAGTTTATGAAGGGCCTCCATAACATTCGCAGGCTTTCAACTATCTTAACCCTTTTTACTACCACAGATCCTTCATAAGCTTCACATAATCGTCTAATTATAGCAAGAATACAATAGAAAAGACGTCACCGGTACACAAAGCGTTTAAAGACAATTATCAACACTCTTCTTTTGTTCTTTGACCTTGACCTTTAACCTTAACCCTTAAAGATCAGGGTCGGACTTAAGTCCGGTTCCAATTTGCAGCAAGTTAGGAGCATTATTAAGGCTTTTAAAGGGTTAAAATCGAGTGCAAATGGCCGGGAGCGCAACGGGCCAGACAGCCGACTCCCAGGGCTTACCGCCACCCTTTAACTCATGTTCCCTGTGTTCTCGAGAGGCCGGCAGTGTAGCCAGTAGTGAGCTTAGCTGGGAAAAATATGCCGCTATACGCTAAACTCCCATGTTTCTGGTATCACTGTATGCGAACCACGAGTCCTACGTAGCTCATTCTGGTCTCATTTTGAAACTTTTAGCACCTAGTTATTTGCTAAATAATTTGTTTTCATGCGGATACTTGATTTATCATGCAGGAGGGCCTGAATATGCCCAAATAAGCCCAAAACCCCAAGCTAGACAAGGGTTAAGTATTATAATATATATATATATATAGTGTATATGATTGAAATATATGTTATTTATGTAAAATGCAACTAACAGTCGTCAGCTTATCGTTTTGTTTTTATTTTGATGAAGGTTAACTTATGACCTTGGCTTGTGACCTTGACCTTTATGTAGGATTATATTTTTGTTTGCTTTGATGTTTCCCTAGAAAATCAAATAAGTGTGTCAAATTTCATTAAAGATCATCAGTTAGTTTCAGAGGTATTAAAGGAATAGTTGACCTTGACCTTTGACCTTCATCTTGACCTTCATGACGTCTGAAAATTTAACATTTTAAATTTCCCTTAATGCACAACTGTCTCAACAAATTTTGTGAAGTTTACATGAATAGTAAAGAAATTAGCATAATGACCTTATATATGATGTTGACCTGTGAACTTGACCTATCAAATGGATTTATGTTTATTCTTGTATGACCTTGCTCTAGGCATTCCGAATATGCATGATATGCCTAATGAGAATCTTACATTAAATAAGAAATACTAGTAAAAATCATATATCGACCTTTAACCTTGATCTTTGACCTTGACCTTCGACCTTATAATTTCTTATCAAGGATTTAGTTAGCTTAACAGCATTGTTCGTATTAACTAGCATTATGAATATGGTGTAGCCTAATTTGTATAAAAACTTATTGATTACAAATAGTGATCATATACTGTGACCTTGATCTTTGTCCTTTGATAAAAGTAAAATACATATATTTGGATAATCGTCGCTTTGACCGACTGAATTTGCCTGTATAATGTTATGGCAATACATTAAACAGTCAAGGAGGAGTTTAGGGAAAATTACAAATACTCTTATTTTGACATTGCCCTCTGACCTTAACTATTACAATTTGTACGTGAAATTTGATATATATTAGTCTATATTTAAGTAATAAGCCATAACACAGCCAGTTTTCTAAAATGTGAGTAATCTTTTTTAATAAATAATAAAAGTTGACCTTTGACCTTGACCTGTGACCTATATGTAAGAGTAAATTTTTGTTTGCATTGACATTGCCCATGAAAATCAAATAATCATGCCTAATTTCATTAAAACACATCAGTTAGTTTCATATATATTAATAGAATAGTTGACCTTGACCTATGACCTTTATCTTGACCTTTCTGTCTCAACATTTATTATTTTACTTTTCACTTAAAGTGCAATTATCTCACCAAATTTTGTGAAGTTTGCATGGATATAAAATAAAATAGCATATTAACCTGGTATTTGACCTTGACCTGTGACCTTTCATATGGAATTGTTTAGTTTCTTGCATGACCTTGGCCTAGGTATTCCGAATAAACATGGTAAGCCTAGTGAAAATCTAACAGTTAGTATAAGAAATACTAGTAGAAAAACTATTTTGACCTTTGACCTTGATCTTTGACCTTACACTTTAGAATATGTATCTAAAATGTGGGCAATACGATATCAAGGTTACCAGTAACTTGTATAGTGAAAATTAACACATTTGAGTATAAAGCAAAATAAATAGTAAAAGTTGACCTTTGACCTTAACCTGTGACCTGGACCTTATGTAAGAGTGTTTGTTTGTAAGAGTGTTTTTTTTGTTATAGACATTGCTCCAGAAAATCAAATAAGCATGCCTAATTTCAATAAAACTCATCAGTTAGTTTCATATATATTAATAGACTAGTTGACATTGACCTTTGACCTTTATCTTGACCTTTATGAAATGTGTGTCCCAATGTATTATTTTCTTTTCATTTAAAGTGCAACTATCTCACCAAATGTTGTGAAGTTTGCAAGAAAAGTAAAGAAAGTAGCATATTGACCTTTTATTTGACCTTGACCTATGCCTTTGACCTTTATTATGGAATTGTATAGTTTCTTGTATGACCTTGGCCTAGGTATTCCGAATATACATGATAATCTATCTATCTATCTATCTATATGCTCAGGCCCAATCACCATTTTGGGGGTAGCCGACTCAAGACAGAGCAAGAACAGGGAAAACACAAAAACAACATAAAACAAAAAATAAACACAGATAAAAAAACACAAACTCACACACATCCAGGTCACCCAGGAAAAGACCCAGAGACCAGGGTTACCAAGGTCGCTCCAGCACTCCCCCGGCCCCTGACCACCCTGACCTTCGCCTAGGTATTCCGAATATACATGGAAAGCCTAGTGAGAATCTAACAGTTGCTATAAGAAATAAGAGTGAAAAACTGATTTTGATCTTTGACCTTGACCTTACCCTTAAAAATATTTACCTAAAATTAGGTCAATATGATATATAGGTTATCAGTAACTTGTATAGTGAAAATGAAGACATTTGAGTAAGAACTAAAACATATGAAATATTGACCTTATTTTTAAACTTGACCTTTGACCTAAACCTTTAAGTTAAATGGAATATTTCTTTTTGACTGACCTTCGCATTGACCAAATGAATATACGTGTGAAATTTGGTGAAAATCCATCAAACGGTCTAGGAGGAGTTTCCGGACAGACAGACAGACGGACGACGATGACGACGACGACGACGACGACAGACAGGCTGGCTGGTGGTGCACAGTATACGGGCGGGATCTGTGCGCGCGATACCACTCTGCTTCGCAGAGTTGATAATAATAATAAAGTAGGTGTGCAGGTTTTGCATTACCCCCAAAAAAAAAAAAAAAAAAAATGCATACGCAACTCTGTGGCCTAAAATTCTGCAAGTAGTATTGAATCTCTTAGGTAAAACAGGTTTATATACAGTATATATATATATATATATATATATATATATATATATATATATATATATATATACAGTATGTATATAGACATATATAAATATCGGTGTATATATATATATATATATATATATATATATATATATATATATATATATATATATATAAAATATATATAATAAAAAAATAGTGACCATAATCTGTGACCTTTACCATTCAACCTTGACCTTTGAATAACAAAAACACAAAATTTGGACAATCTTTGCATTGACCAACCAAACTTGCCATCAAAATTTGGTGACGATATGTAATCCGTTCAGTACAGTTCTGTCGGTTTCATTTCATACTTGATACTAATACATATGTATTAAGTTTATGAAGGGCCTCCATAAAATTCGCAGGCTTTCATCTATCTTAACCCTTTTTACTCCCACAGATCCTTCATAAGCTTCACAAAATCGTCTAATTATAGCTAGAATACAATACAAAACACGTCACCGGTACACAAAGGGTTTAAAGACAATTATCAACACTCTTCTTTTGTTCTTTGACCTTGACCTTTTACCTTAACCCTTAAAGATCAGGGTCGGACTTAAGTCTGGTTCTAATTTGCAGCAAGTTAGGAGCATTATTAAGGCTTTTAAAGGGTTAAAATCGAGTGCAAATGGCCGGGAGCGCAGCAGGCCAGACAACCGACTCCCAGGGCTTACTGCCGCCCATTAACTCACGTTCCCTGTGTTCTCGAGAGGCTGGCAGTGTAACCAGTAGTGAGCATAGCTGGGAAAAATATGCTGCTATACGCTAAACTCCCATGTTACTGGTATCACTGTATGAGAACTACGAGTGCTACGTAGCTCGTTCTGATCTCATTTTGAAGCCTTTAGTACCTAGTTTTTTGCTAAATAATTTTTGTTCCATGCAGATACTTGATTTATCATGCAGGAGGGCCTGAATATGCCCAAATAAGCCCAAAACCCCAAGCTAGACAAGGGTTAAGTATTATAATATATATATATATATATATATAGTGTATATGATTGAAATATATGTTAGTTAAGTAAAATGCAACTAACAGTCGTCAGCTTATCAATTTTGTTTTTATTATGATGAAGGTTAACTTATGACCTTGGCCTGTGACCTTTTTTGACCTTTATGTAGGATTATATTTTTGTTTGCTTTGATGTTACCCTAGAAAATCAAATAAGTGTGTCAAATTTCATAAATATCATAAGTTAGTTTCAGAGGTATTAAAGGAATAGTTGACCTTGACCTTTGACCTTCATCTTGACCTTCATGACGTCTGAAATTTTAACATTTTAATTTTCCCTTAATGCACAACTGTCTCAACAAATGTTTTGAAGTTTACATGAATAGTAAAGAAATTAGCATAATGACCTTATATATGACGTTGACATGTGAACTTGACCTATCAAATGGAATTATGTTTATTCTTGTATGACCTTGCTCTAGGCATTCCGAATATGCATGATATGCCTAATGAGAGTCTTACATTAAATAAGAAATACTAGTAAAAATCATATATCGACCTTTAACCTTGACCTTTGACCTTGACCTTCGACCTTATAATTTCTTTTGAAGGATTTAGTTAGCTTAACAGCATTGTTCGTATTAACTAGCATTATTAATATGGTGTAGCCTAATTCGTATAAAAACTTATTGATTACAAATAGTGATCATATACTGTGACCTTGACCTTTGACATTTGATAAAAGTAAAATACATATATTTGGATAATCGTCGCATTGACCAACTGAATTTGCCTGTATGATGTTATGGCAATACATTAAACAGTCAAGGAGGAGTTTAGGGAAAATTACAAATACTCTTATTTTGACCTTGCCCTCTGACCTTAACTATTACAATATGTATGTGAAATTTGATATATATTAGTCTATATTTAAGTAATAAGCCATAACACAGCCAGTTTTCTAAAATGTGAGTAATCTTTTTTAATAAATAATAAAAGTTGACCTTTGACCTTGACCTGTGACCTATATGTAAGAGTACATTTTTGTTTGCATTGACATTGCCCATGAAAATCAAATAAGCATGCCTAATTTCATTAAAACACATCAGTTAGTTTCATATATATTAATATAATAGGTGACCTTGACCTATGACCTTTATCTTGACCTTTCTATGTCTCAACATTTATTATTTTCTTTTTCACTTAAAGAGTAGCTATCTCACCAAATTTTGTGAAGTTTGCATGAAAAGTAAAGAAAATAGCATATTGACCTTTTATTTGACCTTGACCTGTGACCTTGACCTTTCATATGTAATATAATAGTTTATTGTGTGACCTTGGCCTAGGTATTCCGAATTCACATGGTAAGCCTAGTGAGAATATAAGTTAGTATAATAAATACTAGTAAAAATACTAATTTGACCTTTGACCTTGATTTTTGACCTTACCCTTTAGAATATGTATCTAAAATTTGTGCAATACGATATTAATGATACCAGTAACTTGTAAAGTGAAAATGAAGACATTTGAATACAAGCTAAAAATAAATAGTATAAGTTGACCTTTCACCATGACCTGTGACCTTGACCTTTATGTAAGATAAAAAATTGTTTTCATTGACATTGCCCAGGAAAATCAAAATAAGCATGACTAATTTCAGTTTCATATTTATTTATAGAATAGTTGACCTTGACCTTTGACCTTTGACCATGACCTTCATGATGTGTCTCATAGTGTATTATTTTCCTTTCCTTTTAATGTGCAACTATATCGCCAATTTTTGTGAAGTTTGCATGAAAAGTAATGAAATTAGCATATTGACCTTTTATTTGACCTTGACCTGTGAACTTGACCTTTCATATGGAATTGTATAGTTTCTTGTATGACCTTGTCCTAAGTATTTTGAATATGCATGGTAAGTTTAGTGAGAATCAAACAGTTACTATAAGAAATACTAGTAAAACAAATATTTTGACCTTTGACCTTGACCTATGACCTTACCCTTCAGAATATGAATCTAAAATTTGGTTATTAAGATATCGAGGTTACCAGTGTATTGTGAAAATTAAGAAATTTGAGTAAAAACTAAGACACATGAAATATTGACCTTATTTTTAACCTTGACCTTTGACCTTAACCTTCAAGTTAAATTAAAAATGTCTTTTTGACTGACCTTCGCATTGACCAAATGAATATACCTGTGAAATTTGGTGAAAATACATCGAACGGTATAGGAGGAGTTACCGGACGGACGACGACGACGACGACGGACAAGCTGAATTGTGGTGCACATTATACGGGTGGGACCTGTGTGTGCGATACCACTCTGCTTCGCAGAGTTGATAATCGGTTTATTTCAAGCCGGCAGCCAATGGGGCTGAAAATACACAGACTTAACCTAAATCTTATCCTAAGGGATCAACAGACTGATCCTGGCTCCTAACGAGAGCGTCTACATACTCCCGAAGGAGTAGGACGTGGGCAGGAGACTTTGTTGGTCCCCCGAGGCGGTCAGTCCAGACCTTGCCTTGACGGCCAGGGAAAGTTGTTGAGAGAACTTCCCCTGCCAGCGCGTGGGATCGAACCCCCGACACCAGAGCTAGCGCTCCCAATATAGTGTGTGTGTGTGTGTGTGTGTGTGTGTGTGTGTGTGTGTGTGAGAGAGAGAGAGAGAGAGAGAGAGAGAGAGAGAGAGAGAGAGAAAGAGCTTAGTTGTGTTTCCACGATGCTTCCTTATCATTGTTTCTATATTTTCAAGTGTGTCTAGATAAGTGATATGCATGGTATGTATGCGCATCATAACCATTTGTTTTCATATTTATATTTACATGGTGATATTATGCGCATGCGAATATAGTTCTTAGTTGGGCTATCATTAACCCTTTCAGTACCGGTGCCGTCCTTTTAACCTTATCCTGGCTACTATTACACAAATTGAATAAGTTCATAATGGGTCTCCAGCAATTGAGAGGCTTCGAACTATCTCACGTAACCTTTTTTACTACCACATATCCTTCTCAAACTGCACAACATCTTCTAAATATAGCTAGAATACAATTATAAAGTCGTCATTGATACAGAAGGGGTTTAATAATGGATAATGTGTTGTTGGGAGTAACTTGGTATTACCTACAAATACTGATCCAAAACATAATATCTTTGGTTTGTAAACATTTTGGCGACTGTTGGGTTTATATGACATAAGGAATGGTCTTAAGGGGTAGTTTTCTGGATCTTCTTATCCCATGTATACCTTCATTATGTTTGAGATTTTAGGCCATTTTCCCCAGTAGTCTGGCGTTTGATACCTTTAATGTAATTTAGGTTTTTAATTATTCATGGTGAGCGATAGCAAGCCAGCAATCTAGGAGGAAGCAGCCTTCGGCCGTAGCAGTTTTCTAACCAATAATGCACAATTTTATATCGAAGAGAGTTCTTGGAGGTATTTGTTCAAAGCTTGATGGGAGAATCAGGGATGAAAATAGAAAATAATAGTTGATACAAAAATATATAAATAAACAAATAAATATACTCTCTCCTCAACAAAGAATGGTGTGTGTTATGTACACTCGGATGCCATAGTATCTTGCCCCGTCATAAGAATTCCTGGACCCCTTCGTTTGTTCTTTATGCAATTTGGGTTGATTTTTGGATGGAACTTTCATTTTAATAAATAGTATATACTGTATAGTTGTGTAGTTGATGCATAGAAAATGATATTCGTAAACTCGTTTCCAGAGACATACTTCCATAATTAGAAATAGGTCAAATCCACGAATATATATTGGTGGGCTAGAAAATACGGCATCCGAGTGTACATGTCTTTTTCTGAAACTCTTGTTTATAAACGTGTAGAGAGATTTATCCATAAAGTTCAATGGATGAAAAAGTAGTTGGTTTATGAGATTGTCAATCTCTATTGATTCAAACAGCGGTATATTATATATATATATAGTGGAAACACTCCTACGTTTAATGTTTGAGTAGGCTAAAACAACAGTCATCTGCATAAAATAATAACAAGCACCGACACTTTCCTTAGTTAAATATATTATTATGTCAACAAACCTATCAATATATACCGTGTATAACCACCCCCTTATATATCCTGGTAGTCGGCGAGTCAACTCCTTACGCAATTCCATATAAAACTTATGAGACACACAAAGGAGTACAAAGGAAATCAAGCAACAACAGATCTAGTGACCCTTCTAGGTTGCTTGTCCTCCAAAACACTGAGGATCAAGTGTCCAAACAGTGGTTTAGAGTGGGTAAGGGAACATTGGAAAGGGAAATACTGCCCTGGAACTAATGTCCGTGGCAGGATTAGGAAGTTAGTAGGGGACAGATGGGTTAGTAACTGAGGGGGGGATAAAATAAAGTTATTCATTTACAAACGCAGTCAGTCGCGGGTTTGATGCGAGATATTTGTCTAGGCGGAGTTTAAATGAATCAACGGTGATGCAGTCTATAACGTTTCGGGGAAGCCCATTCCACAAGTTGACAACTCGATTGAAGAAGAAATTCTTAGATTCGTGTGAGTTAAAAGATTTACCAATAATTTTGCAACCGTTTCCCCGCGTGTAATTAGATTGGTCGATAGTGAAGTACTTACTACAGTTCATATTGTCGATGCCTTTGATGATTTTGAACACTTGAATTAAGTCACCTCTTAATCTGCGCTGGGTTAAAGGAAATAGATTTAATTCTCTAAGACGCTCTTCGTATGGTTTGTTCTTTAGGCTAGGTATCATTTTGGTAACTCTACGTTGAACTCGTTCTAGCTTGTTTATATCTTTTTGGTAATAAGGGCACCAGGATTGAACGCAGTATTCCAGAAGAGGGCGGACTAATGAATTGTAAAGGTTAGGATAACTTCTTTGGATTTATGCTCAAATGACCTGCCTATAAAGCCAATTATTTTGTTTGCCTTCTTAACAACTTCTGAACATTGTTGACTCGGTTTTAGGTTACTCGATATTGTTACTCCCAGATCGGTTTCTCTGTTTACATTCTTAAGCTGAGTGCCATTCATCGAATAGTTTGCTTTCTCATTTAGGTATCCGATATGTAGTACTTTACATTTATCCGCATTGAAACTCATTTGCCAAATTTGGGCCCAACATGACAATTTATCTAGATTGTGTTGCATATCGTCAACTTGTTCTTTTGAGAGTACGCTATTTGCAATTTTTGTATCGTCAGCAAATTTTGAGATTGTACAGGTGAGACCCTCATCTATGTCGTTGATGTAAATTAGAAAGAGAATTGGTCCTAGTACCGATCCCTGGGGTACCCCGCTACTTACATTGGTCCATTTTGATGCCTTACCGTTTATGACTACTCTTTGCTTTCTGTCGCTGAGCCAATTTTCTATCCATTTCAACACACCGTCTTGTATTCCATGCGCTTTTAGTTTTAGCAGTAAACTTTTGTGGGGAACTTTGTCAAAGGCCTTTTGAAAATCAAGGTATATAATATCTACAGCTTTACTCTCATCGTAGAGGTTGAGGATATCGTGGAAGAAGTCTAAGAGGTTTGTTAAACAGGAACGTTTTTTACGAGACACGTTTTTTCACACGGGAGAGCACATACCTCCGCCTAGGCTGGTGGAGGTAAGCGCTCTGCCGATCACCTTCTAAAAGGAATTTATTCATTGGCGCATATCCTATCATCCCCCAAATTTACTGAATATTGGTGCATAACTTCTTGTGAGCCATGTACGCAGGCGGAGGGTTGCGCTCTAACGAGCACATCCTAAATTGAACCACGTTGTTCTTGGTACATATCCAGTCTATCCACCGAATTCCGTGACATTCGGTTCATAACTTTTTTAGATATCTTGTTTACAACCAAACAAACAAATGCCAACTTCGTTGGGGGAGGTAAATACAGGTCATCCTTTATCGATCACAATGGGCAGACGGGAATATAAATGGTCCATTATCTAATAGGTATCTGGCATGTGTTCTTGACCATAACTCATGATCAGTACGAAACATATTTAACTGATCGTTTAGTATAGTGGATTGAATTACTGCAATACCGTCTCGGTAGTGCAGTGGAGAGCGTCTCGGTCTTCCACCTGGGCGACCCTACTTCAATCCCTTGCTCAGATATGAAGGTGTTTCGCATGTACTGATAGCCGGTACCATTTCCCTTATGAAAGGAAATAGTAATAGTCTTTCAGTAATATAGTCTACTATATGTCAGTACGTCAAACGGTGAGCGGGTGCCCAACCCCGAAAAGGGTTGAAATAGGGGAGCTATCCCCCCGCCAAAGGCGGCTTTCTAGGGCCTTTCCTAGCTGTTGCTGAGAGGATTGGGTTCTAGTCATGTGGTGATAGGCTGGTCTATCAGAGTGAGAACTGAGCGATCTCTGCCATACCCATAGCTTACTCTGACTATTCCTTTTACTTATATATTTTCTAGATCTCAAGTGACAGCGTCTCTTCCGTGGATTGACCTCCCAATCTACCAAGATTGCAAGCCAAAGCGTCACATTTTTCCTTTGCCCCTCAACTTTCTCTTCAAAATTGCTGAGGGGCACAGGGCCCTGGGTTGGGCTTTGGTTTCCCGGGCGTTTCCTCACCCTCCTCAGCTCCCCGCCATGGAGTGGCTTCGGTCACCCAGGCTTTATTGTGGTCGGCAGGGAGGGTTCTGTGGGGGCGCTCGGTTATGGCCTTGGCCTTGCTTGGGGCCTTGGGGCTGTTCGGCCAGGCAGCTTGGGGAACAGCAACAACAACAACGTCAAACGCTATCGAATCTTGGATCGAGGGCTGGAGAGAAATTACGTTAAATATAAGACTGGAAGACTCTTATCATGAAGACAATATTGTAATTGAATACAATTAACATTGAGCCAATAGGAGCAACACAGATCCCATTTTCCCACGTGTGTATGCTGTCCAGCCAATGGGTAACTTTCACTCTCTCAAAACCACATTCACTCTCATTCACTTTCACCCTCATTCTGACTCTCTGACTCTCCCTCTCTCTCTCTCTCTCTCTCGCATTACACTTGTATACACGTGACTACTCTTTCTTGCACGTCACTACACGTTTACAATATTCAACTTAATCAGTGGATCACACTTTCTCCACGGTCCAGCGCTCGTTGTTAACTTTTCAGTTCTGAATTCCCAATTAAACAGCCGACGTGTGCGGCAGTGACAAGTTAATTGGTGCCATCAATCCAAAGAAAAGTTTACATTTTGTTATCTCTTCCTAACTGTATCTAAGCTGAAGGATTATTTTTTTTTTATATATTGTTTTGTTCAGAGACTCGCCAATTTGGCTTATTAGTTTGGCGATGTTATGATGCACCTAGTTCTTCATATGAACTATTCAACTGCGTGCGAAAGCGAACTAGAAACTTATAAGAATACGATCTTTAGCCGATGCAATCCTGTACATAAAGTTGAGCAAAGTTACTTAACCCCTAAGTGTCGGCGCGCAACATAAGTCGAGTATAATAAATCTGGACTATCTGGCGGCGCTCGACATAGGTCGTGTGGCAATTTCAGCACGTAATGTTGCTGAGAGAGAGAGACAAGTGGTGGCAGGAGAGTAGCGAGCGTATGACTGCTCCAGACCACCGCGGCGAACCTACTGACACGAATCCCACCTCCTCCCTCCCTCTCTCACTCGCTATATACGGAATTGTATGGGGAAAGTGCCGAATTACATGCTTTTTGCACTCGCGTTGCGCGGTTATTGCAAGAAAACTAGCCATCATAAAAGGATCGTTATGGTGTCATTGGAAAGCTCTGTTTATGCCCTTTCAGGAATAAATACTTGTTTTACGCTCTGGGTCTTATTTAGGCATGAAAATGATCACGTAAACAGCCCTATTTTGGCTAAAAACACCCCGCTGGGCGGTACATATAAATAAACCGCTAGCCCGCTAATAAGGTGTTAAAGATAGATCTATGGGCCCTGCTTGTAGCTGGAAGGGGGTCTAACATGCAAACTTCTTAACTGAAAAAAACATGGTCGAAATAATAAAAATAAAGTAGGTGTGCAGTTTTCGCATTACAAAAAAAAAAAAAAAAAAAAAATGCATACACAACTCTGCGACATAGAATTCTGCAAGAAGTATTGAATCTCTTTGGTAAAATCGATATATATACCGGTATATATATATATATATATATATATATATATATCTATATATATATACACAGTATTTATATATATATATATACTAAATGTTTTTATACTCACTGCCGGACTTGAACCACCGACAGTCAGAACAAGTGCCCATACTTTAGTCCACTATACCACAGCGTGATAGAGGATACTTGTGTGCAGTGGATTAAAGCATAGACACTCGTCCTGACTGTTGGTGGTTCATGTCCGCCTGGGAGTATACATATATAATTACATTTATGATCGCATTGAATCTTAACCATTGGAATATTTATCTATAATAAGGTCAGCGTAATATTATTTTGTAGCATTTTGAATATGGTGTAATTCAAATTTAGAATATACATAAGAAAGAAATAGTGACCATAATCTGTGACCTTCACCATTCACCTTGACCTTTGAATAACAAAAACACAAAATTTGGACAATCGTTGCATTGACCAACCGAATTTGCCAGCAAAATTTGGTGACGATACGTAACCCGTTCAGTACAGTTCTGTTAGTTTAATTTCATACTGGATATTAAGACTATTTTATTTAGTTTATGAAAGGCCTCAATACAATTAGCAGGCTTTCAACTATCATAATCAACCCTATTTACTACCACACATCCTTCATACGCTCCACAAAGTCGTCTAATTATAGCTAGACTACAATAAAAAAGACGTCTCCGGTACACAAAGGGTTAAACAGTCTAGGAAGTGTTTAAAGCAAATTATTAAACACTTGTTTTGTTCTTTGACCTTGGCTTTTAACCTTATAATAATATATATATATATATATATGATTGAAATATATATTTAAGTAAAATGCAACTAGCACTCGTCAGCTTATCGAAAAGTTTTGTATTTTTTATGATGAAGGTTAACTTATGACCTTGGCCTGTGCCCTTGACCTTTATGTAGGCTTATATTTTTGTTTGCTTTGATGTAACCCTAGAAAATCAAATAAGTGTGTCAAATTTCATTAACAATGATCAGTTAGTTTCAGCGGGATTAAAGGAATAGTTGACCTTGACCTTCATCTTGACCTTCATGATGTCTGAAAGAATAAAATTTTAATTTTCCCTTAAAACACAACTGTCTCAACGAATTTTGTGAAGTTTACATGAATAGTAAAAAAATTAGCTTATTGGCCATACATTTGATGTTGACCTGTGACCTTGACCTATCAAATGGAATGATGTTCATACTTGTATGACCTTGGTCTAGGCATTCCAAATATGCATGATATGCCTAATGATAATCTTACATTAAATGGGAAATACTAGTACAAATAATATTTCGAACTTTAACCTTGACCTTTGACCTTGACTTCGACCTTAGCATTTCTTATCCAGGATTTAGTTAACTTAACAGCAATGTTCATATTAACTAGCATTATGATTATAGTGTACAGTAATTCGTATACAAAAATTATTGATTACAAATAGTGATAATTTTACTGTGACCTTGACCTTTGACCTTTGACTTAAAATAAATACATATATATGGATGGTCGTCGCATTGACCAACTGAATTTGCCTGTATAATTTGGTGACAATTCATTAAACAGTCTAGGAGGAGTTTAGGGAAAATGGCAAATACTCTTATTTTGACCCTGACCTCTGACCTTAACTATTACAATATTTATGTGAAATTTGATATATATGATATTTAAGTAATAAGCCATAACACAGCCAGTTTTCCAAAATTTGAATAATCTTTTTTAATAAATAATAAATTCTGACCTTTGACCTTGACCTGTGACCTTGACCTTTATGTAAGAGTAAATTTTTGTTTGCATTGACATTGCCCATGAAAATCAAATAAGCATGCCTAATTTCATTAAAACCCATCAGTTAGTTTCATATACAGGGTGTCCCAGGAGGAAAGGGCATAACTTTGGGAAATGATAGAGCAAGGTATTCTAAGCATAAATTGTTCTATAACAAAAATTCCAAATCTCAACCGTTAAAAAGATACTGAAGATTTAATATAGTGTACTCCACCGCATCACTGTAATGGACTCTTCCATGCCAAATAGTTTCCAACTGGTCCATAGTGAGCTAATATGTCCATAATCATTTTGCAAATTACAGAATTATAGTATCTTTATAATAACATGGTAAAATAATTGCAGAAAGATCTAGGTGTGGTAGGCACTAGGACAGCTAGGCTAGCCTTATGGGGAAATACTGAAGAAAATACCATTTTCAACATGCAATATCTCTATAATGGTCGAGATTTGGAATATTTCTTATAGAACATTTTAGGCTTAGAATATTTTCTTCTATCATTTCCCAAAGTTATGCCCTTTCCTCCTGGGACACCCTGTATATTAATAGAATAGTTGAACTTGATCTTTGACCTTTATCTTAACCTTTATGTGTCTCAACATTTATTATTTTGTTTTTCACTTAAAGTGTAACTATTGCACCAAATTTTGTGAAGTTTGCATGAAAAGTAAAGAAAATAGCATATTGACCTTTTATTTGACCTTGACCTGTGACCTTGACCTTTCATATGGAATTGAACAGTTTTTTGTATGACCTTAGCCTAGATATTCCGAATATACATGGTGAACCTAGTGAGAATCTAACAGTTAGTATAAGAAATACTAGTAAAAAACCCATTTTGACCTTTGACCTTGAACCTTAACCTTACCCTTTAAAATGTTTATGTAAGATTTGAGCAATACGATATTAAGGTTACCAGTAACTTGTATTGTGAAAATGAAGACATTTGAGTAAAAAGTTAAATAAATAGTAAAAGTTGACTTTTGACCTGGACCTTTATGTAAGATTTTTTTTTTTCATTGACATTGCCCAGGAAAATCAAATAAGCATGCCTAATTTCATTAAAACCCACCAGTTAGTTTCATATATATTAATAGAATAGTTGACCTTGACCTTTGACCTTTATCTTGACCTTTATGATATGTGTGTCCTAATGTATTATTTTCCTTTTCATTTAAAGTGCAACTATCTCACCAAATTTTGTGAAGTTTGCATGAAAAGTAAAGAATATTGCATATTGACCTTTTATTTCACCTTGAACTGTGACGACCTTACATATGGAATTGAATAGTTTCTTGTATGACCTTGGCCTAGGTATTCCAAATATACATGGTAAGCCTAGTGAGAATCTAACAGTTAGTATAAGAAATACTAGTGAAAAACTTATTTTGACCTTTGACCTTTGACCTTACCCTTTAGAATATTTACCTAAAATTTAGTCAATACGATATTTAGGTTACCAGTAACTTGCGTAGTGAAAATTAAGACATTTGAGTAAAAACTAAAAAATATGAAATATTTACCTTATTTTTAACCTTGACCTTTGACCCTAACCTTTAAGTTAAATGGAAAATGCCTTTTTGACTGACCATCGCATTGACCAAATTGATATACCTGTGAAATTTGGTGAAAATCCATCGAACGTTCTAGGAGGAGTTTCCGGACAGACAGACAGACGGACGACGACGACGACGACGACGACGACGGACGACGACAGACAGGCTGGCTGGTGGTGCGCAGTATACGGGCGGAATCTGTTTGCGCGATACCACTCTGCTTCGCAGAGTTGAAAAATTAATTTATATGAATATACAAATATATTATTGGTCGAATATTGCAAATAAAGAAAACCATTAAAATCTTCAATAACAACATCACACTAAACCTTGCAAAGCGTCAGATCAGCCAGTATTAATGGGAGCCCAGTTGTTGAATATGGGGTGTGTAAGATCAGGGAGAAAACCGGGTAATACTGTAGGTCACATACAGTAGGTCAGCATTACTCAAAGTTACTATAGCAGTAATACTTATACCTTCACCCATATGATAACATAGTTTCTAGTTGTGGATAAATTTGGATAGGTTTTTGTACATATACATACAAAATGTCTATATATATATAATAAGGGTGTCAGGTAAGATCTTTAACTAGCAACTTCCAATGACCAACTGGTTCCCCAACAACATTTAAGGGATACTTTGGAGTGATGTTGTCAATTAGATGGAAGGTAGATTACGATAGGCGACACATTTCTATAAGAGTTTAGTTTAGAAGCTGCAATAATATGTTGAAAACAGTTGTTGGAGAAATCGTTCGTGTGAGAACGGCATTACCCAACATGATAGTGGTAATAACGTTGATGAATCCTTGTACGATATTGACATACACATGCACATACATAATGTATATTCATACATATACACAGTATTACAAAGTAGATCTTAGCATAGCAGAAGACATCCTAAACACACACACACACATACAATTGGAGTGACAATGAGAATACAAGGGATCCTACCAGATAACACTAACCAGACGCTAAATTTACAGATAGATAGATAGATAAAGAGGTAGATAGATAGATAGATAGAAAAGTAGATATATGAGGGGGGTACGGTAAATGTCACTGTATGGAGGATTTTGTGGAAATTATACGGTGACAAGTGAAACGATGAATATAATGCAAACATGGATAAAATAATAGGAAGCTCTAGTTAATGGGATGCAACATAATACAGGTGAAACAAAGGGGAACTATAAGAGGAAGAGTGAATGGGAAGAAACATATGGAAAACAGTGATGCTTGACAGACATTAGTGAGCAACAATAACTATTATTCTGGTTTGCAATAATGACTGCCAGAATTACGACTTAGAAACACGCACGCAGAGAGAGAGAGAGAGAGAGAGCGAGAGAGCAAGGAAGTGCAAAGCACGCTGGTTATAAATACTTTAATATTTACTATAAGAGTTCTCATACAAGTCACAGCCATGAGAGTTTACGACTCAATCCTCCACTAAATGCATCAAGATAATCGTGTAGAAGTATGAACGCCGACCATGAAGAGCAAGACCAATAGTTGACCATATTAACCCTTGTTTATCGGGGCCCGACTTAAGTCCGTATAGAAAAATTTGGACTATGTGGCGGGGCCCGACTTAAGTCTGTGTGCAATTTTGCCGCAATATTGGCTCTGAGAGAGAGACGAGCGACGGGAGGAGTATGGGTTACCTCATGACCGCTCGCCATGGCCGCCGTGGACCAACTGAGATGTACTCCACTTACATCCACCCTCACTCCCTCGCTACATACGTAATTATATAAAGAAATTACCGTATTTTAGCGATTTTGCCCTTCGGTTGCACGATCGTTGCAAGACAACCAGTGATCGTAGAAGGATAGTTCGGGTGTCATTGGAAAGCTCAATTTACGCCCTTTCAGAGATGCATACTTGTATTACGCTCTAGGTCTTGTTTATGCATGAAAAAGAGCACGGAAACAACCCCATTTATGGTAAAAAAAAAACGCTGGTTGGCACAGTGAAATATACTCCACCACCCAATCTTAAGGTGTTAATGAAGATGCCGCCTGACGTGTTTGTTTACATCAACAGTGATGTAGCTGCGGGTCACCTCGACTCAAACCACCCCATGAAGCCTTCACAGCTGACCCCACAACTGGACACCCACATTGACTTGAAGCTTCACATCGCCGGCGCCGCATGACTTTAGTTACTCTTTCTCTTAACCACTCATTAATCTGTCTTAATTCCTTGCCTCTCTTGGTAGTTTGTCTGCTTACAGGAAATCTGCTGGGACAACGCAACTCAGGTCGAATTAACGTCAACCAGCTCCCCTAAGTTTGAAATGTACTTGTATTTCATCCTACCCAACTCGAGACATCAACACTCACTGTTTAAGAAGAATGAACAACGACGATAATAACAACAATATTCATCTAAATCGAATTGAACAACCCTGCCCTCGTCTTGGCTACCATCCGAAACATTGGTGTGTTGTTTGTGGCAAAACTGCCAAGCCTGAAGTATATAAACTGGTATCACACGAGAGCTTTTATAGTCAACATTCGGTGATCAAAATATTTCTGGCAATATTTCTGGACTATGTTGCACTGATATCGGAAACTAGACTGATGATAGATGAACTTAGGCAACCAAAATATTATATATGTTGACCACATAAGCTGCCAGACCAGTGTTGAGGATAAATGATGAGTGAAAAAACGCCCGTGTGATACCGGCTTAAGTTGTGTCAAGCTGCAAACAGCCCAAATATATGTCATTATTTTTGCATTAATAATATAACAAATTTCAATAGTGTGGAAACCTATGATCTCCCACAGTTACAGGGCATACATACTATTGTAACTTTTTATTCAGAAAAATCTGATCGTGACTAGAACACTATCCACAATTAAATAGATGAAGAAGATAATAACAATTATGTTTAGAGAGAATATGTGAAAGAACATGTTCTACAACAATAAACATAAACAAAGTTACACAAACCATCACACTGAAGAAATGTGCAGTGTCGTCGTTATGGTCACTCTTTAAAACATTGTTCACGTCTTATAATTATGTACTGTGATTGCTGCAGTCGGAAATACCACACAACCCAAAACTGCCGTGAGAGAATTGCTGACCTGTGGCAGCTTGACTTGAGTAACACAACGAAGTCTATCTATCCATCTATTGCCGGACGCAGTAATACAAAGGAGTACAAAGGAAATCAAGCAACAACAGATCTAGTGACCCTTCTAGGTTGCTTGTCCTCCAAAACACTGAGGATCAAGTGTCCAAACAGTGGTTTAGAGTGGGTAAGGGAACATTGGAAAGGGAATTACTGCCCTGGAACTAATGTCCGTGGCAGTATTAGGAAGTTAGTAGGGGACAGATGGGTTAGTAACTGAGGGGGGGATAAAATAAAGTTTTTCATTTACAAACGCAGTCAGTCACGGGTTTGATGCGAGATATTTGTCTAGGCGGAGTTTAAATGAATCAACAGTGATGCAGTCTATAACGTTTCGGGGAAGCCCATTCCACAAGTTGACAACTCGATTGAAGAAGAAATTCTTAGATTCGTGTGAGTTAAAAGATTTACCAATAATTTTGCAACCGTTTCCCCGCGTGTAATTAGATTGGTCGATAGTGAAGTACTTACTACAGTTCAAATTGTCAATGCCTTTGATGATTTTGAACACTTGAATTAAGTCACCTCTTAATCTGCGCTGGGTTAAAGGAAATAGATTTAATTCTCTAAGATGCTCTTCGTATGGTTTGTTCTTTAGGCTAGGTATCATTTTGGTAACTCTACGTTGAACTCGTTCTAGGTTGTTTATATCTTTTTGGTAATAAGGGCACCAGGATTGAACGCAGTATTCCAGATGAGGGCGAACTAAGGAATTGTAAAGGGTTAGGATAACTTCTTTGGATTTATGCTCAAATGACCTGCCTATAAAGCCAATTATTTTGTTTGCCTTCTTAACAACTTCTGAACATTGTTGACTCGGTTTTAGGTTACTCGATATTGTCACTCCCAGATCAGTTTCTCTGTTTACATTCTTAAGCTGAGTGCCATTCATCGAATAGTTTGCTTTCTCATTTAGGTATCCAATATGTAGTACTTTACATTTATCCGCATTGAAACTCATTTGCCAAATTTGGGCCCAACATGACAATTTATCTAGATTGTGTTGCATATCGTCAACTTGTTCTTTTGAGAGTACGGTATTTGCAATTTTTGTATCGTCAGCATATTTTGAGATTGTACAGGCGAGACCCTCATCTATGTCGTTGATGTAAAAATTAGAAAGAGAATTGGTCCTAGTACCGATCCCTGGGGTACCCCGCTACTTACATTGGTCCATTTAGATGCTTTACTGTTTATGACTACTCTTTGCTTTCTGTCGCTGAGCCAAGTTTCTATCCATTTCAACACACCGTCTTGTATTCCATGTGCTTTTAGTTTTAGCAGTAAACGTTTGTGGGGGAACTTTGTCAAAGGCCTTTTGAAAATCAAGGTATACTGTATAATATCTACAGCTTTACTCTCATCGTAGAGGTTGAGGATATCGTGGAAGAAGTCTAAGAGGTTTGTTAAACAGGAACGTTTTTTACGTAAGCCGTGTTGAGTATCTTTAAATATGTTATTTTCCTCTAAGTGATTTACGAGTCTGTCTCGTATGACCGTTTCTAGCATTTTACATACAACTGAGGTTAAGCTAATTGGACGATAGTTACTGGGTAGGGATTTGCTGCCTTTTTTGAATATCGGTGTTACGTTGGCTAGCTTCCACTGATCGGGCATAGTTCCAGACTGCAAGGATTTATTGAATAGTAATGTCAGTGGTTTGGAGAGCTCATCCTTAGCTTCCTTTAGAACTCCAGGCGAGATTGTATCAGGTCCATGCGTTTTATTTACCTTGAGTTTATCTAAACAATTCAATACTTCTCTCTCTGTAACGGTGATATTGCTTAGAACATCTGAATTATCAAATTATTAAACATAGCTCTAAGTTTATGAAAGTTTGCTTTCTTGAAATTAGGAACTTTTTCGATGCTACTATTTGGTTCGTTACTAGTAAACTTTAAAGTGAAAGTTATCGTATGATGGTCGCTGTTACTGAATTCATCACCAACATTCAAATTCTCTATTAATTCTTCTTTTGTTGCAAGTACAATGTCAAGAACGTTATTACCACGGGTCGGCGTTCGAACAAATTGATAAAGCGAACTCTCTTGCAAGTTCGTATACAAGTCATGTCCGGAGTGTGAAGTAAGAGTATCGCCCCACTTGGTCACAGGTAAATTAAAGTCGCCAAAAATTACAGTATCTTGTGAGTTACTTACATCTGCAATTTGTTTGTAAATTTCTTGGTCAGTTTGCACTGATTGAGCTGGAGGTCTGTATATTAATGCAAGTATTATTTTTGTACCTTTATTTTTCTTTATTAGCACAAAAGATGCGTCGACGTTCACAACGTCGACGTAATCACCGAAGGGGTGGCCATGAATGAAACACCCTCATGCACCTGTGTCCCCAGGCAGTCGACGCCCCTCCTCCCATCCAGCACTGTTTCCATGCATATGCTTCTTAATTCCATCCTTGCACCTCTCTTGGTTTACCTCTCCCTCCCTGTCCTTTCACCTCACTCTCGTACACTCTTTTAGTCATTATCTCGCTTCCCATACGTTCTTAATGGCCGAACCATCTCAAGGTGTTCCTTTTCACACTTTCCAGCACATTTACATCCACACCACACCACTCTCGTACATCCTCATTCGTCTGCCAATCCCTGCATGTAACTTTGCATGCACTTCTCAAGTAACTCATTTCCACTCCTCTCACTCTTGGTTTGTGTCTCTCCCACAACGTCCATGATTCGCTCCCGTAAGTCAATGTTGGGATTACCACACTGTCATGCAAGAACTTTTTTACTTCCATGCTGACCACCCTATTTCTTGGTACTGGTTTCAGCGCTCCTACAACCCTCTCCCGCACTCCTTCATCCATACTCCCATCTTTGCCCAATACACTGCCCAAATACTTAAATGACTTGACATTCTCCATAGCCTGACCGTTCAACCTCACCTCACGCTCTGTGGCTGCACCCCTTTCAAAGATCATATCCTTACTCTTCCCCGCATTTGCCTTCAGATTCCGTTTTTCACACACTGTTCCAAACATATTTACCAGACCCTTCAATTTTAATTCATTATCGCTCATCAGAACTGTATCATCGTCAAACAGCAGTACAGGCAACTTCCTCTTGTTTCCTTCCCTTATCAGCGGTACACCAAGATCCACTGCTCTTACTAGTATTTCTTTCATGACTCCATCCATATATATATATATATATATATTGACCAACCATGGAGACATCACACACCCTTGCAACATTGAGATCCCAACATTGAGATCAAAATATTAACTCGCTCTGTTCAGGAAAAGACAAAGAATGGGAAAGGAGAGATGAAGATAATATTTAGGGTGATAAGCGGGCCTTGTGTTATCTACCTTAACACTGACCTCTTACAATATCACACCATTCATTACCTCACCACCTTATTTATTATCACTCTTCTTCGTATATGGTATCCTTTGGTATATATTCTTCACCCCATCACCCACCTATAATCTATTCATCATAACAATACCAAAAAGCTTGACCATTAATGCATTGTAAATAAAAAAGAGCTAGAACAAATGGGCTGTAATTTCCACACCTACCTGCTGGTTGACTCAAATTATAGAAAAAGCAGTTCGATTGATTTAGCCCGTGTTGAGTTATAAGAGGTGAATGGTCAAGATATTTGGCCTGGTATTGAATAGACTATAAGCATACTATTATCTCTCCTCATCCTTTCTAATCCAAATATCTGTCTCTCACCCTACCCATATAACTTTTTCCTCTCCTCTCCCTTTCCCATTAGGTCTACTTAAGGTCTCCTCTCCTCTCCCATGTTTTGTTATACTACCCATAAATCCTTCTCCTGTCACCACCCTAATCCAAAGCATCCCCCCACCCCACCCCCCTCTCATTCTCGACAGAGTTACCCTCACCCCAGCTCCTCCTTCCCCGCCGCTCACATGTAACCATCGAACCATTAAACACTACTTATCACACATTCAACGCCAGATCAATGTTTCCCCTGGAGAGAGAGAGAGAGAAAGAGAGATAAAGTTACATAGATACACAGACTATACAGACCTTGCGGTCCCCACTAGGTAGTCCGGACTTAATGCTAAATTATAATTTGCTACAAAGTGGAAAGTAATGATAGCAAAGCAGAAGGCTCTCTCCTCACCCACCTCTCCCTCCGACCGTTGGTCGGCATGAAATTAAGTTGGGGAAAGAAGTCCCCCAGCAGAATGAGAAACAAACTTATACTGGGAAATGTATAGTATATATAGAACGAAGTTGAAAAATATTATATACTACAGATGCTTTACTTATTTTTGTTTGTATTTAATATTGTTTGTTGTTACCCTGTATATCAACAACCTGGGGGTAAGGGATTAGAATATGCCCCACGTGCCTTCTACGTGTGTGTCGTAGGAGGCGACTAAAGAGGTTGGGTCGGTGGGCTTGCGACCCCCACCCGGAAAAAAAATACGTAGCAACGATAAACGAACAAACAGCCTCGGATGCGGACGGACCCTGTGTTGACGAGCCCCGACCGACTATGGACAAGCTTACGGACATTCTGAGAATAGGTACATGGAACGTGAGTGGCATGAATGATGGCACAAAAGAGAGAGAGGTACTGGAAGTGTTAGTGAATGCCAGGCTGGATGTATGTGGAATGACGGAGACCAAATGGAAGGGTACAGATGTGAGAGAGTGGGAGTGTGGAATGGGTGTGTGTGCTGGAGTGAGTGAGGGAGCAGCGAGAGAAGGTGCGTGTTTGTTTGTAAGTAACAAATGGAAGGAGTGTGTAAGAGAATATGGGTCTGTGGGTTCAAGGATTGTGTGGGTGAAAATGAAAGTAGGAATACAAACGTGGGTGATTGTGTGTGTGTATGCTCCAACAGAGGATAAACTTGTCAGAGAGAAAGAGTAGTTCTGTATGAATGTGGAGGCGTGCCTGGACAAGTTTGACAAGAACGAAAGAATATTTCTAATTGGGGATATGAATGGTAAGGTGGGTGATAGGAAAGTTGATGGAGTGGTGGGAGGGTGGGGGATACCGTCAGAGGTGAATGGGAATGGTAGTGCACTTGTGGACGTATGTGTGGGGAGGAGGTTGTGGATAGCCAACACTTTCTTCCGACACAGAATGATACACAGGTACATATGGAAAGTGGTGTGGACGATGAAGGATAAAACAGTGGTGGAATGAAAGTCACTGATTGATTATATATGTGTGGATGAAAGAATGAAGAAATCTGTGATGGATGCTAGGGTGTATACTGTATAGGGGTATTGGAGGGGGTCTGTCTGATCATTATGAAGTAGTAGATAAGGTTAGGATACAAAAGAAGTGGGTGAGGAGAGCTGGAGAGAAGGAGGGTGGAAGGTGGAGGAGGGGAGAGGAGGGTGGGACAGGAGGAGGAAATCAGGGCAGAATACAGGAGAGCAGTAGAAAGACGACTAGGTGGGTTCGACGTGAAAGATATGGAGGAAGTGGAGGAGATAAGCAAGGTGTTTGAGGAAGAGATCTGTGCAGCATGTGAGGGAGGGTGGGAGGGAGTGAGAGAAGAGGGGGAGTGAAAGGTACAGCATGGTGGACAGAAGAGGTAAAAATAGCTGTGGAAGACAAGAAGAAAGCGTATAGAGAGTGGTTGGGTAGTAAAGGGAATGAAGATTTGGAGAGGCAGAAACGAGCGAGATACGAGGAGAGAAAGTGAGTGGTGAAGAGAGTAGTGAAGGAAAGTAAGAGAAGAGTGGATGAGGAATTTGGAAGGAATCTGTGTGTAAAATGGAGGGAGTGTAAGAAACTGTTCTGGAAAGATGTCAAGAAAGTTAGGGAAGGTAGCAAGGGAAACAGTAAGGGTGTGAAAGATAAGAATGGGAGAATGATAACCGAGAAGCAAGAGAGAGTCGAAAGGGAGGAGGGAGTACTTCAATGAGTTGCTAAATGTAAGGAATGAAGAGCCAGCAAACGTAGTTGGATATGGTATGGGAGGGAGAAGAGGAGAAGTAGTGGAGGAGGAGGTGGGGATCACGAGGTCAGAAGTGTGGGAAGCTATGAAAAGAGTGAAGTTGGGGAAAGCACCAGGAACAGATGGAGTGTGTGGGGAAATGTTGAGGTATGGTGGTGAGATAGTAATCGAATGGGTATGGATAATGTGCAAACTAGCATGGGAGAAGAGGAATGACTGGAAGACTGGAAAATAGTCCCCCTATATAAGGGCAAAGGGGAAAGAGGAGTGTGTGGTAACCACCAAGGTATATGTCTTTTAAACGTAGTAGGGAAGGTGTACAGTAGGGTAGTGATTGAGAGAGTGAGAGTGCGAACGGAGAAATGGATAGGCGACGAGCAGGGAGGTTTTAGGAAGGGAAGAGGATGTGTAGATCAGATTTTTACCCTGAATTGTGTTGTGGAGAAATATCTGGAGAAGCAACATAAGGTGTATGTTGCCTTTATGGACTTGGAGAAGGCCTATGACAGAGTGGATAGAGAAGGCATGTGGAAAGTACTTAGAATATACGGAGTAGATGGCAAGTTGCTGAAAGCAGTGAAGAGCATGTATGAGGGTGCAAAGGCAGCAGTACGTGTGGAGAATGAGCAGAGTGAGTTTTTTACCTGAGTGTCGGGTTGAATCAGGGGTGTGTGATTTCCCTGTGGTTGTTTACTGTATATGGATGGAGTCATGAAAGAAATACTAGGAAGAGCAGTGGATGTTGGTGTATCGCTGAAAAGGGAGGGAAATAAGTGGAAGCTGCCTATACTGCTGTTTGTGGATGATACAGTTCTGATGAGCGATAATGAATGGGAGTTGCAGGGTCTGGTAAATGAGTTTGGAACAGTGTGCGAAAAACGAAATTTGAAGGTAAATGCGGGGAAGAGCAAGGTTATGGTCTTCGAAAGGGGTGAAGTCACAGAATGTGAGGTGAAGTTGAACGGTCAGTCTTTGGATATCGTCAGCTCTTTTAAGTATCTGGGCAGTGTGTTGAGCAAAAATGGGACTATGGATGAAGAAGTGCGGGAGAGGGTGCAACAGGGGAAGAGGGTTGTAGGAACGTTAAAAGCAGTAACAAGAAATAGAGTGGTCAGTATGGAGTACAAAGGAAATCAAGCAACAACAGATCTAGTGACCCTTCTAGGTTGCTTGTCCTCCAAAACACTGAGGATCAAGTGTCCAAACAGTGGTTTAGAGTGGGTAAGGGAACATTGGAAAGGGAATTACTGCCCTGGAACTAATGTCCGTGGCAGGATTAGGAAGTTAGTAGGGGACAGATGGGTTAGTAACTGAGGGGGGGATAAAATAAAGTTATTCATTTACAAACGCAGTCAGTCGCGGGTTTGAAGCGAGATATTTGTCTATGCGGAGTTTAAATGAATCAACGGTGATGCAGTCTATAACGTTTCGGGGAAGCCCATTCCACAAGTTGACAACTCGATTGAAGAAGAAATTCTTAGATTCGTGTGAGTTAAAAGATTTACCAATACTTTTGCAACCGTTTCCCCGCGTGTAATTAGATTGGTCGATAGTTAAGTACTTACTACAGTTCATATTGTCAATGCCTTTGATGATTTTGAACACTTGAATTAAGTCACCTCTTAATCTGCACTGGGTTAAAGGAAATAGATTTAATTCTCTAAGACGCTCTTCGTATGGTTTGTTCTTTAGGCTAGGTATCAGTTTGGTAACTCTGCGTTGAACTCGTTCTAGCTTGTTTATATCTTGTTGGTAATAAGGGCACCAGGATTGAATGCAGTATTCCAGAAGAGGGCAGACTAAGGAATTGTAAAAGGTTAGGATAACTTCTTTGGATTTATTCTCATTTAGGTATCCGATATGTAGTACTTTACATTTATCCGCATTGAAACTCATTTGCCAAATTTGGGCCCAACATGACAATTTATCTAGATTGTGTTGCATATCGTCAACTTGTTCTTTTGAGAGTACGCTATTTGCAATTTTTGTATCGTCAGCAAATTTTGAGATTGTACAGTTGAGGCCCTCATCTATGTCGTTGATGTAAATAAGAAAGATAATTGGTCCTAGTACCGATCCCTGGGGTACCCGCTACTTACATTGGTCCATTTAGATGCCTTACCGTTTATGACTACTCTTTGCTTTCTGTCGCTGAGCCAATTTTCTATCCATTTCAACACACCGTCTTGTATTCCATGCGCTTTTAGTTTTAGCAGTAAACGTTTGTGGGGAACTTTGTCAAAGGCCTTTTGAAAATCAAGGTATATAATATCTACAGCTTTACTCTCATCGTAGAGGTTGAGGATATCGTGGAAGAAGTCTAAGAGGTTTGTTAAACAGGAACGTTTTTTACGAAAGCCGTGTTGAGTATCTTTAAGTATGTTATTTTCCTCTAAGTGATTTACGAGTCTGTCTCGTATGACCGTTTCTAGCATTTTACATACAACTGAGGTTAAGCTAATTGGACGATAGTTACTGGGTAGGGATTTGCTGCCTTTTTTAATATCGGTGTTACGTTGGCTAGCTTCCACTGATCAGGCATAGTTCCAGACTGCAAGGATTTATTGAATAGTATTGTCAGTGGTTTGGAGAGCTCATCCTTAGCTTCCTTCAGAACTCTAGGCGAGATTGTATCAGGTCCAGGCGTTTTATTTACCTTGAGTTTATCTAAACAATTCAATACTTCTCTCTCTGTAACGGTGATATTGCTTAGAACAGCTGAATTATCAATCTGAATCGGCGATGGTGTAGGGATATTACTGAGGTCTTCTGTTGTAAAAACTGATGCAAAGAAGGTATTGAGGGCATTACTCATTTGTACTTCGTCTTTGGTGTATTCTCCATTTTCATCGACTAACGGTCCAACAGTTGAAGTAACTACTTTTTTCTTTCTGATATAACTATAGAATTCTTTCGGGTTTGTTTTACTTTGATTCGCAATATGTAACTCTATGGTCTTTTTACTTTGCTTAATTAACTTTTTGGCTTTGCGTCGTAGCTCTACAAATTTCACCTGTTCTTCGTCATTTTGTGAGGATTTTAATCTATCATTAGCAAATTTTTTAGCAACCAGGCAGTTTGAAATATCTTTATTCCACCTTTTGGGCTTATTATTATGGCCTGGACGCCGTATTTTCGATGGTATGCAGTCTTGCACTGCTTTTAGGTAAGTGGTTTCGAATAATTTCCAAGATGTATTTATGTCGTTATTGTTAATTAAAAAGCTCCAGTCAGTTTCTTTAAACATAGCTCTAAGTTGATGGAAGTTTGATTTCTTGAAATTAGGGACTTTTTCGATGCTACTATTTGGTTCGTTACTAGTAAACTTTAAAGTGAAAGTTATCGTACGATGGTCGCTGTTACTGAATTCATCACCAACATTCAAATTCTCTATTAATTCTTCTTTTGTTGCAAGTACAATGTCAAGAACATTATTACCACGGGTCGGCGTTCGAACAAATTGATAAAGCGAACTCTCTTGCAAGTTTGTATACAAGTCATGTCCGGAGTGTGAAGTAAGAGAAGAAGTAATGGAAGTGAAGAAGTCCTTGCATGACAGTGTGGTAATCCCGTCGCTAACTTACGGAAGTGAAGCATAGACGTTCGTGGAGAGACTCAGACCAAGAGTGAGAGCGGTGGAAATGAGTTACTTGAAAAGTGCGTGCGAAGTTACATGGCACGATAGACAGATGAATGAGGAAGTAAGAAGGAGGTGTGGTGTGGAGGTAGATGTGCTGGAAAATGTGAAAAGCAACAACTTGAGATGGTTCGGCCAGGCCATATGGAACGTATGGGAAGCGAGAGAATGACTAAGAGGGTGTACGAGAGCGAGGTGGAAGGACAGAGAGGGAGAGGTAGACCGAAGGAGAGGTGGATGGATGGAGTGAGGAAGTATATGAATGAAGGCGGTGCTGGTTGGGAGGAGGGCCATCGACTGACTGGGGACAGAAGTGCATGGGGCGGTTCGTTCGTGGCCACCCCTTCAGGGATCACAGCGTCAGGCAATAGATAGATAGATAGACCTATATTATTCCCACTTACTCAAAATGAATGTCTAGATTTGTGTCAATTATCTTACATTGCACCACTTTCTCTGGCAATTTGTTCCACTCGATGACCACACTGTAGGTGAAGAAGTGCTTTGTGACATCGAGATTCGCCCTCCTGGATGTTAATTTCATTCCATTTCCCCGAGTTAACTATTATCTATTTTGAACAGTGAATCTACATCAATGTTGTCAAATCCCCTTAGTATCTTGAAACACTCGATTAATTGACGTCACATTCTTCTTTTCTTAAGTGAATTTTTTTTTTTTTTTTTAGTCTTTCATGATAAGCTTTATTTCTTAGTGACGGAATCAACTTTGTTGCTTTACGCTTCACCGACTCAAGTTTCTCAATGTCCTTGCTCAGATAAGGAGATCAAAATTACGCGCCATATTCAAGATGGGGCCTCACTATGCTTTTAAATAAAGGTACTATAATGTTGTAATTTTTATAAGTAAAATTTCTCTTAATATATCCCAATGCTCGATTGGCCTTGTTCGCAGCTGCTGCACATTGATCTGAGGTCTTTAGATTTTCAGATAATTATAAGAACCCCCAGGTCTAATGCACTTCTTTTGATTGGCTGGCCTTTCATTTTGTATTCATATTTGTTTTATTACCTATTTGCAAGACCTGACATTTGTCCACATTGAATGCCATCTGCCATTTTTCCGACCACTCTACTATTATATTGAAATCAGATTGCAGTTTATATCTGTCTTGTTCCGTTAATACTGATTTTCCTATCTTTGTGTCATCAGCGAACTTTGAGATAGGATTATTTAGTTCAACTTCGATGTCATTTTTATAGATTTGAAACAAAATTGTCCCCAGGACCGATCCCTGAGGCACTCCACTATAAACTGGCTCCCACTCAGATTCTACTCCATTTATCACAACCTCTTTCTTCTGTTTGTCAGCCAGCTTTTTATCCATGCATGAATTTTTCCTTTAATGGCCAACATTTCCAATTTCTTCAATAATTTTCCATGAGGTACCTTATCGAACACCTTTTGAAAATCAAAGTAAATTATGTCTAATAATTTAGTAGAGTTGGTACATGTAAATTGTTTATGATAACATTTTATCAAATTTGTTAGGCATGACTTACTGGATCTAAAGCCATGTTGGCTATCTCTGCTTAACTTGTTTGAATCCAGATAGCCTAATCTACTATCTTGTCTCGTATAATTGTTTCCAGAATTTTTCATATGATTGACGTTAAACTGATTGGTCTATATTTACTTGCTTGGGTTTTATTTCCTTTTTTAAATATTGGTGTAATATTTGCAGTTTTCCAATCACAATCCAAGCACAATCAGGAAGCCGTACCGGCTTCCTGATTGTGCGACAAATTAAATTTGTAGGTATTGCAGGGACTGAGCTATTTCTTCTTTCACGTTTTTCAGAATTCTTGGGTGAATATTATCCGGACCAGGAGTTTTATTAGTATTTTAATTGTTCAGCTTACATAACAATTCACTTGTGCATATGGTAAAGTTTCCTATTTCATGCGTTGTTACATTTGTTTCTAAAGTAGTCTTATTTTCTTCCTTAGTAAAGACGGAACAAAAATATTAGCAATTAGTAAATTAACAATGTTTTTATCTCCTGTTACTGTCTGGTCATTATTTATTATTGGCCCTATTCCTATTAAATTTGTCTATTACCATAAACACTCAAGCCGCGGTGCCCGTCATATGATGGGCGAGAGATAAATGGCCTATCCTTCGGTGTCCGTCATATGACGGGCGGCATGCTGAGCACATTAGGGGCTATGAGAGAGAGTCCGCGCGTTGGGAGGACGATAGGCGGGCTCTGACCGCTCGGCACCACCACTGGGCCGTGTCTGGGAGCACCGCTGCCTCCCTACACACACCCGTCCTCGCGAGACAAGGAAAAAACTAAGGAAATTACCTTAATTAGGGTATTTTCACCTCGGTTGCGCGATCGCTACAGGATAACCTGTGGTCGTTCAAGGATAAATCAGGTGTCTTTGGAAAGCTCTATTATAACCCTTTCACGGATACATAATTGTATTACGCTCAGGCTCCTGCTTATGCTTGAAAAAGAGCATGAAATGAAGCTCGTTTTCGGTACATATACCCACCAGGCAGCTAGGTCATGTCAACAAATGGCCCTGTCAATGTAACCGTAAAATTGCTTTGGATTTTTACACTTTCCTTTGCTATATAACTTTCGTAATTACGCTTCTCTGTCCAAATAAATGTCTTTACTTGTTTTCTACTTAGTTTGTATAGATAGCTCACGTGTTCATTATTTATGTAATTTTTAGGTAGTTTATGATATTTACTCCTTTCCCTTAGCGCCTTGCAAATATTCTTATCGAACCAGGGAGGCTTGTTTTTACCAGTATTTACTTTAAGTTTAGTGGGTATGTATTTATTCTGAGCCCGCATGAATATATTTTTAAATTTATCCCATACTTCACTTGTTTTGTCAATATTACAAAGCTGAATATGCAATCACTGAGGGCTTTCCTAAGTTTGATGTAATTTGCATTTGTAAAATCTGGTATCTTCATTTCCTGTTTTTCAATAGTATATTTGCAATTTATGTCGATTCTAATGATCTTGTGGTCAGATGTGGATAGGTGCTCACCGATGTCAAGTTTATATATCAAGTTTTCATTTGTACTGATAACGAGATCTAGTATGTTGCGTTCGCGTGTCGGTTCTAAAAACACTTTGATGTAGAAAATTGTCTTGTATGAAATTAATCATTTTTCGCGAATTGTAACTATTTCCGGTCATAAGGCACCAGTCAATGTTAGGTAGATTATAGTCTCCGAGTAATATGCTTTCGTTAGAATTGAGGGTTTGTTGCAATATTTTCGTATAGTTTTCGCAATAGTTGCGTAGGTAGTAGGGGTAGGCAGCCCCGCCCAGGGAAGTACTACCGCCAAGGTTTCGGGAAACTCAGGGAATAGCCTGAATTCCATTTTCTCTCCCAGGCCTTGGTAGCTGGATACATATCTTTCTGCCTCACACATCAGGGGTATCAGGAAAACCCTCTTTATATAACATACACATACAACTTCACGACATTGCCCTACATCGCTATCCTCTATCCATAAAATACTACTCTTCCCACTACATATCATACATGTAACACCATACACTTACCTTATAAATATGGCAGTACAATTGTTAAGAGCAAACCTGGTGGTCCCTCGGATATCCACCCCCGGCAGGGTTGGGTTATTGACACAGGGCCCTCCCGGTCGTCATCATGCGACTGTGTCAAGAGCATTGCAACGTCCCAAAGCTGCTTGTCAGTACAGCTATTTCTTTAGTAATATAAGGGGACTTCACTCTAACATCAATTCTGTACACCAATTTCTTCAAGCAGAATCCCCTACTCTCCTTTTTTTGACAGAGACTCAAGTAACATCCACATCTGACACATCTAGATTTAATTTTCCAGGTTATCAACTGCTCCAAAATTTCAGACCTAAAGGTGGTGTATGTTGCTTCGCAAAATCTGAAATTGCCCTGGAGGAGGTTACTAGTTTCAATTGTCCCTATTTTGATTATTCTATATACAAATTAATTTCTGCTGGTAAATTTAAATACATATGTTGCATCTACCGTTCCCCAAATACTCCTCCAGAGCAAAGTCTTTTTGATTCTCTGTCCTCACAACTCAGTGTCCTCAACTTAAATGCTTTTTCTGAAATCACTGTGTTGGGTGATTTTAATGTCCATAATGTTGAATGGCTCACTCATTCAGCCAGGACTGATGATGCTGGTCTTGAATGTGAGCTATTTGCAGACTCATTTAATCTCATTCAACTAGTCAACCAACCCACCCGTGTACCAGATAATCCTAATCATAATTCCCACCTACTGGACTTATTTTTAACAACCAATTCAGAAAATTATGATGTTACAGTGAGGTCCCCACTAGGATCTTCTGATCACTGTCTGATACAGGCCACCTGTCTATCACCTACCACACCTTCCCACTCTGAACCTGTTTTGGTGACTAAATGGCATTACGATAGGGCAGACTGGGAGGGTCTTCAAGGTTTCTTTATTGATATTCCCTGGACCTCTTTCTTTTCTAATGATGCACACTCCACCTTGAGCCACATACAAGATTTTGTAAAAATTGGAATGGAAACTTTTATTCCTCATCAAAAGTACAGTAAAAGATCTAATTCACCTAAATGGTTTGACCATAATTGTGCTAGAGTAACTGAACAAAAAGCAATAGCCTACAATGCATACACAAGATCAAAAACACATGAAGCCTTTAAATACTTTAGAAACATCAGAAATCATGCCAAAACTGTATTAAACCTAACTAAATCAAACTTTCTCCATAAGCAGGCAAATAAACTTCTAAATAATCCAAATGATAACAAAATATTTTGGTCTACTCTTAACTCATTCAAATCCAACTTCACTACTGCTTCATCCATTCCACCATTAAAATCTCCGACTGGCAATCTTGTAAGTGACCCACGAGGTAAAGCTAACCTTCTTGCAGATATTTTCTCCACCAACTCAACCTTAGATGAAATAAATCAAGATGTCCCTGTACTTAATTTTAATTCACCTGAAATTCCCTCACTTAAGATCCACACCAGACATGTCAAAACTATTTTGCAGAATCTCTCAGTAGATAAGGCTCCTGGTCCAGATGAAATTCCTCCAATAGTACTTAAGAATTGCTCCTTGGTGCTCGCTCCTGTATTGGCAAAATTTTTCCGTCTGTGTACTCATACCTCATGCTTCCCAGTACCCTGGAAAGAAGCAAACATCCATCCAGTTCCTAAAAAAGGTGCCTCTTCAGATCCATCAAACTACAGACCAATAGCTATAACTTCCACTCTTGGCAAAGTTTTTGAAATTATATTAAATAATCACATAATTAAGCATCTGGAGAATAATAAATTAATCAGTGATAGGCAATATGGTTTTAGACGATGTCGATCAACTGCAGACATTCTTTGCCTTCTTACGCATCAAATCAACCAAGCTACAGACCAACATGGTGAAACACATACAATAGCACTGGATATATCAAAGGCATTTGATAGAGTCTGGCACCAATCCTTATTGTCGAAGATGTCACACTACGGCCTTGCATCATTAGTTCCACTAATTTCTTCTTATCTTCATAACAGAAAAATACGTGTAATGGTAGATGGCCTTTATTCTCAATTTCACTCAATAAATGCTGGTGTTCCCCAGGGATCAGTTTTGGCCCCAACTCTGTTCCTCATTCATATCAATGATCTCATATCTACCACTCATAATCCAATACATTCCTACGCAGATGACTCAACACTCCACAGTTCCTTCACATTTACCAATTCTTTCACCCAACCCGATCTTATAAATTCAAAAATAAACACTGCAATTTCTCTGAACCAGGACCTTTCTAGAATTAATGAATGGGGACAAGAGAATCTAGTTTCCTTTAATGCACAGAAAACCAAGTACATTCAATTTTCTAACCGACAGAATCTTACTGACTCCCATATATTTTTTAATGATGTAAATATTCCCACTTCCCCTAGTATTGACATTCTCGGTGTAACATTAACTACTAACTTGGGCTGGACACATTATGTTAGAAGCATTGCTAAGAATGCCTCTAAAAAACTGGGACTCCTGTACAGAGTTCGAGAATTCTTCACTGACGAGCAGTTGGCCGTAATATATAAAAGTCATGTGCGCTCTCAGATGGATTACTGTTCACCTCTGTGGGGTGGAAGTGGAGTGGTTGCATTGAGGCAGTTGGACAAAATTCAAAATAAAGCTATTAGATTAATCAATAACCCTGCAATCACACAGGACCTTCCTACATTAGCCATACGAAGAAACGTTGCATCCCTTGCATTATTCTACAGATATTTTCACAGCAATTGTTCCGAGGAACTTGCTTCAATTGTGCCGCCTCTCCACATCTTTCCCCGTAGAACTAGGGCAGCTGAGAGCGCCCATGAATTTACACTTTCTCCTCCACAATGCAGAACTTCTGCTTATCAGAATTCCTTTATCCCCAGAGCTACTACTCTTTGGAATTCACTTCCCTCGAATTGCTTTCCACAAACTTACAATCAACAAATGTTTAAATCCAGTTGTTACAAACATTTTATGAATGGAGGATGCCTTTAGGCACATGGACCTTTTTGTTTTATCTGTGTTTTTCCTTCCTCCGTTCATTGTCTCTTAAAAAAAAAAAAAAAAAAAAAAAAAATAGGTGATTATCATCGACCTCATTTTGACTTGGAGGCCGGTATGCAGTAGTGATATCTATGTTTGAGTTTTTCATGTTTAATTTGACACACACCATTTCTTTATTATTTTTGGGGAGTGAAACCTCAGTTTGATTTAGATGACATGCTACCCACATAGCCACTCCACCTCTAGTTTTACCATTACACCTATCTTCATGAAAATGTTTGTATGAGTCGATATAGTATTCAGAAATTATATCTCTGTTTTTAAAATCGAGATGAGTTTCTGTCACACTAATTACGTCTATTGTTTCTGTTAACGCAAGGCATTTTAGTTCATCTATCTTCTTTCTAATCGAACATGCATTGAAGGATAATACTTTTATTCTACTGAACTCTTGATTGAGGGAGGTATATGATTTTGGAAATGTTTGAGTTAGTCATTTATTTAGGGCAACTGTTGTCGGTCTGTTCTTAGTTTGAGAGTTGAAAATCAAGGAGGGATTATTAACGGTCAATGGGTGGGTGCGATTATTTACGGTTGGATGATTTGGTGTTGGGTGGGGGGTGGGGGGTGGGGGGGTAATTACAGAATTTGCGGGGGCAGAGTGCATGTTTTTAATGGGTAGCATGTTTCTAATGAGGAGCAGAGGGGGGGGGGGGGGGAGTAGTTAGGTCAACAATCCTCCAGATTACTCATAAAAGGTATTTCCGGCTTAGTGGGGCACACTTTGTATACAGCTGTGCTCAAAATACCACTCATTTATCTCACACCTGCATCGGATAAATGACTACCGCCTCTTTTGTATTCCTTGGAATTCTCTCCAATTTTCTACAAAGACTACATTTTCTGTGTCACACAATTAGTTTACTGAATTATTGACTTCCTGTGCTCAACTATTACTGTAGGAGTTCGCATTCAGCCTAGGGTTAATCACGCATTTTTCGGCCTTGTTTTTCATAATTTTGATAAGATTTTGTACTTACCTAGCATGTCTTTTATAGGGACCATACCACCGTCGAAGCAATCATTGGAGCCTACTTTTGCTACTACACAAGATCCTGTCGGTATGGTAGAGTTATACATGCTGTTGCTGATGTGTTCAAACTTTCCTCCGGGAATCACATTTACGGATCTCTTTTGTCTGTTTTTCTTGGCAAACTGTACTCCCTGTCCACGGAGAAGGCTATACTATGGTACAGGACTCTTTTTTGCTGGCTATGAACTTGTGTTGTGACTTTGTATTGTTTGTTTTGAGGCTTGATGCTTTGCCTTTTGTTGTTGTTCTTTTCTCTTGAACAGATTGTTGTTTATCAACTGGTTTATCCAGAAAGAGAGAGAGAGAGAGAGAGAGAGAGAGAGAGAGAGAGAGAGAGAGAACATTAGGTCAATGTAATAGAAATTGGTTTGGTGGCGGTTGCTATAATGTGATACTAGCACATTTTTAGGGATGGGCTGGTCCTATCAGAGGACCTTGAGGGTCCTCTACCTCCTATTGCTTGTTCTATATTTAGCATTCGTCCACTACCTCTTCAGGAGCTTGAGCTGGAAATATCAGACATAGAATATTACAATTCGAGATAGTTCTTATACCATGTCCTTTACTTAGGATATAATATAGTGGAAAGGTTAGGTTAAGTTCAGTTAAGGCAAATTACCGTGAATCTTACGCAACTAGTAATATAGGAAGATACACATGCACTTTCAAATTTTAGTTATTATTGATCATAAATTAAATATAATCAAACATAATATTAAACAACCGAATACCCACACAACCACATACTGTTTAGTAAGGGACTACTGAATACCCACACAACCACATACTGTTTAGTAAGGGACTACTGAATACCCACACAACCACATACTGTTTAGTAAGGGACTATTGAATACCCACACAACCACATACTGTTTAGTAACGGACTACTGAATACCCACACAACCACATACTGTTTAGTAAGGGACTACTGAATACCCACACAACCACATACTGTTTAGTAAGGGACTACTGAATCTCAAGAATGTGCTTTGCAATAGTGAGGGGGTTAAATCCTTTCACAGGCTTATTAATCGTTTGATGACATTTTGTTTACATTTTCAGAAGTGCATAACATCATTGATTGTCATTAATACTATGCATTTAGACAACATGTTGGTAAAATACTGCAATCACTACACATTTTATTAAAGTTAATTTGATTTTAAATATAGAAAAACAAACACACATACACACAAACACACACACACACACACAATCAAATGATTCTACTATACACATAATAATATGGTATTGTTAATATTACTTTCACTTACACTCAACATATGCTCAATCATACATACAGCCGAATACACATATGTATAACACACACACACACATGATCACAATATACATATAATAATATACACATAATAATAATACGATATTGTTAACATTACTTTCACTTACACACAGGATATGCACAATTATACATTCAGCTACAATAAATACAGCTATAACAGACACACACACACACACACACACACACACACTTATACAGTTTTGCATTAAGTTACACTGGAACTTTCTACACAAATACACTGTTACACTTTCAGATTAATTACACTAACATAATACACAAAAAAGGTCCCCACCCCCCCCCCCCCACCCCAGTTCTTACGGCCTGTGAGATATATACATTGCCACACTAATCTTTTGAAACACGACCTTTTACCGCAAAGTTTCGTGATGCAAATTATGGAGTGAGTTTTGCTAACTCGACAGTGAAGTTTGTCTGTGAAAGTTATGGTTGTGTCTATAGTGAAGGGTCGGGTGAAATTTGGTGTTTGTTATGTGTGTGTTGTATGTGTATGCGGGTGTTCTCTAATTTATGTTATAATTATATGACATGCACAATTTCTATGATTCACTAAAAACAGGGCCAAGAAACTCCCCCTTAATACCTGTCCGATCTGCTGACGGGGAAACACTTATCAAGGACCAAAAGCAGATAGTCAGCAGATGGGCTGAACATTTTCATACCTTGCTAAATCAAAGACATTTAGTAGACCATACAATACTAGATGAATTCCCTCTACTGTACTTGACCTAGACCTACCTCCAACCTTCTCATACATCTGCCAAGCAGTCAAAAGCATGAAAGATCACAAGACTCCAGGCCCCGACAACATCCCAGCAGAAATCCTCAATAATGGAGGGTACCTTTGTTACAGAACTCTCCACCAGTACATCTTGGAGGTAGGCACAAGAAAAGTGTGCCACAGCAATGGAAAGACGCTAACATCGTCACAATATACAAGAATAAAGGAGACAAATCAATCTTTGGCAATAGCAGGGGGATAGCTTTGCTAGCTATTACAGGTAAAATTCTGTCAAAAGTGATGCCTAGCAGATTGGTACGCAACATTTCCGAAAATATAATGCCAGAATCACAGTGCGGCTTTCGCAAAGATCGTGGAACTGTGGATCTGATCTTCACAACACGTCAGCTTCAAGAAAAATGCAGAGAACAACACCAAGACCTCTTTATCGCCTTTATTGATCTCACCAAAGCCTTTGACACAGTTAACAGAGAAATGCTGTGGGATATACTTACCAAATTTGGATGTCCCCCTAAGTTTGTGAATATCTTAAGACAGTTTCACGAAGGTATGATGGCTAGAGTGTGCATAAGTGATCATGAATCTGAACCATTTAATGTGTGCACCGGAGTGAGACAAAGCTGTGTTATGGCACCTGTTCTTTTTAATATATTTTTTGTTTACATGACAATGCTTCTACGGAGAGACATAGAAGACACCGCCGGTGTAATGATTGACTTTAGACTGGATGGCAGTCTATTTAACATTAGAAAATTCCATGCTAAAACTAAGCTAACGTCTGAGCTCCTCCTTGAACTGCAGTATGCTGATGACTGTGCATTGGTGGTACACACACCAGAGGCCCTACAAGCTACATTGACAGCAGTTTCAAATGCTTACAGAAGGATGGTTCTCTCCATTAACCCTTATTTAGCGGCGAGCAACATAAGTCGAGTTAAATAAAGCTGGACTATGTGGCGGCGCTCGACATAACTCGAGTGGCAATTTCAGCACGTAATGTGGCTGAGAGAGAGAGACAAGTGGTGGCAGGAGACTAGCGAGCGTATGACTGCTCCAGACCACCGCGGCGAACCTACTGACACAAATCTCAGCTCCCTCCTCCCTCTCACACTCGCTACATACTCAATTATGTACTGAAAGTACCGAATTACCTGCTTTTTGCACTCGCGTTGCACGGTTATTGCAAGAAAACTATCCATCATACAAGGATCGTTATGGTGTCATTCGAAAGCTCTGTTTATGCCCTTTCAGGGATAGGTACTTGTTTTACGTTCTGGGTCTTATTTAGGCATGAAAATGATCACGTAAACAGCCCTATTTTGGCTAAAAACACCCCGCTGTGCGGTACACATAAATAAACCGCATAGGCCGCTCGTAAGGTGTTAATACACAGAAGACTGAAGTTCTTTGTCAATGGACCGCTGCTGCCCCACCTGAACCACCTACCTTTTATATTCAAGACAACACACTTACTAATGTAACTTATTTTAGTACCTGGGAACCATCCTCTCTCACAACTGTAACTTGGACGAGGAAATCCAAAACCGTCTAAGGCAGGCCTCACCTTCTTTTGGACGCCTGAAAGAAAGTCTTCCCGAATAAAGACCTGAACATCAAAACCAAAATAACCGTATACCAAGCTGTATGTGTATCTACCCTTCTGTATGGCTTCGAGTCTTGGACAACATACAGCCGCCACATCAAAGCCTTAGAAGCATATCATATCAGATGCTTACAGTGCATACTAGGAATAAACTGTGTGATGCATGTCCAGTGTGAGCATGCTGTACAGAACGCCTAGTCATGCCCCACTCTCGCTAGGATCGTCAGGGCAGGAACTTTGGCTGTAGTCTATGTAGAGTTTCCTAACTTAGTTCATGTGAGCCGTTGTACTATAAGTATTATGAATATGTATTTTGTTTTCATCTGAGTCAACGAGTTCTATTTTATATCATTAGTTATAAGTATTGTGTGTAAAACTTATTTGTAATGATGGGAAGAGAAACAGCCACAGTTGGGGGTCAGTGGGTGCGCCAGGCGGGAGGTGGGCCTAACTCACTCGCATTCCTCCCTCCCTCAGTGCTAGGGGAGCCTTTGTGTATCCCAGAGGAGAGAGAAAAATTACGTAATGGTTGTCAGTGGGTGGTCCTTAGTAGTTCACGTTGGGCTCACTAGAGGGCCGGGTATAAAAGGGAAGTCTAGCCATTTTTTCATCAGAACTCATTAGGCAGAGCGACTTCTCATTTCCCTTGCTAACTATATATTCTTCTGACTGATGGGAACTTTCTCTACTACCTTACATTCTTATCTCCTCTTCTCCCTGCCCTGTTTAACTTCCATGGTCCCGTTGATGCAGAACTAGTCAGCCAACGTATTATCGCTTGAGTTCTCACGAGATACTTGCCTATTAGATAGCCTATTTTGGAAGGGTTGACTTAGAATAGGATTGATTTATGTTTGTTGCACTTGTATATGCATTTCCCTGTGTGTTATTATTATTATTCCTGTTTTCTGCTAGTCTAGGTAATGCTAGACTGGGGTAAGGCTTTTCTGTGTTACGAGTTGTTGTTTGATGCAGTGGTTAAGCGATAAACCTGCATACTCATTTCGGTTCAGTAAAGCCTAGGTTGGCTTCGCGGCTGACTGTGTGGAGTTAATAATTTACAGTGCGTGAGGGCAAGAGCCTAACCACCCTGTATTTTATTAACAGTTTGATTTTACTTTGTCAAGGAGCCGGGAGAAAACCAGATACAAGGGATCTGGATTTCTCAAAGTGCACTTGTTAGTTTTAACGTAATACTTTAAACAGTTGTGAGGACTTCGCTAGGCTACGAGCCGTTTTTGCTCAGTCACTGCTACCTTTTGCCCACAGTACCCCAGCTAGACTTTACTCGATTAGTAGATACAGAATAGTATTGAAGCTTTCCTTATGTATGATATTGTTTATGCACTATTGATTTCATGTGTTGCAAGCTTGGCTACTTTAGTGATTAGTGGCCCACGAGCACAATCCGAGTAGGCTATTGCCGTTGCATTTGCGGAGTACTTCTTTTTAATGTTTGCCATTTACTATTGCATATTCTTTTAATTATTCTTATGCCAATTTAAGCCTTTAATAGTATTTAATTGCCAGTGTTTTTGCTTATTGAATTACTGTTCAAAATCCGATACGTACTTCTTACGAGCATCCGAGAAGCATCTAACTTTTTTCAGAAGATTCCTTGCTCGATGCTTAAGGACCATTAATTAACGTAACGTAATAGTGCCGATCCGAAGTAGAGGGTGGAGGACTTCTTAAGTTCATAGTCAAGGGTGGATTACTTCGGCTTCGGCCAACACTATTCTTTGGTGTTGTTGTTTTTTACTTCATTGTTTGATTGTTGACCAGACTAGATAATTCCTGTCTCTTTATTAGCCTGTTGTTGAACACTAGTACCGAGTTCTTGTATACCCCGTTATAGCAGATTGAACTCTGGAGGGTATTGGTGTTTTTTGTTCGGCTGGCAGTACTCAGGGGTTGGGATCGTGTGTTTCCGTTGTGGCAGCGAGCCGTATTCGAGTCCTGATTGAGAGCCCTTGTGTACCCGAGTGCCAGTTCGTAACAAATGGTGACCTTGCTTAGGATTTTGTGAACAGTATACATTTTTGCAGAGTTGTACAACATTTGTTTGTTTGCATTTTAGCGTGCATATTGAAGATTTTTTTTTTTATTATGGCAATTAGTAAAGCATTTAAGAGACTCCAGTTAATTTAGTAATTAGTGCTTGCATAGGAAGTTTAACACTTTTGTCTCGAGATTTTTTTTGTGGACTTCAGTATGTCGTGCATTAGCACTGACGATGAGCGAGAGATGTCATTTGAAGGTGTGCCGTTAGTAACCAGTGAGGAGGATGCTAGAGTTTTTGTGAGTAAGCGGTACCACGTGACGGAGGAGAGGATGACTGGGGTGGATGTTTGTGGCTTGCACCTGATAGCCAAGGTTTTGGGCATTTCCAATGTAGCAGGGATGTCCAAGGGGGAGCTGATTTCCTGGGTGTTGCGTGGGCGACATAGGGTTTCGGGGGAGAGGGCGTTTGGGGGGGTTCCTCCCCAGATCCCCTCTCACTCGACTCCCACAGTGCCGTCCACTCAGTTACCGGAGGTTAACACTCCCCCACAGAGGGATGAGAATTGGCAGATTGGAGTGCCCTCGGGTGGTGCACGTGGTGGTTCCCCAGTTTTTGCCCCCCCTCCTTCAGTAGTGGCAGCTCCCTCTTCCTGCCTGTCTCCAGAGATGGTATTTAGACTTGAGCTTGCTAAGATTGAGGCTAGGAAGCAGGAGAATGAGACTAGGAAGCAGGAGGATGAGACCAGGTGGCAGGAGGATGAGACGAGGAGGCATGAGATTGAGGTTAGGAGGCATGAGGCTGAGCTTAGGTACGACTCTGAGAAATATTGTGCTAAATTGGATTTAGATAAGACTCGTGCAGAGTTGACAGGGACTCGGATGGGCCGTGAGGGCCAAGTAAGAGAACAGTCCTTGGCCCAATTAGTCAAATTGGTGCCGGTATTTAGTGAAACTTAAGTCACAGAATGTTTTAATCGTTTTGAGAAGAAGTGTAGGGAGCATAATTGGCCTGAAGAGAAGTGGGCAGCTCTAGTCTCCTCAAGACTTACGGGAAAGGGTCTGAAGGCTTATGATGCACTGCCTTTAGAGTCTTACATTGACTACCCAGAATTGAAGAGAGCTGTCCTACGGGCATACGAGTTGCAACCGGAAACATATCAGCTGTTTCTGCTCGAGCAGTTTTATAAGTGTACTGGTGCAGAAATGACTTTAAATATTAAAGAAAAGAACCCAAGAACTCTTCAAGAGGCAGCTGAGATGGCTGACCTCAGGTTGTCGCTAATCAGGGGATGTGAATCTGTAAAGCGTGTTGATGCAGTTCCCAAGGGGCGCGATACTCCAAACCCTCGAGCTCAGGACAATCACTATAGATATAAACCTCAGTTTAAAAGCCAAGATACCAGGACTGAACCAAAGACTACAGCCGTCCCATTACAGAAGGGTCAGAACTCCGCCCCTTATCAGAAGAGACCGATGGGGGAAGTGGAATGTTTTCATTGTAGAAAGAAGGGGCATTATGCAAAATCTTGTCCTAGTAAGCCGCCAGCTGCAGCCGTGTCTTTGGTGCGCAGCATAGGTGTGGCTGAAATGTCGTCTGGATTTACCCAGGGTAGTTTGCCAGCGGCAGGGTCACAGGCTATGTATAAGACTCAGGAAGGCTCGTCCCCTGTCCGTGATGTCTTTTGCGCCCATAGAGGGACCGGTAGGGTAAGTTGGGCGGGTTGCCAGCATAAGGTGGAAGTTTTGCGTGATACTGGAGCTTCACAGACACTTTTGAAGAATTTCACGGGGCGACCAATTAATGCGGCACGGGTGGTTGTTGTTCAGGGTATTAATGCGACCAGGTCATACCCGTTGGTTCGTGTGGAGCTGGAAGTTGATGGTGTGATTAAGGACTTAGATGTTGGGATCGTTGAGAAATTGCCAGTGGAGGGCGTCGACCTTCTTCTCGGCAACGACTTTGCGGTGCCTACTTTAGACGTTCCACCCTTAGTCGTTGCCGAGAGGCCGGCCGACGTGAGTAGGGAGGAACATGAGTGGGTAGTGAGTTGTCAACCAACAGATGGCATGTGTGGTAACTCGTTCCCAAGCATTTAAGGTATCACAGCCTATTTCCCAGGCCACAGAACAGCGGAGGAAGGGAATTAAGGAGAAGCGGAAGGCTGGAAAAGTTTGAAGAGTTTAGAACCAGTGGCTCTCCCAAAAGACCCAATAGCAGGACCTTTGACCGAGTCTGTTGTAACTCCAGTGCCTAAGACAGTTGATAAGGTAGTGGAGGAGGCAGAGACTCAGAGACAGCACCGTTACCTGCAGCGAGAAAACCGGATGTCTAAGTTGGATGTTGGGGGAGGGCATGAGTTGTTGACCAAGCAGTTAGACATGTTGGCTCCCACAGACATTCGAAAGTTGCAATTAGAGGATCCAGAGGTTTTGCAGTGTACCAATGGGGCTGTGGAGTTAGAAGAAGATAGGGATGCAAAGGCAGGGGATTTTTTTTTGTTAATGGAATTTTATACCACCGATATCAAGATCCTAAAAGGAACTGGGAGGGCGGATCAGGTACAGTTGACCAGCTGGTCGTGCCAGAGGGTTGCAGGGAAAGTTTGCTTAGGTTGGCTCATGATTCTCCATTATCAGGACATTTGGGTGCCAAGAAAACGGTGGCGGCTTTGGGGAAATTGTTTTGGTGGCCTGGGATGAAGTCTCATGTGCAGTCATGGATAAACTCATGTGATATTTGTCAACGTGTCGGAAAACCGAACCAAGTTATTCCTAAGGCTCCGTTACACCCTATTCCTGTGATTGGGCCACCCTTTAGTAAAATTATTGTTGACATGGTTGGTCCACTCCCTCCCACTAAGGCTGGAAATAAATTTTTGTTAACCATAATGGATGTTGCCACTAGATACGCCGATGCATACCCTATGAAAAATGGAATGGCTAAGACGGTAGTCAGTAACTTGTTGTGGTACTTCTCAAGGTACGGGTACCCGGAGGAGATTCAGTCTGATCAGGGATCTAATTTCACCTCCAACATGTTCAAGCAAACAATGCAACAGCATGGGATACGAGCAGTAGTATCGTCAGCATATCACCCTGAGAGTCAAGGGGTGCTTGAGCGGTGGCATGCTACACTTAAAAGCATGCTCAGGTGTTATTGTGCTGACAACCCTATGGATTGGGATCTTGGATTGCCTTATGTGCTGTTTGCTGCTCGGGAGGTACCTGGTGAGAGCCTGGGATTTAGTCCAAACGAGCTGATTTTTGGACACCGTGTCAGGGGCCCCCTTAACATGCTGAAAGAAATTTGGGAGGGGACTGTGCAGCCTTGTCCATTATTAAAGTATGTGCTTGAAAGCCGTGAGCGCATGCTTAAAAGTCTGGAGATGGCAGGTAGAAATTTGACAGAATCACAAGCTTTGATGAAGGACAGGTATGATCGCAAAGTGAGGCTCCGGAAGTTCACTGTAGGACAAGAGGTATTAATTTTGTTGCCTTTGGTTGGTAACCCCCTCTCTGCGAAGTACACTGGACCTTATAAAATTGTAGAAAAAATTTCAGACTTAGATTACCTTGTTGCCACTCCAGACAGGAGGACAAAGAACCAGTTATGTCACGTTAACCTTATTAAAGAGTATGTGAGGCGCCCCTCTGAGCCTCTCACTGTCCCTGTGTTGGCTTGTTGCGGCCGTGGTGGAGAAGGAGAGGGGGACAGTCAAGCTTCAGAGGAGGATAGCTGGGATCAACATGTTTCAGCGGATCAGTGGGCGGGGAACTCGAGCCTTCGGGCTGACGAGGCTATAGCTCATTTGCCTGAGCCGCAGTTTGATGCTATCCGTCAGTTGTTCGGTTCATACCCCACTGTATTTGCTGAACACCCAGGCCTCACTACTCAGGCTATGCATGATGTTGACGTGGGGGACCAAAGTCCCTTTAAGTCAATCCCGTACCGTGTGCCCCCCATAAAACTACCAGCTCTGAGGGATGAGTTGGAGTATATGCTCGGTAGAGGGTTGATAGAGAAAGGCACAGTTAAGTGGACTTCCCCTGTAACACTGCAGCCTAAGCCAGATGGCAAGGTACGCTTTTGTATTGATTTCCGTAGGTTAAACGGTTTGACTCCAACTAACCCCTATCCTCTTCCTCGGGTTGATGATAGTGTTGACAAAATTGGTAATGCTCGTTTTTTGTCTAAAGTAGATTTAGTAAAAGGTTACTGGCAAGTACCTTTGTCCGAGCGTGCTAAAGAGGTATGTGGTTTTGTTGTGGACGGGAGTACCTACCGGTGCAATGTTATGCCTTACGGACTTAAGAATGCACCAGCAACGTTTCAGAACCTGATGAATGAAATTGTAAAGGACATTCCGAATTGCACCGTATATTTGGACGATGTAATCATTTATGATGACGACTTTGAGAGCCATTGTGAGCACCTTGAGACCTTGTTACGGAAACTTAGTGAAGCAGGTCTGGTAGTAAATTTGGCAAAGTGTGACTTCGTAAAAGCCACTGTTCAGTACCTTGGGTTTGTAGTGGGAAGGGGACAGGTGTGCCCTCCTCAGAACAAGGTACAGGCTATCAATAAATTTCCGCACCCAACAACCAAGAAGCAGATTATGAGATTCTTGGGTATGATAGGCTACTACAGACGCTTCATAAAAGGTTACTCAACAGTGTTGGCACCTCTCACAGATTTGTTATCTAAAGACAAAAAGTTTTTGTGGGCACCAGAGTGTGAAAAGGCTTTCACTTTGGTGAAACATTTGCTATGTACTCACCCGATACTCAGGGCCCCAGACTTTAACAGGCCTTTTCAGCTGGCAACAGATGCTAGTGGTGTAGGGGCTGGTGCCGTCTTGCTACAGACAGACAATGAAGGTGTGGAACACCCAGTAAGTTTCTTTTCTAAGAAGTTCAATGCTGCACAAAAGAACTATTCTACAATAGAAAAGGAATTACTGGCGATTGTGCTGTCGCTCAGGCACTTCGAGGTGTATGTTCCAGCCTATGACCCAGTCGTGGTTATCTACACTGATCATCACCCTTTGAGATTCCTGAATCAATTTCACAATCGCAATATGAGACTGACCAGGTGGTCTTTGATGTTGCAGGAGTATAACCTGGACATCCGTCATATTGCTGGATGTGACAATGTGATCGCGGATTGTTTATCAAGGGTGGATGATCAGTCGTAGGCTATCACAGGTGTGTGGGTTTGAGTGGAGGAAAATAGGCTGCCCTTATAGTGCAGCCGGAAAAAAACATATTAAAATATAAAAATCATATAAAAACTCTTTCTTTTAATATAGGTAATCGTATAAGTTTGTCATAGCCTATAGAGTTTGAGTAGTCCACGAACTATCAAACGGCTGAGCTGCTATAAGCTCGCTCTGGGAGCATGATATTGTGTCTTTTTGCTATTGTTGGGAGGAGTTATAAAAAGTGATTTTTTTTTTTTTTTAATAATAATATGTGTTTTGGTGATAAACTCAGCTTTGTTTTAGTGCCATGCGGTCGCTGGGTGTGAGAGGCTTGATGGGGTTCTGTGTTTGTCAGATTTTAGCTCAGGGTTGAGCAAGTAAAATCTTGGGGGAGGTGTGACGCATGTCCAGTGTGGGCATGCTGTACAGAACGCCTAGTCATGCCCCACTCTCGCTAGGATCGTCAGGGCAGGAACTTTGGCTGTAGTCTATGTAGAGTTTCCTAACTTAGTTCATGTGAGCCGTTGTACTTTAAGTATTATGAATATGTATTTTGTTTTCATCTGAGTCAACGAGTTCTATTTTATATCATTAGTTATAAGTATTGTGTGTAAAACTTATTTGTAATGATGGGAAGAGAAACAGCCACAGTTGGGGGTCAGTGGGTGCGCCAGGCGGGAGGTGGGCCTAACTCACTCGCATTCCTCCCTCCCTCAGTGCTAGGGGAGCCTTTGTGTATCCCAGAGGAGAGAGAGAAATTACGTAATGGTTGTCAGTGGGCGGTCCTTAGTAGTTCACGTTGTGCTCACTAGAGGGTCGGGTATAAAAGGGAAGTCTAGCCATTTTTTCATCAGAACTCATTAGGCAGAGCGACTTCTCATTCCCCTTGCTAACTATATATTCTTCTGACTGATGGGAACTTTCTCTACTACCTTACATTCTTATCTCCTCTTCTCCCTGCCCTGTTTAACTTCCATGGTCCCGTTGGTGCAGAGTTAGTCAGCCAACGTATTATCGCTTGAGTTCTCACGAGATACTTGCCTATTAGATAGCCTATTTTGGAAGGGTTGACTTAGAATAGGATTGATTTATGTTTGTTGCACTTGTATATGCATTTCCCTGTGTGTTATTATTATTATTATTCCTGTTTTCTGCTAGTCTAGGTAATGCTAGACTGGGGTAAGGCTTTTCTGTGTTACGAGTTGTTGTTTGATGCAGTGGTTAAGCGATAAACCTGCATACTCGTTTCGGTTCAGTGAAGCCTAGGTTGGCTTCGCGGCTGACTGTGTTGAGTTAATAATTTACAGTGCGTGAGGGCAAGAGCCTAACCACCCTGTATTTTATTAACAGTTTGTTTTTACTTTGTCAAGGAGCCGGGAGAAAACCAGATACAAGGGATCTGGATTTCTCAAAGTGCACTTGTTAGTTTTAACGTAATACTTTAAACAGTTGTGAGGACTTCGCTATGTTACGAGCCGTTTTTGCTCAGTCACTGCTACCTTTTGCCCACAGTACCCCAGCTAGACTTTACTCGATTAGTAGATACAGAATAGTATTGAAGCTTTCCTTATGTATGATATTGTTTATGCACTATTGATTTCATGTGTTGCAAGCTTGGCTACTTTAGTGATTAGTGGCCCACGAGCACAATCCGAGTAGGCTATTGCCGTTGCATTTGCGGAGTACTTCTTTTTAATGTTTGCCATTTACTATTGCATATTCTTTTAATTATTCTTATGCCAATTTAAGCCTTTAATAGTGTTTAATTGCCAGTGTTTTTGCTTATTGAATTACTGTTCAAAATCCGATACGTACTTCTTACGAGCATCCGAGAAGCATCTAACTTTTTTCAGAAGATTCCTTGCTCGATGCTTAAGGACTATTAATTAACGTAACGTAATAGTGCCGATCCGAAGTAGAGGGTGGAGGACTTCTTAAGTTCATAGTCAAGGGTGGATTACTTCGGCTTCGGCCAACACTATTCTTTGGTGTTGTTGTTTTTTACTTCATTGTTTGATTGTTGACCAGACTAGATAATTCCTGTCTCTTTATTAGTCTGTTGTTGAACACTAGTACCGAGTTCTTGTATACCCCGTTATAGCAGATTGAACTCTGGAGGGTATTGGTGTTTTTTGTTCGGCCGGCAGTACTCAGGGGTTGGGATCGTGTGTTTCCGTTGTGGCAGCGAGCCGTATTCGAGTCCTGATTGAGAGCCCTTGTGTACCCGAGTGCCAGTTCGTAACAACTGGCAAGACTGAGTACCTCATACAGACATATTGCGCAGAACAAACTGCATCAGTATTGAAGCAACCATCTCATGTCACCAGCTACGATGGCTGGGTCATGTCTTCAGAATGCCAAAGGAGCGACTGCCTCGCAAGACCCTGTACAGCCAGTTACATGTAGGTGAAAGAACTGCAGGCGGCCAAAAGAAACATTTCAAGCACCAAATGAAAACAACATTGAAGAAATGCAACATTGAGAACTTGCATCTTGAACGCCTCTCCGCCAACCGCTCTCTTTGGCGATCCCGCTGTTATGATGGGGTACAGCTGCTTGAAAACACAAGAACAAGACAACGCCAAGAAAAACGCCAAAGGACGCATACACAACAACCTGCCCTACCTCAACCAAACCTGGACTACGTCTGCCCTGTGTGTGGTAGACAGTGTGCCTCAAGAATTGGACTGTATAGCCATCGAAGAACTCATCGATGACCCAGGAGAAGAAGTAATCATCGGACACGATGGACTACCTTAAGCAAGCAAGCAAATGTTATACCAGGTTTTTGCTGGGGTTAATTGGATTGATTAGGTAGGTTCTTGCTTGACTGAATAAGTTGAATCCACATACACACATGCACAAAGGTAGTAAAGGGTAAATATAACCACATACATTTATAAATTGTATTGTTTAGGCAAACAGATATTGATTAAGTAAAGGTAATGGGTAAATATAAATATAGTTCATAGACGCACGAGCGAGGATCCACAATTACTTTCTCACGATTATGACACTGCCTGTTGATATTACCTATAAGTACTCCCTTTAATAAGGTACAGTTCCGAGCATGTGAAACAGAGACGCTTCTCCAGCCCGTCTCCTCAGCCACGGAGAATCCCTGGTGTATCCTTTTTGGCTGAAGAGTTACGACGGGGCAGAAGGGAGGGATGGATGCGATATGTGGGAAGGGGGTGTAATAGTTTGACGGGTGGGGGATAGAAGTGATAGGAAGGAAAGCAGAGGGACGTAGATACCAACCCGCTTTACCTCGAATAAATTATTTGGGAGTTAAACTTAAATTGTTGCGTTTTGTATTACCTAATAAGCTAGGGATGTAAAATTTGTAACGCATAATCGGAGGAAATTGTTCAAACAATACTTTTTTCAAGATTCACGCGAATTGGTGCCGAGGAGAACAGGGTAACAATCTGTACGGGTTTTGGTATATTGTGGTTGGCAAGATTGGTAACACCAAGTATCAAAGTGATACCGCAGTAATTTAAGAATGTTTGTTTAGATCCATTAGGTATAATTATATAATATAACTTTCTTACCTCTTTAATTACTCAAGGCACCTATTGAAGTGGACCCCACTGTCATGTGCCGTTGCTGTCATATGCATGGGGATGATGGGGTCGAATGAATGTGGTTGTGGATCAGTCAGAATTACATTGACTACACCTGCTAACATAAACTAATGTAAATATAGCATTTATTGCTCATCCTGTTGTATTGCATTACTGCGTCGGAGCGATGTGTCCTAAACTGTGTTTTCACCTTTTTCTTTCCTTTCCTCAATAAATCAATTAATAAACGACTTCAATATATTGATCCCACCAAAGGCAGATGTTTTAATATGTTCAGAATACTACGATCTGTACTATATTATAAACGAATATTGTTATAAATATGTATTAGTATAGGCTACTTTACTATGATATACAAATAATATGTTCACGGAGAAAGAGGAGGACCCGGATAATCACGAACATCTGTATTGTTTTCAACATTTCGACTCCTCATCTGTAAGTCATCATCAGGATGTAAAGTTATCAACATACAAAATCTCTGTATTAACCTAGAGTTTTCCATACAGTTAACACTCATATTAGTTTACCTATTATTATACTTTTCCATGAAACTTAATTTAAATAGAGTTCAATACAGTAAACAATACATTTTATGCAAAGTCACTCAGAGAGTATGAACCAACAATTAGCTAACATATATAGCCTACAAAAAAAAAAAAATACAAAAAATATAACAATAGGAGATTATCTGTCATTACTCAAATAAAACACCTTTGCACTCGTGATTTCCTGGTGCTCCTTTTTCTCCTAAAGGGGTTTAGGGGCTTGCTTTCTGTCATCCTTCGACCTTGGGCATGGCTGTTGTCATCTACCAATATCGGCTGAACTCGCTCCTCGGCTATATTTACTCCAATTTATGTATTATTAATGTTTCGCAATCGCTAATTAATAGTCGAGTATACACCATATTAATGCAATTATGATTTTGTTGACTGATAATATTATGAACAAAGTCGACGTGAATTGAAGGTAGTAACTCAGGTGTAAGATAATTTTGAACAAAAATGCACCAACGATTATCAGTTAATTCACCCTTTTTGTAAAGGCGACGTCTTTTGTATTTGATATCAGCTACATTTAGACGATTGTATGAAGCATAGCAAGGATATATGGTAGCTAAAAGGATTAACACCTTAAGAGCGGCCTAGGCGGTATATAATATGTAGCCACCAGCGGGGTGTTTTTACCCAAAATAGGGCTGTTTACGTGATCATTTTCATGCCTAAATAAGACCCAGAGCGTAAAACAAGTATCTATCCCTGAAAGGGCATAAACAGATCTTTCCAATGACACCACAACGATCCTTGTATGAAGGCTAGTTTTCTTGCAATAACCGCGCAACACGAGTGCAAAAACCATGTAATTCGGTACTTTCCCCATACATTTCACTATGTAGCGAGTGTGAGAGGGTGGAGGAGGGTGGGATTCATGTCAGTTGGTCCGCCGCGGTGGTCTGGAGCAGTCATACGCTCTCTACTCTCCTGCCACCACTTGTCTCTCTCTCTCAGCAACATTACGTGCTGAAATTGCCACACGACCTATGTCGCGGGCCGCCACATAGTCCAAATTTATTTCACTCGACTTATGTTGCGCGCCGCCAATAATGGGTTAATAGAGAGTCACTTTCCTTTTCATGGGTAGACATCCTTCCTAAGCTGAATTAAATTGTCTAATAAGGATATAATGAAAAGGACGTCACCGGTACTGAATGGGTTAAGTAACGCAGTGGTAACCGTAATAGGCATAACATCCAAGTGTAGGAGTTAGAGCCCCTCGATCGACGACTATTATAAATATATATTTTTTTATTATCACAGTCGGCGCCTCCCGTAATAAGCCACCAAATACAGTTATTGAAGATCCATGTAATCAAATCAAAGTATAGCTGCTTAATTGCATGAACATTAAGCCGTTTTGCAGTTCATGATAAATAAATTCTGTCTTTATATCATTCGATCGGAATTCAGTCGAGATGAAGGACCATGCAAATCATGGATTTGATGAAGGACAGCAGAAAATAGGCCAATGTGATAGGCCTTTAACCCTGCTCAGGTAATGTTCCAGAAGTGTAACGAAATTAGCAATGTGGCCCCATATGGGGACCGACACTTTAAACGGCTCTCACCCGAAAACTGATTGATGGATTTTAAATTTCTTGTTACCAATAGAAACTACAATTAATGCTTAATATTATGTTAAGAGCAAATTACACTACTGTAAATATTAAGTCATATATAAAAAAATAAAAAAAAGTAGTGAAAAAAAAGGGTCAACAAAAGTGAGGCATATCTCATACATTACATAAGCTGGATTAATTTGGTTGCAGGGCTGTGGAGGGTATGGCTGAGGGTCTTGGGTGACAACAAGGCAGAACTCTGGGGCTAAACAAAAGTTCGATAGGAAGGGGAAATTTGTAGTACACATTTGGGATTATGGACCCCATATGGTGACCGGACAGGTTGGTACAGGAAAGGGGAGGAGAGAGAGCGGCAGCTCACACCCTCTCCCAGTTGTAGGATGATGCGGACTGACTGCTCGTCTTCAAAACTTCCTGCCATCGGCCTCCGGCCGTGAAATATTCGCAAAAAACATGTTTTACGCATATTTTTTGGCCCATATGGGGCCAATATGCCTGAGCAGGGCTTTAAAACTACGATTCCCAAGGATAATGCCTGTTTCTCATGTAATATATTCACATTTTGTAAAACATGTCAAAATACATTTCAGGTTGCAAATATTTCCGAAGTTAATTAGAACAACTCGCAGTTATTGACATTCTTGAAGGTTCATATTTGCGAAATTACCATGTCTGCTGCTACTTCATGAGCTTGAGTGATATATTATGACAAATTACAATGAATTATGGATGGGTATATTATAGCATACTCACATAGGCTATCAAGCAAAATATTGTATTCCTGTAGTAGGTTTTATTTCCGCTGATGGTAAATTTAATTCCTTAGCAACAGATTCCTAGATACTTAATGAAAAACAAAATATTTGGGTAATAAAGATGAGGACATGACAATTTACGATCAGCTGAAAATAAACAGACTATAGTTATATATCACTGCAATATGAATATGAACACAAATATATGGCGATTTTATATTAATTGACACATATTAAGAAAACATAGATCATGTTTATATAATTACTATTTGTCAAAACACTTTCCGTAATTAATCGGTTATTTACCACTTATCAACGAATTTCAATACCTCGCTGCTCTACCTTAAATTTGACAGCCCCTAATTACACCCTCCTTTACTACCCCCACTCCGCAAACCATCATTGCCTACTTCCACTTCCTACTTCCATTCTCATCCCCCCCCCCCCCACCGCCACCACCGTAACTCTCCAGACAGAAAGGACACACCCGAGGTTCTCCGTGACTGAGTAGACGGGCTAAGGCGGTGTCTCTGTTTCATATGCTCGGAACTGTACGTCACTAGTACTTCTTTGAGGTTACACTATGTATATACTGTATATATTAAGATGTTCACTTAAGCACTTACCTTTGATAAGGCACGTCACTAGTACTTCTTTGACATTACACTGTGTATTGATATTATGAAGATATTCCACTTAAGTACTTTCCTTTTATAAGGTACGTCACTAGTACTTCTTTGAGGTTAAAATGGCATATATATATGTTAAGATATTACACTTAAGTACTTCCTTTAATAAGGTGCATCACTAGTACTTATTTGGAGTTTCACTGCATATTTATATTAGTATATCACTTAAGTGCTTCCTTTAATTGGGTACGTCACTAGTACTTCTTTGAGGTCACACTGAGTATTATATAACGAGGCACTACTGTAGTCTTCTGATGAGGGTCTTGGCCATGGTGGTGGTCCTGACGTGGATGTTGGACATTGGATGGAGCTCGATGACCGTTATAAGAGTCTATCAGGGACTGAAGTGAGGGTAATTAATAGCTTTCCAACTGTATAGATCTTAACTTTGCCTGTTATAAACTTACCTCTTTTGGCGTTTCTCCCGGTGTCCCTTCTCCGGGTTAGAAGGACATCTCTGCGGGGAGGAGGCTCTGGAGTGGTTAGGGTAGCCCCCCTTGGCTTCCCTGTCATGGTGGTGATGCGGCTTGGAGGAAGAAGGGCGCGTGGAGGTATGGTGTTTATGCAGCTGTTTGTTGGTCTTCCTTTCCTTTCTTAATTACATCAGGGTTATGGATGGTGACTTGGATAACTTTGCCGGGTGTTGGAGAGGGTGCGGGAGTTATTGATGCAACTCTGGCATATCTTGATGGTGTGGTGCTTATGGCTTCCTTCCTCGGAGTTGTGGAGGTATGCGCGGGAAAACTGCTTGGTGGTATTGGCGTGGTATTTGTTGTCTCCGTTATCTTAATTTAATTTTCTTAAATCTGGTTAACGTTAATTGGATAGTTTTTTAAAGCTGTCTAAACTATTTTCCCCACCCAGGAGCTACCAGTACTTTTTCATATATATACAGTATATGTTTAATGTATGTATTGAAGACAAGGGCCTGGAGTTCTCGAAAAGAGGTTCCAGTCCTGACGCTATTCTTGGCTTACAGTGTGCTGGCTTAATTATCCAAAAGCATTGATTGCCTCTAAAGTCCTATTTTAACTAACTAACTAGTATTTACGAAGAGTGATAATTGACCACTTGCAAGTTTCTTGTTATAAGGAAGTTCAAGCTTTAGATATCGATTTTAGCCGAAATACGACCAAATATATGTTTATAACAAACGCACTAGTACATTGAATTCATTTCATGATGATTCCCATCAATCAAAAACCCATTAATTCTATAAAATATTAATATCTACAGCTTGAACTTCCTTAAGCTAGAAACTCGCCAGTGATCAATTGTGATAGTATTGTTAGTAATAAAGTAGAAGTGCCACTTTGCCCAAAATCAAAACGGCATACCCAACTCTGCGATGGGTTACCATCATCTATGATCACTACTATTACCATTATAACTACTACTATCACCATCATCACTACTGCTATCACTACAACTGTCACTATCATCACTACAGCAGTCACCATCACCATTACTATCACCATCGTCACTAATATCATCACTAATGTCATCATTATCACTACAACTATCACCATCTCTACTATTATCACCATCATCTTACAATCATCATTACTACTGTCACCATCATCACTACTACTATACCCATCATCACTACTACTAGTACTATCACCATCATCACTACTACTGTCACCATCATCACTACTACTGGAAAACAAATGATATGGTCCTTAATATAAATATATTTGGGCGCAATGTGGCATTTATCAATATTTATCTGAATAGTGACGTATGGAGAGCTGAAACTTTAAATAAATATTTAGAGTCCTTATCAGTAGTGGAGGATCTTATCAGCAATATAAATTACGATGACATTTTTCTGATAGGTGACTTCAAGCCGACCCTTTCTAAGGTAGAGCCTGGCGAAATTGTTCAGAATTTATGAATAGAAACTCAATGAGGTGTTATGATTTGGATATATTGGATAATGACTCCTATACATTTGTTGGATATGGGGATTCCGTCACCAGAAGGCTAGATCATGTAATAGGCAAGGGACACAATCATATTACAATTAACAACATAAAAATACTTCAACACATTATAGGATCGGACCACTTGCCAATGGAAGCTACTTTAAAATGTACTAGGGGAGGTCAAAAGATTAAAGATTCTGGCTTACTTGCTGACAATAATCAAACTCGTGTTAACTGGGAAAGGTTAAGCATACAAGAAATTAATCATATTAAACAGAGTGTTGACAAGCTTTTACAAGATTTTTATTCCTTCCCTATTCATGATTTTTTTTTTTTTTAAGAGACAATGAACGGAGGAAGGAAAAACACAGATAAAACAAAAAGGTCCATGTGCCTAAAGGCATCCTCCATTCATAAAATGTTTGTAACAACTGGATTTAAACATTTGTAGATTGTAAGTTTGTGGAAAGCAATTCGAGGGAAGTGAATTCCAAAGAGTAGTAGCTCTGGGGATAAATGAATTCTGATAAGCAGAAGTTCTGCATTGTGGAGGAGAAAGTGTAAATTCATGGGTGCTCTCAGCTGCCCTAGTTCTACGGGGAAAGATGTGGAGAGGCGGCACAATTGAAGCAAGTTCCTCGGAACAATTGCTCTGAAAATATCTGTAGAATAATGCAAGGGATGCAACGTTTCTTCGTATGGATAATGTAGGAAGGTCCTGTGTGATTGCAGGGTTATTGATTAATCTAATAGCTTTATTTTGAATTTTGTCCAACTGCCTCAATGCAACCACTCTACTTCCACCCCACAGAGGTGAACAGTAATCCATCTGAGAACGCACATGACTTTTATATATTACGGCCAACTGCTCGTCAGTGAAGAATTCTCGAACTCTGTACAGGAGTCCCAGTTTTTTAGAGGCATTCTTAGCAATGCTTCTAACATAATGTGTCCAGCTCAAGTTAGTAGTTAATGTTACACCGAGAATGTCAATACTAGGGGAAGTGGGAATATTTACATCATTAAAAAATATATGGGAGTCAGTGAGATTCTGTCGGTTAGAACATTTAATGTACTTGGTTTTCTGTGCATTAAAGGAAACTAGATTCTCTTGTCCCCATTCATTAATTCTAGAAAGGTCCTGGTTCAGAGAAATTGCAGTGTTTATTTTTGAATTTATAAGATCGGGTTGGGTGAAAGAATTGGTAAATGTGAAGGAACTGTGGAGTGTTGAGTCATCTGCATAGGAATGTATTGGATTATGAGTGGTAGATATGAGATCATTGATATGAATGAGGAACAGAGTTGGGGCCAAAACTGATCCATGGGGAACACCAGCATTTATTGAGTGAAATTGAGAATAAAGGCCATCTACCATTACACATATTTTTCTGTTATGAAGATAAGAAGAAATTAGTGGAACTAATGATGCAAGGCCGTAGTGTGACATCTTCGGCAATAAGGATTGATGCCAGACTCTATCAAATGCCTTTGATATATCCAGTGCTATTGTATGTGTTTCACCATGTTGGTCTGTAGCTTGGTTGATTTGATGCGTAAGAAGGCAAAGAATGTCTGCAGTTGATCGACATCGTCTAAAACCATATTGCCTATCACTGATTAATTTATTATTCTCAAGATGCTTAATTATGTGATTATTTAATATAATTTCAAAGACTTTACCAAGAGTGGAAGTTATAGCTATTGGTCTGTAGTTTGATGGATCTGAAGAGGCACCTTTTTTAGGAACTGGATGGATGTTTGCTTCTTTCCAGGGTACTGGGAAGCATGAGGTATGAGTACACAGACGGAAATTTTTGGCCAATACAGGAGCGAGCACCAAGGAGCAATTCTTAAGTACTATTGGAGGAATTTCGTCTGGACCAGGAGCCTTATCTACTGAGAGATTCTGCAAAATAGTTTTGACATGTCTGGTGTGGATCTTAAGTGAGGGAATTTCAGGCGAATTAAAATTAAGTACAGGGACATCTTGATTTATTTCATCTAAGGTTGAGTTGGTGGAGAAAATATCCGCAAGAAGGTTAGCTTTACCTCGTGGGTCACTTACAAGATTACCAGTCAGAGATTTTAATGGTGGAATGGATGAAGCAGTAGTGAAGTTGGATTTGAATGAGTTAAGAGTAGACCAAAATATTTTGTTATCATTTGGATTATTTAGAAGTTTATTTGCCTGCTTGTGGAGAAAGTTTGATTTAGTCAGGTTTAATACAGTTTTGGCATGATTTCTGTTGTTTCTAAAGTAATTAAAGGCTTCATGTGTTTTTGATCTTGTGTATGCATTGTAGGCTATTGTTTTTTGTTCAGTTACTCTAGCACAATTATGGTCAAACCATTTAGGTGAATTAGATCTTTTACTGTAGTTTTGATGAGGAATACAAGTTTCCATTCCTATTTTTACCATAGGTTAGGGTGTCGGGATCCCAGTCATCTAAGGACTGATACATTGTTTGATAGGTTTGAAAGGTTTATTAACTCGAGCGACCCGAAGTGGGGTATTAAGAGTACATACTTCAATACAAATACAAAATACAATAACACATATACAAAACAACAACATTATTTGTACATAATAATATTTCAACTTGACTGGTGACCTTGTTGTAAGTTCAAGACTTTATGTCTTGAAATAATTAATAATTTCTCCTACAAATTTGTCAAGTTTTAATATAACTGCATGTAGTGTACTGCTGAATAACTGTGACATTTTCATAGAATTAGGATTATTATAATAATATTTGTTAAGGTACTGCCTTCTGGAAACATTAAAATGTGAACATTTGAACACAAAATGGAATTCATCACCGACTTCATTACTGTTACATAACGTACAAATTCGCTCGTTTACATTTATGTTGTTGTGTCTACCGCTGACAATAGGCAGCATATGATTAACACATTTGAATTTACACAACCTTATTGAATATTACTTTGGCAGTTTAAGTAAATAATCTTGGATGCGGTAATCGACCGTCATTATTCTGTAATTCAAACAAACACTACCGGGTACTTCTAATAATTTCCTCCGTCCATTTTTGCCTATAAATATCACTAGATCTAAGTTTAAATGCTTCTTTAAACCAGTTACCATTAATATTATTTACATCATTAAATACATGCGACATTCCATTGCTATCTAGTAAGCATTTGATATTATTTAACCAGGGTAATTTGTACTGTTCTCGATCATACAAAACTTTCATTAATCTATACAAAACACATGAAATTTTATTTTCCGTATCACTTGTAATCCTAAACCAAAAATGTACCATTCTATTGTCTATGATTTCCTGCAAACTTCTAAAACCTGATTCACCATACACCATACATGTTTCAGTTGATTTATTCAACCTCAAAAGTCTCTTCAAAAAGCTATTACATGTCCTTTTTAGGTGATCAATATTATCACAGCCCCATATTTCACTACCGTACAATAAGATGGGTAATACTAGTTTTTCGTATAAATCGATACTTGTGTCGAACAGTAGGTTAAGCTTGTTAATTGTATTTAATAACACATAAGTTGCTCTCTTACTTTTAATTACTTGTTTTGCTTTAGCTTTATGAAATCGACCGTTGAAGTTAAATGTTGTGCCCAGGTAAGTATAATCAGCCACTACCTGGATTTCATCATTACCGAATTTAAATGTCCTATGTTTTCTGACCTTACCCCTGGAAAATATTACAACTTTAGTTTTACCAATGTTTACCTGCAGTGATGAAAGGCTACAATACTCCTAAACGGCATTCAAAGCAAACTGTAAATCATCTTCATTTTCGGCCATAACTATAGTGTCATCAGCATAAAGTAGGCAAAACAAATTAAAATAAAGTGCAGCATCATTCTCGCCCAAGAACCCTGCAACATATGTACTGATAGTTGGCAATCCCGAAAATGCATTACTGATATGAGTTTTAAAATAATTTAAATGCATTGCAAATAGAAGTGGGGATAAACTTTCTCCTTGTCTCACACCGACATTACACGAAAAATAAGAGGATATCTGATTATTGACTTTAACACATGATTTAGCCCTGCTATACAAGTTGTGCACCACCCGTAGTACCCTCCCATTATTGACTTTAACACATGATTTAGCCCTGCTATACAAGTTGTGCACCACCCGTAGTACCCTCCCATTATTGACTTTAACACATGATTTAGCCCTGCTATACAAGTTGTGCACCACCCGTAGTACCCTCCCATTATTGACTTTAACACATGATTTAGCCCTGCTATACAAGTTGTGCACCACCCGTAGTACCCTCCCATTATTGACTTTAACACATGATTTAGCCCTGCTATACAAGTTGTGCACCACCCGTAGTACCCTCCCATTATTGACTTTAACACATGATTTAGCCCTGCTATACAAGTTGTGCACCACCCGTAGTACCCTCCCATTATTGACTTTAACACATGATTTAGCCCTGCTATACAAGTTGTGCACCACCCGTAGTACCCTCCCATTAATATTGTGACTTAACATTTTCGTCCATAATTCTGTTCTCTCAATAAAGTCAAAAGCCTTTTTATAATCAATAAAAGCACAATACAACCTTTTCTTACGAGCCAAATAGTAATTAATAAGAACGTGCAACGAAAATATATGATCAAGGGTACTGAAACCTGTCCTGAAGCCTGCCTGTTCGTTCCCTAATAAATTCATGTTAGTCAAGTATTCATAAAGTCTCGTGTTAAGTAAAGATGTGAACAACTTACCCAGGCAACTCAACAAAGTTATTCCTCTATAATTATTAGCATTATCTATGCAACCATTGTTTTTGTAAAGTGGCTTAATAATTCCGACAGTCCAATCTGTTGGTACTACTGCAGAATTCAGAATTAAATTAAACAATTGTACAACAATCAACATAACACTTCTAGGACAACTCTTTATAAACTCATTCAAAATGTGGTCAACTCCTAATGCCTTGTTATTCTTCAGTTTTTTTTACATGGAACAAAACCTCTTCAGACGTGAAATCCATATTTATAATGTCGTTTTCATTATCGGGACTACCCAGATCTTGACTATCGTTCACAACACTATTACCAACGCTCAGTTCACTGAAGTGAGACATAAATGAATCGAGAGATATATCGCCTATTTTCTGTAACCGCTTAGAGTCTCCATTAATTATATTCCAGTATTCATGCGGGTTATTGGATTTAAGACATTTTAGTGTTCTATGTAAGTTTCTTTCATATGATATTTTAACACGTCTAATTACTCTTTTATGGTGTTTTGCTTTATTACGTAGGGTCTCCTTTGCACGATCATCTGTTTTGTTTTATATAAAGAATTCTTAAGCCGCATGTATTCCTTCTTTGATGCCTTGCACTCATTATTAACACCTTAAGAGCGGCCTATGCGGTTTATTTATATGTACCGCCCAGCGGGGTGTTTTTAGCCAAAATAGGGCTGTTTACGTGATAATTTTCATGCCTAAATAAGACCCAGAACGTAAAACAAGTATCTATCCCTGAAAGGGCATAAACAGAGCTTTCGAATGACACCATAACGATCCTTTTATGATGGCTAGTTTTCTTGCAATAACCGTGCAACGCGAGTGCAAAAAGCATGTAATTAGGCACTTTCCCCATACAATTCCTTATATAGCGAGTGAGAGAGGTAGGAGGGAGGTGAGATTCGTGTCAGTAGGTTCGCCGCGGTGGTCTGGAGCAGTCATACGCTCGCTACTCTCCTGCCACCACTTGTCTCTCTCTCTCAGCAACATTACGTGCTGAAATTGCCACTCGAGTTATGTCGAGCGCCGCCACATAGTCCAGCTTTATTTAACTCGACTTATGTGGTGAGCCGCTAATTAAGGGTTAAACCAAGGTTTATTATTTGTTTTCTTACGATGTAAATATTTATGATTGCTTGTAATTACTTTACACATTCCAGTGTCTCTTGCAGGTTGGAGAAATATATCACACAAATCATTTGTTACATTATCAATTGATTCCTGATTTGTTTCCTCAATAGCGTCTAACTTTAATTTTAAATAATTTATTTTGTTAATGTCAAAGGTATTAAGATAAAAAAAAATGTTGTCTGAATTCCATTTAGATTTTACATAACTGTGTGTTATATTCGTCTCCATCTCCTTAATTAACAAATTCCTCGAGCGTGTAACCTTAATACAGATGTGCATTTGTAAGGGCCTATGTTTATCTGATAACAAAGAGTCAAATATATCTATATTAAAATTCCTAATGTTATGAAAAATATTTGGAGAACAAATAAAGTAATCAATAACACTTGTGTCTTCACAGGTCGCTGCACCGATACATTTGTCCAGACCCATTCTCCCATTAACAATTTTCAAATCGTGACACTGACATAATTCAATTAATGTTCTACCATTATTATTAACCTTTTTATCAATGCTAAAACGCACCTTTGGTATCCCTAGATCATTAAATATTTCACAGGAGTTGTATATACTATTATCCAAACCAGCAAAATTGCCATCAAAATCATTTATGGTCATAAAATCGCTAAGTGTGCCAGTTCTACTGTTAAAATCACCCGCCATCACAATTGGTAGACTATAAATTCCTGTTAGTTTACTAATATCAAGAGCAAATTGTCGAATATTCCTGGACTAAAATATTTAGATGCTTCATGAGGTATGTAAACTGATCCTAACAAAAAGTAATTACCGAGCTTAATCCATAGAACTGAGTCACATAATAATTCATCATTTATATTGCATATTTGTGTAGTACTTGCATATTTATTTGCCACAAAAATATTTACACCATGAACGCCGGGGTACGGATATTTTCTATTATCGTTCAGCTTATAACATTGAAAGCCGTCAAGCTCGGCATTAGTTTTAATTTTAGTTTCAGAGAAGCATAAGATGTCGAAGCTCTTAATATACTCATCGAATATACCATTTCTAATTTTAGACTTTAATCCACATATATTTAAAGCACATATTCCTATCATATCATCTGTTTCTTTATTTTCACTCACAACTGTCGGCTTGGGGTCGCAATGTTCCTAACTCTGACCAAGAAAACTTTCCAGCCGTGCTTCATTCTATCCCAGCTTGTAGAGATCATCTGGCGTGTCGAACACTTTCTTGGTTTCATTTTCACCTTCCTTTACCATGGCATATATTTTTCCATCAATTGTCCATGTCTTGGTTGTATGAGGGTCCTTTCGAATTTCGTAATACATGTTGTTCCTCATCGTGGTCAGTTCCTCCTCGATAAACACGTCGTCCTTCAATTTCTTCTTATTCTTCAGCAGCTCAATCCTCTTGTTTCGTCGTGAAAAACTAACTATTATTGGCTTGGGTTTGTTGTTGTCACTGCTGGTGCCGAGCCGGTGACTTGTACTAATGTCTTCTTGTGCTATGTTAACTCCAATATCAGCGGCTATTTTCATTACTATTTCTGTAGTGTCTTCATTATGCACGTAGTTAATACCCTTGATCAGCACATTTTCCCTTCGACTGTACTGCTCCATCCGCTCCAGTTGGTAAGATTGTTGCTTCACCTGCTTTTTTAGGTCGATTATAATGGAAGTGTTCTGTGCTTCGTTGAATCTTCTCATCTCCTCCTTCATGTTGTTTGTTATTGTGGAAACGGCTTGACCCCCCGCGACCGAGACACACTGAACGATGACAGGTTGTAGAGCTTTGATAACTTCCGACACAATATAAGTTATGTTCGAATCCTGGCTGCTGCTGTAGTTGCCTGTGCTCCTCGTCTGTGGCCCCCATTCTATCTTTTTCTTATCGAGACAATCATTTACAACTTTTTGCACTTCTGTTGTAAGTAATGCATTCAACTCGTTGCCTTCGCTTCCAACTTTAGCTTGACCTTGATCTGCTATTTCACCACCAGTTGCCATGTTAATGCTGGTTCAGACCTTCAATTAATTTCTTCCTCGAGATTTGCAGGAGCAGCTGTTCAGACCTGTTACCTCTTTGGCCACCAGTCGCAAACTGGTCACGACCAGCATTGTGAGTGCTAGTAGAGACTATGCATGTGCTAACATTAAAAATAACAAATATTAAGTGATACCAGGATGGAACCGGTGTATTAAGTCGAAACACACTATTGCCAGGGAGAAATTCTTAACCTGGGTGAGGAATGGCAGGATACGAGGAACAGATATTCATAGAGATATTTTAGACAGTCGGAAAGACTTTAAAAAGGCACTAAATGAATGTAAAATTAACGAACAGAGAGAGATTTCTAATTCAATAACGGAAAAGTTTTTATATGAGAATAAGAGTGAATTTTGGAATGAAGTAAAAAGAAAGAAAGGGTGTAAAAAGGTATCAAGTGTTATAAATGGCCAGAGTGGCAATTCTAATATAACTAAAGTATTTAAAGACAAATTTCTTTTAAGTCAACCTCCAAATAATCCTAATGCCGAGCGAGACTTCTTAAATGATATTAAGCAAGCGTGGCCTGAAGGTAGAAAAATGCGTTTAACCCTTGTTTAGCGGGACCCGACTTAAGTCGGCCTAGAGAACCAAGGACTAAGTGGCGGGGCCCGACTTAAGTCTGTGTGCAATTTTTGAGCAATAATGGCTCTGAGAGAGAGACGAGCGACGGGAGGAGCGTAGGTCGGCTCATGACCGCTCGGCACAGGTCCCACGTGACTACTGACGTTCCCTCCACACACATCCACACTCACTGCCTCACTACACAGGGAATTATGTAAGGATATTACCGTATTTTAGGGATTTTGCACTCGTCTTGCACGATCGTTGCAAGTGAACTCATGGTCGTAGAAGGATGGTTCTCGTGTCATTGGAAAGCTCAATTATCGCCCTTTCAGGGATACATAATTGTATTACGCTCTGGCTCTTGTTTATGCATGAAAAAGAGCACAGAAACAAGGTCGTTTAGGGTAAAACCACCCGCTTGCCAGGTAGTAGAAGTTACCGACCTAGCCGCTCGTGGAGTGTTAAAGATCTCTAGTCACACTATACAAATTTTGTTAATGCGTCTTAACTCTGGTGAAGGTCATGATTTTATTCACACTATTTTTTTAAAGAATGCCTCTTGGTCTTTTTTTGGAAAATATTGCTAATTTTTTAAAATACTTGTTTTATCCACTGCTATCTCCCTGGTGACTTGCTGAAGGGTACTATTACACCTATTATAAAAGACAGTAGGACAAATATTACAGAGTCAAATAATTACAGACCCATTATGCAGTCCTCATGCCTTTTAAAACTATTTGAATTATTTATTTTAGATATTTTATCTGAAAAAGTGGTTCTCAGCTTTAGATCATTCGGGTTTAAATCAGGGTCTTCAACCACAGATACTTGTTTTATTCTTAAAGACATGAAAAAATACTCGAATTGTAAGAACAGTGTAGTAGCTACATTTATTGACCTAAGTAAAGCTTTTGATAGGGTAGACCATTTTATTTTATGGAACACATTATTAGAATTGTCACTACCAGTAGATGTAATATTAATTTTAATGCATTTACCTAAGGAATCAGAAAGCGAATGTAAGATGGCAAGACTCTTATAGCAACTATGTTTATGTTGAAAAAGGTGTGAGGCAAGGTGGAATACTCTCACCCTTTCTATACAATTTATACATGGACAAAATTATAAATGAAGTGGCTGGAACTAATGCAGGATGTAAATATGGAGATGTGAGATGCAACATATTAGCCTACGCTGATGATTTAGTCCTCCTGGCTGACTCTTTTTCAAGATATGGATATATTATATAGCAAATTATGTTCTTGTATTGATCAACATTTACTTAAAATTAACAGAGATAAATCTAAATGCATGATATTACTACCAATAATAATCAGCAGACGCAGAGCATTGAGCTGAACGGAGATACCTTGGAGGTGGTGAAGGGATTCAAATATCTGGGCCACAATATTTTATTTTATTTTAAAGACTCAGATGACATAACTTTTAGAATAAATAATTGTTATGGATCTTTTAATAGTATTTTTAGAACTTACAAACAAGTGAACAAAGATACAATGTTATTTCTTTTTAATTCTTACTGTCTACCAGATTATGGACTTCCCCTATGGAATCACGACAGTTCTTTTAATTCTAATGGTTTTAAAGCAGTTTCAGTTGCATTTAATAAATCCCTTAAGCGTATTTATGGAGTACCTCCCTACGCCAGCAGCCATATCACGGCAGCTCGATGCTAAGAATTGCTAATCAATCATCATACAGCATTAGTTCAAGCCCGGTACTGCAAAAGAGTATTAAGGTCTCAAAATCCTATAATTAGGCATAATATTTCTATTATTAAAGAAGGTTTCATGTTTCAAAATGTGGTAAATTTGTTTCGAAAAACTTATAATGTAGATGTACTAGGAGAAAATCTAGATATTTTGAGAGCCAGGATTGAGTGGGTACAAGGGCATGAGGACAGGCGAGGTCCATGTTTCTATTATGTGTTTTAGCTCTAGAAGGGCGTAACTATTATTTTTTAACAGCGGTTATATGCAACAAATACGTTTTAGAAATTGCATTTTAATTGTATTCCATAATTTCATTATTGCATGACTTCCATCCTCATAATTGAGTTTTGAATGCATATATTTGTTTATATTATTTTATTTGATGATTTTATCCTGACTATCAGAAGCTAATATGGTAAATAGTTTGTATATATGAAATAATTTTGAATGTTTAATACATTTTGATTTAACTTTACTATAATTTTTATTGGATTATGTAATGTGTGTGTTTTGTACTGTGTACTGTACATATGTATTGCGAAATAAGGGAATTGAATTAAAAATTGAACAACCAATCCACATTGCCCTTTAGGTAGTCTTATCAGGTTTGTCAAAATCGATAGGTAAGATTCGGGATAGATCATGAAATGCTTCCTCCCAATTACATCGTCTTCGCCGGTCTTTGTCTGAGTCAATGGATCACCAAGGATCCAGAGACCCTGATCGTACACCGACGCCGGCTGATTATAATTGGAGATTTCACATGTATATGTTTAGTGAAAGTAAAGTTCTTCAGTCCCCTAGCATTGTACTCCACTGCTGGGAATGCACCCACCCCCAGCAGCAGAGTCAATACCTTAAGGTATAGATTGGTTCTGGCTCCGGTTGCATACTCCGGTCATAACTGCTCTGGAAGTACATTGAGTTATGCCTTTCTTGTTCTCTGTTGTGTATGATTAGTTGTTAATAGGGTCATTTGCTTGGAATCCGTGACCATTTTGTTCCTACCTTTTTCTCTCCATGGTTTTGACAACCTGAACCATTTTAAAGGAAAATTAGCTCCTATTAAATTCAATATTTTGAAAATGACGGCTAACTCTGCTAGAGCCCAATATTCAAAATGGCCGCCAATGCCATCTTGAAAAACATGAAATGTAATATCTCTGACATCAGATGAGCTACAAGAACGAATGAGGTGTCCTTTTTCACTAATTCTGGCATTACAAATCCACTGGAATGGTTATTGTATTGTATTGTATTGTATATTGTATTGTTATTGTATTGTATTATACTAATTGTACATACTAATCTGCCACTTCACTGTCACTACATGATTCACTGTATGAGCCACTATCAGAATCACTGTCCTCACTTTCGCTGCTATCATCACTGTTGTTCTCTGCCTGCGGTGTATATCTAATATTACTTTTTTACTGTTTCAGATGGATCGCATCCCCATCTGATGAAAATCGCCGACTTGTGAAGTGACCGAAATAATGGATAATAGAAGAGAGAGTGAAGAGTTACCAGACAAGACATTAAATGAATACGAGTGCATTTTACTCTGTGGTAAGCGATGTACCGCAGATGATCGTTTGGAAAACATTACACCTGAGAAGTGGGAATACATCCGGGAAAAGTCTTTACAATGGAAAGAACTTGATAAGTTTCAACATATACATGAAAATGTTAATTGGGAGAAGGGACCAAAGGGTCACCACATGCATAGCACTTGTTACGCATCATTATCCAGCAAGCGCAAGCTCTCTCAAGCCGAAAAACGCAAACACAAATCCGAGGAACGTCTTGAAAGAGATGAAGCATCAGATCAACAAGACCCTTCCCCAGAGGCCAGTGCACCTAAAACGCTCCGCTCCAGTATGGGTGTCCTTCCCGATAAGACTCTATGTGTGCGGTGCATGAAAGGGGCATACAAGAGTAGTTGTTGTTGTTGTTGTTGTTGTTCCCTAAGCTGCCTGGCCGAACAGCCCCGAGTCCCTGAGGAAGGCCATGACCACGATCGGGCTTTCCCACAGAGCTCTCATTGAGTGTAGGTTGTGTTGTTGGCATAAGTGGTTGTGTGAAAAGCAGTCTTCTATGATGTGTTTAATGGTATGGGTGCTGTGTTACATCCCGGGCAGGCGTCGACAACGGAGTCATCCAGTCTCTTCTGATAGCTCAGGAGAGCTGGATGGTGTCCGCATCTCAGCCTGGCCAGGTGGACTCTGTCCTCGCGAGGGAGGGAGGATTCGGAAGGATGGATTTCGGGAGGTCGTGCATGCAGCTGCGTGTTGTCTGTGAGTGAGTGGATGGATTGGCGAGAGATATGAGTATGGATGTGCTTCTGGAAGTTGGTTCGGGGTGGGCAGGGAGGGAGAGAGGACAATAATTGTGTGTGATACCGTGTGCTGGGTGTTGTTTTGATATTTCTTGGTGTCTGTGGGTGTGTTGCCATGTAGTTTAGTGGGTGGTCTTGGTTCGTGGAGGCTGCTGCCAGGAATTGAGTGCCTCTCATGTCCAGATGGTCTTTGACTTTGAGGATTTTGGTTTCTTGATGTAGATGATCTGTGGGTGCAGTAGCTGTGCAAAATGTAATGATCTTCAGGGCTTTGTTTTGAATAGTCTGTAAGGTCTTATGATGTGTTTCAGCTAGGTTAGAAGCCCAGGCTGGGCTTGCGTATTCCATTACTGATCTTATGTATTGTTTATATACTGTGGTGGTAGTTTCTTTGTTGTGTCCAAATTTTGTGTAAGGAAGTGACCTGAGGGCGTTAAGTCTGGGTGTCAGTTTCTTTTTAATGTTTGTGGTGTGCTGTTTGAATGTCATATGAGTATCATATGTTACTCCTAGGATTTTGGGTGTGTGTGTATGTGTTAGGGGTGTGTTGTTTATGGTGAGTTGAGGGATGTATTCGTGTTCACCTGTCCAGCTTGTGAGCAGGGTTGCGGTGGATTTGGCTGGGGCTAGATTAAGTCTGTTTGTAGTGCACCAGCCATGTAGTGTGTTGAGATAGGGTTGAAGGAGATCTGTTGCTCTCCTTGGGTCATGGTGTGTGCATGTGAGTGTTATGTCATCTGCATAGGAGGCTAAGTTTATTTGGGGAGTATTGGGTGTAGTTATATCGTGCATGTACAGATTGAAGAGTGCGGGCGATAGGACGGATCCTTGTGGGACTCCGTTTGGAAAGTTTCTGATTTTAGATGACTGACCGGCAAAAGATACGTGTGCACATCTGCCTGCTAGGAAGTTGGCCAGCCACCTTTTTGTGTTGTTGGGCATGTTTGTGTTGTAGAATTTGTTTGTTAGGTTGTGGCGGGGGATGGCATCGAAGGCTTTACTAATGTCAAGTGTGGCTAATAGTGATCTGTGTGGTGGTCTAGCTGAGTTGATGCCGTCAAAAGCTCTTTGGGTAAGGTCTGTGAGAAGAGTGTTTGTGGAGTGCAGTGGCCTAAAGCCATGTTGTGTTGGAGCTAGGGGTAGGTCGGGTGTAATTAGTTGTAATACTAGGCGTTCCATGACTTTGGAGGGGGAGCATAGGAGTGTGATGGGGCGGTGCGAGGAGGGTAGCGTGGGGTCTTTGTTGGGTTTGGGGAATGTGATGATGATACCATGCTTCCAAATGTCTGGTATTGTGTTGTGTGAATAGCTGTAGTTTGATATGTTAGTGAGTGTTTGTATGCCTAATGGTCCCAGGTGTCTGAGGTGTATGTTGCTTATGTTGTCTAGGCCACAGGCGGGTGAGTGCTTGAGATTGTTGATGATATGCTTTGTCTGGTGATTGGTGAAGGGTGTATAGTCAGGGTCTGTGGGGAATTGTCTCTTACGTCGGATGACACATCGGTCGTCTTTGTGAGGTTTTAGGTGGCTGACATGTGAGAAGTGATTGATGAGAGTGTTTGCTTGTTGTTTACATGAAGGAGAGTCTGTTGTTGTGATTGCAGCATGTGATTGTGTTGTGTTGCTGTTGGAAAGTGTGATGCTGTTTAGTGTTTTGTAGAGTTTTTTGGGGTTTGTTTTGTGATCAAGTGTTTGTAGGAAGTTATTCCAATTTAGTTTTTGTTGTTCTTGTCTTTTGTTGTTAGTTTGGGTGTTGAGTGCTTGAATTTGTTGTGTGATGTCTTTGTGTGTGGGGTGCTGGGGAGTGTTTCAGTGTGTCGCGTTGTCTGATGAGGTTTTTGAATTTCTGGTGTGAAGTTGGGGTTGTGTCTTTTTCTGTCCCCTCTTGGAATGTGTTTCTTGTCAGCGTTTTGGATAGTTTTATTGAGTATGTGTACAGCATTGTTGATGTTAGTGATGGGTGTACTGTTTAGAGTTGTGAAGTGTTGTTCTGTCTCATTTGTAATGCTTCCCAGTTAGCTCTTTTATAATTGGTGTATGTGTGTTTGTGGCTAGCTGGGGTGAGTCTGGTTTTGGTGGTGATAATGATCGGGAGGTGGTCAGAGCCTAAGGTTCTGACCACCCTGCAGGATGTTGTGGGGGCGAGTTCTGGGGAGCAAAAGGTGATGTCTGGAGATGATGGTTATAGAGGGCTTGGTGAGGAATATGGGTATGTTGATGGATGTCGTTAAGGATGATGAGGTTATCTGTTTGGTTTTGTAGTACCAGCCCTCTGTCTGTGTCGGGGTTTGTCGACAAACCAGGCCGACGTCTTGGCGTTGAAGTCACCACCCAGGATGATGTGTGGGGTGTTTGTGATGTGTTGTAAGTGTGGTCTGTATTCATTTGGTACTGTAGGGGATGTTTGGGGAGGGATGTATGTGTTTATGATGGTTATGTTGGATTTGTTGCCAGTGCGTATTTTAATTGATTGTATTTCTGTTGTGTTATCATTTGGGGGGAGGAGGGATTTGGTTTGTACACTGGTTACTATGTATGATATTTTATTGTGTACCAGGGTGATGAGTCCACCGCCCCCGCCGACAGCCCGGTCTTGCCTGATGGTGGTGAAATTATGAAATGTGGGTGTTTTTTGTAATGTGCCGAGTTTTGTTTCTTGTAAGATGGCAATGTGTATGTTGTGTTGTTTGATGAAGTGTGAGAGTTCGTGTTTCTTTGTGTTAATGCCATCTATGTTCAATTGGAGAATGTTAATGTTATGTGCACGATGTATGTTGGGTGCTGCTGCATGAGGATGGGGTGGGGATGAGGGTGGGGGTGAGGGAGGGGCTGGAGGTTGGGATGGGTGAGGTGGGGGTGGGGATTGGGGAGCAGGAGATGGGGGTTGGAATGGATTAGGATGGGGTGTTGTGTGTTGAGTTGAGGATGTGGATGGTATGGGAAGGTTAGGTGGGTTAGGGAGGAGAGATGGACGGGTTTTAGGGGGGGGAGTGGATGATATGGGAAGGCTAGGTGGGTTGGGGAGGAGAGGTGGACGGGTTTTAAGCGAGGGATTTGACTGGGAGAGGGAGGGGCATGAGGAACAGGTCCAGGTGTTCGTGTAGTGTTTCTTGGAGGCAAGTGTTGTACAGGTGAAGTGGGTCCAGTTCCTGCATGAATTGCAGAGAACTGAACCCTTAGTGTGGCGACTCGAAGTGATGGGTTTTGAGCAAGTTGGACATATGTATGTGTACGTGGGTCCTGGGTTGCTCTCAATGTCTCCGGCTAGAAGAAGTCTTCGAGAAATGACAGCCGGAGAGTCATTTCTCGGTGTAGGAAAAACTGTGTGATGTGTGTGTGTGGTGTGAGAGGTGTGGAAATTCCCGGTGCGACCGAAGCCACTCCAAGGACCCGTGCCCCCGGGGGGGGGGCAGGGGATAGTTGTGACGGTTTGGCTCCCGAAACTGCTTCCCGCGGCCGGCATCCGGTTGTCCTCCACTGGTCGATTGATCTTGTCTCCGGCCGTGGAGGGTCGGCAGCCATCCGCGGTTGGCAGCTCCGGGAGGTGGTCCCATGGCGTAGACGCCGCCACATCAGGACTTCAGTAAGACAAGAGTAGTGATCGTGACAAGTAGATTTTACTCCTATCAACAGTAGATGCCTGGACTAAATTCAAGTTACATACTGTCCGTCTGGAAGATGAGGTCATGAGATTGAGACTTGACACTCTGATTGCATCCATCCCAGATAGTCAAACAGCATTTGGGTTGGAAATCCGCTACCATCGTGCGTGCTGGCGCAAATATGTAGGCGACCACAAACCCCTTTCAGATGAAAGCACTCAACATCTGCAGCGTGTAAACTTCCGAGAGGCCCTAGCTCTCTTCTTTCATCATATTCGTCAAGTCATCTTCAAAGACCATGACATTTGCACACTGCAAGGCCTGCTGCAGGACTATAATAGTGGGGCAGATAACTGGAATAATCGTTCATTTCTGGAAACAAGCATCAAAATTAGCACACATACTCCTTGGGGATTGTTCTTTTGATAAAACCCGTTAGCCACCTAAAAATTCAAGATGGCGGCCATTTTTCAAGATGGCCACCATTGAATATACAGAAACATTGCATTTCGCAATAAAATCGCAAAGACTTGTCCTATTTGAATGATCTTGGTGTCAAATCATACATTTTTCACTATGTAGAATCCGAATTTGGAACCATGGACTTACTCACTAGCTTCCTTGTACCATAATATCAGTCCCGGAATCATAATTAGGGTAAACAGTGCCCATATCATAGGCACCATCAGTCCGATATATTATTGGATGTACATGTAGGCAGTAGGCCTATACTTGTTTGTCACTTATTGTCTTGCTGCCTGGATGAGTATACTACAACGCTTCTAAACCTCGCATCTGCAGCTGCACAGTGCCGTGCAGATCAGACCAAAGCAGTAGCATTTGCATTGACCGCAGCATTCCGACTTGCATCCACACTTGGTCAGCTGCTGGCAACTCTCTGCAATGGGTGGGAGCTCTGTCCAAACGATCTTTTTTTTTTTTTTTTTTTCTATGTGATTGAGGGAGGCAAAAGGCATAACTGCCTATAGCGAGTGCCTCCCCCATAGTTGAAAGAGTGACAGGGCCAAAATCAAGGGACGTTCGAGCCAAAATGCCTGGACACACGGAGTTTGAAGCAATTTAAGTCATAGGAAGAGGGAAAGACTGATTCTGGGAGAGAGTTCCAGAGCTCAGATGTTGAGTAGAAGAAAGTTTGAGAGTAACGTTTAACTCTTGGGTTGGAGAGTTGCACAGAGTAGGGGTGGGATTGAGTTGCAAGACGGGTACAACGTGCCCTACGTAAAGGAGGTGGTATGCACTGGGATAGCTCTGAGGAACACTGATTATTATAGTAGCGATAGAATAGCGAGAGAGATGCAACATTGCGGCGGAGAGAGAGAGATTGCAGAGAGTTGGTGAGTGGACGGGAGTTAATGATACGAAAGGCCTTCCTTTCAACTTTGTCTAGGAGAGCGGTGTGAGAGGAACCTCCCCACACATGTGAACAATACTCAATACAAGGGCGCACTATGCCCCTGTACAGAGCAAGAAGCTGTGCAGGGGAAAAGAACCCCCTAAGGCGGTTGAGCACACCCAGCTTCTGGGAGGCTGCCTTAGCAAGACTGGTAATATGGTCCTTCCAAATGAGAGCAGAAGAAAAAGAGACACCAAGAATATTGAGAGAAGATGAAGGGTTGATTTTTGTATTGTTGAAGAATAAGGGATAGTCCGCTGGGAGATCCTGACGGGTAGATAGATGGAGAAATTGGGTTTTGGAAGCATTAAAGTTAACAAGGTTTTCTCTGCCCCAATTGGAAATAGTATTTAGATCAGAATTTAAGAGTTCTATGGCTTCATTACGTTTGTCGTTGAGGGATTGCTGGCTGGGGCGTTCTGAAAAACTAATGGAGTAGTGTAAGGTTGAGTCGTCTGCGTATGAATGGATGGGAATTAAGGTACAGTTAAGGAGATCATTTATAAAAATTAGAAAGAGAATAGGAGATAGGACAGAGCCCTGAGGAACACCGGAGTTTATAGGGTGAGGAAGTGGACAATGGCCGTCCACAACCGCAGCTATGGAACGGCCGGAAAGGAAATTAGAGACAAAGGCACAGATGGAGGGATAGAAACCGAAGGAGGGTAGTTTAGAAATTAAAGATTTATGCCAGACTCTATCGAAGGCTTTCGATATGTCTAGTGCAATAGAAAAAGTCTCACCGAAGTCCCGAAAGGAGGATGACCAAGAGTTAGTAAGATATGAAAGAAGATCACCAGTAGAGCGACCCTTAAGGAAGCCATACTGGCGATCTGAGAGCAGATTATGAGAAGAGAAATGCTTAAGAAATTTGGAAGCAAGAATAGTTTCAAAAACTTTAGAAAGACAGGAGATAAGAGCAATTGGACGATAGTTGGAGGGTTGAGAGCGGTCACCCTTCTTTGGGACAGGTTGAATGTGAGCAAACTTCCAGCATGAAGGGAAGACGTTAGAGGATAGACAGAGACGAAAGAGTTTGCCTAGGCAGGGAGTCAGCACGGAAGCACAGTTTTTGAGAACAACAGGAGGAACACCGTCCGGACCGTACGCCTTAGGAGATCTGCCACAGATCTCCTTTCTTGGTCCAGCCCCAGTTGGCAGGAGTCTGCGTTTCTGGTTGACGTACTGTTGACTGACTCCAGATGCAGCCCGCCTGGTAGGCAGCACGCTTCACATGCTGCTCGGGTTGGAAGAATGGCTTCGTACGGCCTCTGCTTCCGAGCAAACATGTCCAACCTCGCATCATCGACACCTTCAGCTGTGCTGGATCTGTCGTACATCATGACCACGAACTTCTCCAAGGTCTCCAGGTCTTCATCATCAACTACCGGTGGGTACTGGCTGAGTTTGCTGAAGACACCGGAAGCCTCATCACAAACATCCAGGTTTGCCAAGCAGACTTCTTCCCTTTGCCACGGAATACTGAAACGACATCGCAGCCAGTGAAGGCATGGAAGAAGAGCATCCCTTTGCTCTTTTCTGCAAGAGTGCAACACAAGTCATGTACAGGAACCCACCTCAGGTTCTGTCCTTGGCCAAAGGCAACCCACAGCTGCTGCAGACCTAGCTCCTGAAGTGCCTGCAGAACACTGACTGGGATGACGACACCATCTGTGTCGCTGGCTTTGACCATGATGACTTAGCTGCCTGCTTCTGTTGCATGCCTGGCATGCACAAAGATCCGCGTGTCAGCTTCTTCATGACTGCACGGTGCCACCCCAGCCAGATTGATAGTGCGGTTGCTGACAGCATCTTCTTCCTTGGTCACAATGACCACATTTGGTGTGGCCACACGTGCAATCTTATCAGCCAGAAAGTTTAACAGCTCGGCTTTGTTGTCATTTTCTCTCAGGAAGTTTCGCCAGTTTGAGGGAATTTTGCCCTTCCCTGTCACCCTGCGTCTCACCCCGCGTCCTCGCTTTGATCTAGTTTCAGCTTTCAGACTAGATGGCCGGTAGACATCAAACACAATGTCTGTTCTCTTGTACTTGGTAGAGTATGCTTGTATTCTAGGAAGGACATCGAGCATTGCGTACTCTTCGAATGTCTTTGAACTCCGTGGGGGCAGACTGTTCACCAACGCTGCACCATCAATGATGATGGTGTCGGCGTCTGGCTCTGTCTCAGGGGTTGTAACTTGGCTCTGAAGAATGGTAGTGAGGTGGGATCTCTGACAGGTGTGGAGCTTTCCACCATCACTGAGGGCAGCAGGATGTGACTGGTTCTCATGACAGAAGAACTCCAAGTCACACTCTCTGCTCTGGCATGATATGAACAGCCTGGAGAACAGTTGACAGTCTTCCTTCAGCACTTTTTGCTTTGAAGAGTCAACAGAGGCTGGTATCTGTCGGAAAAAGTCAACCCTGTTCTTCTTGATTGGTTCATAGAAGGTGGATTCTTCTTCCCCTTCCAGTCCCTTCATAAACTCCTGGAAACGGACCTTGCCTTTCTCAAGGTGTGTGCCAATCAGCTCGGCAGCAGTGTGGTGAGCAATATCCTTTGTATCAAGCGAAAGCAGGTCCCGACTCTCATCCTGGAAAGGATTGCACATATCTGTCATGGATTGTGAGAGCTTTCCTACTTTCTCAAGGAACACTCTTTGTGCTCGTTCTGTCTCCTCATGGTGGCTGGTGTGTTCAATACCCTCTTTGGTCCCACATGCTGCCTCATACTGTGCAACCAAGTGGCTGACTTGAGGACCAGCTATCATCCATCTTCTCAGTGCTGATGGGTCTTCAGTCACGCCGATCACACCACGTCTGCCTTGATGACAGCGTTGGCCTGCTCGTGAGCTTGGTCAATAGCCATTGCTGAGAACTGTTGGCTCGATTTGTGTACAACAAAGTTTCCACTCTGGAACTCCTGAGCCAGCTGAGGATGCTTCTGTTCCAGGGTCACCATGTCTCTGTAGTGGATCGGAAGCCACCATGCATAGTTTACATTGTTGTTGGCAAAGAAGTACGGTATCAGCTCAGCCAGTGACTGACAGTACAGGAAGAAGTTGGCTTCCCTGAATGATCGGATCAACAAGAGGATCACCAGTTCCATTGACAGCACCATATACCAGAAATGAAACTGGGGACTTTGCAGTTTGCGATGCTCACACACCAAGCTTCGAAGCTAGGCACCTCTTCGGGTTGTTCATCTGTCTCTTTCGAGTAGTCCGTATGGGCTGCCTTCAGAAGCTTGTACAGACTGCATGCTGTTATCTGGTGCATCTGTCGTGTCCTAGTGATGCTCGAAGCTGTCAGAAATGAATCTGCTGTCCCAGGAGATGCTATCCCTGCCTCCAAGAGGGCTCCTGTCCAACCACTGTCCTGGAGTAGAGTTCCAATGGACTTCAGTGCTGCCATCTCAATATGCAAGCCTCCGAACATTATGACGAACTTGTCCTCACCGTAGATTTCAGGCCAGTGCCACTGGACCTGCTTGGCTACTGCATATATTGGCTGGTCAGCAGCAATGACTGGCACCTGACCGGGGTTCAGAAATGCCACTATCTCCTTGATCTTGTCCATCACATGCTTGACTGTAGCAACCAAGTGGGCCTGATCTCGCAGCAGGCAAAAGAGGCAAAAGTTATGTAATGCTGACCTCAAATGGCTTTCCTCTCTTCTGTGAAGCATGGTGGGCTGACCAAGTCACATCCACTGGCCCATCTGTCACAGTGACCTTCTCCAGCCACTCATACTCCATTGCCAGTTGTGGCCTCAGCAGACTGGTGTCTGGGTGTGTCACACCACTCTGGGGAGGAGAGGGTTTCTTCTTGGTGAAGAAAGCGGGCCAGACATTGGTGAAAGAGTCTGGAAGTTCTGGAACTGTCTTCACTTTCTCCTCTCCGAACTTCAGCTGTCCACGCTCTTCACCTTTGTCTTCTTTGGTTGGGTGCTGGAAAACAGAGACGCTGGTTCCATGGAAAGAAGTGGTCGCTGTCATTGCAGTGGGATTGTGGTATATGTTGTCCATGGCTGATGTGGTGAACAGCCCTTTTCGCAGAACTGGTGGACAGATCACCCCATCCTCCACGTACTTGCTGACTGTTGCATCTCCCAGTTGTGCAGATATCTGTAGCACCCTGTCGTATGAAATGCTGATGCCATGCTCGTTAAGCATTTCCACCAACTTTCTCTTTCTGGTCTTTGTGTAGATGGACATCCCCATGTAAACAGGGAATGGGGTCTCTCTGTCTTTGGAGTGTCTGTGAGTTGCTGCTCCTTCTTTGTACCTTGCGTAGCAGTTGTACTGAGGCAGCTGAGCAATTGCTAGATCTGTCTTTGAAGCGCCAAACCTCAGTTGAGATTTGATGTCCGCTCCGTGTTCAAGCATGGCCACAAACTGAAGAAGAGTGAGTGGAATGGCCTGCTCGATGCACCCCTCATGGAAGGTTCCATCAAATGTGGACTTGTGGTCCAGCATATGTCTTCGCAAGATGTTAGCTGCTTTGCCAAGGATAATAGCTTCACTATAATAGTCAGAGGCTTCTGACAAGACAAAGCCCACATCTTTCTGGAAAGCCAGAAGAACATCCCTTCCCTGCTTGTGCACTTCCAACTCAGGTATTTCTGAAAGCAGTTTTTCCTTCAGTCTTGTGGAGTTGACAGCAGGTGCATCAACACCCAGCTGTTCCAGGCGCTGGGCATACAGGTGAACTATGTCTGCAAGTCGGAAGACTGCAGGACCCTCGCCAGATCTGGTGGTCTCCACTAGATATGTGACTAGCTCTGAGAATGCCTGTGGGTGGGCATCCTCTTCGGGTGCACGTTCCTGTTCCAGTCTGTTGGTGGCTCTGAGGTACGTCCTCTCTCTATTGTACAGGTCTGTCAAGCATGCAAAATGGTATTTGAGCTCCTGTGCAATAACATCTCCACCGCTGAGTCTTGCAAGAAGTTTTAAAGTTTGGGCACATTCATTAAGTCTGTTATTGAGGTTCATCGTCATAACTTGTCTGAGTTCAGAGGATGGGGCTTCTTTGTCACATATAAAACACGTTTGGCCTTCAAGGCTGGTTCTACGCAGCTTGGTCTGGCATTCTACTGACTGAGCACTCTCTGCTCTTCTTTTTCTGGCTCTCTCCAGTTTCGTGTTGTTGAACATAAGGCGACAACTTTGGTGATACTGCGCCTTGTTCCTCCTCAGAGTTTCTTCAATGCCACCACCATCATCAAGTCTGGCTGGATCCAGAACAATAGGCATCTCATTAATTGCGTGAAAGAGGGGAATAGTAGTCACAATCATAGTGTAGCCATCATGTTCTTGTGGTTGTTGTGCACGTGGTGACTTGAGCTCTTCACTCTTCTTCTTCTGGCAAAGACAACACTTGCTCCAGTCAGTCCGGAATTTAGACGGTCCTGGATCTGTATTTGCCATCTTGGTGAATACAGTATGATAATTATCTGTAACACAGATATAATAGATAACAGATAATCACAGTATATAACAGATAATCACTGTATGATATAACACAGTATGTTATATGATAACAGATAAAACAGATAATCACAGTATGATAATTATCTGTATTCAGTGAATCAAGGCCGAGGGGTTATCCTTTTACCACCTTGATCACAATCATGCACAATAAGGTATGGGATACGACTAGGTTCGGAAATAAAAATATATGACCTACACCTAGCCCGATTGTTCATCCAGTATCATTTAAGTCCCATGCGATCTGTACACCATCCAGGTAACTACATGCAAAGCAATGTAAAGCCCCGTTACCCTTGGCTCGGCTCTCCCGCGCTGGCACACCCTGTTAATTCAGGCGCGGCTATCTAACTAAACATCTATGTTAAACTACATGTAATCTACAGTAGCTAACTGATGCGGCGCTTATTAGACAGCATTTGGGACACTAAACTAATTATTTAGCTACACTAAACTAATTATTCAGCTGATACTGAACCCCATGCTGAGTTTCACAGCAGCGGTGCCACCAGTGTGCCCTGGCTGTGCGTTGACATCTGGTCTGTTGAGCTACTACTCTACACCTTCCGCTGCAAGTCTCTCAACGTCCCCCCCCCCTCACTGCATCCTGTCATGTCCAGTTTGGAAGCCTTGTACAGGAAGATGCTACACATACTAAACCTCTAACACTACTACGATATACACTACCATGCATTTTAGCCGAGTCAGACGTAACATGAACCTCTAATTTAGCAGAATATTAGGATTCCGGGACTGATATTATGGTACAAGGAAGCTAGTGAGTAAGTCCATGGTTCCAAATTCGGATTCTACATAGTGAAAAATGTATGATTTGACACCAAGATCATTCAAATAGGACAAGTCTTTGCGATCGTATTGCGAAATGCAATATTTCTGTATATTCAATGACGGCCATCTTGGAAAATGGCCGCCATCTTGAATTTTTAGGTGGCTAATGGGTTTTATCAAAAGAGAAATCCCCAAGGAGTATGTGTGCCAAATTTGGTGCTTGTTTCCGGAAATGAAAGATTCTCCTGAAATTTACAGTTATCTGCTCCACTATAAGCGCATTATCTCAAATCACGGACATAACTCAGTAGTAAAATCCAGCTACTTAAAGGAAATCCTCGTCAATGAATTTAGGGAAGACATCGGATTTCATGAACGCATTCAAAAGAATGTGAGTGAACTGGTATATGATACAACAGCAGCAGGTACTATTGTGGACATAAGTCCTGAGACACCTGCCTGCTAGAGAATCGCGAAATGTCTAGATCACATTTCTGCCCCCAGCTCCCCCACCCTATCCCGACCCTTTCACACTCTCTCAAACAAGCCCCTCCTTCCCTCTTTCTTGCCTTCTTTCTTGCTTCACGTCTATAAGCTCCTCCCCCTGGTTTGGTTTCCAGCAATAACTTCTCTCTCCCTTCTGTCTCTCTATTTTTCCTCTCTCATCGAACCGTTGCATATTATGCATGTTTTCAAAGCTTCTTCCTATAATGAAATACCATATCGTTAAATTAGCATTAGGTTACGTAGTTCATGTTCATATTAGCCATTATATAACAAACATAGCATAATATAAAGATTTAGGATCCATTCGAAGGTGGAAGTAAATTACGGTACGGTACCATATACTGTATGTCAGATACATTTGAGACAAATTTACTGTTGCATTTTCAATTCCTAATTCAGCTATAATTATCTAAGCCCATATATCCCAATGTCTTGAATATGCGTGGATTTCACTGTTAAAGTTTTTATAGTAGAAAAATATATAATTGATAAACATAATATAGGTTCCTTGATTTAATTAATTGAATATTAAAAGTTAAAACTATATGGTTACGTGTGTATTCTCAATATTAACCTGTCAACCCAACTCTCTCTTAACTTCGGTATACCCCCACTTATCTATTCACGTTTCGTAACTAATTGACTCAAACACACGGCCACAGACATTAAATGTGTCTCACATTACACATACTTGCACGTTATTTTCTTACTGGAGGAGATTTGGCGCTTTTCATCTGCCTCAGCGAGTGCTGCTCCCCCGAGATTAACCCCCTCCGTACCAGGGTTGGGTTTAGTTTTAGTTTAGCTATATCTAAACAATGTCATGCAGCCAAGGAAGGATCTGTGGTATTTAGAAGAGTTAATTGAGATAGCATGCAGCCTTTCAATTGTTACACTTCCTTTCTTAACTGAATGAAATCGTATATATGCTGTATAGCAAACTCCAATCACTAGAACTCTAGATCTGGCTCCTGACTGGTGTTTGTATCGACGCTCATGTATGGGCTCATTAGCCCAGTAGAGCAGCAGAGCTGACAATTTTGTTTATTAATATATGTATTGTTCCATTATACTGGATACGTTTTAGGAATTGAATTGATTACTAAATAGTCTAAAGTGCTATCCAAATCTTAAGACCCATAGAATATCACATGAAACACATTAATAACGTATATATAAAAAAACAAAAAACAAGCGAGATAATGAACAAATATATCCGAGAAGTTATAGTAATTTTATGAATAATGGGATAAGTGATATCCGAACCTTAAGAGTTATACAATATCATATGAAACACATAAATAACGTAGTTATCATAGAGTAAACACAAGCAAGGGAAGAAATGTCGTCACTAACTGTGTAAATGCATGGTAGAGGTATGAAGTGTTGAACACGAAGCTAAAATATTTCGAGTTTGAATATTTCTTTGTCCGAAAGGAAGAGTATATTCTTTGGTTTTCCTTGCAACATTATTTACTCCTTGAGGTTAACGACGTATTTTGACAGTTTATTGTGGCTTCCCTCAGACAATTGTATAGAGCTTACGAAGGACCTATAGGAATTAAAAGGGCAAAGATTATCCCACTTACCCTTCTGACTTTTGTATACCCAGAACAGTATCGCTTAATAATATCCAGAACAAAATGCATCAACGATCCTATAAGAATTTAACCGAGTAAGGAACCAGACTAAAATATACCCCATTGAACTGTGTGAAGCAACATGAGTTATCCAGGACAAGCCTCTCAAATGTCTGATTATAATAGTTGCGGACAAAAATTAATTGGCACATATAATCTGTTTTATGTTCATATTCTTTCAATTACTACCACTTCATACACACATTTGTTTTCACCCACGCCATCACCTTTATTTGTTTTCACCCACGCCATCACCTTCATTAGTTATTATAGTTACACAAGGTCACATTGTTACCTATCAACTCCGGTGTTCCTCCTGGTTTTGTCCTATCTCAGTATCTTCCTATTATTCATCAACAACCTTCTCAACTGCACCTCCAGTCCCATTCACTCATATGCTGATGACATTACATTACACTATTCCACTAGCCTTCCAAAACATGATTCACAGCAGGAACTTCAAAACTCACGTAAGAAGGCCATAAAGCACCTATCTTCTGATCTCTCTACTATTTCTAATTGGGGCAGAGAAAACCTTGTTACGTTCAATGCTTCCAAAACTCAATTTCTCCATCTGTCTACTCATCGCCCCCTTCCTGAAAAATATGACTTACTCTTCAACAACTTATACATTAACCCTTCATCTTCTCTTAATATTATCGGTGTCTCTTTTTCTTCTCTCTCTCTCTCTCTTCGAAAGATCATTTTAACACTCTTGCTAAAACAGCTTCAAGAAAGCTGGGTTTGATCAACCGCCTCCAGGGATTCCTTACCCCTGCGCAGCTTCTTGTTCTATACAGGGGCACAGTGCGTCCATGTATTGGGTATTGTTCACACGTGTGGGGAGGATCCTCTCACACAGCACTTATAGACAAAGTATAAAGGAAAGTCTTCCTTCCGTCTCATTAATTTTTTTTTTAACTTATTAACTTTATTAACTTATGTCCACTCACCAATTATCTGCAATCTCTCTCTCTTTGTTGCAATGATGCATCTTTCTCATTATTCTACCGCTATTACAATAATCAGTGTTCCTCTGAGCTCTCTCAGTGAATATCACCCCCTCCTTGTAGAGCACGTATCACCCGTCTTGCAACACAATCCCACCCCTACTCTGTGCAACTCTCCAACCCAAGAGTGAAACGTTATTCTCAACCTTTCTTCTATTCAACAGCTGAGCTCTGGAACTCTCTCCCAGAATCAGTCTTTCCCTCTTCCTATGACTTAAATTGCTTCAAACTCCGTGTGTCCAGTTATTTTGGCTCGAAAATCCATTGATATTGGCCCTGTCAGTCTTTCAACTTTGGGGGAGGCATTACAAAAAAAATGTCACAGGCAGTTCTGCCTTTTGTCTCCCTCACTCACATAGAGAAAAAAATATGTGTTATATTGAGGTGCACGTTCATAATTTGTTGTAAAATAGGACCTTTGACTCAAAATAATACCTGCACTGCATCATATTATTATGATAATAAGTTGTGAAGCAAACTACCTGGGCAATATAGTATAACATATTATGTTGAAACCACAACAAACTCCTTGGCTGTGGAATCTCCTAAAGTATAATTATTATTAAAGAATAGAGTATTATGTAATATGTAAACAATTTTAACATTTAGCATTCACAGCATAAAATGAGAAATATTGGATTGAGAATAATATTCAGCAAATGTAAGGTGTATACAGCTAGTAGCTATAACAAATATAATGATGTTTAGGATCCAAATATCTTTCCACAAATATATGCTACCGTGTATAAATAAGGTTATATCAAAAGTGCCCTTAGTTTAATGACGAGTTGCATGGAAAACCAAAATCTTTACCGGTACTCTCAATGTTAGACAAGACGATAATCGAACCCGACACATTTCCACTGCGTGTTTAACAATACCTCTACCAGTCCAGTAAACATCTAATATCTCTGGAGGACAGCCTAATTTAAGTATTATTATTACTATAAACAATAATTAAGGTTTTTATCTTATGATCTATTTGGCCCAATAACAATTACGTTGAACTACCCATATACTAACTGGACATTGATTCTTAAAAGTAATTAAGGCCAATAATCATATTTTTTACATTAGGTAAATTCTCATATATTAATTATATATAAGATTCCTTAACCATTACATCTACCGGTATGTCCTATGTCATGGTCCTTAAGGTTGTTGATTTGTTTAATATTCTCCTTGGTTGGTGTATATTTAAATGGTGTGGGCATTTGTTTAATTGTCTATGTGAATGAAGGAGACATAAGACAAAGCCGCCTGCAACAAGTGTCCACCCGAAGGTTAAAAGATAGACAGACAGACAAATCAAGGTAATTTAGGTTGTTGAATATGTGTGATGTGGTTGCTAAGTGTAGTGAAATGAATAGGAGGTGTTTGTGGGAAGCAGCTGAATTAATCTGTGTAAGTGAGGCACAGACAGAAACAGTGGGGGATGCCAGCCAAATGAAACCGGTGTTGCAGCATCTCCTTATGAATATTTTAATCCAATTAACGCTACGATCATGAGGTTTTAACTCATTCGGTACTGGTGATATCCTTTGCATCATATTCTGGCAAATATTAGACGATATTATTAACCCCTGCTGTACCGGCGACGTCTCTATATTTTCATTCTTGCTACTATAAGACGATATTAGTCAGTTTACAAAGAGCCTCCAGCATCTAACAGGCTTCAGACTACCTCACTTAACCTTATTTACTACCATAGATCCTTCTTAAACTGCACAATTTCGTCTACATGTAGCTAGAATACAATTAGAAAGACGTCGCCGGTAAAGAAGGGACTAAGCTAAAAAAAGGGTGTCTAGGCTACATGTGAAATGCTACAGACTATCGCAAATAACACCTTAACTACCACAGACTCTTCCTAATCTACATAAAATGTCTGATTATAGCTGTAGTGAATTATATTAGATGTCCCCGGTACTGAATGGCTAAATAAAAAGTTTCCAGTTATGCATGACCTAGCAAAGGTTCACCCAGGTCCTCTACTCTATGAAATAGAAATTCTCCTGCTACGCAACGACATCCCTTATTAAGCTACATCACTCGTCATTAATATAGATACAGAAATGATATTCTATAATTTTGACATAGTTCAAATATTAAATTTTTACAAATTCCCGCCGCCTTATGGTCAACTTATTTATTCGTGACAACTGCCTTATTGAATATACTCAAATTTCATACCATATTGGCATATTATTTTGCCCCATCGTTATTATGCAACAGACCCAAAATTATTATGGTGCATTTATTATATACATGCAATCCAATATATTATTTTATTGAACTGTTCTTACGTATTAGTTTTTGTTAATCGAATTAACAAGAAGAACGAGACCCACCCTTTGCGGGCCCATCTAACCACTCGGAAGGAGGGAGAACCGAAGCACTCGCTTCATCATTTACAGGTGGCCTCACCCAACACTTTAATCTCACCCTCTCCAGTGAATGGAGAATAGCTATATTAAGTTAAGAAGGAAGTGCAACAATAAAATGGCTTGATACAAGCTCAATTACCCATTCTAAATACCACAGATCCTTCCTTGGCTGCATGAAATTGTCTAGATATAGCTAAACTAAAACTAAACCCAACCCTGGTACGGAGGGGGTTAATCTCGGGGGAGCAGCACTCGCTGAGGCAGATGAAAAGCGCCAAATCTCCTCCAGTAAGAAAATAACGTGCAAGTATGTGTAATGTGAGACACATTTAATGTCTGTGGCCGTGTGTTTGAGTCAATTAGTTACGAAACGTGAATAGTTAAGTGTGGGTATACCGAAGTTAAGAGAGAGTTGGGTTGACAGGTTAATATTGAGAATACACACGTAACCATATAGTTATAACTTTTAATATTCAATGAAATGAATCAAGGAACCTGTTTTATGTTTGTCAATTACATATCTTAATACTATACAAACTTTAACATAGAAATCCATGCATACTCAAGACATTGGGATATATGGGCTTAGATAATTATAGCTGAATTGAGAAATGAGAGTGCAAAAGTAAATTCAAGTCTCAATTGTATCTGACTTAGATAACATATATGGTTAACAAAGCTCTATCTTCAAATGGATCATAATGAATTATATTGTGCTAGGTTTGTATAAAATGGCAAATATGAACATGAATTATGTAACGTAATGATTAATGAACGCTATGATATTTTATTTTAGAAAGATTTGATAAACACGCATACAAATACAATGATTCGATTAGGGAAAGGAGAAATAGAGAGAAGGAAGGGAAAGATTTATCATCCCGTGGTAATAGTGGTGGAAAGTGATCCGTGGGAAGGAGTTTATAGACGTGAAAACAATAAAGAAGGAAAGAAAGAGGAAAGGAGGGGCTTGAATGAGAGAGCTTGGAAGAGTGTGGGGGGGGGGGTAAGCAATGTTACCAATACAATTCGCAATTCTCTGGCAGGCAGGTGTAGCAGGACTTATGTCCACAATAGTACATACATCGAGGCTGCAATATCTCCATTGGGTGTCAGCAATGATCAGTTGGTGATGAATGTTGCTGCACGACTCAAAGAGCAAGTCATCAGGACAAATACTATTCCCTGGCTCCCATATATACACGAGTTGGAGAGAAAAGACCTCAGTGAGCTCCTGCTGAAGCTGCTCACATGGCTGAAACACCCAAATAAGTCTGCAATTGATGACAGTCCATCCGTCCGATCGATTGCATCTATCCTCACAAGCTACATGACTGGAAAACGCACTGCATTTGAGATAAATCTCTCTGTCTTGCTACATGGACTGACCAAGAGTAGGGAGATAGTCGACATAATGCACAAAGATGGACTGGGCATCAGTTACAATGACGTACTTATGCTGCAAGATTTTTGGGTGGTCAATGACCTCAAGTGCTCATCTGATTGCCCCTTCGAACTAGCTGAGGGTAAGCCTGCTATCGCTATAGTCGACAACGATGACTTCAAGAGCGACACACTGACCGGTGCTGGCCAGTCACACCGCACTAATGTCATGTTTGTGCAGCCAGAATAATTTGATACAGAACTTCCTTCCGAGAATCACGAGGATAGACCAGTTCCCGGTGCCAACTTTGCATCAAACCTCTCGACAACTCTCAAAGAGCTCGGAAGTGAAATGCAAAAAGTCAACCCATACAAGACAGCGAAGCGTGGGGAACCACCTCTCAGGAAGCCACCAGCTGATCAAAGTACTCCTCCTCCTGACACATCGGTGCAAAGAATTCGTGGTGTGATCCATACATTGTCCAGGGCGCAAGATGACCGAACGAGACCTAAGCCAGAAGAACAGACTGTGCCTGGGTTTTCAGGGTTTCACGCCAGCATGTCAAATGCAGATGAGAAGAGTCGAGCAATATACCACATGACCTATCCCAACCAACCCAGTAAGACAATTCTCAATGATGTAATGTGTAAGCTTGCAAAATCAATCGAAGAAAAAAAGATGCCTTTTGCAATAATTGTTGGTGATCATCCTGTCTACGTGCTCATGCTAGAGTTGAAAAGTGAGAATACTGAGCTGTTCAGCAAAATCTTACCATTCATGGAACCCTTCCACATCCAAATGTCGTTCATCTACACTATATACAAGAAGTTTAAGGGATCTGGCATCTCAGATGTGTTGGTGGCAGCTGGTGTTATAGCAGACAGGTCTGTTGATCAGGCCCTTCGTGGAAAACATGTTAAGCGTGGGGTTCGCTGCTTGCGACTATTCTACGAGACTCTGGTCCACCATGTCATAGACAAACGTTTGGAAGATTCCCCTCTATCTGAAGAAGTAAAGGCATCCCTTGCCAAGCTTCGACATCCGATTGATGCACAGGAACTTGCAGATAAACATGCAGAGCTAGAGAGAAATGCTGAGCTGAAGGACCTCGTTGATGCTCTCTTCAAGGACTTTGAGGGTGCCCCACAAGCAGAATACTGGATGTCATTCATGGAAATGGTTGAGGTTCTAACTCAAAATATCCATGCAATCAGAACAAGCAACTGGACTGAGTTCAAGTCCTCACTCAAGCTCATGCTTCCTTTAATGCAAATCTATGATAATGACAAGTATGGTCGGCATCTCCCCGATTTCATCGCAGTGCTTGATACCCTTCCTGTCAATCAGGCTGCATTCATGGAGAGTGGTATGTTTGCACAGTCAATGACAGGAAAACCATATTCGTGTGTCACCCTCGACATATGGATAGAGTCAACAATGAGCAAGGGCTCTAAGCCCTTATTCGTCTGGAGAAGTCTAAAGAGGCACACGACCTGCAAGCAGCATGTGCTACACAGCTCCTAGTCACAGAACAGGTCATCAATGATTTGGAGCGGTTTGTCATTCGATATTTCTATGGTGATACCAAAAGCAAGACCCTGGGAGATGAGAGGGCAGCGAAGTGGAGAGCTCAGAAGAAAAAAAGCACTATCCGACTTGTGCCTGACTTGGACAGTCTCCGTCCACACTTGGAGCGTGCAAACTATCTTGCATATTTGCAAAAGCATTACCAGCTCCAAAGTCACCCCTCACCGATCGGCCATGGATGGCATCTTGTAAAATTAATGGCCTATGTCTGCCTGTCCGTTCAACCCAGCCCCCACTTCCCCCATCCATACCACTACCTACAAATCCGCAGGCAGAGAACAACAGTGATGATAGCAGCGAAAGTGAGGACAGTGATTCTGATAGTGGCTCATACAGTGAATCATGTAGTGACAGTGAAGTGGCAGATTAGTATGTACAATTAGTATAATACAATACAATAACAATACAATATACAATACAATACAATAACCATTCCAGTGGATTTGTAATGCCAGAATTAGTGAAAAAGGACACCTCATTCGTCCTTGTAGCTCATCTGATGCCAGAGATATTACATTTCATGTTTTTCAAGATGGCGTTGGCGGCCATTTTGAATATTGGGCTCTAGCAGAGTTAGCCGACATTTTTCAGAGGGGCATAGGAGCTAATTTTCCTTTAAAATGGTTCAGGTTGTCAAATCCATCGAGAGAAAGAGGTAGGAACAAAATGGTCACGGATTCCAAGCAAATGACCCTACTATGTCTTTGATTACCCAGATTTAATTGTAATGTTTTGTTCCATATGTCTTTGGATAAATTATGTAGCAGAACATTAATGGGGCAGAGTTTTGAACTTCATTTGTGACCAGATCTGGGAATTTTATATTATTGATAAACCTTAACGATTTGTTTTGAATAATTTGTAATTTGTAGAGATTAGTTTTTGCTGATGTATTTATTGGAATTGGCGGATATGTTAATAGGGGTTTTATTAATGCCTTATATAGTTTCTCTTTCGTTTTACTGCTTGATTCCTGGAATCTATGAAGTTTTGTTAGAAGAGCATTTGTCCTATTTGTATGTGGGTTATATGTCCTTGGTAGCCGTTTTTACTGATCTTAAGTCCCAACATCATTCCATCTGTTGCATATTCTATTTGGTTAACGTTTCTTGTTAGATTTGGGTATTTTTGTCCTCCGAGTGGTATTACTTTGAACTTCCTTAGGTTAGTTTTTATTTTCCACTTATGTTCGTACTCGTTGATTGACATTATTGCTCTTTGTACGTTAATAGTTGCAAAGTTCTTAGACTTGCCTGGTGTGGTGATTAATTGCGCTATGTAATCGGCAAACACGATATATTCACTATTAGTGATAGGTTGTGGCATGTCTGACGTGTAAAGTGCATACAGTGATGGAGATAGACATCCCCCCTGTGGTACTCCGCTTAATAAAGGATTTCTAGGACCTGTATTTGATGGTCCACTAGTGTGAGGATTCTGCTATTTATTATTTTCTCTAGTACCTTCCCAAGTATTTCCAGTAGCGATATTCGTCTGTAGTTTGTTATTTTAGTTTTATCTTTATTAGGTTTGGGTATAAATATAATTTTTGCATTTTTAAACACTTAGGAAAATATCCTGCAGAGAGACATGCAATAAATACCTGAATAATAGCGGTGGTCATATTAACAGAATCATTATCATGTTCTTCGTCAAACCTGATATGTGTATTCTCCTTGAATGTTCGTAGATTGTGGTAGAATTCACCCTCTGTCACTCTTCCTATCTCATTAAGTCTGTGGAAGTCAGTTTTATTATATGGATTTATCCTGTCTTGCTTGTCCTGCATCCACTCTGGAATTCTGTCCTCGTGTTCCTCATCAAACTCTTCGTTTTCATCCTCTGTAATCCTGAATATATTACTCCACTCCCTTCTAAATGCTTCCTCAATATGTATGTCTTCTGTTAATTCTATTCCATTATGATTCTATATATGAGGAACTGGTGCATCTCTTTTCCCCGTAATTTTCTTTACGCTTTTCCAAAACTCCTTTGAGTCCTTGGTTATGTTCAGTTCATCCAATAATGAATCCCACTTTTCCCTTTCTGTTGTTATGCACTCAGTTTGTTATTGTCTTTTTATTAGATTAATTAAGTTCATCACTCTACGGTTTGGTCCAAAGTTATTTATATATTGCATTTGTTGGTTGAATATTGTTTGTAGTAGCCTAATATTGTTGTTGTATTTATTATGAGGTAAGGCGCGATAGTTGGTTTTGGGTATATTGCGTTCTACTGCTCTTGTTATTGTCTGTGTGATTATCTCCATTTCGCTATCTATCACAGCTGATAGACCTATCATATAGGTCCGGCCGGTACTTCGTAGCTGGAGAGTTCACTTTGATAGTCTTCCCAATTAGCTCTACTCATTAAATATCAAGGTTTTACTGGTATTTGTATGGGGCTGGTTGATATGGTCATTATTATAGAAATGTGGTCACTGGTTGTGAGTGGTCCCTCTTCTATAAAATAGTTATAAAATGCTTTATTATTGGTATAAACAAAATTGTCAGGATTTGTAAGCGAGTTGTTCCGTATAAAAGTAGGAAAGTTAGGTCCCAAGTGCATAAGTCTTCCAGCATCGACTACAATATGCAATGATGTCCCTACTACATTACTGTATTTTTATTATTGCCAAATATTCTATGTTTACAATTAAAATCACCGAGTATGTATGTAGGTTGATTGTAGTGTGTTAGATTGATAATGTCGTTGAATGGAAGGTATGGTCGTCTGGGGGGCAGGTATAGTGTGACTATAATTACTTCTCCCATAGTGGTATACCGCTTTACGGCTACACTCACTTGTAAAGTTATTAATTATTTTATGTTTTATAATTATTTGTACAGCAATTGCTACTCCGTCGTGAAGTTCGTTGTTTGTATTCTTTTGGTAAACATCATAGTTGAATAGTTTAATTTGGTTATTATTATTTTGTCCATGGCTGTTGAGTAGGATAATATCAGGATCAAGTGTTTGATATGTATTGGCTAGATTTAGTTGATTAGTATTCCAGTGTCTTGCATTATGGTGTACTATGTTTAGTATTCCAGTGTCTTGCATTATGGTGTACTATGTTTAGTATTCCAGTGTCTTGCATTATGGTGTACTATGTTTAGTATTCCAGTGTCTTGCATTATGGTGTACTATGTTTAGTATTCCAGTGTCTTGCATTATGGTGTACTATGTTTAGTATTCCAGTGTCTTGCATTATGGTGTACTATGTTTAGTATTCCAGTGTCTTGCATTATGGTGTACTATGTTTAGTATTCCAGTGTCTTGCATTATGGTGTACTATGTTTAGTATTCCAGTGTCTTGCATTATGGTGTACTATGTTTAGTATTCCAGTGTCTTGCATTATGGTGTACTATGTTTAGTATTCCAGTGTCTTGCATTATGGTGTACTATGTTTAGTATTCCAGTGTCTTGCATTATGGTGTACTATGTTTAGTATTCCAGTGTCTTGCATTATGGTGTACTATGTTTAGTATTCCAGTGTCTTGCATTATGGTGTACTATGTTTAGTATTCCAGTGTCTTGCATTATGGTGTACTATGTTTAGTATTCCAGTGTCTTGCATTATGGTGTACTATGTTTAGTATTCCAGTGTCTTGCATTATGGTGTACTATGTTTAGTCTTCTATTCATTCGAGTTTAATTGTTTCCTTTTAGTTTTTTTCTATATTCCAACTTACTTCCTCTCGGGCATAGGCTGAGAGCCTTAACATTCACCGCTTTACAATGAACAGTGAAGCCTGTGAGGTCTTGTTCCAGTTGCTTGTTTTATGTGTGATCTAGCATCTGGGCCATTTCTTATCTTTTTAAAAGAGCTCTCGTGTACCTTCTTAAAGTTGTGTTTCCTGAATTGTATCTTTCCTTGATATAGGAGTGAATTGACCAGTGTATCTTTATAGTCTCTATTTGTGTAAGTCCATTTAATTGTGCCATTGTTGATACCCTTCAAGACTTCTCGGGACTCGGGTGTTCTAGTTGGGAATTGGTTACTGGGCGTAATAAATAATGCTATGCCCAGTGCATCTGCCTTCCAAATACTTGGGTCAGTTGGGTGCACTTCTCCTTCTTCCACACTTTTGTCCAAACTTAATTGTGAATACGGAACTTCTTCTCATATTATTTGTGCTCAAACGTCGTTCACTTATTTCTCTTGTTTGTTTTAAGTTTGATAGTGTTTGCCTTCGTGATTGATCTCTGACTATGTTTGTGTCTTCAGTTGGTATTGTTGTCTCTAGCGTTGCAGCTGTTAAGGTTTGTTCTTCATTTCCCATTGTTGTTTCATCTGTACTTTCAGTGTCCATGCTTTATAATGTTGGTTTCGGTTCCATTGCTGCTCCTAGTACTTTGTTGAAGTCTGGGTTCTCTGGAAACCACATTTCAGGCAATTTGTTTTCCTTCAACATTCTGTTAAGTTCTGTCTTGTAACAACCTGGAGTTCATAGATTAAGTACATGAGCATGTAGAATGCTTGAGAGTATCTTTACATTTGTAATACTACTGAGTTGTATGTTAGTAGAGACTTCTTTTTCTTTAACTTCTTTTGTTGCTGCTCTGACTACTTGTGCTAGAGTTTTTGTTTCTGAGTTTAGTTTCTTGTTATCTTCTTGTTCTCTTTTCCTTTTCATCACATCTTTTCTGATTGGGCAGGTCATTGCTAGGGTGCGATGGTCATATTTAGCTTTGCCTTCCCGCATACAGTTAAGGCAAGCTTTGTAGTCATTGGGGCAGTTTTGGTAGGCATGGCTTGTTTCACTACATTCAGAACAAAGTACTGCTTCACTCTTGCAGTTCTTTTGCAGATGACCTTCTACTCTATAACATTTAAAGCAGGTCATGATATGGGTGTACGTCTCTTGTTGGCATTGGTGTGGAGTGATGCACATATTGAATGTGAGCAGTCCTTGCAGCAGGATTCTCTTCACCATTGCTGTCTCTGTTACTCTTATTTTTAACATGTTGGTATAGTCCCTTAATGTTATCACTTATCTTCAGCCAGTTGTTTTGGGCTTCCAGTTCACGCTGTAACTCCTCAGCATTATGTTGGCCTATATGTTTGTCCAGTTCGTTGATGAAGAGTGTCTTCTTAGTTCGAGCTGCTGGTGGAGTGATTATACTGATACCATGTTTCTCGAATAGTTCCTGTGCATCAGTTTTTAAGAGGGAGTCTGCATCTATTTCATTCCTGCATACTGCTTTATATCCATCGTAAGTAGGGTAGAACTTGGAAATAGGAATTTTCAAGTGACCATATGCAGGTTGGCTTATTTTGCCTATAGAAGTATCTTTATTCCTATCAATAATCTTCAGTCGCACTTTAGTAGCCATATCTTAATTCGGTTAAATCATAGAGATAAATGCATTAAGTTAAAACTCTAGCTGAATTACGCAATTGAAGATCTCTCAATTCTCACAATTCTCACATGAAAAGTAAAAAAAAAACAATGACCAGTGAAGGATGAACAAGAAAAAACTAAGTACCGGATCAAGATACGTGCTGCCTCTCTCTGATTGGCCGAATATATCCCGTCCTGATCCTCGTAAAGTACGAAGCTCCACCAAAGCAACTAGGATTAAAAATGCCTCATAAGGTGGTGACATTAAAAGCTAGTGGGATATAACAGCAAAGCTAGAACACTCTGGCAAAAAACAAAAAGGAAATTGAATTTTTAAATTTGAATTTTTAATACTCTGTTAAAGGTCCCGTTTGGAGAATGAATTAATAAATGAATATAGAAAAAGTGGGTGAAAAGTGAAAGAAGGGAAGATTTTATTGGTGTAGTAATAGAGAAAGTGTTAAAGTAGGAGCATAAAGATTGTCGGGGCTTGACCCAACGTGCGTGAGTTTTATAATTTCGGTTGGTGGAGGGTTGTGACTATTAATATTATTGAAAGTACATTTTTGCAAAGCTTCAGTATGGCACGCAAGAAGGGGCGGAGGCAAGAAGTATTAATTTAGGGTGGTAAAAGTTGCAAACAGAAGGTGGCGATTTTGGATGGAAATGGTTTAAAAAGTGGCCTGATTATTTTGGATGGTAAGAGTCTAAAGGTGGGCAGCAAGGCATAGCTGTCTGTCGAGTTTGGAGGTGGTTGCACTGTTATATGAATGGCTTAATACATTAAGTAATTTTTAATGTTTAAGAAATTTTGGCTGGTCAACATTTTATTGTGGGGGAGGGAGTGATTTGCGGGACGGATCGCTGACCGCATAAATTGGTCGTGGGCGAGAGGGAGAGTGTGATGAATGACAGGTAAAAATTATAGAATTACTAGACTAAATCAAAGCTAAAGGTCAATCACATAAAAAGGGAATCAAATATGTTACGTCCTGGGATATATAAACACTGGGCTCTTTCTATTGGACTAGGTATGCGGCAACAAGCAACAACGGAAAACGCTAGATCCAACCCTTATCTATAAACCCAGGCAACAAACCACCCTAAACCGTCAAGAGTCCTGCCTGGACAACAAGGTATCCTATGACTCGGTTACAGGGTGCACGCACTATAGACTGCTGATAGTCAAGCAGGCTATATAAAAGATCACACAATTAAGTTGACTTAAAGCTTCAAGGAAAAGATAGATAACGGAATTAAATTGCAGAAACAATTTAATAACAAACTAGAAGAAAGTACATTAAACGTTACGTTAATTAATACAACGAATCACCCCTGCGTGAAAGAAGGTGAAAGCAAACAGTCCTCAAAACATCGTACAGGTAGACAAGATGCGGGTTTCTAAACTGCATGTGGCTACTGTAGGATCTGATGCTTAGCAAAGAAAGTACACTACGGATTTAGAGAACTCTTAACTCATAAGCAGGAATAAATACTAGTGATAGGCCATACAGTGTATAATGGCATAGGTATAATTAAATAAAGGCAGCAACTCGCAACATAACCACATACAGGTGTGCTTCTCACTCTTTGTCAGGCAAGCCTGCTCGAACAGAGTCTCTAAGCCACACCCTGACTCACAATGCTCACAAAAACGGTAAACTGTGGCACAATAACCAGCATACAGAAATAATAAACCCCTAGCTGTTAATCTGCCAGGTGGCAGAGGTCTAGCTGGAAGGATATAGGCTTCGGATACCCGGGCTGAGCCACCTGCTCTAGCCTAGGGACGTTCCCAAGTCTGTGCGCCAAATTACTCTAATTGAAAGGGTGCTCTCTTGAGAGACTCAGATCGCAAGTATCTGACTCTCTCCTGGCGACCCTAAAACAAAAGCAAGACGTTCTAGCGCAGTGCTGAGTGGACTAGGCAAGGGCCCTCACACCACTAGACACACAGGGACACAGACAAGAAAATGCCCCCAGACTCCCACGGGTATCCTAGTAAAGTCGTGCGGATCCACAGGACTCGCACCAGCAAACTTTACTTAAAGGATCGCAAAAAGCCTCCCCTCCGGTCTAGCCCCTGCTAACCTGACACAAGAACACACTAGCAAGCATGAAACCACCAAATATGAGAAAACCAAATATTCCTAGGTCTCATTAACAATTAAATCTCAGCATGAGGCCCAAAATCCTATCTAGTTATCTGAGAGCTCGTCGTTAATACAATAATAGATATAAGGTCTATCAAGGGGATGGAATAATTAAATAGATTGGTGAAGTAGTGGAAGGAAGGTATACAAAGTAAGAGAGAAAGTTTCTAAGTGAGGTTGAGAGGGATAGATATCAAGGGGGTCCGAAGGGTACGACAGTGAGGTGAGCTCTGAGTCTTGAATCTGTCTGGACCCCACCCTAGGCATGCGAAATACATCCCATGCTTGGCAAGACTCAACACAGTTGCCGGGTCAAAATCCTCTACCCCTTGCGTGAGTCGAAACTAAGCCTAACGTTGCGATCAAATTGGCAACATCAGGCTCGTCCCAAGCTAGACTCTCCGCGCGAAGCAACGTCCCCCAGCCGGTCTCTCTCTCCCGCTCGTCTCCTCCCACTCTCACTAGACTTACATCTTATATATTATAATGAAACAATCAACTATCGAGAATAAAATATACTAAGATGCGTTGGTTAAGAATAAGGGCAGCTTCAAGCTGTGACACAACACAAGAATATCCCAGACATTAGTTACATTGTCCTTAGGATATATACTAAGGAAAAGCCGGCCGGCCGGCTGCCGCCAGCCGGTTTCTAAACGGCTGGGCAGCCGACACGCGCGCATGCCCGCACGTGGCTACTATGCAGGAGCGTCACACCTCCCCCAAGATATAAGACCCTTGACTAAGTTCTTCATATCTAACAGAAAGCTTCTCATAGTACCACACACTGTTGCGACACAAGGCACTATATATAAACAAAAATAAAGACTGTTGCGCTCCACCGAGCAAGTTCAACTAACTTAGCGACAATAAGCGAAAACATTCAACTTAGATACTGCTACAACATCTTATACAAAATTCTACACGTTATAAAAATAAAGAGTTTTTATAAGGTTTTTGCTTTTTTAATTTGTTTTTTTCGGCTGAACTACAGTGACAGCCTATTTTCCTCCACACTCAACCCTCAATCCTGTAGAAGTCTAACCAACATCATCCACCCTTGATAGACAATCCGCTATCACGTTATCAGAACCGGCAATATGGCGTATGTCCAGATTATACTCCTGAAGCATGAGTGACCACCTGGTCAGCCTCATATTCCGGTTATGAAACTGATTCAAGAATTTCAGAGGGTGATGATCGGTATAAACCACTACGACTGGTCCGAAAGCAGGAACATATACATCGAAGTGCCTGAGCGCCAGCACTATCGCCAGGAGTTCTTTTTCAATTACAGAGTAATTCCTTTGTGCACTATTGAATTTTTTACTGTAAAAACTCACTGGATGTTCGATACCTTCATCATCTGTCTGTAACAACACAGCCCCAGCCCCTACGCCACTGGCATCAGCCGCCAGCTGAAAAGGTCTGCTGAAGTCCGGGGCCCTGAGTATGGGGTGGGTACATAACAGGTGTTTCACCGAGGAAAACGCCTCTGCACACTCAGGAGACCACCGAAACTTCTTGTCCTTAGCTAATAAGTCAGTTAAAGGTGCAAGTACAGTCGAATAGCATTTGATGAAGCGTCGATAATAGCCTATCATACCTAGAAACCGCATGATTTGTTTCTTAGTCGTAGGCTGGGGAAACTGATCGATGGCTTTGATCTTTGTCTGTGGAGGGCACACCTGACCCATCCCCACCTCGAACCCCAGGTACAAAACTGTGGCTTTGACAAAATCGCACTTACCCAGGTTTACCACCAAACCTGCTTCATTCAGTTTATTAAAAAGCTGTCCGATGTGAGCACAGTGACTGTTAAAATCATCGTCGTATATTATGACATCATCTAGGTACACCGTACAGTTGGGAATGTCGGCTACAATGTCGTTCATTAATTTCTGAAACGTTGCAGGGGCATTTTTCAGCCCGTATGGCATAACATGGCAACGATATGTCCACCGTCCACCGTCCACCACAAACCCACACACCTCTCGCGCTCGCTCAGACAAGGGCACTTGCCAATAACCCTTAACAAGGTCTATCTTAGTGAGGAACTTGGCTTTTCCTATCTTATCCACACTGTCGTCCACGCGTGGGAGAGGGTAGGCATTTGTGGGGGTTAAACCATTCAACCTGCGGAAATCTATACAAAACCGCACCTTGCCATCTGGTTTGGGCTGCAGTGTGACGGGGGAAGTCCACCTTACTGCACCCTCAGAAATCAGCCCACGTTTCAGCATATAATCCAGCTCTTCCCTAAGTGCTGGTAATTTAATAGGGGGAACACGGTATGGCACTGATTTAAAGGGCGGGTGGTCCCCAACATCGACATCGTGCACCGCTTGAGTAGTGAGGCCAGGATGCTCCGCGAAAACAGCTGGGTTTGAGTCAAACAAGTGCTGCACAGCTACACGCTGTTGCTCAGGCAGGTGCAATATCAACTCGTGAGCCACTTGTCTAGAATTCCCCGCCCACTGATCCGCGGAAACATGACAATCCCAATTATCCTCCCCCGCAGCTTGACTGTCCCTTCCTCCTTCTCCACCACGATCGCTGCAGATCAACACCGGGACAGTGAGAGGCTCGGAGGGGCGCCTCACATACTCTTTCATCAGATTTACATGGCAAAGTTGGTTCTTTTTCTTACAATCAGGAGTAGCTACTAAATAGTTGAGATCAGAAACCTTCCTTACAACCCGATACGGACCAGAATACTTGGGAGACAAGGGGTGTCCCACCAGAGGCAGTAGTATCAGTACCTCCTGATCTACTTCAAACTCCCTCAGCTTCACCTTCTGGTCGTATCTGTCCTTCATCTGAGCTTGTGAACTCTTAAGGTTCCGACCTGCTACCTCCAAGCTCTTTAGCATTCTCTCATGGCTTTCAACTACATACTTTAGAAGCGAGCATGGCTTTGTGACTCCCTCCCAGATCTCCTTGACTATGTGGAGGGGCCCCCTGACCCTGTGTCCAAAAACCAACTCGTTCGGGCTAAATCCCAAGCTCTCCCCAGGTACTTCTCTCGCAGCAAATAAAACGTATGGGAGACCTAGATCCCAGTCCTTCCCATTTTCCATGTAATAACACCGCAACATACTCTTGAGAGTCGAGTGCCACCTTTCCAAAACTCCCTGACTCTCGGGATGGTAGGCCGATGACACCACAGACACTATCCCATGTTGCTGCATGGTCTGCTTAAACAGAGCAGAAGTAAAATTGGATCCCTGATCAGACTGGATCTCCTGAGGGTAGCCATAACGAGAGAAATAGACAAGTAGATTTTTGACAACAGTCTTAGCCATCCCGTTGCGCATGGGGTAAGCATCTGGATACCGTGTTGCTACATCCATTACAGTTAGTAAAAATTTATTGCCGGTACTAGTGGGGGGCAATGGGCCAACCATATCGATAACTACTTTGCTGAAGGGCTGCCCAATGACAGGGATGGGTGGTAACAGGGCTCTCAGGATGACCTGATTGGGTTTCCCAACAACTTGACAAGTGTGACACTGTGACACCCATGACACGACACTCGCCTTTAACCCAGGCCACCAGAAAAGCTTGCTCAGAGCTGCCTCCGTCTTACATGCCCCCAGGTGCCCTGCCAAAGGCACATCATGAGCTAATCTCAATAAGCTCTCACGGCACACCCTCGGTACTACTAACTGGTCCACTAATCCTGACCCGCCATCCCACTTTTTCTTGGGATCCTGATGTCTCCGATACAAGATCCCCTCGGACAAGAAAAAATCACCAGGCTGCGCATCCCCATCGCTCTCCAGTTCGATAGCACCATTGTCACACGCCCTGACTTCAGGATCTTCCAGCTGCAAGGAACATATATCAGCAGGTGCGAGATTATCCAAGTTCATCTTAAATAATTTATTTCCACCTCCAATGTCCCACTGAGCCATCCTTTCCTCACGCTGCGCATAACGATGCTGTCGCAGAGTCTCTTCCTGCCCTGCACCTGCACTAGCGGTGACAGGCCCCGGGGCCTCTCCAGACTCTAACATAGGTGCCAATAATGAGTCACCAAGAAACACTGCCGGCTCAAAACTCTCCAATTGACCAACACTTCCCGTTTTCTTGTGACCTTTCCTCCGCGGTTTGATAGACTGAGGTGGTGGCTGCAAGGCTCCGGATGTCTGAGAACGCGTCACAACAAACGCCATGGTTTGTACGCTACACTTCGTAACCCACTCCTGTTCCTCCCTACTAACGTCGGCCGCCTTCTCGGCAACGACCAAGGGTGAAACCTTAGAAGCAGGCACCGCAAAGTCGTTGCCGAGGAGGAGGTCGACGCCCTCAACAGGCAAGTTCTCTACAATTCCGACATCCAGCTCCTTCGCCACACCACCCACCTCCAGCTCCATCCGCACCAGCGGGTAGGACTTCGTAGCATTGATCCCCTGAACTACCACCACCCGAGCAGCGTTAATCGGCCTACCAGTAAAGTTCTTTAACAAGGTCTGAGAAGCCCCAGTATCACGCAATAGCTTAACTCCTCGCCTTTCGCCAGCCCACCTCACAAAACCATGCCCTCTATGACCCCCAAAGACGTCGCGGACAGGGTTCGAGCCTTCCGGACTCTTGAACACAGGTTGTGTCCCAACCTCTGACAAACTACCCTTGGCAAACTCAGAAGATATAGGAGACACCCCTATGCTGCGGGCCAATGACACAACCTTGTTTGGTGGCTTGTTCGGACAAGCATTTGCAAAGTGACCCTCCTTGTGACATGCAAAGCACTCTTTACTCTTTGGTTTCCCTTGGGAGTGGGAGGTACCATTAGACTTCTTATACGGGACGGTATTTGGTTTATGTTCAGTTTTATTGTCAGTGCTAGATGGTTTTGTATATTTATGTGTATCAAAATTCTTGGGAGGGGGAGGGGTACGATCCTTTGCACCCGACTCACTCCTAGCTGCTGCTCCGCACCCTCGAATTAATGATAGTCGGAGGTCAGCCATTTCTGCTGCCTCCTGGAGAGTTCTAGGATTTTTTTCCTTTATATTTAATGTTAAGTCCCCGCCTGTGCACTTAAAGAACTGCTCCAAGAGAACTAGCTCACTCAACTCCTCAAAAGTAGCTGCCCTCTCAGAATGCAGCCAATGTCGTAGTGCATCATACAAGTCCCGGGCGTGTTCTAGGAAGGTACTATCCTTGCCCTTAGTAACACCCCGAAACTTCAAGCGGTAAGTTTCTGGTTGTAACTCATAGGCCCGTAGCACACCCTTCTTTAGCTCATCATAAACTACACAGGACTCTAAAGGTAGTGCATCATACGCTTTTAGCCCCTTTCCTAGGAGTCTTGATGAAACTAATGCTGCCCACTTTTCCTGAGGCCACTGGTGTTCCTGACACTTCTTCTCAAATCGCATAAAAAAACTCAGTCACACATGATTCATCGAACACAGGAACTAGTTTAAGCAGGTGCGACAATGATTGGTCCCGATGTCTGTTACCTCCCCCAATATTTCGCCCTGTTACCTCCACTCGAGATCTCTCCAGCTCCCTGTCAGCCCGATACCTAGTAGACTCTGCCTGCAGTTCAGCCTCTCGTATAGCTGTTCTCTCTGTGGCCTCAGCCTGAGCTCTAGCAACCTCAGCCTGCACACTAGCCTGTCTCTCGGCAGCCTCAACCTGAGCTCTAGCCTGTCTTTCGGTAGCCTCAACCTGAGCTCTAGCAACCTCAACCTTGGCCATCTCAAGCCGAAACAACAAATCTGGAGTCAATCCTTGAGGAGGGGAAGGTGCATGTAATGGAGAGGGTCCCCATGATTGAATTCCACGCTGCCATTGACCATCAACTTGGGGGTATGTACTAAATTCAGGCACACTGACGTTTGATATGGGGGTAGAGTGGAGGGGGGGCTGGGGACCGGGGCCCCCAGTCACCTCTCCACCCAGGTCTCTCCCTTCTAAACCCAATATCAAAGTCCTCAGCTGATCTTTCCTCATGCCACTTAAACCCTGGTGACCCTGAAGACCTGCCACACACTTTAAGCCATACTTATTCAGCTTCAACACCCTGGCAGCGGTAAGGGGCACCTCTAAAAATCTTCTAGCACCCTCCTCGCTATCGACTAGCCACTCCACAGGTCTTTCTCCCTCCGAGCCCGTATCGTGACGTGACCCATCACTGTGTTCTGATGAATTAGACATGCTTGTGTACTGCAGTAATTATCACGATTATAGAATGTGCCTTATCTCCTATGCAAGTATGTATATACTAATGGTATTTAAAGTCTTTAATGTGTTATATTGGTTGCTCCAAAAAAAAACTCTATGTCCACTGTATTCCTTTAATCATAAGGAATCTCAAAACAAATGACCACTATATTCCTCTGTTCAGTAAATCCTATGCAAGGTCGCCACTTGTTACGTCCTGAGATATATAAACACTGGGCTCTTTCTATTGGACTAGGTATGCGGCAAGAAGCAACAACGGAAAACGCTAGATCCAACCCTTATCTATAAACCCAGGCAACAAACCACCCTAAACCGTCAAGAATCCTGCCTGGACAACAAGGTATCCTATGACTCGGTTACAGGGTGCACGCACTATAGACTGCTGATAGTCAAGCAGGCTATATAAAAGATCACACAATTAAGTTGACTTAAAGCTTCAAGGAAAAGATAGATAACAGAATTAAATTGCAGAAACAATTTAATAACAAACTAGAAGAAAGTACATTTAACGTTACGTTAATTAATACAACGAATCACCCCTGCGTGAAAGAAGGTGAAAGCAAACAGTCCTCAAAACATCGTACAGGTAGACAAGATGCGGGTTTCTAAACTGCATGTGGCTACTGTAGGATCTGATGCTTAGCAAAGAAAGTACGTTACGGATTTAGAGAACTTCTAACTCATAAGCAGGAACAAATACTAGTGATAGGCCATATAGTGTATAATGGCATAGGTATAATTAAATAAAGGCAGCAACTCACAACATAACCACATACAGGTGTGCTTCTCACTCTTAGTCAGGCAAGCCTGCTCTAACAGAGTCTCTAAGCCACACCCTGACTCACAATGCTCACAAAAACGGTAAACTGTGGCACAATAACAAGCATACAGAAATAATAAACCCCTAGCTGTTAATCTGCCAGGTGGCAGAGGTCTAGCTGGAAGGATATAGGCTTCGGATACCCGGGCTGAGCCACCTGCTCTAGCCTAGGGACGTTCCCAAGTCTGTGCGCCAAATTACTCTAATTGAAAGGGTGCTCTCTTGAGAGACTTAGATCGCAAGTATCTGACTCTCTCCTGGCGACCCTAAAACAAAAGCAAGACGTGCTAGCGCAGTGCTGAGTGGACTAGGCAAGGGCCCTCACACCACACAACACTAGACACACAGGGACACAGACAAGAAAATGCCCCCAGACTCCCACGGGTATCCTAGTAAAGTCGTGCGGGTCCACAGGACTCGCACCAGCAGACTTTACTTAAAGGATCGCAAAAAGCCTCCCCTCCGGTCTAGCCCCTGCTAACCTGACACAAGAACACACTAGCAAGCATGAAACCACCAAATATGAGACAACAAAAAAGCTTCCTAGGTCTCATTAACAATTAAATCTCTGCATAAGGCCCAAAATCCTATCTAGTTATCTGAGAGCTCGTCGTTAATACAATAATAGATATAAGGTCTATCAAGGGGATGGAATAATTAAATAGATTGGTGAAGTAGTGGAAGGAAGGTATACAAAGTAAGAGAGAAAGTTTCTAAGTGGGGTTGAGAGGGATAGATATCAAGGGGGTCCGAAGGGTACGTCAGTGAGGTGAGCTCTGAGTCTTGAATCTGTCTGGACCCCACCCTAGGCATGCGAAGTACATCCCATGCTTGGCAACACTCAACACAGTTGCCTGGTCAAAATCCTCTACCCCTTGTGTGAGTCGAAACTAAGCCTAACGTTGCGATCAAATTGGCAACATCAGGCTCGTCCCAAGCTAGACTCACCGCGCGAAGCAACGTCCCCCAGCCGGTCTCTCTCTCCCGCTCGTCTCCTCCCACTCTCACTAGACTTACATCTTATATATTATAATGAAACAATCAACTATCGAGAATAAAATATACTAAGATGCGTTGGTTAAGAATAAGGGCAGCTTCAAGCTGTGAAACAACATAAGAATATCCCAGACATTAGTTACATTGTTGTGGGATATATACTAAGGAAAAGCCGTCCGGGTGCCGGCTGCCGTCAGCCGGTTTCTAAACGGCTGGGCAGCCGACACGCGCGCATGCCCGCACGTGGCTACTATGCAGGAGTGTCACAAATAATGTTGGGATTAACTTACCAATCAATCACACAGCACAGTAATGAGGTACGAAGCCGGTAAAAATGGTGGACAAAGTGACGGTTAGGCTAACTCAAGGGATAGGAGGAAGGCACCATAGCTCATCCTTATTTAATGATAGATGGTTTTAATTAATCATGTACAGTCAGAAACCGCAATTTCTGAGACACTTTAATAGGGCCCGGATATGTGGAGCGCATCGTTTCTGGACGACTGCCCACTTTAACTATCACAAGGCTGCATACCTATGAACACGTGTTTCGAACCAGAAGATGCTTCACTCAGTCTGCCATGTAAAATTATAATGCTGCTGCTATGCTATAGTAAATACGAACACGAATATTACATTAGGTTTTAAGGAATTATAAATGAAAAAAAACAAAAATCTAAATTGCACAGGATTTAGATGTGTGTGTGTGTGTGTGTGTGTGTGTGCTATTTTCTTTGCACACTGAGATAACATGTCCGAGGTGGGGGATACTTATCTAAACAAATGTTCTTTTGAGAGGTTAATTGCTGCATCAATAGGTATGATCTATTCGTGGAATACTGTGATTTATATCTCCTGTAAACCATTTCGTCCGAGACATCATTATTCATAAAAGTTCAGGCACTGGACAATTTATTATTATAATTTGAATTTATGAAAATCCCTGAATTGGATATGAATCGGATTTTCAGAAATAAAGCAAACCGTTATGCAATATGACTTATAGTTATTTAGATTCAAATGAAAATATTATGCAGTACGATAAACACAAAATCTATGATATATATATATTACGCGTATACTGTATATAAATGAGAAGTTTTGGATGGTAAAGGGGGTGATTATTTATACAATATTTGTAAACTTCCTGCTGCCCCACGAGAATGGCTAGGGTTCCAACCTTAAACGTTTCATTGGCTGTTACGAAATTTGGTAGTTTAGGTTCACTCTCTCGTCCCCCACCCCCCAGAAAGCTGTCTTAATTTCCATCTTCCCAGTGACCACGTTATACATACTTGTATTAATTTCGAAGAGGAGGATGTTCAGTATTACAGTGTAAATGTTCACCTTGCATTGGTGTGTAAAGTAACGATGGCAATTATGACGTGAATTGCTAGTTACGATTAGTCGAGTGTGTGTGTGTGTGTGTGTGTAAGTGAACCGATGTGTGTTGTAATAGACATAATGCTCTACAGTAGGTGACAAACACTGAAAACAGAAGTGTCTTCTCCATGATATACACCACAACGAACTATGCAATGAAATATTACATGTTATCATCTGGTTATGCAATTAAGGTGTGAAACGGCAATGAGTTGTCAGTAATGATATATGGGGGGTATTATGTAATACCACACAAAGTTAAGTTCGGACTCTGATAGGTTTATATATTCAGTATTAATTTAGTAAACATATATATATGACACTCTAAAGGGTAAAGGCTATAAATTATAAGCATTGTATCGTGATATTACGTTTAGCAATGGCTGTAGATACCTTTTCGATGTTAGTGTTACAGTATCTGATATAGTGCAATGTTTACACAGTGCAACAAGGTTAACAGCATGATAAAAAAATGGATGGCTTATATGTGAGTACCGGTATGTGTTTAATAGTATCTACTATGGATGACAAGTCTGATGAATCTCTCTCTCTCTCACACACATACAACGAAATCCTGTCCATTCACTGCGGTTTGATAGTGTTTCTTTACATTCTTAATTTGTGAATAGCTATCCGTGTTTAATGTAGATACGGGAGGGAATCACAAACAATGGTATTTTTTTAATTTGTATATCAGATTCTGTAGTATGAATCGGATCGTAGCCTAACAACAGCAAAATAATTTTACATGGCAGACTGAGTGAAGCATCTATTGGTTCGAAACGTGTGTGGCCTTGTGATAGTTAAAGTGGGCTGTCGTCCAGAAACAATACGCTCCCAATGTCCGGGCCCTATCCAGGTGTCTCAGAAACTGCGGTTTCTGACTGTACATGAAGGAAAAAAAGGCTTAGCTGTCTGTCGTATGTCGGGTGAGAGCGTCGATGAAAATATGAAGAGTTGTTGTTGACTATTGTAGGCACTAAAGCACAGCTAACGAAAGTGTACTGATTCGGATGAGATCTACGTGAGCTCTGCCGGCTGTCTCCCAGCACGGCCACCAGCAGAACGCTGCCGGCTCCAGGAAAAATATCGTACCGATATGATATGATACGATTGTCTAAGGTACTAATATACATATGGTAATCTACATATATCCTACAATGACCCAATAAATATTATGATATAACATAATAGGTCTTTAATATAATATACCCTAACTTACGATAATCACGGTATGATATTTTTCCACCATCTGGTCTACCGTGCCAGACCACATGACATTCCTAACTTAAACACCTAGGAATAACCGTTATACCCTAACTATCATGATTTCCACGATACACTCCCCCCCACAAAAGAACCTGAACCCCACCTTAACCTACAGTTGCCCAGAGGCTATCTTTTGACGCCACATGTTGATGGCGCCATCAGCAGCACGTCTAGGACGAGTCCCGATCCGAGGTTGATCACCAGTCAATAGTGGCGGATCAGCCTGTATAGAATCCTCGGACTCAGAAATATCAGGTGGAGCATTGGATTGTGATGTAGAGTCAAGCTCCAAGGCGTATAAACGTGCGATAGGACGAACAGTGGTCCCATTGGCAGTCCGTAACCGCGCTACATGCTCCACGGCCCAACTTCCAGTACATGGGAGGACCTTCGTCATGGATCAGAACCACATCACCAACTGAGGGTGCCGAAGCTTTACCTGTGGGTCGAGAATTCCTTTCTCTCAGAGATAGTAGATACTCATGAACCCACCTTTTTCTAAAATCCTCGATAATCTTAGAGATGTACTGGTACCGCCGGGATACAGCCGCTTCAGTATATAAAGAAGGATCCTCTAGCTCCTTAAGTGACTGAAAATCGGATGGAAATACAGTCAATGGTTGACCGTAGAGTAAGTGCGCTGGCGTCAGTGCCAGTGGTTCACGTAGGTCGGTGTAAACATAAGTAAGTGGGCGGTCATTAACAACTGCTTCTATCTCAGTGAGGACTGTCATCAACTCACTTTTCGTCAATAAAGCACACCCTACTACGGCTCTAAGTCCTGATTTGACTATTCCTACACACCGTTCCCACATTTCACCAAACCAAGGTGCCTTCACTGGGATGAACCTCCAATCGCATTTTCTTTCTCCCATAAAAGCAATGACCATTGGATCATCGCTCAAATCCTTGAGGTATCTAGATGCTCGAGTTAACGTAGGAGCATTGTCACTCAGCACAAGTTGAGGGAACGATCTACGGGCACAAAACCTCCTAAACGCCAGCATGAATTCTTCACAAGACATATTCTCACATAATTCGAGGTGCACCGCTCGAGATGTTTCACAAGTAAACAATAAGATATAGACCTTTTCATGTTCTCTCGTCCTTAACCCTTAACTAGCGGCGCGCAACATAAGTCGAGTATAATAAATCTGGACTATCTGGCGGCCCTCGACATAGGTCGTGTGGCAATTTCAGCACGTAATGTTGCTGAGAGAGAGAGACAAGTGGTGGCAGGAGAGTAGCGAGCGTATGACTGCTCCAGACCACCGCGGCGAACCTACTGACACGAATCCCACCTCCTCCCTCCCTCTCTCACTCGCTACATACTGAATTGTATGGGGAAAGTGCCGAATTACATGCTTTTTGCACTCGCGTTGCGCGGTTGTTGCAAGAAAACTAGCCATCATAAAAGGATCGTTATGGTGTCATTGGAAAGCTCTGTTTATGCCCTTTCAGGGATAGATACTTGTTTTACGCTCTGGGTCTTATTTAGGCATGACAATGATCACGTAAACAGCCCTATTTTGGCTAAAAACACCCCGCTGGGCGGTACATATAATTAAACCGCTAGCCCGCTAATCTAGTGTTAACGCTCCTGTGTAGTCCAACCCCACTGATTGAAAGGGTTCTACATGCTTCACGCGGCATTCTGGTAAAGGCGGAACTGGTCCAGGCACATAAGGTTTACTTTTCAGTCTTTTGCATATCACACATTTCTTCACTATATGTCGAGCTACTTGTCGAATCCTTGGGATCCACCATCGGAGACGCAAATTCGATATAATATGATGGACACCATAGTGTTTAACTTCTTCATGTGTATGTTTTACCAACAAATATGTGACATGATGTTGTGCTGGCATAAGGGGATTGTTCGTGTAGTCCTTTACACCCGACCACTTCAGGCGTCCCTCACACATGATGAGGTCACTATCCAGGTGTAACCTCAGTTGATGCACTAAGTTAGGCATTTTCATCTTGTCAGAGCTTCTTAAAGATTTTAATTCTTGAAAAAAGGTTTCTGCTTGAACCAATTTAATCATTGTTACTTCAGCTGCTTTAAATTCCACAACATTGATGATGTGACCCATATTGCAGTGTGTGCCTTCTACTTTACTTTTGGTGTTGGATATAAAGCGCAACATCCAGGCTACCACCCTGACAAATTTATTGTAGTCACCGACCCTTTCCCACTCAACTTTCGGACTCGGTGTGTCTTTCGGTTGGGTTGCGACTGTCACTGTTTCCAATGGCAGAAGTCCCCCCCTATCAGCTTCCCATTCCGTCCATTCTTTCTCATGGAGCAGCTACGATGCAACCATAATTCGGACTTTACTATCTGGGTTGCTGTAACTCCCCTTGTTATAAGATCACTGGGGTTATCCTTTGTATTAACATAGTGGTAAGCGACATCTGGTAGTAGGGACCGAATTTCATCAACCCTATTTCGCACATACATGGGCAGAGACTTTTTGCTATGAACCCAGTTCAGTGCTATTTGACTATCACACCATACGTGAACGACAATTATGCTTAGTTCCTTCTCGTATGCTGTGCGTACATAAGACACCAGACGTCCTAGAAGCAGCATGGCAGTTAATTCCATTTTGGGGATAGTTACCCTTTTTACCGGTGCTACTTTAGCCCGGGCGGTAACCAAATATGCCCCAAATGAAGTAACGACATAGATAGCGACATAGATAGCAACCCCGTATGCAGTGGCACTGGCATCACAGAACGCGTGCAAAGTAACATCGCCGAATGCTGCCACTTTACGAGGTAATTGTATAGTACACAGGATGTCATACTCTTCTAACAATGATACACCTTGATTGTTTAGATCTTCGGGTAAGTTATCATCCCATCCTATGTTACGTCTCCAAACTTCCTGCATCAGAATCCGAGCTCTTATTGTAATGGGTAATGCTAAACCCAAGGGATCAATAAATTGCGAAACTTTGCTCAACAGGCTCCTTTTTGTATGCGTCTGCACCTGCTGAGTAAAAGATTTTGTTTGAAAGGTTAATGTGTCTTGGTTTGGTTGCCAGTTCATCCCCAAATTTCTGGTCTCTTCCTGGTCATGAGACGCCGTCCCGTCCATCTGAATAAAACACTGCAGAGATTCATTATTAGTAACCCACTCGCGCAGGTGCAGGTGTGCCTCTGTAAATAACCTACGGGCTTGCCAGTAGGTTTGTAGCAGATCATCCTGATCGTCGCTAGACCCCTGCAAATTATCTATATACAGATCATGAGAGAGCTTTTCTGTGTCCTCTACAGTGTCAGACAGATACTTCTTCATGGTGGCGTTAAGCAAAAATTGGGAGCATGTAGCACCAAAGAGTACAACCCTAAATCGATAGGTGACTACCGGGCCTTCGGGGTTGTTGATGTCCTGGAACCAGAGAAACCGAGTAACGTCTCTATCAGCCTCATTTAGCTTTACCATTAAAAAAGCTTTCTCTATGTCGCTTGTAAAAGCAAACTGTCCCAGCCTAAACCTTAGTAGTTGTTATGCCAAATCGGACACTAGTGATGGTCCTGTCAAAAGGCAATCATTTAGGCTGGGATTATTACCTTGACGGGCCGAGCAGTCGTACACCACCCTTATTGGCATGGTGACACTGTCCTTTCGTACCCCATGATGGGCCAAATATTGAACTCTCCCCCTTCTCACCGGCTCCTGGACATCAACAAACTCAATAAACCCTCGGTCCAGGTAACTGCGAAATACGTCGTCGTACGCCTAGCAAATGCTCGGCTCACTAGCCAACTTCCGCTGTAGTGCGCGCAGGCGACCCAACGCCAAACCGTAGTTGGTGGGCAGGCTTATCTCTTCTGACCTCCAAGGTAAACTAACTTCATATTGCTTTTCTGCGGCACAATAGCTCAAGAGTCCTCAAACTTTCTAATCGCGATTTCCGAATCATAGTCAATCTCCATAGGGTTTATACCTATGTGATCCAATTTCCACAACCGTTCCAGGTCGTACTCGGCAGTTACTTTAGGGTCACTAGGTTTGGTTTCATTATCCACCAACTCTTCTGCCGCGGTTACATTCACCCGCAGTATAGAAACCGTGTCGACCAGGACATTTGATTTGGTTGTATGTACCTTTCCGCTCATACAATAGCCAAATTTAGTGGGGATTAGTATTACTCCACACATCCTCTTAAATCCTGGGTATACTATATCATAATTATAATAAACACTGAGCAGAATATGCACCTCTGATAGATCTCCCACAGGGTCTGACAGATGAATAACTTTGTGGCGCAGGACTAGTTCTACCTTCATCACCCCCACAGACTTATATTCCGGTAGAGTGTCTACTACGATACATTTCATGAAGTATCTTTGCCTACGGTAGATATAAGAAACCTCTGCTACCTCATATTCCTGTTTGTCGGTAACTCCCGTAAAGCCCTGCAATCGTAGAGTCTTAGCCCCCATGATACTATGCTTTAATCCCTTTAAAATGGACCTCTTAATAAAAGACCGTTGGGACCCTTGATCTAGAAGTACCCGACAAACAGTATCACTGTCACTACTCTCCATGGGCATCTTTATAGTGGGTAAAGTAGTGGTGTCCTTCACGCTACCCAGTGTCAATATTGTAGTACCCTCTGACTTATTATCTTTACCCTTGTCAACTGCAGGACACAACTTGTCAAAGTAATGTCCTTTACAGTGATGGCAAGGTCTTAAATAGCTGACAGTGCATTGTCCTTGTTTGCCATGATCTTTACCCAGCCAGCCTACACATAGCTTTAACCTTTTAGCTTGTGCAATTTTAGCTTCATTTGTCTGGTATTTCCCACAAAAACTCCACTTATGCTTATCGCTGTTACATAGTTTACATACAGCTTGTGGTTTCTTGTGTGAACCTTCCTTTTTTCCCTTGGTGCCCACTGTCATGCTAACTGTCCCCCTCAGATCTTATGATTCACCCCCTCCTGACTGACTTAAGGATCTCCCACAGTTCAATTGCATAATGCGAATTTCTTTACTGAATGAGGTTTTAAACTCACCCAGGTCAAATGACCTAACCTTATCCAGTATTGCCAGTGGAAGCTTCTGTTGTTACGACTGAGGTGTAAATATATCAGGGCTCTTATTCATTGGACTAGTAATGGCATAAATGCTACAACGGAAAGCGCTAGATCCAACCTCTGATGTATATTCCCAGTGAACAAAGAACACAAATACTCTCCAGAGTTCTATATGCAATAATAGGTTATCCAACTCTCAATACATGTGCGTCTACTCTAGGCTTAATGTTATGTGAAAACAGCCTATTACTACCTATAACCGAAGGTGCTTGGTTATGGTATGTAAAGTAAGGTGGTAAGAGAAGTTACAGCTTACGTTACTTTAATCAATAAATGTCAGGCACTCCTGCATGAAAGAAAGTGCAGTAAAGTCCTTCAACACCAACAAGGAATCTTCTTTAAATGTTAGATGCTATCAAGATACTCGAATCGGAAATGGAACCCAAAAAGGCAGGCAGCGGAACAATGCTCGTGCAGGCTATGCACACAAAAAGGCAGGAGATATAATGCAGTCGGAGCCAAGAATATCCTAAACGCCACAACAATAATAATAATCGCCACGACAATGCAGTATTCCTATCACACAAAGAGCCTAAGTCGTTTGTGTCTCAATACATCAAACTAGGCTGCGAAATGCTTGTGTAATCATAAATGGGTATGCATAATAAGAATAATGGGTTTAATATACTTAATGTCTACTATGACTGATAAAGTCTAGCTAGAGTCAATGATACGAGATACTAGTGCGCATGGCATGCCGCATAGCCTAGTGCAAATCTCAAGTCTGTGCGTCAAGTATTAAGTTATAGTGAAGGGTAGCTCACTTGAGAAACCTTAATACCGAAGTATTAAGCGTTCTCCTGGCGTACCTCAAAGACAAACAACGAGCTTAGAACAGTGCAGAATGGTATAGGCAAAAAGCCATCATTCGTGCATGCTCTACTCTCAATGGCACACAGACTAGAATTTACCCAATCAACTCCAGTTCTCAGGTATGTCGTGCAGCTTTTAACTAAAGCCAGCACCCATCGGAGACAATACCTTCTAGTATCAGACTCCTAGTCTAGCATTATCTAATCCAGCAGAACACTAATAATTATAGGAAGCGGTACTGAACAATATGAATGCCAACCAATGCTTCGTGATCAACTTATCTTAACAACTAACATACATGGGTTATATCAGACCTTAACGCACAATACAACTGGCCAGCATGAAGCTAATTATGCAGAGTTAACCAGAGGGGGTATAATATTAATAAAAGGTGGTGAAAGATATGGAAAATGAGAGAGATAGGCAGAGGAAAAGGTTCTCAGGTGCAGATAGGGGTACAGGTATCAAAGGGATAAGAGGGATGCGTTCTAGAAACCAGATCTGAGGGAGAGAGTAGCAAGAGAGCTGTATATATACTAGCACTAGCTCGCACCGCGTAGACAAAGCGGTAACAATTCCTTCAGCCAATGGCAAAGAAGCCAGCCAAACATGACGTCACCAAGCATGGTAAAAAACTCCTCCAACCAATACCCAAGAGGCCAGCCAACCGTGACGTCATCGCGCATGGCAAAAACACTACGCGCCTCCTCTCACTCTGTTCTACTCTCTCTCTCTCTCTCTCAAATCCTATCATTACTACTTAATGATAAAACATATACTTTGCAATTAAATATATAAAGCCTTGACATGGGAGAAAACAAAGAGCCTTTCTGGACTGCCCATGACACAAGCTTTCATATGAAATAAAGCACACAATAATACATCAACTATAGCCACATCCACTGCCCTGGCGATCCTAGCGAGTCACTGTAGGACAAGCCATGCGGTTCTAACGGAGTGGTTAACGTCACACCCCCCCAAGATTTTTCTCAGAGGCCCAAAGCTCAAAAAAATCTGATGGTTAGAACCCATGCTATATCTCTACTTCCCATCACCCAGCGGCAGTAAAATATCTGGCACAGTTCTTCAACAAAACATTTTCCAAAATTATAACCCTCCCCAACACAAAAGGTTAAATCATATGTAGTTATGCTCCTCAAGAGCGAGCTTCTCTAGCCCAGCATTCCGAGAGGAGTGCAACTCAAAATTACTGCTATAACATACTGAAAAAATTCAACTATCAAAGAAAGAGTTTTTATTTGATTTTTATGTTTTTAATTTGTTTATTTCGGCTGCACTATAGGGGCAAGCCTAGTTTTTTCTTCTATACCAAACGCTCAACTCCTGCTTTACGACCCAATACGCTGGGCTACAACCGCGAGCCAACAAGCACCAAGCGCAAAATACTATTCAAACTAAAGCAGGAGGCTACCCGTGTGTCAATTTTTTTTTTTTTTTTTTTTTTTTTTTTTCTATATTCCAACTTACTCGCTCTTGGGCATAGGCTGAGAGCCTGAACATTCACAGCTGTGCAATGAGCAGTGAAGCCCGTGAGGTCTTGTTCCAGTCTAGGGAGTGAGGCATGTGAAGCACGTAGAGTACAACGAGCACCTGCCATCTTGCCTTCACATGAAGCACAGTGCTCACTCATGGTCCGAAGCGACCCCATCTCTTGAGCCACCTCGTTCCCGTGCTTCACTGTCTCACCCCCTATACTCGGACACTCACTCTTACACACACACACAACGCCACCTGCCCAAGATACCCTTGAAAGACAATCTGCAAGCATGTTGTCACAACCGGCATTATGGCGTATGTCCAGGTTATATACCAATAACCTTAGTGACCACCTGGTCAGCCTCATATTCCGATTGTGAAACTGGTCCAAGAACTTGAGAGGGTGATGATCTGTGTAAACTACAACGACCGGACCATAGGCTGGAACATAGACCTCGAAATGCCTCAGTGCAAGCACAACTGCCAGCAGCTCCCTCTCGACAACAGAGCAGCTTCCCTGGGCTGAATTGAACTTCTCCGAGCAGAAACTAACAGGATGTTCCAGCCCATCATCGTCCTTTTTCATAAGGACGGCACCAGCCCCCACACCACTAGCATCCGTTGCTAGTTGGAAAGGTAGGCTAAAGTCAGGGGCCCTGAGGATCGGGTGAGTGCACAACAGGTGTTTTACTACTCTAAACGCCTTCTCACACTCAGGCGCCCATTTGACTTTCTTATCCTTCCAGTTATCCTCCACCTGAGCTTGACTGTCCCGTTCTCCTTCTCCACCTTGACTGCTAAACGTCATCACAGGCACAGTGAGAGGCTCAGGGGGGTGCCTCACATACTCCTTCATGAGATTAACGTGACATAACTGATTGCGCTTACGTCTGTCTGGAGCGGCCACCAAGCAATCCAGGTCCGATAGCCTCTCAACCACCCTATAAGAACCAGTGTACTTCGCGGATAAGGGATGACCTACAAGGGGCAGTAGAATCAACACCTCCTGACCCACGTGAAACTCCGTGAGTTTAACCTTGAGGTCGTACCTGTCCTTCATGAGGGCCTGAGAGCTAGTCAAATTACGGCCAGCCAACTCCAGACTGCGCAACATCCGTTCTCGACTGTCGAGGACACACTTGAACATAGAACAAGGTTTTTCTGCGCCCTCCCATACTTCTTTAACCATATGGAGAGGCCCTCTGACACGGTGTCCAAAGACGAGCTCATTAGGGCTGAATCCCAAACTTTTCCCAGGTACCTCCCGTGCAGCAAATAAAACATATGGCAGCCCAAGATCCCAACCTTTCCCACTCTCAAAGCAACAACAACGAAGCACAGATTTTAAGGCTGAGTGCCATCGTTCTAACACACCCTGGCTCTCCGGATGATACGCAGATGACACAACCGTAACAATCCCATGCTGCTGCACTGCTTGAACAAAGAGGTTAGAAGTGAAGTTGGATCCTTGGTCTGACTGAATCCCCTGCGGGTAACCATACCGGGGAAAATACACTAGCAAGTGTTACGATCCAGGTTCTCAAAGACACAGGGCTCTTCAACATTGGACTAGATAATGGCAAAATGCAACAACGGTAACACTAGATCCAACCCCTGCCTTAAACACTGGAAAACAAAACACCATTACCGCCCTGAGTCGTGCCTGGACAACGAGGTATCCTATGACTTGGTAACTGGTGCACACACACTAGGCTGACGCTCGATGAAACAGCCTATTCTCAAACAGTAAAAGATTACTCGATTAGGTTACACAAAGAAAAGATAGTTAACGTGATTAATTAACGTTACGGTAGATACTCAAATAACTGGCACTCCTGTATTAAAGAAAGTGCAATGCTAGTCCTGCAACATCAACTGGAAACTTCTGAAATAAGTCTGATGCTGGGAAGATGTTCGTAAAGAATCTTGAGCAATTATAATGCAGAATACGGGTCACAATAAATACTAGGACATATAGTAATAATAGGCAGGCGAATAATAAAGACTGCGCAAAGGTAGTAATGCTCGACAACTAAAGAAATGCTTCGTGACACAACGCAACAGCCTACTAGGGTTGTGCAACTCAACAACAACCTCGGCTCAAAAGTGCAGTGAATAATAATGTGGCATACATATAATAATGGGGGCTTATCTCTAACCAGTGTCTGCTCAGTTAATAAAGTCTAGCTGGGGTATCAAGGCAGGGCAACAATGGGCGAGCATGCGGCTCGTAGCCTAACGTTGTCCGAAGGTGGTATAATGAAGATTACGTTATATGACGGGATGCTCTCTTGATAAATCTAGGTCTCTAGTACCTAGTTCTATCCTGGCGATCCCTCAGAAGTCAACACAAAGAGGCAGCACTATGTTGTGAGGGATAGGCTATGGCCCTCTCACACCACAGCGCTGTGCTCGCAAAGTAAACCCACCGAAGACAACCTAGGCTCCCACAGTACCTGTCGATGTCGTGCAGGGCTTAGCTAACACTGCACACATCGGAGACAACGACACAGTAACCTTACCCCTAGTCTAGCTTTAAATAACTAAGCAGAATCACTCAACACCCTGCCAGGGAGACATATACCGGTCTACAACCTTCCCGAGAGAGGACACACACGGAAAAGTCCGTCTCTCCAAACCTCATTAAAGCCTAATACATAGAAATATCTGAGAGCTTCGCGTACAATACGACTGGCCGACGGTGAACGTCTATGCTGAAACCAGAAGGGATGTTGAGTTTAATAAAGATTAGAGAATGAGAAAGGAGAAGTCGAGAGAGAGAAATAGTATGCAAAGTGGCGAGTATGGGGGACAGAATTGCAAAGGATGTAGACGATACGCATGTCAGGCCAGCTCCGAGCTTGGTAAAAAACCATGCGGCCGCGATGGGCAGGGACTAGTTGACCACCCGGCCGCCAACGCCGTCAGCGCCCAAGCGAGCCGGGCCACAGCGCCCCTGCTGCCAGGTGTACTCCCTCACCCTCTCTCGCTCGCTTCCCACACAAGCAACATTTATATTATAGTGAATATAAAATATAAGGCGCGGTCACAGACCAAAACAAAGATCACTTCTAGACTGTCTGTGGCAACACGACACTAACGAAATAAAGAAGATCATTCTAGGACAACTGTAGCCCATCCCCCCATCCTGGCGAGTGCTAGCGAGCTGCAATGCCCCATGCAACCATTCTGCTAGCGCCGGGAGGCGTCACACCCCCCCCAAGATATGGGACACTCAACCATGAGCCCATATCTGAACAGGCAGAATGTCGCTAGAATCTGCCACTCCTAACCACTCTGCCACTCATGGAATGCAAGCTCAGTCTCCAAAAAAAAAAAATAACAACATTTTATATATAAAAAAATCTTATCACCCTTCCCAAACATAATACATTAATTCATAACATTGTGCTCCCAGAGCGAGCTTTAAGAAGCACAGCCTACTGAGAGAAAATCATCTGCACTCAGTACTCAGCTACAATATTATCTTAAAATTAATTATTAAAAAGAAAGAGTTTTTATTTAATTTTTCATACTTTATTTTAATGTTGTTTTTGGCGGCTACTATAGATGTAGCCTAATTTTCGTCTAATCAAAGCCAACAACTCCTGCCCTGCGACCCTACGCTGATACTACACACGCGAGCCAACAAGCACCAGCGCAAAAATACACCGCGAGCCAAGACAGGAGGCTATACCAACATACTGTGGTAGCCTACCCCGGATCCTCCACCCGCGACAAACAGTCCGCAATCACATTCTCACATCCGGCAATATGGCGAATGTCTAAGTTGTACTCTTGCAACATGAGCGACCATCTGGTCAGCCTCATATTCCGGTTGTGGAATTGATTGAGGAATTTAAGCGGGTGGTGGTCGGTATACACTACCACGACTGGCCCATAGGCAGGAACATAGACCTCAAAGTGTCTGAGTGCTAACCCGATTGCCAGCAGTTCCTTTTCAACAACCGAATAGTTTTTCTGTGCTGAATTATATTTCTTTGAAAAGAAACTGACTGGATGCTCAAGACCTTCCTCGTCTGTCTGCAAAAGTACGGCACCAGCCCCTACTCCGCTGGCATCAGTCGCCAACTGAAATGGTCGTTCAAAGTCCGGGGCCCTGAGGATAGGGTGAGTGCATAAAAGGTGTTTAACTACTCGAAATGCCTGCTCACACTCAGGTGCCCAGCGGAACTTTTTATCTTTAGCTAGTAGATCTGTCAAAGGAGCTAACACAGTAGAATAACCTCTTATAAACCGGCGGTAATACCCAATCATGCCCAAAAATCTCATGATCTGCCGCTTGGTGGTCGGCCTGGGGAACACGTCGATAGCCTGTATCTTCTGTTGGGGCGGGCTCACCTGCACTAACCCAACCACAAACCCCAGATACTGCACCGTGGCTTGCACAAAGTCACACTTGCCCAGATTAACCACCAAGCCTGCTTTACTAAGTTGACTAAATAAGGCTTCTATGTGCTCACAGTGACTCTGGAAATCGTTGTCATAAATGATCACGTCATCAAGGTAGACAGTACAGTTTGGGATGTCTGCTACGATGTCGTTCATTAAGCTCTGGAAAGTGGCCGGTGCATTTTTCAGACCATATGGCATCACGTTGCAACGGTAAGTACTGCCATCCACCACAAACCCGCAGACCTCTTTAGCCCGCTCAAACCGAGGCTCTCTCCAGGTACTTCTCTTGCCGCGAACAAAAACCTCTTACGGGTAACCATACCGCGAGCAATACAAGAGCAGGTTCCGGACAACAGTTTTCGCCGTGCCATTTCTCATTGGATATGCATCAGGATAACGAGTGGCCACATCCATGATAGTTAATAGAAATTTATTACCGGCACTAGTAGGGGTTAGGGGTCCGACCATATCAATGATGACCTTACTGAAGGGCGGTCCACTGACAGGAATGGGGTGCAACAGGGCTCTCGGAATTGTTTGGTTAGGATTTCCAACCCTCTGGCACGTATGACACCTTGCTATCCAGGTTACCACCTGCCCCTTCAACCCCGGCCACCAAAACAATTTTTCTAAAGCCGCCACCGTTTTTCTCACCCCTAGATGTCCTGCCAGTGGTATGTCATGCGCCAACCTCAGTAGGCTATCCCTGCACTCCCGTGGCACCACCAACTGGTCCACTACTCCGGACCCCTCTTGCCAACTACGTTTAGGGTCTTGAAAACGCCTATAGAGGATGCCTTCTAAATAAAAAAAATCTCCTGGCTGTGCCTCGCCGTCCTCGTCGAGCTCTACAACTCCATTAGCACACGTTTGCAGCTCAGGGTCCTCTAGTTGCAACCGACGTATATCTGAGGGTGCCAAGCGATCTAACTGCTCCCGGAGCAATGCATGACCTTCCCCGATACTGGGCTGCTCCCTCTGTCTCTCTCGATGTACATAACGTTGCTGTCGTGGAGACTCGTCATGCCCAGCCTCGTCACTCTCGATGACAGGCCCAGGGGCTACTCCAGAATTAAGTAATGGTGCTAATACTGAATCACCCAGGAGAGCCGCCGAGTCAAAACTCTTAAAACCAACTCCAGCTTTAGCCTCCTCCTGTTGATCGTTCCTCCGCTGGTCTGAAGACGGAGGACTAGGCTGTGACACTTTAGCTGCCCGAGCTCGGGTGACAACACATGACATGGGTTGTGTCTGGCACCGCTCGACCCACTCTTGCTCTTCCCTACTCACGTCGGCCGGCCTCTCGGCAACGACTAAGGGTAGAACCTCAGAAGCGGGCATTGCAAAGTTGTTGCCGAGAAGAAGGTCGACGCCCTCCACTGGCAGTTTCTCCACAATCCCGACATCCAATTCACGTGCCACACCATCCACTTCCAACTCCAACCGCACCAGCGGGTATGACCGAGTTGCATTAATACCCTGCACCACCACCACCCGAGCCGCGTTTATAGGGTAGCCAGTCAAGTTTTTCATCAGAGTCTGGGAAGCACCTGTATCACGCAAGACCTCTACTCCATGCTTGCGCCCCGCCCACATCACGCAACCCCGCCCTCTATGGTCGCAAAAAACATCCTGAGCAGGGTTCGAGCCTCCCAGGTGCTTCTGCATTGGCTGTGCCTCAGCCTCTGACGAACTGCCCCAGGCAAACTCAGATGACTTCGGAGACACACCAATGTTGCAGGCCAAAGACACAGCTGCTGTAGGTGGTTTGCTAGGACAGACTCTTGAAAAGTGCCCCTTTTTATGACAATGAAAACACTCCAACTCCCCTTTGGGCTTCCCTTGGTACTGGGAAGGGCCCGGCCCCTTCTTAAATGGGCCCGTGCTAGTCTTGTGGTCAGTCTTGGTATCATGGCTCTTGTACTTGTTTGCATAAGGTATATCACTAACTCGGGGGGGTGGGGCGTCACGCCCCTTGTTACCTGCCTCACTACGCTGGGCAGACCCGCACCCACGAATTAGTGATAGCCGGAGGTCAGCCATCTCAGCTGCCTCCTGTAGAGTTTTTGGTTGCTTTTCTTTAAGGTTTAACGTCAGGTCGCCGCCCGTGCATTTGAAAAACTGCTCTAAAAGCACCAACTGTTTAATGTCGTCAAACGTAGTAGCTTTCTCCGACCTCAGCCAATTCCCAAAAGCATCGGACAGCTCCCGGGCATGCTCCAAAAAGGTGCTCTCCCGACCCTTGGTAACACCCCGGAACTTCAACCTGTACGTCTCTGGTTGTAGTTCGTATGCTCTCAGGACATCCTCCTTGAGTTCCTCATAGATAATACACGACTCTATAGGCAATGCATCATAAGCCTTGAGTCCCTTGCCCACAAGTCTAGAGGAAACAAGGGCTGCCCACTTCTCCCAGGCCACTGGTGGATCTGGCACTTCTTCTCAAAGCGTGCGAAAAATTCTGTAACACCACTCTCATCAAACACCGGAACCAGTTTCAATAAGTGCGAGAGAGACTGCTCATGAACACGGTTACCAGCCCCAAGTCGCTGTCCCGTTGTCTCTACTCGCGACTTCTCTACGTCCATGTCGGCACAGTACCTAGTCGACTCCAAATCAGCTTGGATTTTTGCTAGCTCTATGTGCTGCTGACTGATAGTTTTTCTCTCTTCTATCTTGGCTAATTCTAATTGCTGCTGATGCTGAAGCTTAGCTAATTCGAGCTTAAACAATAATTCTGGAGATAACCCTTGAGGAGGTGAAGGTGCTACAATGTTTGAAATTACCGGTGGTCCCCCCAGGGGCAACCCACCCTGCCAGTCACCACCCAACTGCGGAAGCGTACCCGGGGTCGGCAAACTACTGGGATGGCTGGGAGTCGAGTGTAGGGGAAGCATGGCCGAAGGGCTCTGAGCACTCAACCCATCTCGCTCACCAGTCACCCTGCCCAGTACACACGTTATCAAGTTATCCTTGGTCATGCTGCTAGTAACCGCATGACCGATAGCTGTGGCCAGGCATTGAAGACCGTACCGACCCATACCCTCCAACCGCTCGGCAGTAACAGGCCATTGCAAAAATATCCTAGCATCCTCCTCACAGTTCACCCGATTAACCCTTTCATCATGCTGCTGTTCCTCAGTTTCGACATTACGTACTGTGTCTCCATTCTCCTCTGACCCGGTATAAGACATGATGCTCACAAAAATTTCTCACCACAATATTCAGAAAAGAAGTACCCCAAACTCTTATGTAGCACTATTCACTTGCCAAAAAAATTTCTGAAGACTCCCAAGTGCTATACTACTTTGCCAAAAAAAAAATTAACGTGCCCACTATATTCCTCAATAAAACAAATGACCACAACAATCCTGAAATTATCTCTTAGTTCACAAGATCCTGAGCTAGGTCGCCATTTGTTACGATCCAGGTTCTCAAAGACACAGGGCTCTTCAACATTGGACTAGATAATGGCAAAATGCAACAACGGTAACACTAGATCCAACCCCTGCCTTAAACACTGGAAAACAAAACACCATTACCGCCCTGAGTCGTGCCTGGACAACGAGGTATCCTATGACTCGGTAACTGGTGCACACACACTAGGCTGACGCTCGATGAAACAGCCTATTCTCAAACAGTAAAAGATTACTCGATTAGGTTACACAAAGAAAAGATAGTTAACGTGATTAATTAACGTTACGGTAGATACTCAAATAACTGGCACTCCTGTATTAAAGAAAGTGCAATGCTAGTCCTGTAACATCAACTGGAAACTTCTGAAATAAGTCTGATGCTGGGAAGATGTTCTAAAAGAATCTTGAACAATTATAATGCAGAATACGGGTCACAATAAATACTAGGACATATAGTAATAATAGGCAGGCGAATAATAAAGACTGCGCAAAGGTAGTAATGCTCGACAACTAAAGAAATGCTTTGTGACACAACGCAACAGCCTACTAGGGTTGTGCAACTCAACAACAACCTCGGCTCAAAAGTGCAGTGAATAATAATGTGGCATACATATAATAATGGGGGCTTATCTCTAACCAGTGTCTGCTCAGTTAATAAAGTCTAGCTGGGGTATCAAGGCAGGGCAACAATGGGCGAGCATGCGGCTCGTAGCCTAACGTTGTCCGAAGGTGGTATAATGAAGATTACGTTATATGACGTGAATGCTCTCTTGATAAATCTAGGTCTCTAGTACCTAGTTCTATCCTGGCGATCCCTCAGAAGTCAACACAAAGAGGCAGCACTATGTTGTGAGGGATAGGCTATGGCCCTCTCACACCACAGCGCTGTGCTCGCAAAGTAAACCCACCCGAAGACAACCTAGGCTCCCACAGTACCTGTCGATGTCGTGCAGGGCTTAGCTAACACTGCACACATCGGAGACAACGACACAGTAACCTTACCCCTAGTCTAGCTTTAAATAACTAAGCAGAATCACTCAACACCCTGCCAGGGAGACATATACCGGTCTACAACCTTCCCGAGAGAGGACACACACGGAAAAGTCCGTCTCTCCAAACCTCATTAAAGCCTAATACATAGAAATATCTGAGAGCTTCGCGTACAATACGACTGGCCGACGGTGAACGTCTATGCTGAAACCAGAAGGGATGTTGAGTTTAATAAAGATTAGAGAATGAGAAAGGAGAAGTCGAGAGAGAGAAATAGTATGCAAAGTGGCGAGTATGGGGGACAGAATTGCAAAGGATGTAGACGATACGCGTGTCAGGCCAGCTCTGAGCTTGGTAAAAAACCATGCGGCCGCGATGGGCAGGGACTAGTTGACCACCCGGCCGCCAACGCCGTCAGCGCCCAAGCGAGCCGGGCCACAGCTCCCCCGCTGCCAGGTGTACTCCCTCACCCTCTCTCGCTCGCTTCCCACACAAGCAACATTTATATTATAGTGAATATAAAATATAAGGCGCGGTCACAGACCAAAACAAAGATCACTTCTAGACTGTCTGTGGCAACACGACACTAACGAAATAAAGCAGATCATTCTAGGACAACTGTAGCCCATCCCCCCATCATGGCGAGCGCTAGCGAGCTGCAATGCCCCACGCAACCATTCTGCTAGCGCCGGGAGGCGTCACACAATCTTCGGACCACCGTCTTCGCTGACCCATTTCTCATAGGGTACGCGTCAGGATAACTTGTTGCTACATCTCCCGACTGTGCATCACTGTCCTCCTCCAACTTGACAGCACTCAAGAACCTCCGGGTCTTCTAATTGCAATTTAAAATGTCCGAAGGAGCAAGCTTATCTAAGTGTTTGCGAAACAACTCATGCCCCCCTCCTACATTGAATTTAGCCTCCCGTTGCTCTCTCTCTGTGTATCGTTGCTGTCTCTTCGTCTTTTTAACCCGTGGAGGCCCGGCTAGTTTTGTATTGTTTGTTCACCAGAACCCGGCCGGTTTTCAAAAAAAATTTTTTATTCCAGAAACAATAGCAAATGGGTTAGGAATGAAGGAAAAACCACGAAAAACCGCTCAAAAAGCTTAAAGAATGGTCCTACAGAGCCCCCGAAAACGTATTTTACAAGAGTAAAAAATTGAAGGCAATTACCCCAAAAAACCAGGTTATTGCGCGGTCACGTGCACGCACGTGGACTTTGAGAGTTTTCAACCATCGGCACGATTGCGAGGGATACGTACACAGTTCCCATACAAATGTGAGCCCTCTCGAGTTGCTACACCTGAGGTTACGGTCGGAGCAATTAGGGTGACTCGTCAGACGCGTCGCTGGGGCTGTACGGGTTAAGCCCATCCTCTGCCTTCTTAGTAACAGTTAATGGGTCTTCTCCAGACTCGAAAATCGGTCCTAATAATGAGTCCCCGAGAATGTCCGTTGATACTAAACTCTCAACCGCATCAACTTTCAACCCCTTCTCGGTACCTTTCCTCCGCTTGTCTAAAGACTGTTGACCAGAATGTGACTCCCTGGATGCAAGAGATCTGGTGACAACACACGCCATAGGTTGCACCGGACACTTCTCAACCCACTCCTGCTCCTCCCTACTCACTTCGGCCGGCTTCTGGGCAACGACTAAGGGTGGAGCCTCAGAAGTAGGCCCCGCAAAGTCGTTGCCGAGAAGGAGGTCGACGCCCCCAACAGGCAACTTCTCCACAATTCCTACATCCAGGTCACGAGTCACACCATCAACTTCCATCTTCATTCTTACAAGCAGGTATGACCTTGTTGCATTAACTCCCTGAACCACAACCACCCGCGCCGTATTTACAGGTTTACCAGTGAAATTCCTCAACAGTGTTTGCGATGCCCCAGTGTCACGCAAAATTCTCACCTCATGTCTTCTACCCCCCACTCCACACAGCCGAGTCCCCTGTGGTCACTAAAGGCATCACGGACAGGGAATAAGCCTTCCGGATCCTTCTGCACTGGCAGTGTATTTACCTCGGAAGAATTGCCTCTAACAAACTCCGATGTCCTCTTGAACACTCCAATGCCGTGAGCAAAAGACACGGCTGCCGGAGGAGGTCGACTAGGGCACTCATTTGCTTTATGACCCTCCTGGTGGCAACTAAAACACATAAATTTCGGTTTCGGCTTATACTGTGATGTAAAAGGCCCCTGACTCTTCTTATATGGTGTGGTGTAAGGTTTGGATTCAGTTTTAGTTTCATTATTCTTTTGTTTAAATGTGTCATTGCTACGGGGAGGGGGAGGATAACGGTCCCTAGCACTTGCATCGTACTTCTGTGAGGACCCGCAACCCCGAATCAACGACAGCCATCGATCAGCCATTTCTGCTGCTTCGACTAGAGTTCTTGGGTTTTTCTCCTTTAAGTTCAAAGTTAGATCACCGCCCGTGCTCTTAAAGAACTGCTCCAACATCATCAACTGCCTAATTCCATCAAATGTTATTACCTTCTCAGATCGGAGCCAGTTCCCCATAGCATCGGACAAGTCCCGGGCGTGTTCCAAAAAGGTGCTATCTCTTCCCTTGGTTACACCCCGGAAATTCAAACGGTACGTTTCTGGTTGCAGTTCGTAAGCCCTCAGGACAGCCTCCTTGAGATCCTCATACACAATACATGACTCCAAAGGTAACGCATCGTAGGCTTTAAGACCCTTGCCTATTAATCTAGAGGATACAAGTGCTGCCCATTTATTCTCTGGCCACTGGTGTTCCTGGCACTTCTTCTCAAAGCGTGCGAAAAATTCTGTTACACCACTCTCATCAAACACCGGAACCAGTTTCAATAAGTGCGAGAGAGATTGATCATGAACACGGTTACCAGCCCCAAGTCGCTGTCCCATTGTCTCTACTCGCGACTTCTCTACGTCCATGTCGGCACAGTACCTAGTCGACTCTAAATCATCTTGGATTTTTGCTAGCTCTATGTGCTGCTGACTGATAGTTTTTCTCTCTTCTACCTTGGCTCTTTCTTCTATCTTGGCTAATTCTAATTGCTGCTGAAGCTCACATGCCCTTTGTTGCTGCTGAAGCTCACATGCCCTTTGTTGCTCCTCAGATACCCTGATAGCCTTTCTCTCTTCGATCTTAGCTAATTCGAGCTGATACAATAATTCTGGAGTTAACCCTGGAGGAGGTGAAGGTGCTACAATGGTTGAAATTACCAGTGGTCCCCCCAGGGGCAACCAACCCTGCCAGTCACCACCCGACTGTGGAAGCGTATCCGGGGTCAGCAAACCACTGGGATGGCTGGGAGTCGAGTGTAGGGGAAGCATGGCCGAAGGGCTCTGAGCACTCAACCCATCTCGCTCACCAGTCACCCTGCCCAGTACACACGTTATCAAGTTATCCCTGGTCATGCTGCTAGTACCCACATGACCGATAGCTGTGGCCAGGCATTGAAGACCGTACCGATCCATACCCTCCAACCGCTCGGCAGTAACAGGCCATTGCAAAAATATCCTAGCATCCTCCTCACAGTTCACCTGATTAACCCTTTCATCATGCTGCTGTTCCTCAGTTTCGACATTACGTACGTGTCTCCATTCTCCTCTGATCCGGTATAAGACATGATGCTCACAAAAATTTCCCACCTCAATATTCAGAAAAGAAGCACCCCAAACTCTTATACCTCAATATACACACAAAAATTCTCGGAAATACTCAAGGGTAAAAAAAATAATTCTTGCTGATCCCCGCAAAATATTCCCCAAAACAACAAATGTTCCCTGCAATAAATGTAGATTCACCAAATCCTAGGTAAGGTCGCCATTTGTTACGGCTGAGGTGTAAATATATCAGGGCTCCTATTCATTGGACTAGTAATGGCATAAATGCTACAACGGAAAGCGCTAGATCCAACCTCTGATGTATATTCCCAGTGAACAAAGAACACAAATACTCTCCAGAGTTCTATATGCAATAATAGGTTATCCACCTCTCAATAAATGTGCGTCTACTCTAGGCTTAATGTTATGTGAAAACAGCCTATTACTACCTATAACCGAAGGTGCTTGGTTATGGTATGCAAAGTAACGTGGTAAGAGAAGTTACAGCTTACGTTACTTTAATCAATAAATGTCAGGCACTCCTGCATGAAAGAAAGTGCACTAAAGTCCTTCAACACCATCAAGGAATCTTCTTTAAATGTTAGATGCTATCAAGATGCTCGAATCAGAAATGGAACCCAAAAAGGCAGGCAGCGGAACAATGCTCGTGCAGGCTATGCATACAAAAAGGCAGGAGATATAATGCAGTCGGAGCAAAGAATATCCTAAACGCCACAACAATAATAATAATCGCCCCGACAATGCAGTATTCCTATCAACAAAAAGAGCCTAAGTCGTTTGTGTCTCAATACATCAAACTAGGCTGCGAAATGCTTGTGCAATCATAAACGGGTATGCATAATAAGAATAATGGGTTTAATATACTTAATGGCTACTATGACTGATAAAGTCTAGCTAGAGTCAATGATACGAGATACTGGTGCGCATGGCATGCCGCATAGCCTAGTGCAAATCTCAAGTCTGTGCGTCAAATATTACGTTATAATGAAGGGTAGCTCTCTTGAGAAACCTTATACAGAAGTATTAAGCGTTCTCCTGGCGTACCTCAAAGACAAGCAACGAGCTTAGAAAAGTGCAGAATGGTATAGGCAAAAAGCCCTCATTCGTGCATGCTCTACTCTCAATGGCACACAGACTAGAATTTACCCAATCAACTCCAGTTCTCAGGTATGTCGTGCAGCTTTTAACTAAAGCCAGCACCCATCGGAAACAATACCTTATAGTATCAGACTCCTAGTCTAGCATTATCTAATCCAGCAGAACACTAATAATTATAGGAAGCGGTACTGAACAATATGAATGCCAACCAATGCTTCGTGATCAACTTATCTTAACAACTAACATACATGGGTTATATCAGACCTTAACGCACAATACAACTGGCCAGCATGAAGCTGATTATGCAGAGTTAACCAGAGGGGATATAATATTAATAAAAGGTGGTGAAAGATATGGAAAATGAGAGAGATAGGCAGAGGAAAAGGTTTTCAGGTGCAGTGAGGGGGACAGGTATCAAAGGGATAAGTGGAATGCATTCTAGAAACCAGATCTGAGGGAGAGAGTAGCAAGAGAGCTGTATATATACTAGCACTGGCTCGCACCGCATAGACAAAGCGGTAACAATTCCTTCAGCCAATGGCAAAGAAGCCAGCCAAACATGACGTCACCAAGCATGGTAAAAAACTCCTCCAACCAATACCCAAGAGGCCAGCCAGCCGTGACGTCATCGCGCATGGCAAAAACACTACGCGCCTCCTCTCACTCTGTTCTACTCTCGCTCTCTCTCTCTCTCTCTCAAATCCTATCATTACTACTTAAGATAAAACATATACTTTGAAATTAAATATATAAAGCCTTGACATGGGTGAAAACAAAGAGCCTTTCTGGACTGCCCATGACACGAGCTTTCATATGAAATAAAGCACACAATAATACATCAACTGTAGCCACATCCACTGCCCTGGCAATCCTAGCAAGTCACTGTAGGACAAGCCATGCGGTTCTAACGGAGTGGTTAACGTCACACTGTCTAACAATAATCACTATCATCTCATTTGAGGTCAGCCCTAAGGTATCCAAAGATCGAGTGTGACACTCCATTTCGGCCCTAAATTTGGCTAACTTTTCTACCTTATATCTAGGTTCTGCCAATTTCATTAAGGCAACGACATGGGCCACCTTTAGTTATTCTCGATCACCATATGTGATTCTAGTAACTGCACTGCCTCTACATAACTTTCCCCCACTAACGCGAAACATTCTATTAAGTGAAAAGCCTCCCCTTCTAATTGACCCTTAAGATAAAGAAAGTTCCTTACATTATCCAAATCTGAATCATGTACGGTAGACTTAAACACGTCCCAGAACGCCAACCATTCTGTCAAGTGCCCCACAAACTTCGGCAAGTTCAGCTTGGGGAGATTCACTGAGCGCTGTGGGTCCGTGCGTCTGGCAGCGTTATGCTCACCCTCCTGTTTACCCGCGAGAGCTCGCTGTATCATACGCCGCGCACAAAACACAGTTTCGTCATACACAGAGCGGTTTTCACATTCGGTTGTTATCTCCTCTTCCCCACTCAAACTTGCCAATATTGTTTCGCTAAGAGCACTTATACGATCATAGGTATTTTGGAGGTTGTCCAATCTAGCTCCCAGGTCCTCAAGGGCTGTGGTAGTGGTGAAGGTTTCCATGTCAGATATGAGCCTATTCATAACCCCCCTTAGTCCAGCTCTCTGGTTCTTGAAAGCCTTATCTGTCCTTTTCCCTAACGGTTATTATGGTCCTATAATATTAGCTAAATACTCAACGAAATAATGAATAACCGTCAAGTTATTATGATACAGACTAGCCTAGGATGGGAAACACTGAGTAGCAAACTTAGATGACTAAAATTAGGGATACATTATAGTACTCACAAATTCATCCGGCAACACTCAATACTTAACCCTTTCACGCTCCTATGACGCAGAGGTCGCCAGATTAGCAATAATAAATAGAGCTCTCTCACTCCTACAATTACCTCTCCAAAATCAGTCTCCTGCCCACAGCCAACTCAAAGACAATTGCAGAGGTTGAAGCAACCAAACTAAAGGCCTCCAAATACCCCTGATGGTGACAAAGGCTCCAAAGCATCCCTAATAGGCTCAAATCAGCGCCAAGAATGTGAGAGGGTCAATAGGTCAACAATCAAACAAATGAGAGAAAAAAGTATAAAATAAAATAAGCCAGTCAGTGGTCTGATGTCTGAAAGAAAACATTATTGAGGAAAGATGATAGGAGGGATGCACGATTGCGGCAGGCGGAGAGACACTACCCCGGCGTCACGCTCCAGCCAACACTTAGTCAATCCTGCTAGCTTGTTATATAGTTGCGGGTTCGCATCTAGGTCGAGATGGACACCGTCCCTGTCTAGGTCTCTGATATTTAGTGTCACAGACAAAAAACGGTGGCGAGTATCTGGGGGCCAGCACCTCAGGATGCGGTTGACTGAATTGCGTATTGTCAGATACTCATCCGCTCTGAGGCCCCGTACTTGTGTCCAGCTTTCTAATGACACTATCTTAGTGTCGCCTCCCGTTGCCTGCTCTAGGTCCAGTGCCACCCGCCTAATTTGGTCGGCTAATTCCCTAGGTTGAACGCCGGGGCAGATGTCATTTCCGCCTATGAATAGATATGTGAGTTGGGGTCAGAATAACGTCAGTCGTCCCCACTCGTCCGATGCACGAAGCCGATCAATGTTGGCCCCAGGGACCCCGAAGAATGAAAAAATTAAAAGCCGATCCCCCCCGGACGCCCGGTACTCGACAGGTCCTTTTTCTGCTGCCCGTAGGCAATTGACATAAGAATGTCCAAAGACCGCAATACAGTCAGGTACCGGCGCTACGGCGGTAGGACGAAAATCAACCCCCATTCCACCTGGATCCCTGGACTTGCATGCCTGGCTTGTTTCCCTTACTCATTACTTAATTTGTGGTCTTGCTTAGATGTAAATTCCCAAGGTCTGGGCACCAATGTGATGAATGACAGGTAAAAGTTATAGAATTACTAGACTAAATCAAAGCTAAAGGTCAATCACATAAAAAGGGAATCAAATAATGTTGGGATTTAACTTACCAATCAATCACACAACACAGTAATGAGGTACGAAGCCGGTAAAAATGGTGGACAAGGTGATAATTAGGCTAACTCAAGGGATAGGAGGAAGGCACCATAGCTCATCCTTATTTAATGATAGATGGTTTTAATTAATCATGTACATGAAGGAAAAAAAGGCTTAGCTGTCAGTCGTAAGTCAGGTGAGAGCGTCGATTAAGATATGAAGAGTTGTTGTTGACTATTGTAGGCACTAAAGCACAGCTAACGAAAGTGTACTGATTCGGATGAAATCTACGTGAGCTCTGCCGTATGTCTCCCAGCACGGCCACCAGCAGAACGCTGCCGGCTCCAGGAAAAATATTGTACCGATATGATATGATACGATTGTCTAAGGTACTAATATATATATGGTAATCTACATATATCCTTCAATGACCCCATAAATATTATGATATAACATAATAGGTCTTTAATATAATATACCCTAACTTACGATAATCACGGTATGATATTTTTCCACCATCTGGTCTACCGTGCCAGACGACATGACATTCCTAACTTAAACACCTAGGAATAACCGTTATAGCCTAACTATCGTGATATCCACGATAGAGAGGATGAAAAGGAGTGGCCTCCTCCAAATACTAGGGATTTGGAGATAGAGTTAGCATTCTTCCTTGGAGTTAATGTTTTACGACATTTTGTTTGAGAACGGTCTGAGTCAGGGGAGGGAGCCCCGCCCCCCCCCCCCCCCCCCTCTCTTTATAGGCCCGCCTCACGAATTGGCGCGCTGTGATTGGTCGAGCCAGCCTCTGAGATTATAATGATGGCACTGGTGTAATAGACTTATTGCAAACCAGGAGAAACGGTCACACAAATGTGTGAGCGCGGCTTGCCCAGTTCTTGCTTGAAGCGACAATGGGGGCTTGTGATTGGCTGAACGGAAGGGTGTGGCAATGTTTTGGTATATGTCAGGAATGTCATACACAGCTGGTTTAAAGGGACGGTTCAATGCAACGTGTTGATTGACTGGCAGGATTCTTACTTTATTATATACAAAGAAAGCTCTGATAAAACACTGATTATTGTAATATCGGAAGAGTGAGACATATGCAACCTTGCGGCACGTATAGAGGATTGGTAGAGAATTAATAAGTGGCGGCGAGTTGATGAGACAAAATTCCTATATGATGTGCACATATTAAGGGAAAGAAGAGAATGGATTGGTGATGGTTACGGTGGTGATGAACAATGGAGTTGTTTATTGTTTTCCTTCGCTTGTTCACAGTAGTCTTTCTTAGCACAGTATTTCTTCAGTGGTCACGTGGTCAGGGTTCAGGGAGAGAGGCAATGTAAGCCAGGATCAGTGAATTGATTTTAAAATGTGTGATATATATCACCTGGTAACGAACATTGACAGAACAAGTGAGTTTTCGAACGAAGAGGTAGATAGAGAGATATATATTAAGGGGGAAAGATATATAGGTAAATATAAGGACATGGGGATGGGAGAGGGTTGGATTGTGCTCAAACAATGAAGTGTGACTATTCAGGCAAGAGAGAGAGAGATCAATGAACTTGTTTGTATCTTTTTTGTCGGGAGATTTATATATGTTTTAATTTCACTCCTTCCTTAATCGACCCCACTGCCATCATTACATTATCTTCTTCTTCTTCTGTCTCACTAATCCATAGCAGCCGACTAAAGAGACTACTGCCTTCGGCCTCCGTAACTAATATGGCTTGTCTAATTGTAATGATTGTACTGTACAAATTATCCAAGACCTTATTTCCTACCAATTGGAGGAGAAATGAATGAAACATGAGAAATAAAATGTAATGGAATAACATACAAGATGAAATTGAAAACTATGTTATTTGTGGGAGGTAATCATATATGTCAAACAGAAAATTTGGAAAACTGCCTGAATACATACAATTATGCAATGTAAAGTTATGCAAATTGTATTGTGGATATGTTGAGATACTTGTATACAAAATATGATGGATAATGTGGCAATAAAGTTAATTATTGCAATAATTTGACTAATAAAATCCCCCCATTTTTTTTTTTTTTGTACACAGAACAAACTTATTCCATCTAAAATAGTATTCTCTCTCTCTCTCTCACTGACTGATGCCTGGTGATGTGATAATGGCGTAGATGGAGTGTCAACCTTCATCATGTCTTTCTCCCTCCTTCAAATTGTACCCTTTCATGTTTTACTCTGCCCCTCGATTAGTTCCCTCATTAATTTACATTATTTTACCTTCTTTCCAATCGTATTATAATTATATAAATTAATACCATTCTCAAGGTTTGCAAAGTGTTTTTAATATATATTCATAATTCAATGTTTTAATATCTTTGTGTTTAAATTGGTTCTTCTTTATAGCTTGTAATCTCATTATCACCATCCTCTCAAAATAATATGTTGGTATATACAATAGAGCGTCTACGTGATCGTTGTATTACCTCTTATAACTAATTATATAACCAGTTTGTTATGTAGCATCAACAATATTAGTTATAGTATTGGATGATAATATGTTATGCATTTGATTACGGTTCACATTTAATATATTTGCAGAAATATACTTATATACAGTATTTTCATCATTAGTAGCTTTTGCTAAGCAACTATATTTATCCAATGAAATACGTTGAAAATATCTCCCCTTAATATACAATATATCTCTATCCTGAATGTATAGTTTGTATTTTTACCCGGACTAATGACATCACTTTTGCCATGTGATAATCCAAAATATATAAGATCACAATAGGTAAAGTTAGTGCCTGTCCCTCATGTAGTATGATGTCTTCGCTTCCGTTAATCCATTATATAAGAACATAAGAACATAAGAACATAAGAAAATGGGAGTCTGCAGAAAGCCGATTGGCCTAAGCAAGGCAGATCCCTGTCCCACACAACCCCAATTACAAAGCCCAATTATAGGCTCAACACTCTAATACCCTGAGGATCATCTTACCAAAACGGTTAGAGATTAACGCAGGATTACGGGGGTCTGCAGAGCGCTGATTGGCCCAACCCTGCTAATCCCCCTTCACACCCAACCATTCTCGTCCATATGCTTATCCAATTTTATCTTAAAGCTCCCTATCGTTTTTAATCCCACTATAGCACTTGGTAGTCCATTCCACCCATGTACAACTCTGTTACCAAACCAATATTTGCCTATATCTTTTCTGAAACGAAATTTATCTAATTTGAAGCCATTGGTACGAGTTCTTTCGCTATCACTGAGCTTTAGTACATTTGTCATGTCCCCTTTGTTAATCCCACTAACCCACTTGAACACCTCTATCATATCCCCTCTAACTCTGCGTCTCTCTAACGAATGTAAGCCTAATTTCTTCAACCTTTCTTTATACGGAAGATTTCTAATATTATGGATCATTTTTGTCATTCTACGTTGTACTCTCTCCAATGAATCTATGTCCATTTTGTAATAAGGACACCAAAATTGAACAGCATAATCCATATGGGGTCTCACTAATGACAAGTAAAGTTTTAAGATAACATCAGCAGTTCTGTTACTCACACTTCTTGAGATGAACCCGATAATCCTGTTTGCCTAGTTTCGAACGCTTATACACTGTTGTCTAGGCTTCAAATCATTGCTAACAAACACACCTAGATCTTTCTCACAATTCGAGTTTTCTAATTCCACATTAGCTAGTTTATATTTAACATTTGTATGCATCTTCCCTATGTTTGTTCAACAGCTTTGTTCACCTTATATATTTGTTTCATAAATATTACTTTACTCTTTGTCTTTCTCTATCGTCCCCCAGTCAACCCCTCTTACCCTCTTATCGGTCTCCATTTACACATACATTTTTATCTGAAGCCTAGGGAAGCATTAGCATCTATTCACTCCCTCCCGAACCTGTAAATGACTTGGCTGTTCACGTTACTGCTTTTACATATGTTTTACTACCATTATACTAAGTTTATACATAATGTTTTTCTTAATAGAATATATGTATATATACCGGACACGTTAGTTGCTGATGATTGGAATGACAGAACCAGTAAACTGGTAAGGATATTTAAATATGTATTTGGTCATAGATGAAACCAACACTATTTGTCAATAAGGAAAACCCGCTTCCGGAAACACAAAACCAACCCACATAGTAAAACAAACTTATGGCTCGCAGAACAAGTACTGTATAGACAAATATACACTATGGGGTTACTTGCAGGGACGGGGGAGGTTGGTAGATGTAAGGGAATGTGACGTCCGTAAGGATTACATGGAAGATTAACAAAGGATGTGATGAGTAAGGAGAAGTGTATCATGTTGGTGTGGCCTCCAACCTTCAGTATTAATAATTTGTGTGAGGTGGTTTTAAATTAAGAATGCTCTCTCTGTAGCTACCCAGAGTGTTTCTTCCAAGAATGACAGTGTCCATTATTTTCTACTGTTTTGGTTTTGCTTCCTTTTCAAATTTCATTGTTTACATTATTGGTGATGCCGACTGTTGTTTCGATGCCTTTTGATCTGGCTTCTGTTGTTGTGTCACCGGTGTCGTGTGTGTTGCTTCCTCTGGTATGTGTTAGTATTTATGTTGCTTTGTTCTTTCCATGCTCTGTCTTGATGCTGTTATTGTTGGTGTTGTTGATTTATTTCATGTGGGTCTTCCCTGTTGGGTTCATAAATGATGGATGAGCCTTTATAGGTGGTAGGTGATTTGATGTCAATAGTTGGTCAAACATTACGTTGCAGGACCAGAGGGATCACCTTGTACAAGTCTTGCCTATTGCCTGACAGTTGAACGGATCATATTGTCTTAAAGATACTAACTTCTGTTAAAGTTTTATGTCCAATCGAGGATATAATTATGTTCTTAACCACCCTATGGTTATCATAATGCAATTACAACTTATACTCAATTTACGGATATATTTTCTTCTGCATGAAAATATATAATTATATTAATACTTATTTATTATATATAAACTGGTTGCTCTAATATGTAATACTTGCATTATGAAAGGTCAGGATGGTTACGAACATATGTACACGACCGTAAGATTATTGTATTTGATGTGTTCACCCTAACTCCAATCAATCTCTTTTAGTCCCTCTCCCACACCATTAGCCTCCAGTTTTAGGTATATCATCCTTCACGTTTAAAATTAAAAATCAATATAGGTAGGCCAATATTTTTCGTGTTACTCTCCCTCCACACAATCTCCGCAATACTCCCGTCCCTTCCTATCCCGCTTCTTCTCTGTTTTTCCCTTCTCTTCCCTTTATCGGCAACACTTTTTCTCCCGAAAAAGAGAGAGAGAGAGAGAGAGAGAGAGAGAGAGAGAGAGAGAGAGAGAGAGAGAGAGAGAGAGTACAAAGGAGTACAAAGGAAATCAAGCAACAACAGATCTAGTGACCCTTCTAGGCTGCTTGTCCTCCAAAACACTGAGGATCAAGTGTCCAAACAGTGGTTTAGAGTGGGTAAGGGAACATTGGAAAGGGAACTACTGCCCTGCCACGAACGTGGCAGGACTAGGAAGTAAGTAGGGGACATATGGGTTAGTAACTGAGGGGAGGATAAAGTTATTCATTTACAAACGTAGTCAGTCGCGGGTTTGATGCGAGATATTTGTCTAGGCGGAATTTAAATGAATCAACGGTGCTGCAGTCTATAAAGTCTCGGGGAAGCCCATTCCACAAGTTGACAACTCGATTGAAGAAGAAATTCTTAGATTCGTGCGAGTTAAAAGATTTACCAATAATTTTGCAACCGTTTCCCCGCGTGTAATTAGATTGGTCGATAGTGAAGTACTTACTACAGTTCATATTGTCGATGCTTTTGATGATTTTGAACACTTGAATTAAGTCGCCTCTTAATCTGCGCTGGGTTAAAGGAAATAGATTTAATTCTCTAAGACGCTCTTCGTATGGTTTGTTCTTTAGGCTAGGTATCATTTTGGTAACTCTACGTTGAACTCGTTCTAGCTTGTTTATATCTTTTTGGTAATAAGGGCACCAGGATTGAACGCAGTATTCCAGAAGAGGGCGGACTAAGGAATTGTAAAGGGTTAGGATAACTTCTTTGGATTTATGCTCAAATGACCTGCCTATAAAGCCAATTATTTTGTTTGCCTTCTTAACAACTTCTGAACATTGTTGACTCGGTTTTAGGTTACTCGATATTGTTACTCCCAGATCAGTTTCTCTGTTTACATTCTTAAGCTGAGTGCCATTCATCGAATAGTTTGCTTTCTCATTTAGGTATCCGACATGTAGTACTTTACATTTATCCGCATTGAAACTCATTTGCCAAATTTGGGCCCAACATGACAATTTATCTAGATTGTGTTGCATATCGTCAACTTGTTCTTTTGAGAGTACGCTATTTGCAATTTTTGTATCGTCAGCAAATTTTGAGATTGTGCAGGTGAGACCCTCATCTATGTCGTTGATGTAAATTAGAAAGATAATTGGTCCTAGTACCGATCCCTGGGGTACCCCGCTACTTACATTGGTCCATTTAGATGCCTTACCGTTTATGACTACCATTTGCTTTCTGTTGCTGAGCCAATTTTCTATCCATTTCAACACACCGTCTTGTATTCCATGCGCTTTTAGTTTTAGCAGTAAACGTTTGTGGGGAACTTTGTCAAAGGCCTTTTGAAAATCAAGGTATATAATATCTACAGCTTTACTCTCATCGTAGAGGTTGAGGATATCGTGGAAGAAGTCTAAGAGGTTTGTTAAACAGGAACGTTTTTTACGAAAGCCGTGTTGAGTATCTTTAAGTATGTTATTTTCCTCTAAGTGATTTACGAGTCTGTCTCGTATGACCGTTTCTAGCATTTTACATACAACTGAGGTTAAGCTAATTGGACGATAGTTACTGGGTAGGGATTTGCTGCCTTTTTTGAATATCGGTGTTACGTTGGCTAGCTTCCACTGATCGGGCATAGTTCCAGACTGCAAGGATTTATTGAATAGTAATGTCAGTGGTTTGGAGAGCTCATTCTTAGCTTCCTTTAGAACTCTAGGCGAGATTGTATCAGGTCCTGGCGTTTTATTTACCTTGAGTTTATCTAAACAATTCAATACTTCTCTCTCTGTAACGGTGATATTGCTTAGAACATCTGAATTATCAATCTGAATCGGCGATGGTGTAGGGATATCACTGAGGTCTTCTGTTGTAAAAACTGATGCAAAGAAGGTATTGAGGGCATTACTCATTTGTACTTCATCTTTGGTGTAATCTCCTTGTTCATCGACTAACGGTCCAACAGTTGAAGTAACTACTTTTTTCTTTCTGATATAACTATAGCATTCTTTCGGGTTTGTTTTACTTTGATTTGCAATATGTAACTCTAAGGTCTTTTTACTTTGCTTAATTAACTAAGAGAGAGAGAGAGAGAGAGAGAGAGAGAGAGAGAGAGAGAGAGAGAGAGGGTGTGTGAAGGGCTTCCTAAGAGTAGAATTATAAATATGAATAGGAGAACAAGGAATAATGAAATAAGAATGTTAAACAAAGTAGAAAATGAGTAGATATCACACACAGAAACATAGGGAGTGGGGAGGAGAATAATACTGTTAAACAAAACAGGAATTGTGTCGGCGAAAACACAGATTTGACGATCCAAGTACACATTCAAAATACATTAATATAAGCGGTTTAGGAGGGCGGGGAACATGTATTGTACAAAGTATATTGTAAGGGTTTAATACAGAGAGACACAAACATGTGAATTCGCTAATGTTTTGCTATGAAAGTAAGATTAAAATATGTTGTATTTTGTTCTACATCAATATACAAATAGTTGACAACAGGGATTTTCTAAGGTTAGAGGTGTAAATGCATTTATTCCAACATAAGTAAAACAGCAATGGCAATAGGTAATGTAGCATATGGACAAGTATATACAACTTTATAACGTTTTTTGCATATTGTATCTATGTACATGAAGGAGACATGAGGCAAAGCTGCCTGCAACAAGTGTTCCTCCCAAGCTTGACAGAGTGATAGAGAGCCAATATCAAGATACGTTAGAGGTAATTTAGGTGTGTTGGAAAGATGTGTGGTGTGTTTAAGTGTAGTGAAATAAATAGGAGAAGGTGTTTGTGATAGTTGTAGGTGAAGCACAACTAAAAACAGTGGAGGAAACCAGGCAAATGATAAAGGAGTTACAACAACTGCTTAACCCTCCTTGCCCGGGCAGCCTTTCTAAATGACAGCGCACGTATCCGGGTGATCTGGCTGAAAATCAACACACATAAACAAAGGCCTATATCAGTTATTACAATAGCTACAATATTCAAGCACACGTCATAATGTAGTCCTAACCTTGTTGTGTAGACTGGTGTTAAGGAGAGCTCTCTAGCTCAACTGGATCAGGAGTTATGGCGATTTTAGTGGAGGTAACATTTGGCAAGTATTTACCTAGACGCGTCCGAACGCTCAACTGCGGCCCCGGCTACGACGCACTAGCCTACTGCACTCGTCGCCCCACCTGCAATTATGCCGGGAAGCGATTTGAGTGGTTATTGTTTATTCTGTCATTTATTATAATTATTGATATTTTCACTCAGTTATTTTTATGAAGTTATTTTTGTGTCTCACTTGTACTTTTATCAACTCTGCGAAGCAGAGTGGTATCGTACACACAGGTCCCGCCCGTATACTGTGCACCACAATTCAGCTTGTCCGTCGTCGTCGTCCGTCGTCGTCGTCGTCGTCCGTCGTCGTCGTCTGTCGTCCGTCGTCCGTCGTCCGTCCGGAATCTCCTCCTAGACCGTTCAATGGATTTTCACCAAATTTCACAAGTATATTCATTTGGTCAATGTGAAGGTCATTCGAAAAGAAATGTTCAATTTAACTTAAAGGTTAAGATCAAAGGTCAAGGTTAAAAATAAGGTCAATATTTCATGTGTCTTAGTTTTTACTCAAATTTCTTAATTTTCACTATACAAGTTACTAGTAACCTCGATATCCTATTGACCAAATTTTAGATAAATATTCTGAAGGGTAAGGTCAAAAGTCAAGGTCAAAGGTCAAAATATTTGTTTTACTAGTATTTCTTATATTAACTGTTAGATGCTCACTAAACTTACCATGTATATTCGGAATACTTAGGGCACGGTCATACAAGCAACTAAACAATTCCATATGAAAGGTCAAGTTCACAGGTCAAGGTCAAATAAGAGGTCAATATGCTAATTTCATTACTTTTCATGCAAACTTCACAACATTTGGCAATATAGTTGCACTTTAAATAAAAAGGAAATTAATAAATTTTGAGACACATATCATGAAGGTCAAGGTCAAGGTCAAAGGTCAATGTCAACTATATAAATACATATGAAACTAACTGATGGGTTTTAATGAAATTAGTCATGCTTATTTGATTTTCCTGGGCAATGTCAATGAAAACTATGTTTTACTCTTACATAAAGGTCAAGGTCACAGGTCATGGTGAAAGGTCAACATATACAATTTATTTTTAGTTTTTATTCAAATGTCTTCATTTTCAGTTTCCAAGTTACTGGTAACATTGACATCGTATTTCACAAATTTTAGATAATTATTCTAAAGGGTAAGGTCAAAGTTCAAGGTCAAAGGTCAAAATAGTATTTTTACTAGTATTTTTCATACTAACTGTTAGATTATCACTAGGCTTATCATGTATATTCGGAATACCTAGGCCATGGTCATACAATAAACTATTCTATTCCATATGAAAGGTCAAGGTCACAGGTCAAGGTCAAATAAAAGGTCAATATGATATTTTCTTTACTTGTCATGCAAACTTCACAACATTTGTGAGATAGCTGCACTTTAAGTGAAAAGGAAATTAATAAATGTTGAGACATATAAAGGTCAAGATAAAGGTCAAAGGTCAAGGTCAACTATTCTCTTAATATATATGAAACTAACTGATGTGTTTTAATGAAATAAGGCATGCGCATTTGATGTGCATTGGCAATGTCAATGCAAACAAAAATGAACTACATAAAGGTCACAGGTCAAGGTCAAAGGTCAACTTTTATTATTTATTAAAAAAGTACTCAAATATTAGAAAAATGGCTGTGTTATGGCTTATTACTTAAATATGGCCTAATATATATCAAATTTCACATAAATATTGTAATAGTTAAGGTCAGAGGTCAAGGTCAAAATAAGAGTATTTGTCATTTTCCCTAGACTCCTCCTTGACTGTTTAATGTATTGTCATAAAATTATACATGCAAATTCAGTTGGTCAATGCGACGACCATCCAAATGTATGTATTTTACTTTTGATCAAAGGTCAAAGGTCAAGGTCACAGTATATGATCACTATTTGTTATCAATTAGTTATTATACAAATTAGGCTACACCACATTCATAATGCTAGTTAATACCAACATTGCTGTTAAGCTAACTAAATCCTTGATAAGAAATTCTAATGTCTAAGGTCAAAGGTCAAGGTTAAAGGTCGATATATGATTTTTACTAGTATTTCTTATTTAATGTAGGATTCACAATAGGCATATCATGCATATTCAGAATGGCTAGAGCAAGGTCTTACAAGAATAAGCATAATTCCATTGGATAGGTCAAGTTCACAGGTCAACGTCATATATAAAATCAATATGCTAATTTCTTTACTATTCATGTAAACTTCACAACATTCGTTGAGACAGTTGTGCATTAAGGGAAAATTAAAATGTTAAATTTTCAGACATCATGAAGGTCAAGATGAATGTCAAAGGTCAAGATCAACTATTCCTTTAATACCTCTGAAACTAACTGATGATCTTTAATGAAATTTGACACACTTATTTGGTATTCTAGTTACATCAAAGAAAACAAAAATATAATTCTACATAAAGGTCAAGGTCACAGGCCAAGGTCATAAGTTAACCTTCATCATAAAATAAATCAATTTTCGATAAGCTGACGACTGTTGGTTGCATTTGACTTAAATCACATATAATTCAATCATATATATATATATATATATTATAATACTTAAGGTTAAAGGTCAAGGTAAAAGAACAAAAGAAGAGTATTGATAATTGTCTTTAACCCTCTCACGTCCTGACGCAATTTTTGAGCCTATTAGGGATACTTTAAAACCTTTGTTACCGTCAGGGGTATTTATAAACCTTTAGCTTATTTACTTCAACCTCAGCAGTTGTCTTTGAGTTAGCTGTGGGCAGAAAACTAATTTTGGAGAGGTAATTATAACAGTGAGAGTATTCTATTTCTTATTGTTAATCTGGCAACCTCTGCGTCATAAGGATATGAGAGGGTTAAACTCTTCCTAGACTGTTTAACCCGTTGTGTACCGGTGACGTCTTTTTCATTATATTCTAGCTATAATTAGACGATTTTGTGGAGCTTATGAAGGATCTGTGGTTGTAAAAAGGGTTAAGATAGTTGAAAGCCTGCTACTTTTATGGAGGCCCTTCATAAACTAAATAAAATCGTCTTAGTATCCAGTATGAAATGAAACCGACAGAACTGTACTGAACGGGTTACGTATCGTCACCAAATTTTGGTGGCAAATTTGGTTGGTCAATGCAACGATTGTCCATTTTGTTTTCTTTGTTATTCAAAGGTCAAGGTGAATGGTAAAGGTCACAGATTATGGTCACTATTTCTTTCTTATATATATTTTATATACCGATATACTGTATATATATATATATATATATATATATATATATATATATATATATGTATATATATACTGTATATAAACCTATTTTACCTAAGAGATTCAATACTACTTGCATAATTATAGGTCGCAGAGTTGCGTATGTATTTTTATTTTATTTTTTTTTTGCTAATGCGAAAACTGCACACCTACTTTATTTTTATTATATTCTTAGTGTCACATTCACTGGACTATGATAATTGATAGTGCTTTTTCACTTTTATTTATTGTTAGGTAAGCTATAATATATATTTTAGTGTCATTATCACTTGTTCATATTGTTATGAAGGCACTTATTATTAGTTATTTGTGTCTCTTTCACTTTTACTCAGTTTTATCAACGCTGCGAAACAGAGTGGTATCGCACACACAGGTCCCGTCCGTATACTGTGCAGTACGATTGTCCAAATTTGGTGTTTTTGTTATTCAAAGGTCAAGGTGAATGGTGAAGGTCACAGAGTATGGTCACTATTTCTCTTATATATATTCTAAATTTGAATTACACCATATTCAAAATGCTACAAAATAATGTTACGCTGACCTTATTATAGATCAATATTCCAATGGTTAAGATTAAATGCGATCATAAATGTAATTATATATGTATACTCCCAGGCGGACATGAACCACCAACAGTCAGGACGAGTGTCTATGCTTTAATCCACTGCACAAGAGTATCCTCTATAACGCTGTGGTATAGTGGATTAAAGTATGGGCACTTGTTCTGACTGTCGGTGGTTCAAATCTGGCTGTGAGTATAAAAACATTTAGTATATATACAGTATATATATATATATATATATATATATATATATATATATATATATATATATATATATATATATATATATATATATATACCGATTTTACCTAAGAGATGCAATCCTACTTGCAGAATTCTATGTTGCAGAGTTGCGTATGCATTTTTTTTTTTTTTTTTTTTTGGTAATGCAAAAACTGCACACCTACTTTATTATTGTTTATAGTGTAACTCGCATTGGACTAGGATAATTGATAGTGTCATTTTCACTTATTTATTGTTAGGTAAGCTATAATATATATATTAGTGTCACTTTCACTTGTTCATATTGTTATGAAGGCACTTATTATTAGTTATGTGTGTCTCTTTCACTTTTACTCATTATTTTATATTATTATTAGCCTACATTTTAGTGTAACTTTCACTGTCATTGTCACAGGCACTTCAATATTGGACTAGAGTGTGAAACTAGTTGAAGCACTGTCCAGCGCACAGTGCCACTTCACACTTGAAGCATTCCCATGTGGTTTTTGTGGCTTTACGGGGTCTGCGAGTTGTTTGGCTACACACATGGCACCTCTTCTGACTCCTAGCATTACCACCTGGTACTTTGGGAGGAAGGGGGTGGAGCTGGTGCTTCCTGAAGTAATCGGCACATGCTGTGCGGTCCAGCCGGCCTGTTCCTTGTAGTGGTCTCCCGGCTGTAGCATGTTTTCCCAGGAACTCAAGTATCACCTGCTTGTTGAACTTGCGCAGGGACTTGTACTTCTTGGCTCCGGGAGTATTCAGTCGGTAGATATTGTAGGCATTGAGGGCCGACATATCTACCATATGCAAAACAAACTTCTTGTACCACCTGCAAGATGTTCACAGGCAGTTGATGAAGCCCATCTGCATGTCGCACTTATCGATGAGACGCATGTTGAGACTATAGTCCAGGACAGCAGCTGGTTTCTGGACGGGGTTTTTGGTCTTCTTGTCCACCTTCTCTGTGGCGACCATCTCGGCTTTGTGGCATGTGGTGAGGAGGTTGACCTTCCTCTGGTCATGCCAGTGGACAGAGAGGATGGGGCCACTCTTCTTGTGGAAGACCTCCGTCTTCTTGGTCTTGGTCGGGTACACTGGCATGCCCTTCCTCTTTGCCTTGACTGTGCCGACAGTCCCGGTCTTGCGGTCATGGAGGTACTTGGTGAGGATGGGTGATGTATAATAATTGTCTGTGTACAGGATGTGGTTCTTGTGGAAGTGTTTCTCCATCATCTTCTGTACGACAGCGCCGCCAAATCCAATGTCGGGTCAGTTACAATCTGACCAGCACTGCCGCTGTAGACCACAAAGTCCAGCACATACCCTGCCTTGCAGTCGCAGAGGACGAAGAGCTTGATGCCGAAACGGTGTCTCTTCGACGGGATGTACTGTCGGAAATGCAGCCTACCACGGAACGGGACCAGAGGCTCGTCGAGGCACATCTTCTGGAATGGAATCAGGTAGGTGGTAAACCGATGACGTATCATGTCATACAGCTTCCTGATTTTCCATAGCCAGTTGGGAAGGTGGACTGCCATGTTGTTGGTCAGGTGGAGATACGACAGGATGTCAAAATGCCTGTCCCTGGACATGTATTTTCCGAATGCTGGAGTTGTGATGAGGTCGGCAGTTATCCAGTAATCGGCCAGTGCATGTTTCCTGACGTGTGTCATCAGCATAGTCAGTGCCAGAAAAACATATATTTCTTGCACAGTGACAGGTCGCCATTCCACCATCTTGGCACTGGTTTTCCTGCCAAGAAAGTTTGCACAGATGCTGTGATGGTTGCTGGTTTCCTCCACCAGGTAGTTCATGACCTCGTTGTCATAGAAGCCACAAAAAAGTTCACTGGGGGTTGCATCTGGGCCACAGGGATTTGCTGCTGTCACCCCTGAGCCAATCTGCTTCTCGTCAAAAACATGACAATCTGGCTCGAAATCTGGCCCATCTGTCCAGACAAGCAACTCCGATGAGCGCGCATGCGCAGGCACACACCCAAGACCCATGCGCACGCCCACGCCCACGCCCAGGGCCAGTGGCAGCGGCATCGGCAGACTGAGCCGCACGCCCACGACCTCGCCCTCGAAATCGTCGTGTTGGTCTCTCCTCTTCTTCTTCCACATCCTCTTCCTCCTCCTCAGGTGATGTCAGGTCATCTAGGGCAATGTTGAGGTCGTCAACATCATCTTCGGGGGACAATTCTGGCGAAGAAGTGACCGGGCATCGGCGGCGTGGGGGGCGGGAAGCTGCGGGGGTGGAACAATGGGAGCCTCAGCCTCGGGAGTTGGACTCCTGTTGCAGCGAGTCGAGGGCTTCTCGACTACAAATAATGCTCTTCGATGAGATGAGTGCTGTGGCACACTGTGGGAGGACAATGCCGCACCACTAGTACCACTTGAAGAGGCCCTTTGCTCATCCTGAGGGAGAGATGAAGCCGAGGGCTATGGGTAACCTGCACGGTGTCCTGGGTCAAGGCGTCAGGACAAAGGAATGCGGGTGGTCGCTAGGCCAGGGTCGGTGTCATTGTCACAATCACTTTTATCGGCTTCCCTTGCTTCTTCTGATGCCCTGCGTGCTTTTTTAGCTGCACTTCTCACCAATGTTTTTTTTTTTTTTTTTTTTTTTTTTTTTTTTTAAAGAGACAATGAACGGAGGAAGGAAAAACACAGATAAAACAAAAAGGTCCATGTGCCTAAAGGCATCCTCCATTCATAAAATATTTGTAACAACTGGATTTAAACATTTGTAGATTGTAAGTTTGTGGAAAGCAATTCGAGGGAAGTGAATTCCAAAGAGTAGTAGCTCTGGGGATAAATGAATTCTGATAAGCAGAAGTTATGCATTGTGGAGGAGAAAGTGTAAATTCATGGGCGCTCTCAGCTGCCCTAGTTCTACGGGGAAAGATGTGGAGAGGCGGCACAATTGAAGCAAGTTCCTCGGAACAATTGCTGTGAAAATATCTGTAGAATAATGCAAGGGATGCAACGTTTCTTCGTATGGATAATGTAGGAAGGTCCTGTGTGATTGCAGGGTTATTGATTAATCTAATAGCTTTATTTTGAATTTTGTCCAACTGCCTCAATGCAACCACTCCACTCCCACCCCACAGAGGTGAACAGTAATCCATCTGAGAACGCACATGACTTTTATATATTACGGCCAACTGCCCGTCAGTGAAGAATTCTCGAACTCTGTACAGGAGTCCCAGTTTTTTAGAGGCATTCTTAGCAATGCTTCTAACATAATGTGTCCAGCTCAAGTTAGTAGTTAATGTTACACCGAGAATGTCAATACTAGGGGAAGTGGGAATATTTACATCATTAAAAAATATTTGGGAGTCAGTGAGATTCTGTCAGTTAGAACATTAAATGTACTTGGTTTTCTGTGCATTAAAGGAAACTAGATTCTCTTGTCCCCGCTTCATTAATTCTAGAAAGGTCCTGGTTCAGAGTAATTGCAGTGATTATTTTTGAATTTATAAGATCGGGTTGGGTGAAAGAATTGGTAAATGTGAAGGAACTGTGGAGTGTTGAGTAATCTGCATAGGAATGTATTGGATTATGAGTGGTAGATATGAGATCATTGATATGAATGAGGAACAGAGTTGGGGCCAAAACTGATCCCTGGGGAACACCAGCATTTATTGAGTGAAAACAAAAGTATTTTGCCCACTTTCAAGGGCGTAGGAGCAGGCAAAGGGGAAGGGGAAGTTCCCCGGGACGGCCTAGGCTGACCTAGCAAAGATGGCGGCGGGGAAGGCCTAGACTCAAGCACACTCGGAAGTTCTATTTCACCTTCCTTCACCACTTCTACATCAGGGGACTCACTACTTTCTCCTCCCTCAAATAAATCAACATTATCATACCCTCAAACCCCACAAAATCATCATCTTCACTCGCACTAATGAATTGTTCTTTGTCGATCAAGCTTTCGCCACTGCTTTCTTCGATCAAGATGGCAAAAAGTTCTCTCTCTATCGCACTATCACTCAATAAAACCTTTGCTTTCTTACGTTCGGGCTTTTTCTCGCTTGCAACAGGCGTCGATGTAGCTAGCAGGGTAGCAGTGGGGCTCGCAGGAGGCTGCACAGAATCGGATGCGTCTGAAGATTTTTTTTTGCTGTAACTCGCTATGGTGGGCACGTACAAACTGATAATGGTAGTAGTTGAGGCTTGGTGGCGCAGCGATCGCCCCTGCAAAGGAAATGTTTGCCGTGCGGATTTAAAAGCACGCTTTCAAGCATATGGATTTTAAAATGACACCCGAGCTCCGGCCCCTTGGCCGCACTGTCATTTTAAAATGACACCCGAGCAGGAAGGGTTAACATATGCCTATGTGGCCTCCACTGGGTACTGCCTAGCTTGATTGGTGCCTACAATATCCTCAATATGAATTAACCCTAATACTATACGATGATACATTTATTGTTTATCTGTTTTCTGGTTGTTAACATATGATTTGTTTCAGATTAAGAAGGGTATATGGAAGTCACAGGGATAATTGAAATAGTCTTTTCTCTTCTAATTTATTAATTATGCTGTTCAAGAAAAAGATAGGCAAGTAAGTTGTGACATTATATGGTACTGAAATATATCTAACTCCTTGTGAATAATAGAGTCCAAGTTAACCATAGCCCTAATATTATCACCAGTACAACTGTACTACTATGAACAAAAGTATTTTGAAAACTGCGTTTATGATCAGCTGGTGCATGGCAGCAGGAGCGGCTAATCTCTATTAAAATCATGTAGGTAAACAAATGACCACCAAATATGCACGGTCTTCACTTCATGCACATGACTACAAACAGTAATAGCAACAGCAATTTAATCGATCAAGTTGAGGAAAGTGCACCAAATGACATTGCCGAACCAGGTTAAGAAAACAAATGCGGCATTTTGAAAGAAATGGAAAGCCTTCGAGTGCCGGATCTAAAATACCCCCATTGGCCAGACCCCTGGAGATGGCTCCCTAAAATGCCCTGGATCACTATCTAGTTCTCTATCTATCGATTTATGCAACATCCGCGAACTTTTCTTTAACTTCCTCCTTGTAGAACACCAACTCTCTTCTACCAAACCCGACTTACTTTTTCTCACCAAAACATAGTTGTCTAAGGCAACAGACAGCAAACCCTTCTCTGTATCCTCCTACTAACTCTATCCTCAATTCAAAGCCAAAGATGGATTTTGTGTGTATGTATGCAGCAACCTTTCTTGCTCTTGTGTTCCAAACTTTGACTCTTCTAAATTCTCAATTCTCTGGCTTAAGCTACCTTGTCACTCTCTCATTAAATATACAGTATCTGTGCTGTTTATGTCTCCCCTAAATTCTACTGACTATCCAAAACTCTTGGCTATCTTACTTCTAAAGTTGAACACATTCTATCCATCTCTCCCTTCTTTGAAATCTCCATCTTAGGAAATTTCAAAGTTTACAACCACCAATACCTCTCTTCTTATTTCACTGACCAACCTGGTGAACAAGCCTACATCTGTTCTATTCTAAATGACCTAAAGCAGTTAGTTCAGTACCCCACCCGTATCCCGGATTGCCCTGGAGAACAGTCTCACATTCTCGACAAATTTCTAACCACTAATCCTTCTGCTCTTTGATTTCCCATGGAATTATTTTTGCTTCCGCGGCCGGGGACCCTCAGAGAGTGCCGAACGCATTACTAAGGTAATCCTTTCGGGCATGGAAGCATACACCCCATTTTCTTTCATCAATAACAAATGCTCTGAAATTTTCAACTCTAGCTCTTCACAAGTTTTTTGGTACCTAGCCAAAAAACCTCTCAAACAATTTCACTTCCTCGTCCTTCCCTCCTTTTGTCCAATCTGATGGTACCCCGATCACCTCTTCCTCTGACAAAGCTGAACACTTTGCTCAAACGTTCTCTAAAAACTCCACCTTGGATGATTCCGGCGCTACTCCTCCCTCTCTACCCCCCTCACACTTACTTACTTTTTGTTATGTGTATGAAGGAGACAAAATGCAGGCTGTCTGTAACGAGTGTCTCCCCAAAGCTAAAGGAGAGCCACATTTTAGGGACGTTGGGGTTAAAATGCCTGAACATACAAAAGTTTAATGAAATCTAAGTCATAGGATGAAGGAAAAATTGGTTGAGGGAGAGAGTACCTGACTTCACTTGTTGAGTAAAAGAAAGACTGAGAAAATGTGTGTATTCTTGAGTTAGAGAGCTGAAAAAAATAGTAGTGGGACTGTGTTGAAAGGCGGGTGCCCTGCACTCGCCGCAAGAGAGGGGCTATGCACTGAGAGATATCTGAAGAACACTGATTTTTGTAATAGCGACAAAGGAGTGAAATATTTGCAATATTGCGGCATGTAAAGCGAGATTGTTGGAAACAAGTAGGAGGAAGTGAGTTGATGAGGTGAAATGCTTTTGATTCTACTCATTCGAGAAGTGTGGTAGCTCCCCACGCATGCGAACATTACATGATGTACTGTGCCCCTATACAGACTAAGAGGCATGCATAGCAAATATACAGTATATATATATATATATATATTCATATATATATATATATATATATATACTGTATATAACAATAACCTTTATGAACTACTATAATTCCTACTTGCGTGACATTAAATCAAATATGTGTGCCTAATTTTGTAAAAACTCATCAATTTTGTTTTGAGATAAAAAGGTAATAATTGACACTCACTTTTGACCCTTATATTGAGCTATATTGTAAATAGGTGAAATTGAGTATTTTCATTTAAAGCGCCAATATCTTGGCTAATTATATGAAGTATGAATGCATAGTAAACACAAATAATATATCAACCCAGTATTTTATACCTATGATCTTGACCTTTCTGTAGCAATTATATTTTGCTTGCTGTGACCTTGTACTAGGCTCTCTGAGTATATATAGTTAATATAGTGATAATATAAGTTAAAATAAGATATATTAAGATCATAATGCTGTTTCCAATTGGGGTAGAGAACACCTTGTTGCATTTAATGCTTCCAAGACCAAATTTATCCATCTTACTACCCGTCAGGACCCTCCAGAGGACTATCCCTTATTCTTCAACAATACAAAAACCATTCTTTCATCGTCTCTCAAAATTCTAGGTGTCTCTTTTTCTTCTGCTCTCACTTGGAAGGACCATATTACCAGTCTTGCTTAAGCAGCCTACCAGAAGCTGGGTGTGCTCTACCGCCTCAAGGGGTACTTTACCCCTGCACAGCTTCATGCTCTGCACAGTGCGTCCTTGTATTGAGTATTGTGCACATGCGTGGGGAGGTTCCTCTCACACCGCACTCCTAGACAAAGTAGAAAGGAAAGCCTTTCGTATCATTAACTCCCGTCCACTCACCAACTCTCTGCAATCTCTCTCTTCGCCGCAATGTTGCATCTCTCTCGCTATTTTATCGCTACTACAATACTCAGTGTTCCTCGGAGCTTTCCCAGTGTATATTACCTCTTCTACGTAGGGTACGTAGTGCCCGCCTTGCAACACAATCCCACTCCTACTCAATGCAACTCTCCAACCCAAGAGTGAAATGCTATTCTCAGACTTTCTTCTATTCAACTGCTGAGCTCTGGAACACTCTCCCAGAATCAGTCTTTCCCTCTTCCTATGACTTAAATTGCTTATAAACTCCGTGTAACCAGGCAATTTAGATCGAACGTCCCTTGATTTTGGCCCAGTCACTCTTTCAAAACTAGGGGAGGCACTCGCTGAAGGCAGTTATGCCTTTTGTCTCCCTCATTCACATAAAACAAAACAAATATGATGTAGTGACCATATTCGTTGACTTTGACTATGACAAAAACTTATAATATAAATCAAAATCCTTTTGGCTGATCATCACATTGATCAACTGGATATACCTATGACATTGCATGACAATACATTAAGCAGCATAGGACCAGTTTATGAGAAAATCAAGAATTGGCCTTTGATCTCGACCTTTGACCATAACTGTAGAATGTAATCATTATATTTGTTTAACTAATTTAATAAGTTGACTTGATGAATAAAATATACGTGCTTAATTTAATTTAAATCTTTAAGTGATTGGAGAAAATAGCGATTGACCTTGACTTTTGACCTTTACCGTTACTTGTATGATATTTAAAAGATAATTGATACATTATATTTCGCGCAAGTTGTTATTATCTCCTCATTGCATTGTTTCTTGCTGGCGTTGGTTTAGATATTCCGAATATGTAGGAATTTCCTAAGAGTATGTGCTCCAGGCCCTACACTCGGCCCACCAGGGCGTCTCCCAGATGTGCTCACGGGCGGAGTCCTCATTCTTCTGGCCAGGCACGACTCCAGCCATCATCGAGATGCGGGCACACTGTTCACCCTGCAACCGTATGGCACCTTCACAGCCGAGTGCGCCTCCAACCCCTCCCGTCCAGCCGGCCTATCCATTCCAGTGCATTGTCTCCGACTACTTCCACTACCGTGGCCGGAACTACTTGGTAGCAGTGGACAGATACAGCAACTGGCCTATTGTGGAGGAGGCTACTGATGGCGCCGCTGGATTAACCAGTGCCCTGCGCCGCATCTTTGTCACCTATGGCATCAGTGATGAGCTGACATCGGATGGCGGCCCGGAGTTCCGGTCCAGCAAAACAACAACATTCTTACACAATTGGGGCGTGGCCCACCGCATGTCATGCGTTGCCTTCCCACACAGCAATTGCCATGCAGAGGTGGGGGTTAAATCCGTGAAACGCCTGATCACAGGCAACACCAGCGCTGACGGCAAACTGGACACTGACAAATTCCAACGGGCCATACTCCAGTACCGCAATACCCCCGACCGTGACACGCATATCTCCCCTGCTATGTGCATATTCGGACGGCCCATAAGAGACTTCATCCCCATCCATCCAGGCAAATACCAGCCACACTCAACATGGTGGGAGACCCGTCTCTCTAGGGAGGAGGCGCTGCGTAACCGTCACATGCGTGCCGCCGAACGCCTTTCCGAGCACACCCGCAACCTTCCTCCACTCGTCGTAGGGGACTGCGTCTGCATCCAGAATCAGACGGGCCCCCAGCCAACGAAGTGGGACAAGACTGGCATTGTGATTGAGGTGCGCCAGTTCGACCAATATGTGGTGAGAGTGGATGGCTCAGGACGTGTCACATTGCGTAACAGGAAATTCCTGCGCAAATACTTACCCATCATACTCTGCGCACCTTTAGCTATAGCACCTGGCCCCACGGCATTCCCCATTCCACCGGTAGTCGCACCAACTGCAACTACACTGCCAGCCAAACCAGAGTCACACGTCAATGACCCCCCGCCGCCTACCACACCTCGGCCACCCCAAACCGACTGTCCTGCTGACCTGAATGACTCACCTAACCCAGTAACACTGCTTACCCCCAACCTGGCACCAACTCCTCAGAAACCACGGCCTTCCCAAAGCCCACCAACCACCAACCCCATCCCTCGAGCGCTACGTGCCCTTATGCCCCATAACGCCCCAGACCTCAGGGAGCGGACCACCTTAACCACGGCACTCCCTTCAACCTCCACTAACCGGTCACCAGGCCCAATCACACATCTCTCAACTAGGAGGACCGCGCCGCCAGCTTGGTTGGGGGTCGGGGACTTTATAGACCAATGACCGCTATGTGATTGAACCTACAGGCAGTTTTGTCACCTACCTTATATCAGCCTTTGTCACTCCCTTCCAATGGCATGGGGAGGGCATATAGGAATATAATTTATCACACAAACCCTGCCCTCTGTATACAATGCAATCTTACATTCTACATCTGTACACATTGTAATTTGGTATTCTCTTTGTTGCAGATACTGCCATCATTGCTTTTCAATAAAGTTTAAGAAGCAAGAAGTTGTATACTTATAATTATACTTATTATTATAGGTGTAATTAGTGTAGCTTTGTTTAGAGAAAAAAAGAGGAAGAGAGTGGAAACAAACACTGATTTCGTGTTTTGGCTATGTTTTCTAGAAAATAATGTTTGTCTTAGTTGCTGGAATTGGTATATATTTATAATATAGGGCAGGAGTGCGCGTATACTGCACGGAAGTCAGCGTGAAATATATTACATCCTGCTTGACTTTCCCTGCACCCACACACGCACGCACTCAGAACAAACAAATTCATGCCCCGGGAGCTGAGTGGCTTGTGAAATAACATGAAAGTAGCACAGTATTTGAAATAGAGAGAGAGAGAGAGATGAGTTTATCGTGTCTTGGATATGCTTGCAAATATATGAACTTGGTTTAATCACACACACACACACACACACACACACACACTTATGTATATATATATATATATATATATATATATATGTATATATATATATATATATATATATATATATATATATATATATATATATATATATATATATATATATATATATATATATATATATATATATATATATATATATATATATATATATATTATCAAGTTAATCTGCATAGCAAATCATCAATGTGTTAATTGGCATTATGAGCAATGAACAAGATTGCAAGCAATTTAATTCCTATCGACCATAACCGAGGTGATACATTGCAGTAAAATATTCTCAAATCTTCATTATGTGTTTGTAAGTGTTCCAAATGTAAGTTTATGCTTACCTATCATACCGTAGCTTTAAAGTAGTTTATTAAATAGATACATATATTTAATCATTAGCTGGACAACAATAAATCTACTGTATTGTTTTCCTGGTAATGTTTATATTCATACCATTTTGGCGAGAGTTAATAGCGGAACATTGTATGTGTAAGTTATTGGCCTTACTTTTAATATATAACAATAACATTGAAAATTTCACAAATTAGCTGGTTTACTGTACTCATTGGAATACCAATAGTAACTGTCTCCACCTTCTCCCTACCAATAATTAGCCAGGGGAATTGCCCCATGGTACTTTAAATCGCTTCCCTTGATTACATTAATTAAAAGGTATTAGCATCGTAGTGGAAGACAATACACTACTCACCGCGGCATAAACAGTCATCTAAAAAATTGCTAAGTTTGAGCTAAGTATAAGTATACATGAAGTTGATGATAAGTATGTTATATTATTTATTTATTTAATTATTTATTTATATATATTTTTGCTTAAGGTTTGTAGGCCATGTTTGTATGTCAATATGCGTAAAATACAGTTATTGGATAATCTCACAAATAATGTAACCCTTCGTAAGGGGCATTCAACCGTTTTTTAAATGGCTGTTTTTGTTCTAGTTGAGTTATAATATGATTACATTCATATGAAATTCCAATAAGCAAATTTTCAGAAAATATATACTAGTATGTAGTTATTGATGCTGTTGTTTTATCCACAAAATGACCTATCCTTGGCTAATACTAACAGATCTTCAGACTTGTTCTTTCACCCATACAGATTAGCCCTTCGTCTTCCAGACTTCCGAAGACCCTCGTACGCAGCCAGTGCTTGCTTATTTATACATATTTATATAATATTTAGTATGGCTAAATACAATTTAAGCATTTTCAAAACCAAGGGGACAGTCAAATGTTTACTTACTGTGCTCATTATCGTGGAGATTGACCCTCTCGGCATGTCTGTTGTGACCTGAAAGCGTGGTGGCCACTGCTGTAGATTCTCAGATACAATGTGTTTTTATTCTGGTCCAAGTAATGCGGATTATGGGTGTCATAATTGTGTTTTATGATTGTAATCGAACCCAATGACCTTTTCCAATACTATTCACCCCCCCCCCCCCCACCACCCCCCCTCCCCTACCCGCTCCCATGTATACCCACCATAAATTATAGCCTCTCCTCTATAAAGGTTTGAAATATATTACAGTAGCAAGTAATATTGATCTCCAAGTTTCAACCAGCTCCTCAACCTATTACATTATAGACTTTTTTCGGCTGAAAATCAACATTTGGATAAATATTCAGAAATATATTGCAATGAATACACAGTTATATGTAATAATTCAACAACACTTCTAAGCTTTTCGTTGTATACTACAAGGTGAAGGCTTGTGATTTGTAGGGATCGGCCGTGTGTGTATATATATATATATATATATATATATATATATATATATATATATATATATATATATATACATAAAGTAGAAGTAGAAACATGTAAAGTTAAAGTCAATGTCGGGCTTTAGAATGAGTCAGTAACTTATAGGATACGTTGTCCACTAACATATCGGTGTGTGTAATATTAGCAGGTTCAATGGGGCTTATATAGTCACATTCAGCCATTAAATTGCACATTATAAATAATTGAGAGAACACAAATCTGATTTGAAACCAGTCCATCATCAAACCATTCAATAATTTACTCCATAAATATAACCGTCAACTATTCACACACCCATCAACCACTCACTCCATAAATATAACCGTTAACTATTCACACACCCATCAACCACTCACTCCATAAATATAACCGTCAACTATTCACACACCCATCAACCACTCGCTTATTCATTCCAACTGAGCCAATCCAGCTATATAATCATTAGTTGAATAATTCAATCACAATAGTCCTTTTTATTAATTTAATCCTTTATTCACTTAACTATTATTAATTCATAAATCTATCCATGAACGTAATTGTAAGCCCCTATCTACCTTTAATATATTCATCAAATAATCCTTCATCAATATATCCAACTGTCTATCACTATTAAAACGCAGACGGAACATTACATTTCCACAGCAGCGAACTGTAAACACCGTTAATGAAGGCACCGTTGATATGCAAAACAAATGCAGCAAAGTTTTAGGCATCATATCTACGCCGGCTCTCTCGGCCCCCCCCCCCCCTCTATCTCTCTCTCTTAACCAGAAGACCAACGTTGATGGATAAATGAGATTTTTGATCAGAACTTGAGAGAGAGAGCGAGAGAGAGAGAGAGGGGTCAGTTTTCCATATGGAAAATCTTGATCAATTGTAATTGAAAGATAATAGTTTACGCCTTATCCAACATCGTGTGTAAATAACATATAATACTTTCATGGTGACTTAATATCTAAGCATTTATCTACAATTTGCACCCAAAGCTCATATTCACTACATTCAGTGGTGGCACACATAGCACTACCGTAACTACGATAACATATTATCATCTTGTTAATGTGATTATATCGGATATAATTACATTATGATTTACGACATCACATGAAACACCATCAACAACCTACTAACATGGACTGATAGTAATGGGGACAGAGGAGGTTATAGAAGTACAGAAGTATAGACGCATTGTACGGGATATGTTGCATGATTGCCTAATGTGTTATATACTATATGTATGAAAGAGACAAACGGAAGGCTGCCTGTTCAGAGTGTCTCCCCCAAAGCCAAAAGAGTGACAGAGAGCCAGATTCAAGGGACGTTGTGGTCAAAATGGTTAGACACACAAAGTTTAAAGCTGTCTAAGTCATAGAATGAAATACAGATTGATTGAGGAAGAGAATACCATTTAACAGATTTAGTAGATAATTACAAATACGTTTACATTTTCGTTATCGGCAATATAATTAACAAATCTTCATCGATTGTGCTTGGGAACATTATAGTTTTCATGCCTGGCCTAATTCATAATATTTGAAGTAAAAACAAATATGCAACATTTGTAATCGTTACAAAACTTACCATCGTCGCTCACTGTATGAATATCAATTAATCAAGAAAGGGATGAGAGTGAGCAAACCTAGTCACGTAGGAAACAGGTATGTCTCAAGTTCAATTAAGATCACGAACACAATAAGATACTGAGCATGAGTGAATGATAGACCTGTGACTCGCATGAGACACCCAGCCGTAATTAATGTGTTTTAATGAACACTGAACCTCTCTCTCTCTCTCTCTCTCTCTCTCTCTCTCTCTCTCTCTCTCTCTCTCTCTCTCTCTCTATCTCTCTCTCTCTCTCTCTTTTGAGACGATAATCTGATAGAGATTGGATTAATATGAATGAATCAGTGAGTAAGCGTATATTCCCTTTCAGACTAATTTATTTCTATACTTTATAGACAAAACTTTCCTTGTGGGCATTTCCTGACCCATAAGATTACACTTCATCCTATTTTCCGGAATGGTTTTGTAGCTGGAGGGAGTGGAGGGTGGGGAGAAAGACTTCTACATTGCTGTCCTTTTCTTCTACTCTAAACTGCCCCTGTCTAGTAGTTTTTAAGGACGGACTATCTATTAGGGACCGCAAGGTCTGTGTGGTGTGAGTATTGGTGTAACTTTGTGTAACTCTCTCTCTCTCTCTCTCTGTGCTTATTCCGACTTTTTTTCGACTAGTTTTTTTAAATGTAACTTTGTTTATGCCATTATGTCTTCCTCCACTGTTTTGTTTTCATTCTCTTTTACTCTATATATTATCCTATCTCTGTTATTTTGTCCCTGTTCTAAAAGTGAAACGGAGAGAGAGAGAGAGAGAGAGAGAGAGAGAGAGAGAGAGAGAGAGAGAGAGAGAGAGAGAAAAGAAAAACGAGAGAATGAAAGCCTATTAACAAATCGTAAATTGTATGCGTATACATAAACATTCATATCGTGCATGGTTAAAATAATATTTAATGAACACATATAAGCTAAGAGAGTGTACTGTAAAACACTGGTACACTGAACATAATTATTATGATGATGTTCCGTCCGAAGCATTAAGCCTACATAGCATGCATTGAAAGTTATATATGAAAAACACATATGGTCCCAAAACCATCAATAGTATCCTGTGATAACTTCAAATGGATTAATCTAGAACTACATCTTGGTGGGTTGGGAGACTTAAAGGGTTACTTATCGTTCTTCCCTTCAGTCATTGTATTTCACTTCCTCTCCTGTCCTTCTTGTTATACCCACTATGCTCCCTTCTTACAGCTTTACATCATCATACTCGCCCGACATAACTCTTACTCGTCCCCCAATTTAAGAAGAGATTTGTATGTACTGTATGTATGACACGAAAGTTCATAGCATCGCCAAAACTCATAGGGTTAAACATGGGAGAGAAGGGGTTCCAGATAAAAACAAAAACCTCCTAATAACTCTCACGTCACATTCTTCCTTCTTTGTCATTCACCCATTCCATGCCTCACACCCACTTTAGTTTTCCTACTTCCTTCTTAAATGTCCACCTTTCTCTTTCACATCTTTTCATTCGTAACGCAATCTGCATTAACTTTGTTGTTCTTCTTGTTCCCTTCAATTAAGAAAACAATATGACTACCACATTTCTCTCTAGTGTTTCTTCCCAAATCTCTCTTTATCTTCTTTACCTCCTTTATCCTTTGCAATGTAATTGAATTAACTTTAATTTTCTTTTTCATTTCCTTCCTGGCCTTTTCATCGCATCCTCGTTACACGTAGTGTTGCTCGCTCTCTCTCTCTCTCTCTCTCTCTCTCTCTCTCTCTCTCTCTCTCTCTCTCTCTCTCTCTCTCTGTTTCTCTCTCTCTCTCTCTTATCCATTCCTCCTGTTTGTCTGTCCTTCTCCTAGGATTTAAACATGTTTGCTATAGTGATCACAGAAGAGTATACATAATTACAGGCAGCCATACATACTATTTTATATATAACTTCGACATGCTGGACTATTTTTTTCCGTGTAGCCCGATTAATTGTATCTGAAAAATATGGATATACTAATGAAATGTATCTGTAAATAACTGCATTTGCAAGTATTTTCCACATATTATTAATAGGAAATTGATTATCATAGATAATTATAAAGTATATAGAGTATACACTTAACAATAGTGTTATGGATGAAACATCCTATCATGCGTCATTATTATACTATTTTGCAGCTTCTGTTTACTTTTGTTTTTGTTTTGTTTTTTTCGTATGTTTCAAATGCATGTTATCAATGTTCAAAATAGTATACCGATTATATACAAGGTTATAGGTATTGACCAAATAATAGTCATAGGAAGTCAGAGTAGTTTTAAATAATGCAGCTTTTAGAGAGTAAACAACAAAATGGAATCGTTATTTGTAATGCTTCTTAACCCTTCCTGCCCGGGTGTCATTTTATAATGACAGTGCAGCTGATGGGCCGGACCCCGGGTGTCATTTTAAAATCCCTATGCTTGAAAGCGTGCTTTGAAATCCGCGTGGCGAAAATTTCCTTTGCAGGTTCGATCGCAGCTCCACCAACCCTCAACTACTACCGTTATCAGTTCATACGTGCCCGCCATAACGAGTTATAGAAAACAAAAATTCTTCCTACCCCGGGAACTTCCTCTTCCCCCTTGCCTGCTTGTACGCCCTTGAAAGTGAGCAAATACATTTACAAGAAAACATTGGTGAAAAGTGCAGCCAAAAAAGCACGCAGGGCAGCAGAAAAAGCAAGGGAAGGCGATGAAAGTGATAGTGACAAAGACGCCGACCCTGGTCCACCCGACCACCCGCATTTCTTTATCCCGACGCCTTGACCCGGGACGCCGCACGGGTCACCCACAGCCCTTTGGCTTCACCTCTCCCTCAGGATGAGCAAAGGGCCTCTTGAAGTGGCACTAGTGGTGCGGCATTGTCCTCCCACAGTTAGCCACAGCCCTCATCACACCGAAGATCATTATTTGTAGCGGAGGAGCCCTCGGCTCGCCGCAAAAGGAGTCCAACTCCCGAGGCTGAGGCTCCCATTGTCCCACCCCCCGCAGCTTCCCGCCCTCCACGCCGCCGACACCCGGTCACTTCTTCGCCAGAATTGTCCCCCGAAGAAGATTATGACGACCCCAAAATGGCCCCAGATAACCTGACATCACCTGAGGAGGAGGAGGAGGACGAAGAGTATGTGGAAGAAGAGGAGATACCAACACGACGAGTTCGAGGGCGAGGTCGTAGACGTGGGGCTCAGCCTGCCTCCGCCGCTGCCGCTGCCCCTGGGCGTGGGCGTGGGCGTGTGCCTGGGCGTGTGCCTGGGTGTGTGCCTGCGCGTGCGCGCTCATCGGAGTTGTTTGTCTGGACAGATGGGGCAGATTTCGAGCCAGATTGTCCTGATTTTGACGAGGAGCAGCTTGGCTCAGGGGTGACAGCAGCATATCCCTGTGGCCCAGAAGCTACCCCCAGTAACTTTTTTGTGGCTTCTACGACAACGAGGTCATGGAATACCTCGTCGAGGAAAACTAACAATCACAATGAAATCTGTGCTAACTTTCTTGGCAGGAAGACCAGTGCCAATATGGTGGCATGGCGAGCTGTCACTGTGGCTGAAATGTATGTTTTTCTGGCACTGTCTATGCTGATGACACACATCAGGAAACACGCACTGGCTGATTACTGGATAACTGCCGACCTCATCACAACTCCAGCATTCGGAAAATACATGTACAGGGACAGGTGTTTTGACATCCTGTCGTATCTCCACCTGACCAACAACATGCAGTCCACCTTCCCGACGCGCTATGGAAAATCAGGAAGCTGTATGACATGATACGTCATCAGTTTACCACCTACCTAATTCTATTCCAGAAGATGTGCCTCGACGAATCTCTGGTCCTGTTCCGTGGTAGGCTGCATTTCCGACAGTACATCCCGTCGAAGAAACACCGTTTCGGCATCATGCTCTTCATCCTCTGCGACTGCAAGACGGGGTATGTGCTGGACTTTGTGGTCTACAGCGGCTGTGGTGGCGAGATTGTGACTGACCCCGACATTGGATTTGGCGGCACTGTCGTGCAGAAAATGATGGAGAAACACTTCCATAAGAACCACATTCTCTACACTGACAATTACTACACGTCGCTCATCCTAACCAAGTACTCCATGACCGCAAGACCGCAACTGTCGGCACAGTCAAGGCCAAGAGGAAGGGCATGCCAGTGTACCCGACCAAGACCAAGAAAACAGAGATCTTCCACAAGAAGTGGCCCCATCCTCTCTATCCACTGGCATGACCAGCGGAAGGTCAACCTCCTCACCACATGCCACAAAACCGAGATTGTCACCACAGGGAAGGTGGACAGGAAAACCAAAAACCCCGTCCAGAAACCAGCTGCTGTTCTGGCATACTATATCAACATGCGTCTTATCGATAAGTCCGACATGCAGATGGGCTTCATCGATTGCCTGCGAACATCTTGCAGGTGGTACAAGAAGTTTGTTCTGCAAACGGTAGATATGTCGGCCCTCAATGCCTACAATATCTACCGACTGAATACTCCCAGAGCCAAGAAGTACAAGTTCCTGCATATGTTCCACAAGCAGGTGATACTTGAGCTCCTGGAAAAACATGCTATAGCCGGGAGACCACTACAAGGACCAGTCCGGCTGGACTGCATGGCATGTCCAGACTACTTCAGGAAGCACCAGCTCCACCCCCTTCTTCCCAAAGTACCAGGTGATAATGCTAGGAGTCAAAAGAGGTGCCATGTGTGTAGCCAAACAACTCGGAGACCCCGTAAAGCCCAAAAAAAACCACATGGGAATGCCTCGAGTGTGAAGTGGCACTGTGCGCTGGACAGTGCTTCAACTAGTTTCACACTCTAGTCCAATATTGAAGTGCCTGTGGCAATGACAGTGAAAGTGACACTAAAATGTAAGCTAATAATAATATGAAAAAATGAGTAAAAGTGACAGAGACACAAATAACTAATAATAAGTGCCTTCATAACAATATGAATAAGTGAAAGTGACACTAAAATATATATTATAGCTTACCTAGCAATAAATAAGTGAAAATGACACCATCAATTATCCTAGTCCAGTGAAAGTGACACTATAATAAAAATAACACTGATTAAAAGTGAAAGAGACACAAATAACTAATAATAATCGCCTTCATAACAATATGAACTAGTGAAAGTGATACTAAAATATATATTATAGCTTACCTAGCAATACATAACAGTGAAAATGACACTATCAATTATCATAGTCCAGGAAAGTGACACTAAGAATATAATAACAATAAAAGTACAAGTGAGACACAAAAATAACTTCATAAAAATAACTTTATTGAGTGAAAATAACATAATAATAATAATAAATGGCAGAATAAACAATAAAAACAATCAAATCGCTTCCCGGCATCATTGCGGGCGGGGTGACGAGTGCAATAGTGCGTCGTAGCCAGGTCCGCAGTTGAGTGCTCGGACACGTCTAGGTAAATACGCACCAAAAGTTACCTTCACTAACATCACCATACCTCTTGAACCAGTTGAGTTAGAGAGCTCTACTCAACACCAGTCTACACAACAAGGTGAGGAGTACATTTTGATGTATGTTTGATCATTGTAGCTATTTTATTAACGGAGATAGGCTTTTGTTTACGTGAGTTGATTTTTATTCAGATCACCCGGATACGAGTGCTGTCATTTAGAAAAGCTGCCCGGTCAGGAAGGGTTAAGGTAGAAATATTGACGAAATATAAACACTATGATTACATTTATCTTTAAAATCATTTTCGAATTTACCGTGTTAAGTGTCCAGAAGTGTAAATTATCAATACAAAGCTTTCTGGTGAAATAAACAAATAGGAAATATGACTAGGCTTCTCACACGTAATACTCATTCAAGTACTTTGTATACAAAGACATGCATAAGTTATATATATATATATATATATATATATACATATATATATACCATATATAAAAATACATAAATAACTCATATGTTGTACAATGCCTTCCAAAATCTCACAAAACTGTTGTTGATCTTCCATAGCGGCTTTTCTTGATGGTCCCCCCTATTTCCCCAAGCCTGTCAACTCCCTTGTTGTTTCCAGTTGTATTATAAATATTCAATAATGTTCATCTCAGCTTTAAAGCCTCGGCCACGTATTTGTTTTTTTCATTTTCTTTTTCTTTTCTAAAATTCCAACTACTCCCTCTCGGGCATAGGCTGAGAGCCTGCACACTCAACTGCTGAACACAGTGAGGCCCGTGAGGTCTTGTTCCAGTCTAGGGAGTGAGACATGCGAGGCACCCCGGTTCAAAGCAATCCCATTTTTGAAGCTGCTCCGCCTCTGCGCTTCACAGTCTCACTCCCCAACCTCGGACCCTTCACTCTCAGAACGCCACCTATTGAGCAATTAACTGACTAGGCATTGCACCCCTGTAGCATATTTCGAATATGGGAATCTTCATATAGTGCTATTTAATCAGGGAACAATGAGGGTATTTTTGTTGGCATTTCGGTACGCTGTGGTAATGCACTGAAACTAGGTACAGCACAAATTCCATCCCAATAATATCTTCCCATTGACATATTGGGATTCGAACCCGGGTCCATTGGATTAACAGTCCAGTAGCAAGACCACTCTGCCACACCTCCCCTTATCTTATGAGATTGTAAACAAACTCTGCATTACTCACAAACTTTCAAGAGCTTCCATCCATGCACCCCTTCAAATCTCACAAAATGGCGCTATTAACACAACCCTTTCTTCAGGTACATGATTTATCTCCGAATGGAGCAGAGATAATCTAGTTATTTCCAATGCATTGTTTTGTTTTATCAATCATCCATTACTTTTCAAATGACACAAATCAACCCTTCCTCTATTATCGATATAATAATTGCATGATATTTCTCTGAATGACCATATTACCACCCTTTATATATATTCTTCCAAGTAGTTAGGTGTGCTTAACTGACTCTGCTGATACTGTTCTTCAGTACACTTTCTTGTTCTGCACATGGGTATGTTACACCCATGTATCAAGTTTTGTTCACAAGTATGTAGTAGATCTACTTAAACAATACTACTCGAAAGGCATCGTCCACAGCCTTTCTTCTTCTCAATTGCCCTCTTAATAATTAACTGAACTTGCTAACGAAATGCATCTCTCTCCCTTTTCAATTGCTAGTTCAAAGTAATATGTTCTTCAGATCTATCTCAGTGTACACCTCTCACCATTCGAAAAGTAGGTGGCAACCGCCTTGCAATAGTTTCCCACCCTTAATTTGTTCAACTCTCTAATTCAAGAAGGAATACATTCTGAAAATGTGTCATCAACTAAGCAACTAAAACTTGCAACTCTCTCCCCCACTCCACCTCTTTCCCTTTCCTGGGTTTATACTCCATGACACTCCATGTGTCCAGTCATTTATCTCCAATACACTTTGCATTACATCCACTGTTTACAATTATATAATTATGGTGTATATAAAAAAATGGAGGAACTGAATGAAAGTAATTGTAAAACGATAGCAATATGTAGATAGGAGAAAGGATATTCCTGGTGATGTAATGTAATGGATGATTAATATTAAGAACGGGGTGTTACTTATAATAGAAACAACATGGGAAAACAAATTAAAGAAATAATAAAGACAAAGGAAAACATATTTGGGTTCATCCTGTTGAGGTAACAGACATAGTGGGACCATAACTGTACATTAACCCTGGACTTTGGACAATCTGGGGTCTGTAGGGGGTCGGAAGCACATTATAGAGACAAGGGGAAAGGAATTGTCCACAAAACCCTGAGATGAATCAAGAGATATAGGAAAGGTTCAACAATAATGTTGATAATAATAATATATATGTGCCTGTACAATGTATATTGATAATATTCTGTGATATTAGTTAAATTGTGAATAACCAACACCGTATGTTCTAAGAATTCAAATACAAGTCACATAACATTGCACATTTCCTTTTGTATTCGAGCTGATATGGACGTGGACAATTGTAAACAATGTTGCTAAAATGCAGTTACTGTGCAATACATTGTTTTATTGTACTAGTCCGACAATAATAATTGATCTAATTGACTAATTTAGGTGATTCTCGAAATAACGATTAATGTGTTACTTATTTACATATAGATGGCGTATACTGTTAGACAACATAATTATGTCAAACATTTGTCAGAGTTAGTAGGCTTGCTAAATACTGAATAAGAGAGAGAGAGAGAAAACAAACACACGAATAATATGTTGAAGCATATCACCATAGTGATGCTGCAACCTCTGAGGCATACATGTAATAACTTTTACTTATTACTTATATGTGTACTTGTTGTTGCAATCATTATCGCAGCGTTAATTATTACCAACACAACAGTTAAGATACAATTGCGTGTAGTTTATAAAGGTGCTATGGTAATCAAAGTAAAATTGATGTCAATTATTCTACTAACTGCCACATGTTTTTCCTAAACGGAATACAATCGATTAATAACAGCTAGAATAAAATATCTTACTAACTCTTGGTCATCACCCTTTCGGGACTTCGGTTAGATGTTTTCTATTGCACTAGAAATATCGAAGGCATTCAATAGAGTCTGGCACAAATCTCTAATTTCTAAACTACCCTCCTTCGGTTTCTATCCCTCCACCTGTGCCTTTGTCTCTAATTTCCTTTCCGGCCATTCCTTAGCACCGGTTGTGGACGGCCATCGCTCACTTCCTCATCCTATCAACGCTGGTGTTCCTCAGGGCTCTGTCCTATCTCCTATTCTCTTTCTAACGTTCATAAATGATGTCAACTGTGCTTCCAGTCCCATCCATTCATACGCACTACTCAATTAGTTTTCCAGAACCAGCAATCCCTCAAAGACAATGAAGCCATAGAACACTTGTCTTCTGATCTAACTACTATTTCCAATTGGGGCAGAGAAAACCTTGTTACCTTTAATGTTTCCAAAACTCAATATCTCTATCTATCTACCCGTCCGGAACTCCCGAAGGACTATCCCTTATACTTCAACAATACAAAAATCAATCCTTCATCTTCTCTCAATATTCTTGGTGTCTCTATTTCTTCTGCTCTCACCATAGTACCAGTCTTGCTAAGGCAGCCTCCCAGAAGCTGGTTTTGCTCAACCACCTCAAGGGGTTCTTTACCCCTGCACTACTTCTTGCTCTGTACAGGGGCACAGTGCATCCCTGTATTGAGTATTGTTCACATGTGTGGGGAGGATACTCTTTCACCACACTTCTACACAAAGTAGAAAGGAAAGCCTTTCGCATAATTAATTCCCGCCCACTCACCAAATCTGTGCAAACTCTCTCTCTTCACTGCAATGTGGCATCTCTCTCGCTATTCTATCGCTACTACAATAATCAGTGCTCGTCAGAGCTCTCCCAGTGTATACCACCTCTTCTTCGTAAGGTACGTGGTATCCATCTTGCAACACAATCCCACCCCTACTCTGTGCAACTCTCCAACCCAAGAGCGCAACGTTACTCTCAGTCTTTCTTCTATTCAACAGCTGAGCTCTGGAACTCTCTCCCAGAATCAGTCTTTCCTTCCTCCTATGACTTAAATTGCTTCAAACTCTGTGTGTCCAGGCATTTTGACTCAAACGTCCCTTGATTTTGGCCCTGTCACTCTTTCATCTATGGGAGAGGCACTCGCTAAAGGCAGTTCTGCCTTTTGTCTCCCTCACTCAAATAGAACAAAAACATAAAAAAGGTGTCTAAGTTCTCAAATAATAAATCAATTATTGAAGTACTGCACAATAAAATGCATTGCTATTTCATTCATGCTAATTTTCGTTTCATACATAAAACCACGAAGGGTAGAAATTCAAATGGGAAAATGTGCAGTATTTTATTACACGATTGAATCAACATTACTGCAACTGTGGAAACACTTACTACCTATTATATGCACCATAAATACCTTGGTTCAACACCCACCATTGACGTATTCAACGAGATGAGAGAGAGAGAGAGAGAGAGAGAAAGAGAGAGGCCACTTACCATCCTTCACCACATAATATCGCTACTTATAGGCATCCAATCACTTTCCTTCCCTATCCATTTGTTTTCAACTACACAATCACTTACGTATACAGGTCAATTTAAAAAAACGTGTGTATTCCTTTAAGGATGTATTCGCCTGACAACAAATTACAGTGTTACTCTATGACATGGTCTTATGTTTTCAGTCAAACACGTCCTTTAAGTATGAACCCATGTTTGTATGATCCTGTATACCACTCTACCATTACCACCCACTTATCCATTCATCCTCCACATTCACACACTCAACACTCACCTACCCATGAACCAAATCCCACAGTCCTACAACATTAAACCAGCATACATTACCAATCTTACTTTATCCCCGTGTTCTCTGTTAATATTTCACAACAGAATGATCCCATGCAGATGCTGCTGCCTGGCCATTTAAAAACACTCACTTAATGTCAGGATTACAGATTATCCTCTGAGCTGCATCTGTTAATGGGGAATGGATGTACCGGGCTTCAGACTGGTACTCTGTGTGTCTAGCTAAGCCAGTCCATATGAATCTGTGTATGTACTAGGTTATACGTATCATGTATGCAGCAGTCAATATTAACATGTATTGCGTTGGTGGTTCTTTACGTTTTATGGATGTCTGTATCCAGTATACCCTAGATTGCCACTCTAACTTTGATGATAATCAAGTCATGCATGAGGAAACATTCATCCGCTATACACAAACAAGGACAGTTTGCTTAATTTGTGGATTTAGGGTAAACTAGAGCTGATAAAATAATAACATTATTATTTTTCTTTTGTGTATGTCCTCAGCGTATCATTCAATTAATTTATGTATCATATTCAATCAAGTTATAGATGTTCTACTTGTTTCTCTTTATTATGTCCTCATTAATGGATATTTACCTGTCAATGATGGAAGCGCAATCATTATTTTTTGTTCGCGAATGGTATTTTGGTTCTACAGTGTATATAATAGGCAAACTATCAACTATAAAGACAAATCCATAAACTATATTTGCAAATGCTTCCGATAAAGGTAATATGCACACAGTCTTGGGTAACGTCATTATCTTTGTATGATTCCCATGAATAGACGATATAATTTAATGGATGACTTCTACGAGTATAAGGATCTATCTATCTATTGCCTGACGCCGTGATCCCCGAAGGGGTGGCCACGAACGAACCGCCCCATGCACCTCTGTCCCCAGTCAGTCGACGCCCTTCCTCCCAACCAGCACCACTTGTATCCATATACTTCTTTACTCCATCCTTTCACCTCTCTTTCGGTTTACCTCTCCGTCTCTGTCCTCGCTCTCATACACCCTCTTAGTCACTCTCTCCCTTCCCATACGTTCCATATAGCCGAACCATCTAAAGGTGTTCCTTTTCACTTTTTCCAGCACATCTACCTCCACACCACACCTCCTTCTTACTTCCTCATTCATCTGTCTATCCCTCCATGTAACTCAGCACGAACTTCTCAAGTAACTCATTTGCACCCCTCTCACTCTTGGTCTGAGTCTCTCCACCAACGTCCATGCTTCGCTTTCGTAAGTCAGTGCTGATTGAACTTCTTCACTTCCATACTGACCACCCTATTTCTTGTTACTGCTTTCAGCGTTCCTACAACCCTCTTCCCCTGTTACACCCTCTCCCGCACTTCTTCATCCATAGTCCCATCTTTACTCAACACACTGCCCAGATACTTAAATGAGCTCACAACCTCCATAGGCTGACCGTTCAACTTCACCTCACATTCTGTGGCTTCACCCATTTCGAAGACCATAACTTGCTCTTCCCCGCATTTATCTTCAGATTCCGTTTTTCGCACACAGTTCCAAACATATTTACCAGACCCTGCAACTTCCATTCATTATTGCTCATCAGAACTGTATCATCAGCAAGCAGCAGTACAGGTAGCGTCCACTCATTTCCCTCCCTTATCAGTGATACACCAACATCCACTGCTCTTCCTGGTATTTCTTTCATGACTCCATCCATATATATAGTAAACAACCACAGGGACATCACACACCCCTGTTTCAACCCAACATTCTGATCAAAGGCCTCGCTCTGCTCATTCTCCACACGTACAGCTGCCTTTGCACCCTCATACATCCTCTTCACTGCCTTCAGCAACTTGCCATCTAATATATTAGCTGTATAAGAATACAACTAATATATATGTTCATTGAATACAAATATTGGTAATAGTATTGATGAAGCAAATTATTTAATCCCTAGCTACTACCACAAAATAGGTGTCTCCGTTGTTAACCCCTTGAGGATTGTGATGTGTTTTAGCAGTTTATTATGGCTATCTTTTGACGATGTTATTCAGTTTAAGCAGGATCTGCGGAAGTCTTAGGGCATATTTGAGTTGTCTTTGACCCGTTAGATTCATAGATGTCCTTCCTAAACTGTACATAATCGTCTAATGATAGCAAAAATAAAATATCAAAACAGTGAATGTTTTTGTTTTAAGTTTGCAATGTATTATTCATGTTTATATTATTCACTTCCTGGCATTTGTAATGGTACAAGAAAGTTTTGGTGGCAATCTGCAGCTTCACATTAATGTTTGATGTTCCAACCTTAATTTTCATTATAATAATCCCAACATTCTACGTCCGATGGCGTGTGTAGGGCAATACCGTGAATAAGGATTGTACACACTTGTCGATGAGAGAGTGTACGAGTGTTTGCGTATTTCAGTCTTGTCCGTGGAATTTCGGTCATAATTAACCTTTACTTTCAGCTTAGGCAAGAGCCAACATACCCATGACCAATATCGTCATTCAAGTTTCAATTTGCTACCTCAAATGTCCTCATTACTGAGGCTTTGGCTGCACAATCAGCGTAAGAAAAATTCTTATTTTGGACGCGAATCTCATTAGCGTCAAAGCATCGTTCACCTCTCAAATAACGGAAACAATGGAAGTTTACATATATTTTGGTTGCAGAATGAACAATTGGTTAACGTTCCCTAAAATATTGTATTATTTGACTTTCACACTGTATGAATATTGGCAACTATTTGTATTTTTATCGTAAGGAAAATTATGAAAATTGGAGAAATAAATCACATATTTTACGCTCAGGCGGATTTTAGTCTCGAGCTAAGCTAACAAACTATTGCTCCTTTGTGTCGACCTAATAATTACATTATCCCAGTGTGGAAAAAACATTTTGTGGTGGAGCTAAAGGAAGCTCCAATTACAAGTGTTTAATTTATTCGAAAACAATAACAGAACTTTGAAAGTCATTATTATGCCTCAGTCACTCTTGTTTTCCGCATATATGTTATTGTTATCTGCTCGAAAAGGAACAACTTGAGATGGTTCGGCCATATGGAACGTATGGAAAGCGAGAGATTGACTAAGAGGGTGTACGAGAGCGAGGTAGAAGGACAGAGAGGGAGAGGTGCACCGAAGGAGAGGTGGAAGGATGGAGTGAGGAAGTATATAAATGAAGGCGGTGCTGGTTGGGAGGAGGGGCGTCGACTGACTGGGGACAGAGGTGCATGGGGGCAGTTCGTTCGTGGCCACACCTTCGGGGTTCACGTCGTCAGGCAATAGATAGATAGATAGATCTGCTCGCATTAAAGGTGATCATGGCCTAATATTGCAGCAGGATATATTGCAAATGCAATATGAACTTCTATATATAGCCATTACCGAGGTTCCTATCAAATATATGTGTTCGCAACCAAATATTAGCTAATATGCAAGGAGATTTTATAGTTTAGCTTTTAGCCTTAGCTTGGAGACACTGAGAGGGCTACACACGGGCAGCATGATATGCCAGAGGTTGTGTGGGAAGCTATGGGACTAATGGGGAGGATAAGGATGAGACGGTGTCGCAGTATTCAATGTGTAGTTGAACTAGTGTCTTAATTGATAACATTTTGATGTCTGCATTGCACCTTACGTTCCTGCTGCGCAGTAACTCCAGGACTTGTTGGTTTGTACCTTGAAGTTACACACATGTGTGCTCAAGCTCGTGTCTGCCGAGAGCTGGACGCCCAAATACTTGGGTGAATGGACGATATCAAGGTTGGCAAAGGGGACAGGTTTCTTGGAGTGGGTGGCATTTGTCTGTTCTGAAGGTCATCTGCCACTTAGCTTCTCAGTCTTTAGGGCAGTCAAGTTGTCTTGAAGGCGAAGACAATCGTCCATATCAACTATTGGTCGGTATACTAAACAATCGTCTCCAAAAGGTCTTTTAGTATAAGTTAAAGATGATGGAAGATCAATGATGTATGAGAGAAAGAGAAGGGGACCAAGGATAGTGCCTTGGGGTACCCCATACTTTACAGGAACAGAAGATTAGTCAAAGCCATCGAGAACAATGCGCTTTTCTCGATTGATTAGGAAAGTCTTAATCCAGTGAATAAGTGGTCCGCAGATTCCATAGTAACCCAGTTTGGCTAACAGTCTATGGTGAGGGATTTTGTCGAAGGATTTGGTGACGTCAAGCACCATGGCGTCGACTTGTTTAATTTTAGGATCATTTAATGAGTCATTACAATTAATTGCGTCTCGCACAAGCGATTGGGCCGAAAGCCGTCCTAGCACGTAAGACAGTCATTATATTTTGATTGCTAAGATTGTCCATTATAAATCTATGGAGGATGTGTTCTAAAACTTTGCAAGGAACTAAGGTTAAAGAAACAGGATGGTAATGTCTCCGGATATAAAAATCGGGGTCACGTTCGCCAAAAGCCAGTCCTCCAGTACCAAAAGTCTGAAAATATAACCTGCTGGATAGGGGCAAGAATGGCAGCATTCGCCCTTAGTATCCTGCAGGGTATATTGTCTGGTCCAGTCGCTTTGTCAACGTCTACCTCAGATAAGAGTTTCATGATTCCATGGGTGTGTATAGTCAGTGGGGGTTTAGTCGGGTGTGGTGATGGTGACAGTTCAGTCAGGTCTGCTGGTTCTTGTGTAAAAACTGACTGAAACTGTGAATTAAGTGTATGTGCTTTATCCTGTGGGTGTGTGACCAGATAATCGTTATTTAATAATGTTGTTATACCAGAAGAGTCGTCTTGTTTGCGTGCTTTGAAGAAGCTGTAAAACCTTTTGTTGCATTGTTTTTGTGTTTGTTGTCTTTGAGAAAAGTGGTAACGTAATTACTTTCTGCTTGTTTAATTTCTCTTTTTCGTGTTTTCTGTGTGTTCTTGTAGTATCTCCAGTGTTCTATGCCATTGTAACGTTTGGCTGCTTTGTATGTTTTCACCTTGTGTCTGTGTCCTCTGTGTAGATGTCTATTGAACTGGTTACTTGACTGGTTACTTGTTACAGTTTTCTTGGAGATGTACTTGTCCAATGTGTCTTGAATACAGTCGCGGAGTCTGGTCCAATTCGTTTCAACAGAATTGGCCATAGGGTCGTTGTCAAGGAAGGTGTCTATGTATTTAGATAAGTCCTTGTAGATGGCACCCATGTCCACTCTGTTGTATAGGGAAATGTTTCAGGGTAATTGTTTCTGTATGGTAAGTTTTATGTTTGCGTCAACTAGTACCATGTCATGATCGCAGCTAGGTAATACCCATGTCCATGTTATCAAAGAGGTGTGTTTTGTGAGAAATAGGTCTAAAATGTTGAATGTGAGCCCATGTCATATGTGTGGGTTGTTTCTCATTACGCTAGACCGGCTAGAGTGTGTGTGTGTTGGTTGGCTCAAGTACTGTTTGTTAGAGTGAGTGAGGGTTGATAATGTCAATGAAGTTTACGTGTAGGGATATTCTGTCAGTATTTGGTAATATTATATAGTTTACGTGTAGGGATATTTTGCCAGTATTTGGTAATAGTATATAGCTTTCATAGGTGGGGTTGTCGAGTGTCGCGTTGCTTGTCCAATCAATGTCTGAGAGGTTAAAGCCATGATCGCACAACAACATATGGCATTGTTGATGAATAATGAAGTTGCTAACAAATATAAATTGTTAGTGATTGAAATTGCATCAAACTTGATTTGCCTTCGTTTATAGGGAGCTACATCTACAATTACATTTTAAATGTAATTATTTGCACACAATTAGTTGCGTACATCTTTTATTGGACTTCAGAGTAACACATTCGGTTGCGGTGAATGTAGGCACCAATCGAGCAGGGCACTACCCAGGGGAGGCCACATAGTCATATAATAAGGAGATGCTGGAACTTATTAATCATTTGCATGACTTCCCCCACTGTTTCTACTGGTGCCTCACCTACACAGAGAGTAATTCAGCCAACTCTCGCAAACACCTCCTCCTCCTATTCATTTCATTGCACTTAACAAGCACGCCACACTTATTTTGCAACACACCTAAATTACCTCTGACATACCTTTATTTTGGCTCTCTATCACTCTACAACCTTGGGAGGACACTTGTTACATGCAGTTTTGCCTTTTGTCTCCTTCGTGCACATTGAACAAAACAAAACAAATAAACCCAGCATGATCATTCGTAATCACTAAACTTAAGTGCCAGAATATCCCCTATTGGATGTTAACCCTTATTTAGCGGCGAGCAACATAAGTCGAGTTAAATAAAGCTGGACTATGTGGCGGCGCTCGACATAACTCGAGTGGCAATTTCAGCACGTAATGTGGCTGAGAGAGAGAGACAAGTGGTGGCAGGAGACTAGCGAGCGTATGACTGCTCCAGACCACCGCGGCGAACCTACTGACACAAATCTCAGCTCCCTCCTCCCTCTCACACTCGCTACATACTCAATTATGTACTGAAAGTACCGAATTACCTGCTTTTTGCACTCGCGTTGCACGGTTATTGCAAGAAAACTATCCATCATACAAGGATCGTTAAGGTGTCATTCGAAAGCTCTGTTTATGCCCTTTCAGGGATAGGTACTTGTTTTACGTTCTGGGTCTTATTTAGGCATGAAAATGATCACGTAAACAGCCCTATTTTGGCTAAAAACACCCCGCTGTGCGGTACACATAAATAAACCGCATAGGCCGCTCGTAAGGTGTTAATATGTATTCCCCTACTGAGGTGATTACCAGAATTTCTATATAATGTTATATATGTATATATGTAACTAATATCACCGGGGGTAGGTAGCCTAAGATTAATAATGTGCAACTACTACTGAACTGGGTAATATATACATATGTTTTATATGTGAATGAAGGGGACGATAGGCAAAGCTGCCTGTAAGTAGTGTCCCCCTCCCCCTCCCCCTCCAAGGTTGTAAGATTGATAGAGAGCCAAAAATGAAGGTACATTAGAGGGAATTTAGGTGTGTTGGAAAGAAGTGTGATGTGCTTGTTAATGTAGTTAAATTAATAGTGGAATCACCCTCCCCTGATTAGACATCACCTAGCTGATTCTACCTTCATATACCTATTTTATCACAATATCTAAGTAATTCAGAAAGTTGGTCTTTATATACATTAATGTGCATCAAAATACCTTATGCGTTCATATATGCTACACATTGCATTTATTCCTTCGCATGACCTTCCATCCATCAATTTGCGCATCCATTAGCAAAACAACCAAACAGTGCCCCTGCAGAATCTGACTCCTAGAAAATAACAAAGTTGTTGTTGTTGTTGTTGTTCCCTAAGCTGCCTGGCCGAACAGCCCCGAGTCCCTGAGGAAGGCCATGGCCACGATCGGGCTTTCCCACAGAGCTCTCATTGAGTGTAGATTGTGTTGTTGGCGTAAGTCGTTGTGTGAAATGCAGTCTTCTATGATGTCTTTAATGGTATGGACGCCACCCGGGCAGGCGTCGACAACGGCGTCATCCAGTCTCTTCTGATAGCTCAGGAGAGCTGGATGGTGTCCGCATCTCAGCCTGGCCAGGTGGACTCATGTATCGGGGATTATACTGTTTTGATACCTTTTTGCCTCTTACCTTGATTTTCCTTGTAATGCTTGTAGTCCAGGTTAACACTGTAAAAACATGTTGAAAGGTAAATCATAGAGGTAACTGATTTGAAGCAAAGACACTGGTGGCTTTTCTATATATATTTATTTAACATACAAAATAATTATAGAACTATGCGGTCGTGAGAACCCCTGCTTAGCTTGCAAGAATTGTACCAAGGCCTTTATAGGTGGGGTGATCTTCTATAGGGGAGATCATGCCCAATTAGAATGTACAGTAGTATACTTAAGTAAGTGAATAATTGTTATAAGGGTGTGAGTTATACAAGTGATTATATGAGTTACCCTAGAGTGTACAGTCTCTCAAAATGCGCTGTTACACCGCTCGGCCACGTAAAGTGAGGCCCACCGAACATACATATTATCCCTATCATCCCTATGACTTACATAACCCTATTCCCAGTGTATAGCAATGCCAAAGAAGGTATGAAAGGGTAAGGACTAACTTACACAGTCGCTTCGGCAGTTGCCAGCTTAGCCTTACTTCTACGAGTCAGGCGATCAACCCTAAAAGATAGGCGAAGGAAGAGGCCTACTAGAATTAGAATTATTACTGAGAGAGCCAAGGTAGGGGTTAGTACTGTAGGATAGAGAACGTCTGGGCTGATGGACATGGGGAGAGATGAACTAATGAGATTAGTAAACTCAGAAGAATTCAATGCATTTAACATTTTAATGCTACGTGACTTGATGATTAGGTCTGAGGAGTTGCCTGTGATAGAAATGTTAAGAGGGATGAACTCAGAAGAGAGGTTAGTAATCAGGGCTTGGTGCTGATGAGAAGGCAGAGTATGAATGAGTGAACTCCTTACTTCACAGTGATCAGGGGCCTGATACATCCCTTGTGCATGAAATACATTTCTAGAATCTTTACAAATGAGAGACACCTGGGTCTGGCTAGGGAAGTAAAAGAACTGAATATCTAGCAAGTGTTTATGAAACACGGGGAGCTCAGGAGCTGGGGCGTACGTACAGTCTTTCATAGCTCCAGTGTCAGTCACAGTGGCTTGAGTCAAAGTAAGTTCGCATGCAGTTTTGTCCGGGGACGTAAAGGAAAACACATACGCTGGACACACATATAGATGAAGATACAAGGACCGACATAAGTTAAGTGCGTCATTGTCAGTCACAGTCACAAGTTGAAGGTCGTCGGAGACGAGCATCATGTCTGCTGTGTCAGTCACGGTTAGTAATCTTCCGTCTAAGAGAAACGGGAACGGAATAATTCTCCAAGCATTGAACATATGTGAGGACTTGAACGGAATGTGGACTAAAATGGATGAGTGCGTAAGAACTGCTTCCAGTAGAGGTTAGTAGAACTCGCATTCACCTGCATCAAATAGCGGCATCAGGGAATACTGATCTTTCGCTATGTCAATTGCCGTACTGAGATGTTCTATAGGTACTAGGTCACTGGTGACTCGGCTTAGGGCAGCATCAACGAGATTTGCTAGAACCCTCTTCGTACCCTGAAATAAATCGCTAACATCATCCTCAGTAGCTTGCAAGATCTCTGACAAGTAAATTACTTTATCTGTGGAATGTCCATCAGAAACTAGAGAATTAACAACTTGTGTCAAGTTATTAATAGTCGTAATTACCGAGTTAACTGTCGTGAAGACATCCGTCAATGCTATTGAGTCGTACTTCAAGACTCTATTCATGGCTCTTGCTGCTGTCTCCAGTACACTGAGTCTCTTTCCCAGCTTTTCAACATCAGAAGCTTGGGCTGTTCCAAAGAGCTCTTGGGAGATCAAGCCAACAAAATTGAAAAGTCCTCTCTTTGTACGCCGTGAGTGAGCGTGTTTGGCTACCTGGATAGGGTCTTCAGGCAGGACCAATTGGATCTTCCGTAAGTTACGATTCATACGAGCTACACGTGAGCGTTGGAGTATAACTGTAAGTCGTAAGTCACGGGGCAGTGTCTGATTAGTCAGTAGGAAGGTAAATGTAGAGTGTAATTTGTGTAGGCGACGTTGGAGCGTCTCAACACTACGGGGAATGTCAAAGAGGTCTCCGAAATTATACTGAACTGCTACTACATCTTCCGCAATTAGCACTCTAATTGAGCTATTATTCCTGTAATCTGTAATTCCTTCCTGTAAAGAATAGATGAATTAAGAATAGCGAAAATAGGTAAACGGTACACACACTAATTGCACAGTATCGCACTGTCACTGTAATGTCACTGTATTAATTACCACGGCCGCTTGAAGGGGTAACCTTCCTAATGGGTGGCTGTTCTGCTACTGGTCCAAGACTGGGGGCTCGAGCGTGCCGGCTTCATACCAGTGTGGAGTCATACGATATTAGTTGCTAGCAATCATCTTGGTGTTGCTGCAATTCTCTAAAGGGAGCGTGAGAACCCCTGCTTAGCTTGCAAGAATTGTACCAAGGCCTTTATAGGTGGGGTGATCTTCTATAGGGGAGATCATGCCCAATTAGAATGTACAGTAGTATACTTAAGTAAGTGAATAATTGTTATAAGGGTGTGAGTTATACAAGTGATTATATGAGTTACCCTAGTAGTCCATGAGCCAGGCCAGATATCGGTACCACCTGGGGTGACTAAACACGAATGGTACTAAAATGTTTATAGAGTGACTGTAAGTACATTAAGATATGATAGCCTTCTCGCACTGGTAGCTTAGTCTAATTTTTTTGATGCAATAGGGGCGCTACCCAAAAATAAAGATTTTTAGCGTGACGCTCGGCGTTTTCCTCATTTTCTTTAAAATCCATCACACAATCATCGCGAAACTTTGAACACCTATGTAGAATTATATTCTCTACCAGAGTTGTTCCTAGGTATTTTTCAAATTTCCTCATATTTCGGAATATACTCTATATTTTGGGTATTTTCCTCTAAATCTAGAATAAATCCTTAAATATGGGGAACATTGAAAAATATATTCTAACAGCTCTTGTAGCTTATTTGATTCTCTACATGAATTATTCCGATGTGTATTTCAAGTTTCTCCATATTTAGGGGTTTATTTCATATTTGGGGATTTTTTGTTATATTTTGGGGATAATTTATTATTGGAAGGAGCAAACATATGTAGAGTGGTTTCCATGTAATGTGTTTGTTTGTTCATGGTTTAATGGTGATATTTTTTGCAGGTGTGTGTCGACTGTTTGACGGCAGGATGGAACCATCTGCGAGGAAGAGAGCACGGATCGACTGTATCATCCACTGCTCTGATGATGACAGCGATGCTCTGGTGTCACCACAGGATTTGGACTCCTGGAACACATTGCTCAGGGCTGCAGAAATCAGGCAGCATGATCCAGTCCTGGAAGCAGCCAAGGGCCTTGAAGAAGGAGGAATACCACACATACATTATCACCGTAAATGTCGTAGTCTCTTTACAATGAAGAAGTCACTGGATTCTATCCTTGCCAAGGGTGTCAAGATAGAATCAGCAAGCGTCGACCCCAGGAGGAGGGCATCAAGGGATGCCCCTAGTACTAGCAGGGTGTATGCCAAAGTATGTATCTTCTGCGAGAAGTCAAGCAAGTACATAAAAACAACAAAGACAAGGGAGCCACTCATACAGTGTGTTGAGCTACGAGCAGATGAGAAGATTCGCAGAGCAGCAATAAGGAAACTCAACCAGAGAATCCTTGGTTTAGTTAGCAGAGACCTTGTTGCTGCAGAGGGTCACTACCACAAGTCGTGCTACAAACTCTTCACAAAAGATGATTTCCCAGCGGCCGCCAGGTCGGGTGCAGGTGAAAATCAGGAAGAAAGCGAGGAAGCACGCTACGAAGAGGTTGAGACAGAAGCCCTCGAGGAACTCTGCTTGTATATAAGGACCAAATTATTCCCCAACCCAGAGGTACTGCCTATGACAAACCTCACATCTAGGCTTGAGAGATCCATGATGTCCCGTGGTATTATCCAACTGAAACCAGCGACAAAGAAACATGTTCGCCGAAAGATTGAAACCGAGTTTGGAGAATCACTACGCTTTGTCCCAGATGAGAAAGGAAAGCTTCTAATCTATCCACGCAGCCTCTCAATGGACGACCTTGCCCGGCAAGCACACAAAATGGCAAAAGACCTGCAAGAAGCAAGAGCAGCTAACTCTGAAGATGTCTTAACCAAAGCAGGAATGCAGCTGAGGAATGAGATCAATAAACAAGATGTGAGTCAGCCATGGCCTCCCGATACAGATCAGAATGTCATTCCTGCAGCAGTCACTCAATTCCTGCACACCCTGCTGACAGGAGAGTGTGAGTGTGAAACTCCCTCTGAAAGAGCTCAACGTCTTGCCACTTCCTTTGGCAGTGACTTGGTCTTTGCTGTTACCAGTGGCAAGACAAAACCACCCAAGCACGTACTGCTGACCAATGCTGTAAAGTCTTTGACAGGAAACACAGAACTGATCCGAACTCTGAATCGTCTTGGTCACTGTGTGTCTTACTCAATGTTTGAGGAGATCGATACAGCCCTTTGTATCCAGAAGCTGGAATGCTCAAAGGATGACATTCCACTGCCAGCAAACATCTACCCTGGTGTGTTCACAACCCTGGCCTGGGATAACATTGACCGACTTGAAGAGACCCTAAGTGGAGCAGGTACTTCTCATAGAGTCAATGGCATTGCTGTCCAGTCCAAGGTTGCAGGCTCTGTGCCAGAGAAAGTCCTGCCAGAGATTACCAAGTCCAAGATAAGAAGCATCACTCAGACATCATCAATGCTGCCAATATACAATGTTGGGCGGCGGGCAGGGCCACCTAGGATTGAGACTGCGTATGTCGACACTACCAAGGAAGTCCAGGATTCAAAGACAAAGAACCATATCTGGCTTCTTACTCGAATGTCAGACCATGAGGACCAGTCCATCAGCAGTTGGACTGGGTTCAACATCAAAATGCGCAGAGACATTGCAGTGGTTCAGGACACTGTAAGCTACCTGCCCACTATCAATGCTCCCGCAACAGAAATGTCCACCGTTAATGAAATCTTGGAACAAACGCATGCTATCATGCAGTCCTTACAGCTTAACAAGATTGTGTGCGTGTTTGATCAAGCACTCTATGCCAAAGCTGCCGAAGTTATCTGGAAACAAGAGAAGTTCAAGAACATTATCATCAGGATGGGCGTCTTCCACACAATCTGTAATCTCATCTCCACCATAGGAAAGAGGTTTCAAGATGCAGGTCTTAGAGATCTGTGTGTGGAATCAGGTATCATCGCAGAAGGATCAGTGTCAGGAGTGATGAACGGCAAGAGGTACAACAGAGCAGTGAGACTACACAAGCTCGTGTATGAAGCACTGATGAGGCTTGCATGGAAAGGCTTCCTTTCATGGCTAGAAGAAAACCATTCAAGGGACATACACCATCTAGATGAAACACTGAAGGACATCAACAGCTTTCACAGCAATGTGTCTCAGGGACTCTTTCAAGAGCTGATGGAGAGTGAATCATGCACACATATCATGAAGCTTTTCCAAGTTTATCTTGAGACCCTCAGAGATGAACACAACCTCTCAGCATTCTGGATGTCATACCTGGACATGGTTGAGATCATGCTGGACTTAATTCGAGCCTCCAGAGAAGGCAACTGGATGCTCCACCTAGGAGCAATCCGACAGATGATACCGTGGTGTTTTGCCTATGACAAAGTGAACTATGCCCGGTTCCTAACCTACTACTATGCCTTGATGTCTCGACTGCCCATTGAACACCCAGAGGTCCATGAACACTTCATGCAAGGTGGCTTTTCGGTCCAGATCGGTAGCAAGAATCCCTTTGGACGGATCCCTGTGGACCAGACAATCGAAGAGACGATCAACAAAGACACCCAGACACCAGGGGGCACAAAAGGCTTCAGCCTGAAAGGCGGAGCTGTCGCCAGGTACTACCTGACATCGGAGTATCGCAGCAGGTACTTAAGGCAGCTCAGGACTATGGTAGTAGGCCAAAAGTATACTGACTTCAGCCACCCAGACCTACAGATGCCCAGGATTAGAAGAGATGAGGCCGATGTCCAATCTTTAGTTCAACTGATGGAGACCAGCTGGTTGAACCCCTTCAACGCAGAGCAAGAAGATCTTGTCAGTTTGTCAACTGCGACTATGGCACCACCAGAAGTTGTCAAAGACCTTCTAGGGGCCTACAGAATAGGAGAGGATGCATATCAAGCCTTCAAGGAAGAGCGCCTGGAGATCGATACGCCAACTATACAGTTTCATGACACGATGACGAAGACGAAACTGAGAACGTTCACTAACATCAGAATGAAGCCACGCTCACAAGACCATGCCAAGGAGGTTATCTTAAAGGCTGACAGGAACCTATTTGGCCAGATGATCCTTGTTGCCGAGAACAGAAAACTCAAAATGAGTGATGTCTTGGCTCATCCCCTGGGGCCTTTGCCTTGGGCACTTGCCAGCGGTGATGGGTCTCTCCGCAAGACCAACAAGGCTGCCCTCGCAAAGGAGTTAGAGAGGAATGTTTCTCCTGCAGAAGTGATACCCGAGCCCTCTGCTACCATAATTGATGGGATGAGCCTGGTCCACAAACTGAAGGGAAACGACAAAACTTTTTCACAGCTTGCAGGTACAGCACTGAGTCACGCTGTTCATGAAGGTGCTAAGAGCAGGCGCATTGATGTTGTGTTTGATATCTACAAGGAGACATCCATCAAGGATGCAGAACGAGCCAAAAGAAGTGCAGGCACAGGAATTCATTTCAAGAACATTCAACCTGGGCACAACATCCAGCAGTGGAGAAAGTTACTCGGTAGTTCCTCCAACAAGGCAAGTCTTATCAAGTTCTTGGTAGAAGAATGGAAGGCACCACAGCACAGGGAGAAGCTCAAGGACAAGGAGCTGTATGTCACATGTGAGCAGCGCTGCTTCAAGATCACCAAAGAGCAGTGGGAAGAGGCTCCTGAGCTTAAGTCAACTCAAGAAGAAGCAGACACACGCCTTCTTCTCCATGCACTTCATGCAGCAGAATCTGGGAACAAGTCTGTCATCATCACTGCAGAAGATACAGACGTCATGGTGTTGTGTCTTGGCATGTGCCACAAGATCCCATCCCATCTGTTCCAGAAGTGCGGGACGAAGAACCGGACAAGATTCCTGGATATCACCACACTGAGCCGCACACTGGGAGGCAGCGTGTGTGATTCATTGATTGGTATGCATGCCTTTACAGGCTGTGATACCGTCAGTGCATTCGCTGGCCGAGGGAAGATGACGACACTCAAGCAGGTGAAGATGGACAAGACATACCAGCATGCTTTTCACGAACTTGGACGCTCATGGGAAGTGTCTCCTGAACTCTTTGAGAAGCTACAGGAAATCACCTGCCACATGTACCTACCATCTACCCACACAACTAAGGTAAACAAGCTTCGGTATGAGCTGTTCTGTGCAAGACGTGGAGAGGTAGAGTCAAGTCAACTCCCTCCTTGTGAGGACTGCCTCTTCATGCATGCACTGCGTGCAAACTACCAGGCTGCGATCTGGAGGAGAAGTCTTCAGAGCCAGCCATTTGTTGCGAACCCAACAGACTGCGGTTGGATGACAGATGAGGACGGTAAGCTTGCCGTCAACTGGATGCGAGGCTCACCAGCACCAGATGCTGTTATGCAGCTACTGTCTTGCAAGTGTGTGCGGTCATGCGAACTCCCTAAGTGTACTTGCCTCAGCAATGGTCTAAAATGCACGGACATGTGCAGGTTACAGACATGTCAGAACAAGGCTATTGAAGAAGAGCCGGTGGCACAACAGTCAGATTCCGAGTCTGACGTAGATGATATTTAGGAGTAGTAATTTGCCATAATAGTATGTACAAGCCCATGGCATGCTTAGTGTGTATTTACAGGACTTGTATTAAATGTGACAATTACTATATGCATTTTGTTGACATTTAGGCATTCCTGTCCCCAAATTTGACATTTTAAAAAATGTCGGAATTTTCGGTAGGGTATGTCTATTCAAGAAGTGATAACGACCATTAAGCTACCAATGTGCAAGGGCTATCATATCAAAACATAAACTAGAGACATGTAGCAAGCTAAAAACACCTAAGAGAATTAGTCACCCCGGGTGGTACCGATATCCCAAAATTCGGGTCTTGGCTCATGGACTATAGAGTGTACAGTCTCTCAAAATGCGCTGTTACACCGCTCGGCCACGTAAAGTGAGGCCCACCGAACATACATATTATCCCTATCATCCCTATGACTTACATAACCCTATTCCCAGTGTATAGCAATGCCAAAGAAGGTATGAAAGGGTAAGGACTAACTTACACAGTCGCTTCGGCAGTTGCCAGCTTAGCCTTACTTCTACGAGTCAGGCGATCAACCCTAAAAGATAGGCGAAGGAAGAGGCCTACTAGGATTAGAATTATTACTGAGAGAGCCAAGGTAGGGGTTAGTACTGTAGGATAGAGAACGTCTGGGCTGATGGACATGGGGAGAGATGAACTAATGAGATTAGTAAACTCAGAAGAATTCAATGCATTTAACATTTTAATGCTACGTGACTTGATGATTAGGTCTGAGGAGTTGCCTGTGATAGAAATGTTAAGAGGGATGAACTCAGAAGAGAGGTTAGTAATCAGGGCTTGGTGCTGATGAGAAGGCAGAGTATGAATGAGTGAACTCCTTACTTCACAGTGATCAGGGGCCTGATACATCCCTTGTGCATGAAATACATTTCTAGAATCTTTACAAATGAGAGACACCTGGGTCTGGCTAGGGAAGTAAAAGAACTGAATATCTAGCAAGTGTTTATGAAACACGGGGAGCTCAGGAGCTGGGGCGTACGTACAGTCTTTCATAGCTCCAGTGTCAGTCACAGTGGCTTGAGTCAAAGTAAGTTCGCATGCAGTTTTGTCCGGGGACGTAAAGGAAAACACATACGCTGGACACACATATAGATGAAGATACAAGGACCGACATAAGTTAAGTGCGTCATTGTCAGTCACAGTCACAAGTTGAAGGTCGTCGGAGACGAGCATCATGTCTGCTGTGTCAGTCACGGTTAGTAATCTTCCGTCTAAGAGAAACGGGAACGGAATAATTCTCCAAGCATTGAACATATGTGAGGACTTGAACGGAATGTGGACTAAAATGGATGAGTGCGTAAGAACTGCTTCCAGTAGAGGTTAGTAGAACTCGCATTCACCTGCATCAAATAGCGGCATCAGGGAATACTGATCTTTCGCTATGTCAATTGCCGTACTGAGATGTTCTATAGGTACTAGGTCACTGGTGACTCGGCTTAGGGCAGCATCAACGAGATTTGCTAGAACCCTCTTCGTACCCTGAAATAAATCGCTAACATCATCCTTAGTAGCTTGCAAGATCTCTGACAAGTAAATTACTTTATCTGTGGAATGTCCATCAGAAACTAGAGAATTAACAACTTGTGTCAAGTTATTAATAGTCGTAATTACCGAGTTAACTGTCGTGAAGACATCCGTCAATGCTATTGAGTCGTACTTCAAGACTCTATTCATGGCTCTTGCTGCTGTCTCCAGTACACTGAGTCTCTTTCCCAGCTTTTCAACATCAGAAGCTTGGGCTGTTCCAAAGAGCTCTTGGGAGATCAAGCCAACAAAATTGAAAAGTCCTCTCTTTGTACGCCGTGAGTGAGCGTGTTTGGCTACCTGGATAGGGTCTTCAGGCAGGACCAATTGGATCTTCCGTAAGTTACGATTCATACGAGCTACACGTGAGCGTTGGAGTATAACTGTAAGTCGTAAGTCACGGGGCAGTGTCTGATTAGTCAGTAGGAAGGTAAATGTAGAGTGTAATTTGTGTAGGCGACGTTGGAGCGTCTCAACACTACGGGGAATGTCAAAGAGGTCTCTGAAATTATACTGAACTGCTACTACATCTTCCGCAATTAGCACTCTCCCTACTTGGGCAACAAGGGCGCCGGGCTTCAGCAACGAAGGTGATGCTGCATCAGCCACTATTAGTGTTCCAAGTAGTAGAAGTGTTTTCACTAACCAGTTCATCTTTCTCTGACGAAAGGACAATATTCTATTAGAAATGTGTACTAATTGAATACTTCACTCGCCCAGTAGGATGTACTTGGGTGAGCGGCCTGCTCTGTTAGAAGTGTTACGTTAACAGAACGGTGAGTTGGTTTGGTTTTAGTCTTTTCTACACACCTGGGTGTGCGGCTTGTTTCATTAGATATGCTATCTCAATAGAACAATGATCCACTCTGCTAGCAGAACGGAGCTTCCGCTTATACTCATTGACGTTCACGGAGTCAGTCGACAGGGGTGCAGTGGGAGGCACCGTCGAAGGTGAGGGAATAGGTGTGAGTGCTCCATCTGCTGGGAGTTCAGGACTCACACGTTTCAACCTATCACCATGGATTACTTCTACCTTGTTAGTGGTAGGGTCTCGAACCTCAAACTTGTTACCGGATGTTGTGTCCGTAACGACATAGGGTCCACTATACTTCGGCGAGAGCTTAGACATTCTCGTCGGATCTAGGCACATAACTTTGTCACCTACGTCAAGGACAGTTTGCTGTGCTCTTTTGTGCTGTTTCCTTATAATTTCTGCACGGGATGCCTGTAAATGATCTCGGACTTGGTAGTGGATCTTGCTAAAGACCTGGAGTTGTCTCTTAGCATAGTCCTCTAGATTGTAGACTGGTGTGCTAGGCTTGGAGAGTAGTTCATATGGCAGAATCTTGTCCTGTCCATAGACTATGTAGTGTGGCGTCTTACCTGTAGAGGAGTTTACAGAGCCGTTTACACAAGCTGCTACCTGTGGAAGCCAGTCTTCCCACGCTTCCTGGAGCGGGTTTGTTACATGGCGTAGGACTTCTAGGAGGGTCCTGTTCATGCGTTCAACCAACCCATTTGAGGCTGGGTGGTATGCTGCAATGTACGATTGCTTGATATTGTAGATATCACAGATACTTGCAATCACCTGGTTCTTGAATTCCAACCCGTTGTCTGAGAGGAGAGTCTTAGGGCAGGAGAACGGACAGATGAGATGCGTTACTAGTGCATGAGCAACTTCATCCGCTGTTTTAGTTTTAAGCGGGGCTAGAACTACGAATCTTGAGAAGAAATCAACACATACTAGAAGATACTGTGAATCCTGGTGACTCCGCGGCAACTTCAGCAAATCCACTGATACAGTGTCGAATGGAAGTGAAGGCGTTGGATACTCCAAGATTGGTGCGGGACCATCACAGGTTCCCTTGTGCTGGGCACAGGAGAGACATCTTGCTATGTGTTGTTCAATATCCTTTCTCATCGTTTTCCAGTAGTACTTCTTTCTGGTAGCGTCAAGTGTTCTGTCCCGTCCTGGGTGACCAGCTTGGGGAGCATTATGTTGCTGTTGAAGTACTGCTTCAGTGAGAGTATCTGGAATCACTACACGGGGTCGTATGTCAATGGCTTTGGGAATAACTCTAACCAAAAGTCCGTCCTGCAATTTGAATTGCGTGAGGGGGACCGGTAGTGCTGGGAGAGTTGTAGCATCACCTGATTCCAGATAATAGATGACTGTGGACCACAGAGGATCCTTGCGTTGCTCTTCTTGCACCTGGGCATGTGTTAACGTCGGTAGCTGGATCACTGGGGCCACTTGCACATTTCGGGAGAGTGCGTCCGCCGCCACGTTAGCCAGACCTTTGATATGATACAGAGTCGGATCAAACTGTAATACCGTTTCGTACCACCGCGCTAGTCTGCCAGTGAGATTCTTACCACCCTTGAATATCTTCGTGACCGCCTCATTGTCGGTGTAGAGATCGATCGGATAGCTGAGGATGATATCTCGGAAATGCTTCAGGGCCCAAGCTACTGCAAGGGTTTCCCATTCCGTAGAGTGATACCTAGTCTCGGCATCATTCAACACTCTACTTGCGTAACCAATGACTCGCATTTTGCCTCATTCATCTGGCTGCATCAGTACAGCTCCAAGACCTTTGAGGGATGCATCGGTGCAAAGTGTGAATGGTTGATCATAGTCAGGGAAAACTAAGACAGGTGTAGAGGTGAGAGCCTGCTTAAGGCTGATGAAGGCTTCTTCTTGCTCTGGGCCCCATTCGAACGGTGCTTCCTTTCGGAGCAGTTGGGTCAGAGGCCTTGCCAGACTCGCATAGTTCTTCACGAAAGAACGATAGTAGCCTGATAAGCCAATGAAGATTTGGATATTCTCTACAGTTTTCGGTCGTGGGAAATTTTGTACCGCACGGATCTTATCATCTATAGTGTGGATTCCTTCTACGTCTACTTGATGACCTAGGAACTTTATTTTTCTTTTAAGGAAGTCACACTTGCTGATCTTGATACGTAAACCTGCCATTTGTAGTCTTTCCATTACTTGTTGGAGTTTGTCGAAATGAGAATCATGATCTTTACTACAGATTATGATGTCGTCCAGGTAGGCAAAGACTGAGTCACCCAAGAGGCCCGCAAAAAGGTTGTTGACTAACCTTTGAAAGGTGAGGGGTGCGTTTCTTAACCCAAAAGGCATGCGTAACCATTCGTAGTGTCCGCTCGGGGTCGAGAAAGCAGTGACTTCTGTTGACTTTTCATCCATTCCAACTTGCCAGTACCCGCTGAGGAGATCTAGCGTACTGAACACTGTATTCCCTTTTCCAATGCCTTGTAGTAGCTCGGACAGTACAGGCATGGGGAATCTATCAGGTATGGTTGCTTGATTGACCTTGCGATAATCAATCACTGGGCGCCATCCTCCATCCTTCTTAGGAACCAGGAAAAGAGGTGAATTCCATGGCGAGGATGAATGTTGGATAACCTTTTGCTCAAGCATGTCGTCTACCATCCCTTTAACCACATCCCTTTGACAGTGTGGCAATCTGTATGCCGCTGTGTAGACGGGGTTGGTGTCTGGTTTTAGGGGTATGGAATGCGTTGTCAGATCCGTTTTACCTAGTCGTTCTCCTGGGAGCGCAACGACATCTCTGAACCGCTGTAGTAAGCTCAGAAGGGAGTCCTCCAGTTCTGGAAAGTCTACATTCTTGAGGTGCAGCTTGATAGGATCCGATTCTGACATCTTGGAAGGTTTCGATGCTGTCATCACAGCTATGGGCGCTTGTGCGGAGGGCCACTCCGGGGGTTCTGGATCTACTGGATAGTCGTACACAAGAGCCTTACCGATGGTACAAACGGACTTCAGCGTAATTGGACCATTAGATCTGTTGTAGACTAGTATCTCCGCCCTTGAGTTATCGTGTAATTTGTACAAGGTTGACTCGAGAGCTAGTCCCTTTACACATGCACTTTCACTTAGACAGATTGCATCCGTGCCTTTCTTTAGTTTGGGTAACCTAACTGGAAGGTGTGCACCCTCTCTAGCACGAATCCTTTGTTTTCCGGAAACTACTATGGGATACAACCGAGAACCCTGACCTGTTGATCCAACACTCTGGATACTTGGAGTAGGGAACCCCAAGGACCACGCAGGTAAATTGTCCATGCTTGCTGGTACAGTCGCTGCAATGGTCGAGTGAAGGAGAGGTCGTGGATTCTGCATTGTAGAATACGTGTGGCGGTTGTATGTCATACTCTGCTCGGAAGGATCCAAGACGATGCGGTTGTCCTTCATCGTTTCAATGCCGATGAGGCCATCAGCTGGGAGTGGAAAATCCTTTATCACGTAAAACCTTGTCTTGATGTTTGGGTCTCCGCGACGTGTGAATCTAAACGGAATGTCCACCATACCAACTAGTTGTAGGGTATCCCGTGTAACTCCTTTAAGTTGCATGTCTGGGAGTTTAAGTGTCCAGTTGCACTTAAGCTGGTTTTGAAGATTTATCAATGACTCGTAGGACAAGACGTTGGCGCAGGCACCGGAGTCAAGAGCCAAAGAGATCTTCCTGTTACCTACCGTTACTGGAATTGACATAATGTTCACTCATGTGACAGCCGCAACGATAGAGGGCACGTGTAAGGGCGACGAGTGTACATTGGTAGGTAACAGAGTAGTCTTTACTTCGTTTGATTTTCGAGCGTCCTGCCCTGAGCTTCCCCCGACGAACGTTTGTGGTACTTACTGACTAGATCCTTGGCTGCTCGGCAGTCTTCTGTGGAATGTTCCTTCTCTCCATGGATCATACAGCTCTTCCTCGGACTTTGTGTTCCTTGGCTTGTGGGGGATCCTTGTGCTCGTCCAGCTTTGTGTGATGCCCCACCGGAAGCTGTGTGTGTCGTCTTCTTCTTGTACCTGTCCGGGGTTTGCTCCGGGTGCAGTTTCCAGCATGATCTCTTGTCATGGCCCTTCTTCTGGCAGTGTTCACAGATGGTGTGGTTCCTTGAGCTTGTAGCCTGCCTGGGTTTGGTCCCATAAGCTTCTACTGGGCTTACGAAGGCTTTTGGTATTACATCTGTGGAGATTTTGAATGCTTTCTTTGCCACAAACTCCTGAAGGTTACTGGTTGATTTAAACTCAGTCTTCATGATTTCCTTCCTAAGAGTGGTAGGCAGTGCGGATACGAAAACCATGTATTCTAGGAATTTACTTAGATTTGTCAGGGTCATAGTTTGTGCTCCCTGATCTACCCAATCTGAAGTGTAAAATCTTTGCTCGGCATCTACGACGACATCTCCTGCAATGACTTGGGCCATTAGCATGTCTCGCTTACCAAGGGACTCGTCAAATTTGTGGGCCATTCTGTGTATGAAGGCCAATGCTCCTCCTTGGTTGCCGTCTCCAAAACATTCAATCAGATATGTTCTCCATGCACTATAGTCCTTGGTCCGGAAACCTAGGATGGACTGTGCGAGTGCGGGTCTGGAGCCGCTTTTCAGGTATCCTCTTACAAACACTATCTTGTCTTCATCTGTCGTTATGTCACTATTCCTCATGAGGTCTTCGATGGTCCGCAAGAAGATAAGAACTCCTCCCGGGTAGTTTGGACAATCTTTTCCGGTAAAGTAGGCGATGTCTTGCCCACGTTGCATGAGATTTATCTTCGGTGGTGGCGGCTGACCTGTCATGATTGCTGTGGAATTAGCCGGTGGCGTTATTGTAGATGAAGTACTGGTAGTCGTTGCCGGTGGAGGTGTCACTGCCGACACTACAGGAAAGTAAGTGTTTCCTGATCGCAGGGTGACTCCCCCTAGTATTGAAGGACGTAAGCTGAAATGGCTCTGGGTGCCGGAGGTATCTCGTTTTACCTCGTGTTTCGCGAAATTTTGGTGATCTTGGGACACCACTGACGGTTCGCTGGAGCTGGCGCTAGCGCTTGAGGATGTTCTATCGGGGTGACCCAATGTATCCTTAACTGTTCCGCAGGCGCTAGAGGATGTATCGGGGTGGCCCGATGTCTCCTTGAAAGAGTTAGTAAGTTGATCAGTCAAGTCGTCAAGGTCAGAAGAAAGTTTTGTCCCTACTTCTTTCTCAAGCTCTGTGTCTGACTGAGGTTCAATTCCCGCTCCCTCTAATTCCTCTTCTGAGTTGTTCTCAGTAGTACTCTCTGAGGAAATTAAGTCCTCCTCATGGTGAGGTGACTTCTTGCCAAAAGGATTAAAGGACATGGGGGAAAAACTACACTTTTGGTAAAGGTAGCTGGACTGAATGTCATAGACAAATAATCCCACATTTTTTTTTTTTAGCACTGGTACACAATTTTTCTTTTTTGAAAAAGGAGACTTCTCTTAACCACACACCCGTACGTTAGTTTGTATGGATGAATGAAGGTGGTTAGTCTGATGAGTGAGCAGTTGAAATATTAATACAGGAAAATCTGGAAAATTCAACTTAGTAAGGCACTGTATAAGAATACTCTCTTACTAAGAAAATGAAAGTAAGGTAACACAGGCAAGAGAAAAGAAATGATCCTCTGCTAAAATAAATTTCTTAAGAAATTTGTGCTGGTAAAGTAATATTTACTGTAGGCCTAAAATGTTAATTCAATGAGAGAAATTAGAATTAAAAGGAAGTAAAATATAAGTTTCTTAGTGGGAGAATAAAAGTTCTTAAAGCAAGACTTGAATTTACTAATTCGAAATGGAGTTAAAATGTACGTATAGTCACACTTTAACATTCGTAGAGTAAATAAGTAGAGATATTTGCTAAAGAAAATTTAAAGAAGGCACTGGCATTTGCTGTGTTTATGTTGACAGGATTTTTACTAGTACTAGTTACTAGTATATTTAATTTGTATTGTTATTTCTGACTAACCGATACAAAGCTGAATTAATGCTGTGATGTTTGAAGTCTTCTAGTCAGCTGTTGTAGAATGAAGTTTGAAGTGGTGATCCCTTAGAGTTGGTTGCTTTCCTGATGTCGTTACCAATTCCCGTGACGTCACAGTTCACAGACACGTCATACCCTTGCCTGGGCGTGGTGTGCGTGCGTGCGTGCGTGTGTGAGTCTCTGGCTGAGTTGCTGGGGCGAGTTGCTGGCGCGCGGGCTCACCGTGACTCATTTGCTCAGTGAAGGGAATGCTGAGGTCAGCGCTGATGTGCTGGGCACTGTGATATAGTACCACCTCACTCTGAATCCACTTCTATGTCTTTATCATTCATCGATGTTTTTCTTTCCATTTAGCTCATTAATGTTTGGTAAATCTAGTTGCTCTGTTTTCAGCTTTTCTTTACTGCTTTTAATATGATTGCTCTTCGGAGGTCTTTTCTGTGTTGTATTAACCCGTTGAGCCCCGGCTAGTTATAATATTTTGTTCACCCCAGTCCCAAGCCATTTTCACTTATTTTTTTTGTTTGCTAAAATGGAAGACAAGGATGAGAAATGAAAACAAAACAAAAAAAAATCACCTCTGACATTTTTGTTTTTGGGGGGGGGCCGGTGGGGGGTTGGGGGGGGGGAGCTTCAAAAACAATTTTTGAGCCAAAATGGAAGAGAATGGTGAGAAATGAACACACAAATAAAAAAAAACTCATTTCGGTCATTTGGGGGGCGGGGGGGGGGGGGGTTCAATAGTTCGTCTCCCCCGCATGACCACCCGCCCTGGAGCACTAGGGTAAAAACTGAGTATGGCATTGTACGGCATACATCCTAAGGAGTATCTCACATAAATCTCAAGCCTCTAGCTCCTATACGACCGGAGTAATGAAGGTTCAAAGTGGCGGTAAACTAGGGGTGTAAACTATCCCCACTAAGCCTACCACCACCAGCCGCGCGGCTGTCTCGGCCCGCTCACACCTACTGGCCCGGCTCCCCCACACACTACGGTACCTCCCCCTCCTATTCTCCCGCCATTTCCTACCTTACGACCCACGTAAGTGTTTTTTATATGTCGGACGCACGTGATGCGTCGCTGGGAGTTGGTGATCAAAGACTGCCGACGCAACACGTGCGACGCTGGGTCTCAACGGGTTAAGGAACACGTATCCCACTGCTGCCACCACTTATGTATCGGGGATTATACTGTTTTGATACCTTTTTGCCTCTTACCTTGATTTTCCTTGTAATGCTTGTAGTCCAGGTTAACACTGTAAAAAACATGTTGAAAGGTAAATCATAGAGGTAACTGATTTGAAGCAAAGACACTGGTGGCTTTTCTATATATATTTATTTAACACAAAATAATTGTAGAACTATGCGGTTTGTAAATAGTTATAAGCTCTGTGTAGATACTGTATTGCCCAGCAGGGAAGTATCTACCTTTAACTCTTATTTAGCGGGGTCGGACTTAAGTCCGATACGAGAAAATTGGACTAAATGGCGGGGTCGGACTTAAGTCCGTGGGCGAATTCCCGCCCTAATTTAGGTGGAAAGCGAAACTTGGTGGTCAGGCGGTGTACTACAAGGGCCCACCAACACATCCCCACTGCGTGACCGTGACTAAGTGACCCTCAAGCAGCCATAATGGAAGGTCAAGATTTGCCCGTGTTCGATTCGGTGGCCGCCATCCCTAGTGCGTCGCGCCACCCTACTAACCACGCCCCGGCTTACCACCCAGGAACTAGATATCATGCTGAACTCTTCAGAACTTTCTAATAAGCTGTTGGATGAAACCGTCGAAGGTCTGGGTGAGAGTTTTGGTAGTGTGGATGACTCGGAAGACGAAAATAACCCGATCATAGGCTTTCACCCCAAGCATAATTTGCGTGGGGTGGATGTTGTGGTTGATATTGGACAGACCCTTGAGCAAATTGGAGACGTTCCTGACGAAGAACATACTGGTGTGGGTGTTGGTAAGTATAATTTATATTTTATAATTGCTTGAAAATGTGATTGCAAGCATTTTATCACCTTACGAGCGGCTGGTGGAGTATATTTCACTGTGCCGCTGAGCGTTTTTTTTTTTTACCCTAAATTGGGTTGTTCCGTGCACTTTTTCATGCATAAACAAGATCCAGAGCGTAATACAAGTATGTATCCTGAAAGTGCGTAAATTGAGCTTTCCAATGACACCCGAACCATCCTTTTACGATCACTGGTTGTCTTTCAACGATCGTAAAACACGAGTGCAAAAACCCTAAAATACGGTAATTTCCTTATATAATTCCCTGTGTGGCGAGCGGTCTTGAGGTAATTTATGCTCTTAATCACCGCTCCGCTCTCTCTCAGAGCACATTACATCCTCAAAATTGCACTCTACAAGAAATTTCCTTTGCATTTTATAGCGTATTATTTGCAGGCGTTCGGTAAATTTCTTACGGTAATACAAACAACGAAAGATTGAATATTTGTGCTTGGCATTATATGATTGTGGAGAACAGATGTAGGCCTACCGTATATAGTATGTTTTCATATATATGATACATGTGTAAAAAATTTATATTATCACGACTCTCTCTCTGTCTCACTCTCTTTGTTTGTACTCCTTTGTACTCTCTTTGTCTGATGTAGGCCAGGGCACGCCCCTAACTAATCTCTTCCCTCCCAGGGGAAATCACACCTAGCAGATGTTTTTGACCTCCCCTCTCTCTCTGTCTGTCTCTTCCTCTCTGGGTCTACCTATACTGCATGTGACATTGAAATTGCTTGAGAGTTTGATTGCAAGCATTTTATAGCGTATTATTTGCAGGCGTTCGGTAAATTTCTCACGATAACCAGGGTGTATGGTACATTTCTCACGATAATACAAGCAACAACGAAGCTTGGCGAAGATTGTGGTCTACAATATACCTTTTTATAATTGCATGTGACCTTGTAATTCCTTGATAGTTTGATTGCAAGCATTTTATAGCGTATTATTTTCAGGCGTTCAATAAATTTGATAAATATATCAAAATAAGTCCTGTGGGACTATGAAATAGCTATTATTGGACAAGGAAAATATTTTGTTCATCCCTCCACTGGAACATCAACAACAATGTCAACAACGTATCGCCGTCGGCAATCGTAAGATTCAGAGTCGTAAAGATTCCAGGACGAGCTCAATAGAAAATGAATGAATGAAATGAATGAGTGTGCAGTACTGCCAATACGTATAGCGACTTCCGCTAGATCTAGAGACCTTTACTTCGATCTAGCAGCAATGACTTACACTAGCGGTTTTGTTTTGAAATTTCAGAACAATTTCGAAGTGATATTATATGGATTTTGCCAATTCATATTTCTAGTGGTATTTATCATGTCATACATCTAACAATATATGCTAGCGGATTTAACTTCAATTGGTAACCCTCCCGCTCGAGCCGGCTCCCAAGAAAATCGATAATGGTGGCACTTTAGTAAACAGGTGATAAACAAAACCGCATGCGGATCGGTTTGGTGTATCGGTATTATGGTAAGTTGGCTACCTACTATTGTTTATACGATATAGTAAGTAATGATAAGTAAATTATTATATATTATATATAAAACAAAAACAAAATTCCTGCAAAGCAAGCGAAACAGAGAGAGAGAGAGAGAGAGAGAGAATGCAGAAACTGAACTGAAGAAAGAGTGAAAAAGATATAATAATACAGAAATATTACAAGCAAATAAATGAAATAGAGGGATTAGTTAGAGAAAATAATAATGAGAAATACATATACGGATGAGCAAGAGAGAAAGGGAGCACAAGAGAGGGAAAGCGAGCGAGCCAGAGAGACAGACAGACAGGAGGAGTGAGAGAGATTAGAGAAAATAATAATGAGAATTACATATACGGATGAGGAAGAGAGAGAGAGACAGAGCGCGCGAGAGAGGGAAAGCGAGCGAGCCAGAGAGAGAGAGAGACAGAGCGTGCGAGAGAGGGAAAGTGAGCGAGCCAGAGAGAGAGAGAGAAACAGAAAGACAGACAGGAGTGAGAGAGAGAGAGAGAGAGAATACAGAAATAAGGAGAAATAAGAGAAAAATAAGACCGATTACCGAAGGAATAGTAGACGCGCGAGAGGCCGAAGTCAGGCCAAAGCGACCGCAACCGAACGCGCCCGGGAAATAGACCAAAAAGTACCTCCTCTTCCTCACCTCTTCCCACCCTCAACACTCATTCATAACATCCATTCATAGACTTATATGGGGAGACGAAGAGTTGCTCTTTCCAAAAATTATCGTTTCGTTCGCATTGGAGCCATAGTAACGGCACTAGGGCGAGTGAAATTGAGCGAATATTTCGGGATTATGCCCGCTGAGCGGTACAGTGTAAAATACCTTACCACCCGCTAAATAAGGGTTAAGGAACACGTATCCCACCGTTGCCACCACTTATGTATCGGGGATTATACTGTTTTGATACCTTTTTGCCTCTTACCTTGATTTTCCTTGTAATGCTTGTAGTCCAGGTTAACACTGTAAAAACATGTTGAAAGGTCAATCATAGAGGTAACTGATTTGAAGCAAAGACACTGGTGGCTTTTCTATATATATTTATTTAACACAAAATAATTATAGAACTATGCGGTTTGTAAATAGTTATAAGGTCTGTGTAGATACTGTATTGCCCAGCAGGGAAGTATCTACCTACCTTGGATCTTCTGATCACTGTCTGATACAGGCCACCTGTCTATCATCTACCACACCTTCCCACTCTGAACCTGTTTTGGTGACTAAATGGCATTACGATAGGGCAGACTGGGAGGGTCTTCAAGGTTTCTTTATTGATATTCCCTGGACCTCTTTCTTTTCTAATGATGCACACTCCACCTTGAGCCACATACAAGATTTTGTAAAAATTGGAATGGAAACTTTTATTCCTCATCAAAAGTACAGTAAAAGATCTAATTCACCTAAATGGTTTGACCATAATTGTGCTAGAGTAAATGAACAAAAAGCAATAGCCTACAATGCATACACAAGATCAAAAACACATGAAGCCTTTAATTACTTTAGAAACATGAGAAATCATGTCAAAACTGTATTAAACCTAACTAAATCAAACTTTCTCCACAAGCAGGCAAATAAACTTCTAAATAATCCAAATGATAACAAAATATTTTGGTCTACTCTTAACTCATTTAAATCCAACTTCACTACTGCTTCATCCATTCCACCATTAAAATCTCCGACTGGCAATCTTGTAAGTGACCCACGAGGTAAAGCTAACCTTCTTGCGGATATTTTCTCCACCAACTCAACCTTAGATGAAATAAATCAAGATGTCCCTGTACTTAATTTTAATTCGCCTGAAATTCCCTCACTTAAGATCCACACCAGACATGTCAAAACTATTTTGCAGAATCTCTCAGTAGATAAGGCTCCTGGTCCAGATGAAATTCCTCCAATAATACTTAAGAATTGCTCCTTGGTGCTCGCTCCTGTATTGGCAAAACATTTCCGTCTGTGCACTCATACCTCATGCTTCCCAGTACCCTGGAAAGAAGCAAACATCCGTCCAGTTCCTAAAAAAGGTGCCTCTTCAGATCCATCAAACTACAGACCAATAGCTATAACTTCCACTCTAGGTAAAGTCTTTGAAATTATATTAAATAATCACATAATTAAGCATCTTGAGAATAATAAATTAATCAGTGATAGGCAATATGGTTTTAGACGATGTCGATCAACTGCAGACATGCTTTGCCTTCTTACGCATCAAATCAACCAAGCTACAGACCAACATGGTGAAACACATACAATAGCACTGGATATATCAAAGGCATTTGATAGAGTCTGGCATCAAACGTTATTGTCGAAGATGTCACACTACAGCCTTGCATCATTAGTTCCACTAATTTCTTCTTATCTTCATAACAGAAAAATACATGTAATGGTAGATGGCCTTTATTCTCAATTTCACTCAATAAATGCTGGTGTTCCCCAGGGATCAGTTTTGGCCCCAATTCTGTTCCTCATTCATATCAATGATCTCATATCTACCACTCATAATCCAATACATTCCTACGCAGATGACTCAACACTCCACAGTTCCTTCACATTTACCAATTCTTTCACCCAACCCGATCTTACAAATTCAAAAATAAACACTGCAATTTCTCTGAACCAGGACCTTTTTAGAATTAATGGATGGGGACAAAAGAATCTAGTTTCCTTTAATGCACAGAAAACCAAGTACATTCAATTTTCTAACCAACAGAATCTCACTGACTCCCTTATATTTTGTAAGGATGTAAATATTCCCAATTCCCCTAGTATTGACATTCTCGGTGTAACATTAACTACTAACTTGAGCTGGACACATTATGTTAGAAGCATTGCAAAGAATGCCTCTAAAAAACTGGGACTCCTGTACAGAGTTCGAGAATTCTTCACTGACGAGCAGTTGGCCGTAATATATAAAAGTCATGTGCGTTCTCAGATGGATTACTGTTCACCTCTGTGGGGTGGAAGTGGAGTGGTTGCATTGAGGCAGTTGGACAAAATTCAAAATAAAGCTATTAGATTAATCAATAACCCAGCAATCACACAGGACCTTCCTACATTATCCATACGAAGAAATGTTGCATCCCTTGCATTATTCTACAGATATTTTCACAGCAATTGTTCCGAGGAACTTGCTTCAATTGTGCCGCCTCTCCACATCTTTCCCCGTAGAACTAGGGCAGCTGAGAGCGCCCATGAATTTACACTTTCTCCTCCACAATGCAGAACTTTTGCATATCAGAATTCATTTATCCCCAGAGCTACTACTCTTTGGAATTCACTTCCCTCGAATTGCTTTCCACAAACTTACAATCTACAAATGTTTAAATCCAGTTGTTACAAACATTTTATGAATGGAGGATGCCTTTAGGCACATGGACCTTTTTGTTTTATCTGTGTTTTTCCTTCCTCCGTTCGTTGTCTCTTTAAAAAAAAAATAAATAAATAAAAGCAGTAAGCTGGCTAACAACTAGATTGAGCAATTATTCCTGTAATCTGTAATTCCTTCCTGTAAAGAATAGATGAATTAAGAATAGCGAAAATAGGTAAACGGTACACACACTAATTGCACAGTATCGCACTGTCACTGTAATGTCACTGTATTAATTACCACGGCCGCTTGAAGGGGTAACCTTCCTAATGGGTGGCTGTTCTGCTACTGGTCCAAGACTGGGGGCTCGAGCGTGCCGGCTTCATACCAGTGTGGAGTCATACGATATTAGTTGCTAGCAATCATCTTGGTGTTGCTGCAATTCTCTAAAGGGAGCGTGAGAACCCCTGCTTAGCTTGATCTTCTATAGGGGAGCTCATGCCCAATTAGAATGTACAGTAGTATACTTAAGTAAGTGAATAATTGTTATAAGGGTGTGAGTTATACAAGTGATTATATGAGTTACCCTAGAGTGTACAGTCGCTCAAAATGCGCTGTTACACTCTGTCCTCGCGAGGAAGGGAGGATTCGGAAGGATGGATTTCGGGAGGTCTTGCATGCAGCTGCGTGTTGTCTGTGAGTGAGTGGATGGATCGGTGAGAGATATGAGTATGGATGTGCTTCTGGAAGTTGGTTCGGGGTTGGCAGGGAGGGAGAGAGGACAATAATTGTGTGTGATACCGTGTGCTGGGTGTTGTTTTGATATTTCTTGGTGTCTGTGGGTGTGTTGCCATGTAGTTTAGTGGGTGGTCTTGGTTCGTGGAGGCTGCTGCCAGGAATTGAGTGCCTCTCATGTCCAGACGGTCTTTGACTTTGAGGATTTTGGTTTCTTGATGTAGGTGATCTGTGGGTGCAGTAGCTGTGCAGCCTGTAATGATCTTCAGGGCTTTGTTTTGAATAGTCTGTAAGGTCTTATGATGTGTTTCAGCTAGGTTAGAAGCCCAGGCTGGGCTTGTGTATTCCATCACTGATCTTATGTATTGTTTATATACTGTGGTGGTAGTTTCTTTGTTGTGTCCAAATTTTGTGTGAGCAAGTGACCTGAGGGTGTTAACCCTTAATTAGCGGCTCACCACATAAGTCGTATTTAATAAAGCTGGACTATGTGGCGGCGCTTGACATAGGTCGAGTGGCAATTTCAGCACGTAATGTTGCTGAGAGAGAGAGACAAGTGGTGGCAGGAGAGTAGCGAGCGTATGACTGCTCCAGACCACCGCGGCGAACATACTGACACGAATCCCAGCTCCCTCCTCCCTCTCTCACTCGCTATATAAGGAATTGTATCGGGAAAGTGGCTAATTACATGCTTTTTGCACTCGCGTTGCACGGTTATTGCAAGAAAACTAGCCATCATAAAAGGATCGTTATGGTGTCATTCGAAAGCTCTGTTTATGCCCTTTCAGGGATAGGTACTTGTTTTACGTTCTGGGTCTTATTTAGGCATGAAAATGATCACGTAAACAGCCCTATTTTGGCTAAAAACACCCCGCTGGGCGGTACATATAAATAAACCGCATAGGCCGCTCGTAAGGTGTTAAGTCTGGGTGTCAGTTTCTTTTAAATGTTTGTGGTGTGCTGTTTGAATGTCATATGAGTATCATATGTTACTCCTAGGATTTTGGGTGTGTGTGTATGTGTTAGGGGTGTGTTGTTTATGGTGAGTTGAGGGATGTATTCGTGTTCTCCTGTCCAACTTGTGAGCAGGGTTGCGGTGGATTTGGCTGGGGCCAGATTAAGTCTGTTTGTAGTGCACCAGCCATGTAGTGTGTTGAGATAGGGTTGAAGGAGATCTGTTGCTCTTTTTGGGTCATGGTGTGTGCATGTGAGTGTTATGTCATCTGCATAGGAGGCTAAGTTTATTTGGGGCGTATTGGGTGTAGTTATATCGTGCATTTACAGATTGAAGAGTGCGGGCGATAGGACGGATCCTTGTGGGACTCCATTTGGAAAGTTTCTGATTTTAGATGACTGACCGGCAAAAGATACGTGTGCACATCTGCCTGCTAGGAAGTTGGCCAGCCACCTTTTTGTGTTGTTGTGCATGTTTGTGTTGTAGATTTTGTTTGTTAGGTTGTGGCGGGGGATGGCATCGAAGGCTTTACTAATGTCGAGTGTGGCTAATAGTGATCTGTGTGGTGGTCTAGCTGAGTTGATGCCATCGAAAGCTCTTTGTGTAAGGTCTGTGAGAAGAGTGTTTGTGGAGTGCAGTGACCTAAAGCCATGTTGTGATGGAGCTAGGGGTAGGTCAGGTGTAATTAGTTGTAATACTAGGCGTTCCATGACTTTGGAGGGGGAGCAAAGGAGTGTGATGGGGCGGTGCGAGGAGGGTAGCGTGGGGTCTTTGTTGGGTTTGGGGAATGTGATGATGATACCATGCTTCCAAATGTCTAGTATTGTGTTGTGTGAATAGCTGTAGTTTGATATGTTAGTGAGTGCTTGTATGCCTTGTGGTCCCAGGTGTCTGAGGTGTATGTTGCTTATGTTGTCTAGGCCACAGGCGGGTGAGTGCTTGAGATTGTTGATGATATACTTTGTCTGGTGATTGGTGAAGGGTGTATAGTCAGGGTCTGTGGGGAATTGTCTCTTACGTCGGATGACACGTCAGTCATCTTTGTGAGGTTTTAGGTGGCTGACATGTGAGAAGTGATTGATGAGAGTGTTTGCTTGTTGTTTACATGAGGGAGTAGAGTCTGTTGTTGTGATTGCAGCATGTGATTGTCTTGTGTTGCTGTTGGAAAGTGTGATGCTGTTTAGTGTTTTGTAGAGTTTTTTGGGGTTTGTTTTGTGATCAAGTGTTTGTAGGAAGTTATTCCAATTTGGTTTTTGTTGTTCTTGTATTTTGTAGTTAGTTTGGGTGTTGAGTGCTTGAATTTGTTGTGTGATGTCTTGTGTGTGGGGTGCTGGGGAGTGTTTCAGTATGTCGCGTTGTCTGATGAGGTTTTGAATTTCTGGTGTGAAGTTGGGGTTGTGTCTTTTTCTGTTACCTCTTGGAATGTGTTTCTTGTCAGCGTTTTGGATAGTTTTATTGAGTATGTGTACAGCATTATCGATGTTAGTGATGGATGTACTGTTTAGAGTTGTGAAGTGTTGTTCTGTCTCATTTGTGAATGCTTCCCAGTTAGCTCTTTTATAATTGGTGTATGTGTGTTTGTGGCTAGCTGGGGTGAGTCTGGTTTTGGTGGTGATAATGATCGGGAGGTGGTCAGAGCCTAAGGTTCTGACCACCCTCCAGGATGTTGTGGGGGCGAGTTCTGGGGAGCAAAAGGTGATGTCTGGAGATGATGGGTTATAGAGGGCTTGGTGAGGAATATGGGTATGTTGATGGATGTCGTTAAGGATGATGAGGTTATCGGTTTGGTTTTGTAGTACCAGCCCTCTGTCTGTGTCGGGGTTGTCGACAAACCAGGCCGACGTCTTGGCGTTGAAGTCACCACCCAGGATGATGTGTGGGGTGTGTGGGGTGTTTGTGATGTGTTGTAAGTGTGGTCTGTATTCATTTGGTACTGTAGGGGATGTTTGGGGAGGGATGTATGTGTTTATGATGGTTATGTTGGAGTTGCTGCCAGCGCGTATTTTAATTGACTGTATTTCTGTTGTGTTATCATTTGGGGGGAGGAGGGATTTGGTTTGTACACTGGTTACTATATATGATATTTCTTTGTGTACCAGGGTGATGAGTCCACCGCCCCCGCCGACAGCCCGGTCTTGTCTGATGGTGGTGAAATTATGAAATGTGGGTTTTTTTTGTGTTGTGCGGAGTTTTGTTTCTTGTAAGATGGCAATGTGTATGTTGTGTTGTTTGATGAAGTGTGAGAGTTCGTGTTTCTTTGTGTTGATGCCATCTATGTTCAGTTGAAGAATGTTAATGTTATGTGCACGATGTATGTTGGGTGCTGCTGCACGAGGATGGGGTGGGGGTGGGGGTGAGGGGAGGGGGGGTGAGGGAGGGGCTGGGGGTTGGGATGGGTGAGGTGGGGGGGGGATTGGGGAGCAGGAGATGGGGGTTGGAATGGATTAGGATGGGGTGTGGTGTGTTGAGTTGAGGATGTGGATGGTATGGGAAGGTTAGGGGGGTTAGGGAGGAGAGGTGGATGGGTTTTAGGGGGGGGGGGGGGGAGTGGATGATATGGGAAGGTTAGGTGGGTTGGGGAGGAGAGGTGGACGGGTTTTAGGTGAGGGATTTGACTGGGAGAGGGAGGGGCATGAGGAACAGGTCCAGGTGTTTGTGTAGTGTTTCTTGGAGGCAAGTGTTGTGCAGGTGAAGTGGGTCCAGTTCCCGCATGAATTGCAGAGAACTGAACCCTTAGTATGGCGACTCGAAGTGATGGGTTTTGAGCAAGTTGGACATATGTATGTGTACGTGGGTCCTGGGTTGCTCTCAATGTCTCCGGCTAGAAGAAGTCTTCGAGAAATGACAGCCGGAGAGTCATTTCTCGGTGTAGGAAAAACTGTGTGATGTGTGTGTGCGGTGTGAGAGGTGTGGAAATTCTCGGCGCGACCGAAGCCGCTCCAAGGACCCGTGCCCCCAGGGAGGGGGCAGGGGATGGTTGTGACGGTTTGGCTCCCGAAACTGCTCCCCGCGGCCGGCATCCGGTTTTCCTCCACTGGTCGTTGATTTTGTCTTCGGCCGTGGAGGGTCAGCAGCCATCCGCGGTTGGTAGCCTCGGGAGGTGGCCCCACGACGTAGACGCCGCCACATCAGGACCAAACAGTGCCCCTGCAGAATCTGACTCCAAGAAAATAACAAAGTATTTAGTACCACCGTCTGTACTTCTTTCCTCTTCTCCCTCTTCTCATGGCGACGCGTGTGTGCGAATGGTTTTGAGATAATTGGTCGCTAATGGTAATTAAACGATTACAATACAAGATTGGCAGCAGTGGAAGGGGATTAGGAAGCCCCATTGAAGACATATTGAGAGGATAGAGAATGTGAGCAGCGAAAGAAAAGTAGAAATGCAGATTGCTGTGGAAACCAATGTAATCTTCTTTATATTTAATACTAATTAACACAGTCAAAGTAATAAACATAATGTACATGTTAGATGTGGTGCCCCATTTATGTTATTAATCTGCTTTGATAAATAAAATACTGTTAATGTGTAATTAAATGTCCATTTCTATGATCAATCTGTACGTTTGTTTTCTGCTTTGACTTAGAAGTTGATAACATATTAATTGTGTTGCTTGTATTAATGTTTTTCAATACCGCTGTCATCATTTACTGTCTTCCTTTTTGCCTCCACCCCATGTTTTTACTTCATCCTAATATGAACCTTCCCTTCAAATTGAGGGTCGTTTTCGTCATATTCTGGACCCCCTTCGCCCTCATGTTTAGCCCCATTAGTGTTGATGAAATAAGGCGTTCGCCCCTTAGTTTGGCTATTTCAAGACGTTTCGCCCCATTTGTCGTCCTTATGAAATTGTTCATACCATATAGGTGTGGCTTGTGTCTTGGCGAGCGATAGTAAGCCTGTAACCTATGAGTAACCAGCGTTTAGCTGAAAAATGTATAAATATATTACGAAGGGGATTCTTGGGGATGTTTTTCTTAAGGGGAGATCTCCACTCGAGGGATTTTGTTCTTGACCCCTTTCTCCCTCATGTTTAGCCTCATTGCTTTCGATATTATAAACGTATGCCCCATTAGTTTAGCTATTTTAAGAACGTTCACCCCATATTAAGACCTTTCATGCAATTCAGGTGTCAATTTTATCCTGGCGAGCGATAGCGAGCCTGTAATTTAAGAGGAACCGGCCTTCGGCCGGGAAATTTGTCTACCGAAAAATTTACAAATTTATCTTGAAAGGGACTCAAGGGGGTGTAATTTCAAGCTTGATGGAGGTCTAGGGAACCAACTAAAAACCTCCCCTTAAGCTTGATGGAGGTCTAGGGAACACACTAAATATAAACCCCTAATGTATAATTATATCCACGTTGAACGCTTCCGGGTTTCTTTTTCGCTTATGGCTCTGATGTCCCTTTATTAATTATAGTATGTGTATTATTTAACCTTCTACTTTCGCTTCTTTTAACCAATTATTTATTTCAAGGACTACACATCTGTTTCTGCTGGTATACATGTGTTTGTCTTTACCATCACCAAACACGGCTCTCCATGATCTCATTTGGCTCCTGCACACTTCCTTACCTATCACTGTCTCTTCTATCATTCTGCCTTTTCACTTAGCCTTCATTTGTCACTGATCTTGGACCTGTCATCGTGTTCAAAACTAATGTTGTCAATAACTACAAGAGAGAGAGAGAGAGAGAGAGAGAGAGAGAGAGAGAGAGAGAGAGAGAGAGAGAGAGAGAGAGAGAGAGAGCAGAGAGAGAGAGAGAGAGAGAGAGAGAGAGAGAGAGAGAGAGAGAGAGAGAGAGAGAGAGAGAGAGAGAGTTAAATTAATACACATACTACACAGTCCGGCCTTAAACACTATATATATATCGAGATATATCATTGCTACTCCTGGATAAGCTAAAATTAACGCCATAATCATAATTACATGTGTGACACAGGTAAGCAAAAGCTAGGTCATCGTTTTCCATCAATTTACAATGCATAACCTGTCTGGTTGTATATAGCTTTCAGTGTTAGTCAATAATATTGTCTTCACCTATAAAAGGACATTTGGTCAATGAGTGCTATATATAGGTGTCATCACCCCAGCTGCATAACCGACCTATTTGTTGTCCGATTCGTTTGGTTGAATATATGATATGATCCATCCATTGAAGACCATTTCTGTTGGAAAGTTTTGATGACTGGCGAGGGGCTCCCAGGCAGGTTGAGATGCAGGCAGGCAAGAACCCAGACAACCAGTGAGGAAAGCGCGGTGGAAATATGTACATGATTAGATTAATATCCAGTATTCGATAATGGATAAAACGTCATAGGCTTGTGCATAAACCTTTAACCGTCTTGGTAGTATAATGGTTATAGTGTTTACAAATATGTGTGTGATAACCCGGGTTCGAATCTCGGTGTATCACATATAATATTATGCTCTCATTAATTTCATTCGAGGTGTTTGGTGTGGGGGTGGAATTATTAAATAATATATTGGTTTGATGTTAACACATATATACAGTATGTGCAAGCAGCCACGTTGAGATTTTAAAAGGCAAGATGAAAGGAACATATTATAAACAAACTGGCAAGCTAAACAAGAACAGAGTTAAACAAGTGATCAAGTAATTAAACAATAGTAAAGCTAGTATGGTTATGGCAAGTTATACATAACAGGCATACAATCAACGGGAAGGTAGATGTGGAAAACTACAAAGCAAAAACAAAATAATGTTGAAAAACAGGTGAACAATTGCATAAACACGAAGACACAGAAAGACAGTTCGAAGTTTGGCATACCATTATAGGTGAAGGCACACCAACCGTTAGACAAGCAGACAATGCAGTGAATAAAGTGAAAGTCAAATAAAACGTGACCAAAAGTAGACAGAAGGGAAGAGTAGTGTTGTGATAATAAAGTAGGGGGTGATAAACAAGGGAATTAAATCCGAGCATATATTGTTGTGTAATTGGTGATCCAGTAGTACTCAGTTAGATAAGCATCAATTATACATTTATTAATGTCTTTGCATATTATGGGGTTCCTTCACTTTTTTCTGATTTTTCGTTGTACCATTCTGTCCCAATTTATGTTCCTTTACTACTCCTGAATTCTTAATGTATTTGCGAAAATCATATTTCCCCTCTGCCATCTTCTTTCAACCCCCCCCCCCCCCCCTCTTTTTTTTCTCGCTCTCGCTCTCGCTCTCTCTCTCTCTCTCGTCCCTTCCCGACCTATGCTCACTCCCTTTCCTCCTTCCTCCCACACTTCCCCGACTTTCCAGCTCTTCTTCTACCCCTTCCCCTATCCATGACGTCACTCAAAGAGCCCGCCTAATTCCCCCAGGGTAATTAAAGTTAAATTTGGCATGAATACTTTTACCACAACTTTTTTTGTTTTTTTCTCTCTCGCTGTCCCCCCAATTATAATGTTGTCTAAGTAAACTTGTGAAGTAGGCAACGGAGGCTATTCCCGTTGGAATTATACAAACACTATCAGAGACCGGTGCCGGACACTTTTACGAGACAGCTGAAGACGCATAACTTGAGTTGCCATAGTAGGCATCGAGACTCGTAACCTAAAGTAACTGTTTCTAGTCCTGGCATTCCATATACATTTTTAATATAATTTGTGTTATTATTATTAAAATACCAGAAATAAAGATCACCACCAAGCCACAACAGACCACCCTGAACCAGAAGAGAAAAGTGAAAATAGAAGTACAGACCATGATAAAGGAGAGAAACAACATAGAAAATACCCTACCAAAGAAAACTGCTAAGAATAACGGGAATACCAGCAAGGCGGAAACGTTTCCGAAAGTTCAAGACAGAAACACGAAATAGCAAAGAAGAGAAGAGACCACACCACCCAGGGAGACCACAGAAGAAAAGAAGAAAGGAAAGGGAAAAAAAAAAAAAAAGAAGAACTCGCCTCAACAAACCAACGCCAAACAGCAACATCACCCACGAGGAAACAAGAAGACGAAGGAAGGATGGCAACAACATGGCCGCCAAAAATCACACCTAGCCCCGCCCCACCTCAATATTCGAGAGGCCAGAATTGCTACAACATACCACGCTCTGCCACCCACCCCAGGAAAAACAATAAGAGTAACCATCAGAACTTCCGGAGAGCAAGAGAGGAGAGCAAGATATAACCAAATAAGTGAGGGGCAGCATACCCAAATCTCCCCCCTCCAGATGCCCAGCTTTTCTGCGCAGGTCCCCCACCATCATGGCAGGAATTTCTAAACGGCCTACCTCAACACCATAATCCCCCCCCCCCCCCCCTCCCCCTATGACCTTCTGACCTCCAAATACCAGCCCTGGGACATTGCAGCACGTGTCATGACCATCTCGACGAAACCAAGGTAGAGTAAGCAATTTGAGGGCTCAAACCACTTGCATGCACTTGAGCCTAAAAATTAACCTCTCACTCGTTTGTGTATATTCATGCCATGGCTGTCTACCTTATTGTTTGAGAGATCTTTACCCTACTAGAGAACCTTTGTGCTTCCACACCATGGTGTAGGGATAACATTGGGATCTCTCTTAGGCTGCAGTTTTGACACTGAAAGTAGCACCGGGGCATGCCACAAACAGACCTTCAGGATCAATCCAGTACTCTCCTAAACTCTTGAAGAAGTCTTTGCCATGGCAAGACGTCTCCAATAGTTTGGGCTTTGCGAGACACCGTCTAAATAACAGCACTCTAAATATAAAGTCCATACTGCATATGGTCAGAACCATGGTCGAGGACATGGGTTCTTTGAACACTCTTATAAAGGTCAGAGGCAGATTGGGAAAGTTAGTATGGTCATGATCTTACTTCTTCCCAACATTAGCTAGATACTTAGTTACTCTGTCGCTACACGAGCGACTCTATTTAACCCTTGTCTAGAGGGGTTTTTTGGGCTTATTTGGGCATATTCAGGCCCTCCTGAATGATAAATCAAGTATCTGCATGAACAGAAATGTATTCAGCAAAAAACTAGGCGCTAAAAACTTCAAAATGAGACAAGAACGAGCTATGTAGCACTCGTGGTTCTCATACAGTGATACCAGTAACATGGGAGTTTAGCGTATAGCGGCATATTTTTCCCAGCTATGCTCACTACTGGCTACAATGCCGGCCTCTCGAGAACACAGGGAACATGAGTTAATGGGCGGCGGTAAGCCCTGGGAGTCGGCTCTCTCCCGCTGCGCTCCCGGCTATTTGCACTCGATTTTAACCCTTTAAAAGCCTTAATAATGCTCCTAACTTGCTGTAAATTGTAGGCGGACTTAAGTCCGCCGCCGTTCTTAAGGGGTTAAAGACCCTACACCAAGAGTACCGAAACAGAACTTCACCAGTGACTAGTATAACAGTCAGGATAGTCGAGCAGCCATAGCTTAAAACATGTCTAAGCTCATACTCGCATTCATCCGGTAGTATGCACCCTGTGTCATGACATAAGGAACTAATATTAACCCCCTCCGACTCATATGATGCGATCGCGTCATATGGCGGTTCCGCCCAAATACTCATGTGACGTGATCGCATCATATGAACTTATCTTAACCCTCTCACATCCTGACGCGATTTTTGAGCCTATTAGGGATACTTTAAAGCCTTTGTTACCGTCAGGGGTATCTATAAACCTTTAGTTTGTTTACTTCAACCTCTGCAGTTGTCTTTGAGTTAGCTGTGGGCAGAAAACTAATTTTGGAGAGGTAATTATAACAGTGAGAGTAATCTATTTCTTATTGCTAATCTGGCAACCTCTGCGTCCTATGGTCGTGAGAGGGTTAATAACTCTATAATAAGTTATATGACGCTTGTGCGTCATTTTGAGCTCAGTAAGTTAGGTAAGTTAGATCAGAATTTGTCGATTGATGGCAACCCCAAATTTCTCCGACTCCTAACGGTCCCTCAGTGTGATTTTGACTGTTGTGGGGAAAATACCGGGCGGTCCGCCTCCTTGTCAGTAAGTTAACTATTCCTGTCTGAGGGGGTTAAAGGCCCCAAAACAACTAGTCCATCTGTATCCCTACCCCATTCACCACATGGCAGGACAACCTAAGCGGCTCGACAGGACCGAGAGAAAGGACTCAGCTATCAGCACTTCAACCACCAGTGCCAGTGTTTCCAAACTACTCAGTGTTTGGATAGGAGTGTTGAGGGAGTTATATTACTTCAACCAATAGTGTTAATTAAGTGTGTCTCCAAAATCTATGCAAGTGTTAGAATAGGAGTGCTAAGTGAATTATATATGTCTGTCGTGGATCCTCGCCCGTGCTAGGCATATTATATTGTGATTATTAATTTTCATTAATCAGTGTAAAGTGTATTATCGTGTTTTGTACTAAGTGACCATTAATAAGAAAGCTCATGTGTCTTCTCAGTATTATATTATCCTTTACTATTTTTGTGCATGTGTAGTTTGGCTTTAGTTTCTCCAGTCAAGCAAGAACCTACCATTGTCCAATTAAACCCCAGTAAAAAAACTGGCATAACAATTATATTCCATAATATGTCAGAACTACCTCTGAAAACTCCCTTGTTGATTTTAGTATAATATTTATGCTGAAATACTCAATACTAGAGACATACAATGAGTGTTCTCGATCCATTCACGTAGCAAGATCTACTGCCTAACACAATGTTAACTGCACTACACCTCCAGGAGCCGCAAGAGGCGACTGAACATTTGGGCCGTAAGTTGAATAATACAAATTTTAGAGGAGAGATAGCAAGATATAGTTTGATAATATAATAATAGAGTTAGGAAGATAAGTTTGTTATAATTTATAACAAGACTGTATGTTCCATTTGCTTATACAGTATATTTTCAAGATCTTGAGTGGCGGCATTTCTTCCGTGGATTGACCTCTCTCCTGCCAACCTAGAGGTTGGCAGACTGGGAGCCAAAGCGTCACATTTCTACCTTTACCCCTCAACTTTCCCATAATTGCTAAGGGGAACATGGCCCTGGGTGGGGCGTTCGTAACCCGGGCGTTTCCGCACCCTCCTCAGCCCCTCGTCTGGGAGCGGCTTCGGTCACCTGGGCTTTCTTAGTGGTAAAGCTGGGAGGGTTCTGTGGGGGCGGTCAGTTAATGGCCTTGACCTTGCTTGGGACCTTGGGGCTGTTCGGTCAGACAGCCTGGGGAGCAACAACAACAACAAGAATGTATATATAATGAAAATAATATATTACAAACAAGGACACGCTATCAATTAAATAGTTAATATGGAAAGTAACATACTACAAATTATTATTAGACAGATGGAAAATGACGTACACTGGTGAATGATAGAGAGAGAGAGAGAGAGAGAGAGAGAGAGAGAGAGAGAGAGAGAGAGAGAGAGAGAGAGATTGATTGAGAGAGAGAGAGAGAGAGAGAGAGGGAGGGAGAGAGAGAGAGAGAGAGAGAGAGAGAGAGTTACATGGAGATCAATGGAATAGTATCACAAACAAACATTTGGTCTATTCCAAGAAGACACTCTAAGTAGAAAGAGGGAGTGCTTGTGTAGAACACTACGTTCATTTAAAAAAATGCAAACTACTGTTGACTCCACTATCACTAAACAATACAAGTAATATCATTCAATGCTAGATGTCTCCGATATAATGAGTATGATGTTGTCTCGGAAGACAAACAATTGATGACAGATCTACTGGTTATACACAAAACTAGCTATACATTATACTAAAACCAATTAATCTCTTACACAGTCTATCATGAAGATATAATAAACAAACGAGGTGGCGGATAATGCTCTTCATACATGAGGATATAGACTTGCTGAAAGATACAATAAATAAACTTTCTGAAAGATACATTATCTTCAAACACTTCCGAATTCTTTTAAGTTAAGATTAATTGTAATAGGTAAGTTAATATCGAGATGGTAACCCTAGTGAAGGTAAACTGTGTTAACCTGGATTAAATGTAATAGTACCTGTGCATTAAATTGACAAACCGCCAACCCACAAGTTTCAAAGGACACAACAACAAAGATGATCTATCTATCTATCTACCTAGTGCCTGACGCCAGATAGATAGATAGATCATCTTTGTTGTTATGTCCTTTGAAACTTGTGGGTTGGTGGTTTGTCAATTTAATGCACAGGTACTATTACATTTAATCCAGGTAACTTAATTTAAATTTGGAGAATATCATTAAATGTCCAACTTTTTTCCCTCAATTAATTCTCGTTCGGTATGTTCACATTCATTATTTCTCTGTATTCCATTATATTTACTAATGTTTCATCCTATGTTCCTTTGTGCATTCCTCTGTCATAATATTCTTTATTGACCGATATTAGCCGGACCGGCTGATAATTGAACTTTACATATACAGTATAATTATACATTCGTAGTCAGTATCATGTTTGAGTACCTCTGGAATAAGGCAACTGATGTGTGACCAGTAGTAAATATTTATATTTCGTTGTTCTTAGAATGAGGAGACTACAGTACATGTGCAAAATTTACCTTGAAGTCGATCAAGGGGCACCTAATATCTGGAATAATACACCAACACTGTAAACATGCACTCTTTCCAGTCCGAACTAATTACACTTTGTCGTGTCACTTACCCCACTTCGGCAGGGTTTCCCTATATGGAGAGGTGGTGATAAATGAAGGATGCTAATGGACAACAATAAAAATAAAAAAGACAAGAGGAGGTGAATAAGTAATTAACGAAGAATCAAAGCACCAGTACATGAATTTTTAGAAATTAGAATGAAAATGGAAACTGTGGCAAGACAGGAGGATTATAACGCCAAATATTGATGGTGAATGCTGAGTAAGAGGAACAATGACAGTGGTTTATAATTATAAATCCAACGCAGTAGATGTATAAAGGTGAAATAATATACATTTGAATAGGAAAGGTACCAATCAAGGAGTAAAATGACAAAGATATTTATACAGAGTTGAAGAGAACAGGCTCAGGATGTAAGACAATTGACACATTCAAAAGAAGCCTAGACATTCATTTTGAGGAGGTGGGAATATTATAGGTAAAAACAAAAAAACAAACAAACAAACAAAACACATAGGTTAAGCATCAGAGAGGTGGGTGGGGAGAGAGCCTTCTTCTTTGCTATCCTTGCCAATTATATATTAGCATTTAGGTCTGGACTACCCAGTAGGGACCGCAAGGTCTGTGTATCTATGTAACTCTCTCTCTCTCTCTCATATATCGTAGTTTAGGTGATAGGAACAAATGTGTTCCCTCACATTCTGTGTGTAAGCGTAGTACCTTTGATATAGTTTACTGAGGTTCACTTATTATTTTTTACATTTTAAAATGTTAAGGTTATGATAATTATATAAGCGTCTTTCAATGTAAGGATTTAATTATTTTATATAGAATGTGATTAATATTCTCAATTTGAAAAATACTATATAATTATAAACACCAATCGGGCAGTGCAATTCCCAGGGGAGGCCTCATAGACATATGATAAGGATATACTGAAAATCCTGTTTCGTTTTTCTGGCTGCCTTCACTGTTTTGTTTGTGTTTCACCTACCCAGAAAATGATCCAGCAAGCTCTCACAAACACTTACTCATCCTATTAAATGTTCTACACTAATCAAGCACACCACACTTCTTTCTAATACAAAAACACAGCAAAAAGAACAATATCGTGTTTTTATCAATCTTCAACCTTGTGGGAAACACTTGTCACAGACAGGTTTTTCTGTTGTGTCCTTCACACACATAGAACAAAAAATAGGAATATTGTTTTCATTCACCTTGTGAGAACCTTTCTTTAGGCAAACTTAATCATTTAATACTGCAGGTAGTAACAGTAAAATTTACTAATTCAAGTGGAATTGTCACCCTTTCCAAACAAATATATAATATACATTCCAATTATACATTAATTTGATTGTATAGGAAAATACCTCCACTACCAAACTCCAGGAAAAATAATACAGCCATAAATATAATCCAGAAGGACATGTAGTCTATGTAGTTCATAATTTAAGGTAGTGTAGAGGACATTAATAGAAGAGCATTGTTATGTTAAATGCTTCAACATGATTCATTGAATAAGCTTCTGAGAATTGTATTACATTGGCAAATGTTTCACTGGTACGTCGTCTGCGTATGAATGTGCATAAAACTAAACTTAGGGGTCTTAGTTCTAGACTTTTAGCAGCACTTGGCCGAGGCGCTCATCTCTATATCATATGTCATATGGAACTTGTGGCAGGTGAGTTATCCAACCTGGTACACAGGAAATTCCCGGCGCGACCGAAGCCGCTCCAAGGACCCGTGCCCCCAGGGAGGGGGAGGTAAACACATCATAGAAGACTGCATTGCATACAACCACTTACGCCAACAACACAATCTACACTCAATAAGAGCTCTGTGGGAAAGCCCGATCGTGGCCATGGCCTTCCTCAGGGACTCGGGGCTGTTCGGCCAGGCAGCTTAGGGAACAACAACAACAACAACCTGGTACACAGGGACTACTGGATAGTGTGCAGTTTACAACAATATACTGTAATTCCCTAGATAGGACATTGGAAGTGTCCATTAACTCAAGGTACCTAATTATTGTATGTGGACAATAGCATCGTGTGTCAGGAAGCTTGCAACAAATGTGTAATCCTGCCGGGGAACCGGACCCAGGCTATTTCTGCTGTGAATCAGACACGTTAACCATTATGTTACATGAAGCCATGAAGGTCTCTTACAGCATGCTTCTATGTGCTGACAATTACTATGCTTGTTATAAATAGTGTGTGTGTTTGATAACATATGTATATTTCCTATTGTCCATCCCTACATTAATGACTGCTTGAAGTGGCTAATACAGTAACTGTTTTGGGTGACTGGATCTCTGAATATTTGATGTGACACAATGACAGTGAAAAATATACGTTGATACTCTACCACACAGATCTTGCGATCCAAGCGAGGCGGGTAGATTTAGTAGAACCCATACACGTTAAAAAAGGATAACAGATGAGTAAGTTCTTTCCTCACCCTCAAACCTAACTTAACATTCCCGTAAAACACTCTTTCTTCCTACCAATCCGACCTCCAAACTCGCTCCATCTATTCACTTTCTCGTCGCTGCTTCCCCACCCTTCCCCCGCTCACAACCAGCCACCAAACCATTAAATACTGATTTCCAGACATTATACGCCTGATCTATGTTTCCCTTGGTACTGATAAAAGAAGGGCGATGAGAGAGAGAGAATCGAAATAAAAACAAATACACTTTAAACCTTTAATTTTCCCTTTTTTCTTTTATATTTATGTATTTCAGTGCATGACTAATGATATGAATTTCCTCGTATTCGTTTACCATCTTACTTTTATTTGTCCGTCCTCCCGCTTATTTTGCTTCTCTGCTTCAGTTCCAACTTTATCTTTTCTGTCTTTGTGTATATTGTCTATTTTTCTTCTATATCGTAAATCAAATATAGTGTTGGCGTGGCTAAGAATACAAAACAAAGTTAGTTTTATAAATCTATATGTTATAGGTCTGAGGAACCACCTTCCCCCTGAAAATCACACACACCTTCCACAAGTGCTATGTAGTATTCATTATGAATTTTCGATAATAGCTATTCTTTCCATTTACATTAACATATTTGTATAATTAAATCTTACCAATAACTATAACCTTTTCGTGTTATATTTATATTTATGTTATCTTGAGAATTAGCGTTCTACTTTAGCTTTATATATTTTGTTATTTTGTTTTTTAACGGGAGGAATTTTTAGTGTTTTATTTGAAACAGTTGGTAGAATACCATCTATAATCTGAACTTATTCCAATGTTCTATAAACACAAAGTAAACAATCTATGATGAAATTATCTAACATTTCACCATAATATTTATAGTATATACAATAAATGACCACAACGACATTCCGTTATCAAGGCATTGTTATCGCGTGATCAAACTCACAGAAGGCGTCATCTCCAGCTCACTTTTGTTAGCTAACAATAGTATATTTAACTAAAAATATACGGCTCTTTTACTAACTATATATTTAACTATAAATGAGTCACCAGACAGAATAAACATTACAGGCGCTTAACACATGTATCAGCAAATCAATAGATATGCGACAAGGATATAAAACTATGTACACACAAGTGTAGTCTACAATAACAATCAAACTACACAGCCACAGGGTATAAGTTTATAACACTGATAACTATTCGTTGTCGTGCACTGAACATTGGAAGAGGTCCAGAAGTCTGTTCACGTTGCCGGGTCTACACAACATGTTGGCAAATGTAGTGTAGATGGTTTTACCCATAGCCTACTATCTTGGACGAGGAACTATTAGTGTTAAGTAGTACTAGGCGACTTTTTAATTAGTGCTTCCAGTTTAAGTATGTTTGGTTACATCGCCCCACAATAATTATCCCCAGCTACCTGTTCAACATTCATTGCATCATCATATACCTCGTACAAGTGATCATTAACTAATTCCAATTAACCCTTTCACGCACAGGCTGCGATTTGCGCCCTTTTTGGGATACTTAAAAGCCTTTGTGACCATCAGGGGTGGTTACAAATGTTAAGTTTAGTTACTTCAACCTTTGCAGTTGTCTTAGAGTGAGCCGTGGGAAGAAAACTAATTTTGGAGAGGAAATTATGAGATTGAGAAAACTCTATTTCTGAATGCTAAACGGCAACCCCCTAGCCGGGCCACAGGATAGCCAGATAACTGAGGCACTTGCGTTTTGCAGTGATTGTTCCCTTTATCTTGGAGGCATTCCGCTCAAGTAATAAAGGCATCCAGGTATTTGTATTGCCTAGTTAAACAGCATCTAGCTTTCATCACTTCCTTCTTTAATTCTGAATGGGTCGCAGACGTGATTAAAGAAATCTAGGTTAGGCTAGGCCTAAGCACTAACCCAATTATGCATGTCAGGCCTAAGATCTTAACCTAACATAGCCCAAGTATGCCCCAAGCAAACCGAATAATCCCTGCCCATCGCCTCAAAATATAATGATTACATTATCACTTTGTGTTATAATTGTACATATGTATAACTTTGTGTAAGCACACAACAATAAATATGAATTTGTTAGCGGCTTACGTGTTTATTATAAGTAGTTTGCTATGCATAATTTGGAATTTAGCATGAAATTAGAAACATGAATCAATGTCAATGGTTATAACTTTATATTGGATAAACCAAAGAGGTTTCCAATTTGACCAAAGGGACGATACAGCTGAAATGTAATTAAATTACTATGCAATAGATCTTTGTCAATGGTTATAACTTCATATTGGATAAACCAAGGAGCTTTCCAATTTGACCAAAGTGACGATACAGCTGAAATGTAGTTAAATTACTATGCAATAGATCTTTGTATTGCAACGAGCAAGAGCAATGTGCAACCGTAGCGTGTAAATCGTAATCATATTGAATATCTGGGCCGGTATTCATAAACTGTCTGACATATTCCTAAGCTTGGGACAGTCCTAAGTCTTGAGAATGTCTCCTAACTTTGAGAATATTCCTACGAGTCATTCATAAAGTGTCCCAAGCCTTAGGACTATCCTAAGTGCTAGGAAAAGTTAGGACTGCTCTTGAGTTGTCCTAAGGAGTTAGGAATAGTCCTAAACGGCACCATGGTTGCACAGACATGTACGTTATCTCGTAATTTGACAATATTTTTAGGTTATACTTATAATAATAGTGGAGCCAAGTTTCGATTGGGATTAAACTATATTTTTGTATGGCCTATACTACGAAATGGTGGCAATAATTTAAATCTTGAAAACACGAAGCTGTAAAATAGAGTAGCTATTATAGCCTACTGGTACTTTTGTTAATACATTGTAGGCTATAGCATATTGTACATATATTACCGAACATGATTATGTCGATTAGCTGTGAATGTTGACAATATTATGCACCAATATTGCATAAGGTTAACCCCTTGAAAATTGTGATGCAATTAACATTTATCATTAGACCTAGACAATTATTATATGCAATTTCAGAAGGGTCGGTGTGAGGACAGGCTATGACATGCCCACACATATGACTTCAGTATATACGTCCGTTTATTAGTAGACATATTAAACTGTCAAAATCCCATGTCATCTTCAAAAGGGTACAAGAGACAATTTAGTATTTAGTAATGAAGGTACAGGAGGCGAATAATGTTAGCAACACAGTGGCAACGTTCCCCGAAAGGCAACACTAGTGCGCCAATCATCGTTTTGCCTCAGTTTAAAGGTCAGGGGCCCAGGCAACAGTGTACATGCGCATCCCATAATACAGTTCATATAGCCAGCAAAACATCTGCTCATATTAATTGTTGAATGATTCATTAACAAATCCAAATCCATAGCTTGTAATTATATCATAAGACACAAACTCACCCCTATATATTGTACTATATCAATACAAACAACGAATATGATAGCACCGTCGAACTCACCCCTATATATTGTACTATATCAATACAAACAACGAATATGATAGCACCGTCGCTATCCACCCTGCATTAACTGGTATCAGTTTAACTAATATTTGTATCAATATAATTGATTATGAACAAAATGTGCAATCACTCCGTCATTGTTAACGTGTTGCTAATCAAAATATAAGCATATACTAACTATTAACGAAACAAAAGAGTTAATTAAAGCCAAGGAGGCAATGTATCGTAGCCTATTATAGCTTATTAGTGCGACTGTCCTAGGACCTGTCCTAAGTTGATGATATACAATTATTTAACATAGCGTTTTCGTACAGCTGTGAAAGGATTCATCGTTAAGGGGAACATGGATACAAAATGTTCAATGTTTTGTTTTAATAAAGTCTTCATATACGTGTCATTAAAACATTTAAATGAAAGTAATTTTCACCAGACGAGATTCGTCCTAGTCCTAGCTCAGACACTGTCCCAAGGTAGGCTAAGTCCTAAGTTTTATGAATATGTCTTAGGACTCCAGTACCAATTAGGACTAGTCCTAGGAGTTTAGGTCAAAATTTATGAATAATCCTAGGAATGTTAATGAATACCGGCCCTTGTTCCTAACTGTTACAATTCATATGTGGTGCCCTCCAGTTCATTCATGCATTAGCAAACTATTCACATGGTATCGAAGAACAATTAAAAATAATATGTCAACTATTATCACATGCGTATATTCACAACAAAACACATGTTCACTATCTCTATCTCTCTCTCTCTCTCTCTCTCTCTCTCTCTCTCTCTCTCTCTCTCTCTCTCCAATTTTCCACCCACGCACAAATTCCCTCCAACTTTCAGAAACAGGTAACCCAAAGCATTTTAAAAGCCTTCTGCAAAATGAACATGGCCTCTGGCATATATTCTTTGGGGGTATTTTTTTACCTATCTTAATGTTACTCTCTTTTGCAGCGGCAACTCATTCCCCTGTTCTCTTTGCATCAATAAAAACGTTTAGAGATCATTTGAATTGAAAGTAAAGGTGTTATAATATGTATGTATGTATGTATATACTCAGGCACATACCCCATTGCTGGAGGTGGCCGATTCGAGACAGGGCCCGACAGCAATAGCATTCAAGGGTTCTAATTCTCAGGGTCCAGGACCACTTTTCCGTTCCCTCGCCCCTAACTCTGTCTCGATGAGTAGGAGAATTTTGCAAGGGGAGGAGGATTCCTAGCCTTCTGCCCCCTATATATGACATATGAAAACTAATACTTAAGTAATTTTATGGGAAAGTAGAGTACAATAAATATATATATATATATATAATGATACACATGTGCATCCACGAAAAATTGAAAATATACATCCTTCGTTTACCATTTAGCTATATTTCTGCTCCAAACACACAACTTCCGTATTCCTCAATCCTTCCCTCATGTTGGCCAGGATGTTAATAGTTCAGAAGGACGGTAGAAATTTGGCCGGCCAAATATACAGTATATATAAGTAGTCAAAGGTTGGCCATACGCCTCAAGTTTGCCTACGTGGCCAACATTTGGTTGCATTACTAAGCCGTCAAAATTTCTCCCACATGGCCTAAAGTTCGCCTGTACAAACAAAAGTTTGTCCACACGCCCAAATGTTTACGTGCACGTCCAAATTTACCAATGCAGTGTAGACATTGCCGGCAGGGCCAAAGCATCTCCCGCAGGCCCTAAAGCTTATCACTTAGCCGCTCATCACAAAGTTCGCATGTGCAGCCCTAACGTTCGTCTGTACATTCAATTGGTCAAATTATTCAGGTCAACTATAGGTCAACTATTTGCCCAGCTGTCCGGCCCAAAGTTTGCCTGTGCGGGAAATCAGACCAAATGAGAGAGCGAAAGAGACTATTTCATAAAGCAGTTTAAAATGTATTGTTGGTACTGTTTGTTGCTTGCTGTTTATTTTGTTCGCCCACCACTGCTCTATGTTACCGGTTGTATCTTTATCTCCGTCAAACACAGCAGGCGAATATTGTGTGAATGTGAACGTCGTTCTTTGTCTGCCTTATTGTAAAAAAGATGTCTGGAAATACAATGGACAGATTACACATAAAGCTTAATCAGTTCCTTACTTAGTGACAGCATAGAAACATTTACATGTTTGGCCAGTATCAATTATCCCCCCCCCCCTCCCCGAATAACAATATCAATATGTTTACATGAAATATATATACGTAGTTATATGATATTTCTATCTTACATTCACTGCATATCAATAACCTAGTATGGTTGTTGTGATAGCTCAGCCAATATCGGTCCTTGGCCAAAACGACTGGGAGCCAAAACAACCACGACCAAATACAGCCATGTACCAACACGATCACTCTGCCAATGATGATCAGAATAATGTAACTGCTTTGCTCTGCGCACATAGGCACTGGACAATGTCAGCCATATACCACAACATCCATTGACCCAAACTGTTATGGACCAGAACCACCCTGGTAAAAACTTCCACTGACAAACATGGCCACAGATCGAAGCAGCCCATTATATTCCAGCATTAGACCCATAATCGGCCACGAACGTAAGACGGACGCTAACCATTAATGGTAACTTTGCCAATACTAACTAGACTATTAATGTCACTGTTAACCAAGTACCAGTTCAGCCACAGACCATATCGGCATACAAATGGCTACAGATAAACACGTAGATGGAGCTAGGCTAAGTGACCCATCATTTTCGAACGTGTAGCCCAAAATGCTCATGGACCAAAACGACAATGAACGTCACTTTGCCAATACCAATACAAGTCTGGTTGTCTATATCAATATTTGTCAGCAACTCACCGCATTTAAGGTTATCTTTAATATCTACTTACTGCAATGTTGCATTTTTTCTGCTACCGCTATTACAACAATCGATGGTCTGCAGAGGTCTCTCAGTGTATACTCCTGCGCAGAACAGGTGGATGGTGGTACCCACTTTACAACATATACTCCTGCGCAGAACAGGTGGACGGTGGTACCCACTTTACAACATATACTCCTGCGCAGAACAGGTGGACGGTGGTACCCACTGTACAACATATACTCCTGCGCAGAACAGGTGGACGGTGGTACCCACTTTACAACATATACTCCTGCGCAGAACAGGTGGACGGTGATACCCACTTTACAACATATTTTCACCTTATGTTTTATCCAACCATTTAACCCAAGACTAACTGATTTTTGCAATCTCTCTTCCACTCAAACAGCAAGCTTTGGAACTCTCTTCCTCAGTATACATCATTTTTATCCTGTGTTTTAAACTCATTCAGGTTCCGTGTGTTCATATATTCTTTACTCCAGTGTACAGTATAGTACATTAATGGTGCCTCTCTATCACTCCTTCATTTACGGGATTCATTCGCTACAGCCAACTTTGCCTTCTGCCTAATTCTTACACATAACACACATAACAAAATACAAAAGTAATTATACTTTTAATTGCATTTTTGTACTGGTGTTAGCATAACGCATCATTGGACAGAATAACTGAATGTGTAGCGGATTGAAGTATTGGCGTTTTGAGTGACTGATTAATTGGAAACGCTGAATGGTTATAATTGCAGTTCTAGAATATTGACTGGGTGTGATTCATTGCAAAACAGAATAGGTTTGTCAATAGCATAGAACTGTTGTCGAAATGCTTCGAAATTCATATTCATAGAAGTAGATGGCAACACAATACTTAAATACGCCACAGGCTGCCAAATAGGCTAAACCATATCGTCATCACATTATGTTGTAATATGTTCTGACATTTGACCTGTGAGTTGTGACAATATGTGAAGGATTTTCGTGACTTGTTGATGTGGCCAGAATACTGTTGAACTGCAGTCTTTGAGATCACCTCATACAAATCCTGAAATTCCCCATTGACTCAAATATACTATGTACCCTTCCACAGTTTTCAGATCAATACATTCAGTTAAGCCTCCCCAGTTGTTCCTGATCAATTAGACACACACTATTACACACACTATTATATGGGAATCTGGTGTTTGATGCAATTCCTCATGTTATTGTAAAGTAAGTTATGTAGGGTAATGTTTTAATTAATCAGAGTGCTGTATTTGAGAAAGTTAACTTAATAAATGCATGTGTTGTGCTTGTAACTTGCACCCTGTTTCCGGTTATGTATATATAATTGGATGACGTGAGTACCTGGCTATAAGGATATCGTCCTGGAAAGTCTCTTCTGACGTTACAGGCTATATATCTGGATATATCTACAGTATATTTATCTATGCAAGTACATACAATATGAACACTGCATATTTGCATGCACGCATTCTGGTTCTTATGCTGTATATACATATCTATCAGTAGTCTATAAATAGTGACAACTATGAACACACACACACACACACACGCTTGCACAAACACACACACACACACACACACGCTTGCACAAACACATACACATGCACACACACACATAAACAACACATTATTTTGATATGGCAAAGTAATGCATGGTCAATTAAATTAAGGTAGAGTAAGATATAATAGGATAAAGTACAAAGAGACAAATCTAACAATATAAGGAACAGTTAAGGTAAGGTATATTAAGGAAGGATATCATTGAATTTGGTAGGATAGGGTAGAGTAGAGTTGAAACAGATATCCTAGACTTTATCAGAATAAGCTAACTTATATTTGTCATAATTTCGTTGATATATTTAGTTTATGGGCTATGAAGTAGCAATCAAATTAAATCTAAACACACAGGTGCGCTCGCGCATACTCTTTTTGTAAACGAAAACAATTATATTAGCCGTAATCTTTTCATACTAGCAATATATTTGAATAATTACAACGGAGTTGAAAATGTGAGCAAGATCAAATATATTATAATATACACCATTACTGTAGCACCTTAAAATATATATGGGCAGCTTGCTGCTGTGGTTTGATAGGGATATTGCAGTCGCAAACATAATGTCTCTCTCTCTCTCTCTCTCTCTCTCTCTCTCTCTCTCTCTCTCTCTCTCTCTCTCTCTCTCTCTCGCTCCACCCGTATTTTTTCGGAACCACCTACGACCAAGCCCTTTGTAAACATAAATGGTTCCCAAAGGCTCGGTTCCAGTCTGCGGCTAGGTGTGCTAATATAGTGCCCTCAGAAAGAGAGAGAGGGAGAGAGAGAGAATATATATATATATATATATATATATATATATATATATATATATATATATATATATATATATATATATATATATATCTCACAAATACACGTGAGCCACTAAATGTTTTAATCTCTCAGTGGGGTCAGAGACTGCCGTGGTGGAGTTGGCTAAAGCGTCGGCTATCGTCCTGACGGTCGACGGTTCGAACCCCACTGAGAGATTAAAACACACATATATACTATATATAATATATTATATATACTGTATATACATAAACATGAAGGAAGACAAGGCTACCTAGATGTAGGCAGATGGATAGATATATAGACCATTAGATAGGTAGATATAAAGAGAAACATGAATATATACATTTAGTCAGAGGGAACAATTAACAATTACAAATACAATAATGTTGGAAGAGAGCAAACCATGATAAACACAAATGAGCCACAAGGAGCAGAAGATAATCTTTAGAGTATACAAAACGAATACCAACACGCATTAGATAACTCTATAAGTTAGTTATGAGTGTGTGATTTAACACAAACAATCACTTTGACCTAGTGTAAGTGCACAGATTCCCATCCTATCAGAACTTGAAGCAAAGCTTACCGGAATCTTACGTGTATTAGAGTAGACAACATTTTGTGTTGGCAAAATAAGTTGATGCTATACACATAATAGCTCACCCACAAGGGTTCTATCAGCTAAAGGTCTCTATTCATCACCTACCCACACACTTCTCCCTACAGTAGGTATGCTTCTCTGTGGAGGGCTGGATCGTGAAGCATTAATATTATTCAAATGCATCTACCAGTAATGATGTGAAGTATAATTAATCGAATAATAAGGACGGTTGTGCTTTGTTAGTGTTATTTATGTGTGTGGAACATGTAACATTATTATTGATTACATAGGGTGTATGAACATACAGGTAAGACTAGTGGGTTAAGATTACTTGTGTCTGATATATCTAATTTATGAATACATGAAGATGACAAATAATGGTGAATCATTGTTATTAGTAATTGTAAAGTCCAATAGTGTTTATGAAGTGATGTAATTGTTCCTCGGGGATTTATCTGTGCATATCTCCTCTCTGGTGGAGAGTGGAGGCCACCCAACTGTCACCACATTCCCAATCCTACTGTGTCCAACTCCCTAATCCAAGAGTTGACCGGTTTTCCCAGTATTTCTTCTACTCAACAAGTAAGTTCTCGAACTCTTTTCCTCAATTTGTCTTTCCCTCATCCTATGATTTAAAGTGCTTCAACCTCCGTGTGTCCAGGCATTTTGACTCTAACTTTCCTTGAATTTGGCTTTGCATCACTCTTTCAATTGTGGGTGCTACCTGTTGCATGCAGCTTCGCCTTTTGTCACAGCAAATTGTCACATAGGGTTACACATAGAAAAAGTTATTGTCAGGATTAGATTATATATTGCAATCAATATTTGTGCCTATTGAATGAGATTATTTGTTTGTAAAAATCAATCAGTGTTTGCGAAATAGAATTGTCTGTTGCTGAAGTCACTGACGCCGAAATGGTGTCAGTGTCTGTGAAACTAGTAAATGTTTTATGGAGAGAGACCACTGCTTGCACAACCCCAATATTGACTATGGTTGCCAAAAAACGCTCGATATGCATATCAAAATTAATGTGTTGGATATTTTACATACTGGTTGAGGTGTCAATTTAATGGGGCTGTACGCAATGTTCAATGAATACATTTTCAAATCAGTAAAACTTTTTTTCAAACACACATACAGAGAGTATAATTATTGAGCCCAAGGGGACATATACTCTTATAACTGTAAGGTGTTGCACTTCCACGAAAATGCACAGGCACAATTATAATCACAGACTACACACAAACTCGAACTAGCTTTCTTCTTGGTACACGCTGTAAACATAGACATTATTAAGTTACACACCGTTCTTAAGATTAATCCTCTATTACAAACCCCAATGCACTAGAATATACAAATGAAAGCATATGGTCCTCCCGGGATTCGAACTCGGCACACCACACCCATGTGAATGCTAATCGTCCTGTTCTGTTTCAGTTTGTTGGGTAAGTAGTTACTATATGTAATTTAGGAATAGAAGAAGTGGCAATGATTTTGCTTCTCTTTAAATTTTTCTTTTTTCGAGCTCAGGATGGATTATACGTTAGCTACAAGTTCAGGTAAGGCAGTACAGCTCCACTCCATGAATATAAGATCTAGGTTCACTTGCTGTAAACGAAGTAATTAAGTATTGGAGGTTTTTGTTCATAATAGGGTTGGGAGAATGTCTATAATCAAGCAATTATTGTGTGTTGTCCGTGACCAATAGGTATATGTTTCTTATTAATAATGGTCGTCCCCTTTTTGCATATGTTTTGTTTGATAATTATAGGGAATAGACTCGCAGTGTTATTATACATACTTTACTAGGGAAAGTGAAGCTCTATGGAATCCTTATAATATACTCACATAGATTCCGTTGTGGGAGAATAGTTTTGATAAGTTTTGTAACACTCGATTTTGTCGATAACAATAGTCCCGCGCGTAAACAAACTCTTCTTCTTCAGTCCCGCAATCTTGAGAGCTCTGCTACGGACGTGTTCAATGTTTACAAAAAGTGTTCGGAATGGAGTACACTCGCTACGGTAAAGTGTTATGTTCTACAAAGATGTTACTGTATGTCTAATATATGAACCCACAGTAGCTGGCATGCAAGGGCTAGTGTTGTATCCCACGTACTGGGTCTAGGTTAGGTTAGGTTGGGTTGTTTGGTTAGGTTAATATACTAGGTCTTGGAAACAAGATTCGTAGTTGCGGTAGTATTTACATCAAAACTATAGTTAACTATCAAAACAATTCTCCCACAGTGGAATTATAACTAATAGCATCAAAACTACCATTTCCAAACAAAATTGAAAAAAAAACTCGCAAATAAGGCTGTGAGTCTTTTCAAAAAAATTACCTTTTGTTTTATTGAACATAAGATTATGTAAATATAATAGTTCAAATTACTTCATGGCCAGACAACATGGCTCCTGGTCTGGTGCAAGTCACAGCCACTTGTCTGCTATATTTTACGGTAAGTCAGAGTGATGGTCTTGTTGTGCTGGGGAGCGGTGGGGGGAAGGAAGGAGTGAGGAGGAAAGAGAGAGGGAGGAACAAGACAAGGAGGAAAGTGAAGGGATGGATGTAGAGGGGGATGTAGAAAAATAGGGAGCAAAGCGGAGATGGGAAAGAACTAAGGCACACGAATGAAGAGAGAAATTGATTCATTAAAATCCTACAATAAATCACATTCTCAGGGAAATTGGGATGACAGAAAAGAAAGAAGAACTCAACGGATAAGTGCTGGAAAAAAGAAGCAACACATAGTGTACAGCACATAGAAGAGAGGAACAAAGTATACAACACAATGGAGGAAAATGACGTGAGGAACGAGAGGGAAAATAGGGAGACGATGCTAAATAGCGAAATAAGTATATACAATATATAATATAAAATATAAAACATGAAGTAAACAAAACAAAATAGGGATTAGGAAACACGTTTAGACAAAAAAATAACAAGTATTTTCTAACGTTACTAAAAACTAAACATATACTTACGTAATCATTCCAAACATTTGTTAAAGTACACAATATAAGTTTATCTCTGGCACCAGTAGATTTGTCATACACACATTTGCCCCAGGCATATCTCTAGTGCAGTAATAATTATTTCCTCTTATAACTCAACATTCGCATCTCCATTCACATGCATATTCTCTATAGTCATCCACTTACGCCCCATATATTATATATATACATATATGTATACAGTACACTAATATAAACAAATACGTTATTCAAATCGCAGAACACATACACACACACACAGATTCCAAGAGTCATGCCTGACACTTCCGTAGAACAAGTGAAACCTATAGAAACAAACCTGCCTGCCACGATATATATGTGTGTGAGAGTATGAGATAACAAATAGACACATAGTTAGGTATATAGACAGATACAAAAACAAAATATATATATAAATAAGTATATAGATACGATCACATAGACTGATATATACAGTATATATGAAAGAGAGAGAGAGAGAGAGAGAGAGAGAGAGAGAGAGAGAGAGAGAGAGAGAGAGAGAGAGAGAGATTGTATTATTATTACAATGTTATTAGAATAAAGGTGGTGTTTATAGAAAATTGTATGAACCAACGTTAGACTGTTACCACAGGGAAGTTGGTCTGGAGTTGAAAATAATTATTGAAAAGAAAACTTGGCAGAAATTAACACACTATATTCAGTGGAAGAGAGCAGAAATAAAAGAAGGTGGAGGTATGCAGGACTTTTCTGTTTCATGTCTAACTATTTTACAAAGACCTTCAGGTGATTTACAAGCCCTGCAAGGTTATTCACTTCTAACTGTTTTCATATACAGATTTGCCGGAGGGAGCGGAGAGTGGTGAGAGAGCCTTCATCTTTGCTATAATGTTTTCCACTTTCTCTTACTCTTAGGATTGTTATCTCTACTAGGATTAAGTCCTGGCTACCTCGCCGGGATCGTAAGATCTGTGTGGACGATGTATGTAAGTAACCCTCTCTCCCTTACCTCACATTAATCACTCAATCCAGTAATGCATTTATGAGTCACTTTGAAATACTAATGAACGCTTTCGTAGGCCAATTTTTGTAATACTGATGAGGGATCGCGTTCTAATGATCATTGCAATTTGTTGAATACAAAATAATAACATTCAATTAATGATACATGCAGGTCACATTACATGGAAGAAAAGGATAATGTTTAAAGGGGGGGGGGGGGATTTTTCTACCGAAGAATGCACAAATATTTAGACCTAAGCTTAATGCAGGTCTAGCGAGCAAACTAAAAATAACATGATTCCCATGTACAGTCATGAGCCATAACACCCGCACACCCTTTTGAATCTTTGAATCTTTTAAGTAAAGTTGTGAAGCCTCTAGGATATAACAACATTGGATTGTCTCGCTTCGGTTCGATACAGATTCAGTGGGTGTGCCGGTATTATGGTTCATGACGAAACATTGGCAACAAAGTCAGTCATGGAGTTTCTGCTGGATAGCGGTCGCGGTCGGACGTCCCCGGTGCCCGGCGCAAACCAGAACTTAAGTCGGTTCCGGTGATTGTTTGCCGCGTCGGTGGTTCAGCGGCCCCCCGGCTTCATCCCTTTCTACCATGCTACCCTACTCTGCCTTCGTCATCCTCTGATCATCCGACTCTGCCGACTACACTCTGCGCCTTCTTGAATCCTTTCTGATTGGTGGAGGCCGGCGCTTCCCGGGACCTGTGACACGTGTCTCTGCCCGCTAGAGGGACGCGGCACCCACGGTGGTCGGCTCAGGTGTCGGCAAATCCTCGGTTTTCTTCGGGGTTCCATAGTGGGTTTCACTCTGTCGGTGCCGAGGCCGCCTTTAGCTTCTGGGGTTAGTGTTGGCCTCTCCGCCCATGCTTCTTCGCTTCACCACGTGTCTTCTTCCTGCTGGGTGCCATCGTTCATTGCTTCACCTTCCCTTCCATTCTTGAGTCCTGGGAGTGTTGTTGCCCTTCTGCAAATTCCTTCTTTTAACCTTCGTGATGGTGTAGGAGGTTGGACTCCCTGCCTGTACGGTTCGAAACCCTGCCCTGTCAGCTATATTTGTCATAAAATAAACAACTTGTCATGCTTAGGGCAGCCGGATTTCGATTAAATGATTGTCTGCCCCCCCATCAGAGTCGGGGTGGGAAGGAATACTGGTAGAAGTATCAAATTCCTTCTTTTAACCCTCGTGATAGTGTAGGAGGTTGGACTCCCTGCCTGTACGGTTCGAAACCCTGCCCTGTCAGCTATATTTGTCATAAAATAAACAACTTGTCATGCTTAGGGCAGCCGGATTTCGATTAAATGATTGTCTGCCCCCCCCATCAGAGTCGGGGTGGGAAGGAATACTGGTAGAAGTATCAAATTCCTTCTTTTAACCCTCGTGATAGTGTAGGAGGTTGGACTCCCTGCCTGTACGGTTCGAAACCCTGCCCTGTCAGCTATGTTTGTCATCAAATAAACAACTTGTCATGCTTAGGGCAGCCGAACTTCGATTAACACCTTACGAGCAGGCTAGGCGGTATATTTGACCGTGCCGCACAGCGTTTTTATTTTTACCAAAAATGGGGTTGTTTCCATGCTCTTTTTCATGCATAAACAAGACCCAGAGCGTAATACAAGTATGTATCCCTGAAAGGGCGTAAATTGAGCTTTCCAATGACACACGCACCATCCTTCTACGATCACTGGTTATCTTGCAACGATCGTGCAACCGAAGGGCAAAATTGCTAAAATACGGTAATTTCTTTATATAATTACGTATGTAGCGAGGGAGTGAGGGTGGATGTAAGTGGAGAAAATCTCAGTAGGTCCACGGCGGCCGTGGCGAGCGGTCATGAGGTAACCCATGCTCCTCCAGTCACTCGTCTTTCTCTCAGAGCCAATATTGCGCCAAAATTGCACTCGGATTTAGGCGCCACATAGTCCAAATTTTTCGATACGGACTTAAGTTCGGCCCCGATCTTTAAGGGTTAAATGATTGTCTGCTCCCTCATCAGAGTCGGGTTGGGAAGGAATACTGGTAGAAGTATCAAATTCCTTCTTTTAACCCTCGTGATTGTGTAGGAGGTTGGACTCCCTGCCTGTATGGTTCGAAACCCTGCCCTGTCAGCTATATTTGTCATCAAATAAATATATATATATACAGTATATATATATATGTATTGTCACAATAACCAGGGTCTTTTAGGGTCTTTTAGGAGTAGCTAGACTCAAGTGGTGCCAGACTATCTGAAAGCAGCTGTGCCAAGTCTATTAGAAAGACCTGGTATTGTGAGTTTTACTCCGATACCCTTCCAATTGCACATGACTACTTTTGCCGTGCCTCTAAGCATTTTTATCTCAATAAACATTTGTGTAGAATGAGCCAATAGAGTGTTATTAGTTTCGTATATGAAGTTGTTTTTTAGTGGCAATGTTGTAATTTGCAAGCTAGAGGTAAGTGGGTGAGGGAGGAATGTTGCTCTTGTCTCGCAAGGGGGGGGGGGGGGGGGCGATCGTGCCAGCACCACGAGTTTCATTTAATTATGTGACCATTGCAAGTTTAGTTGTGTTGCAATATCAAGATATGCTTTATTTTATCTGCCACGCTGTTTTATCCAATATGTTAACACAGGAATACGTTAGTATAAGTTATTCTTGTAAAGGGTCTTAGTGTTATCATGTCGTGTGGTGATATATTGCAACCCCTTAGTTTGAGGCTGGCTCCCCTAACCACGCCAGGCGGCAGGCCCCATCATTCTGTGGTAGGCGGCCAGACTAGATAGTTGGTGTCCTCTCTCTCTTGTGACCCATCAGTCTGCCCCTTTTGTTTGTCCTTGCTTGCATAATAGTAACGTAACGTAATTAACAGAGAATCCTAGACATTCATTTATTCTTTTAATTCTTCTAATCCTCTGATCAGCATTTATTATATTTCCATGTTTATCAAATGTTCTGTACCTCCGGTGTCTTACTTCGGGATCCGTGATAGGGAGAGCTTGGGAGGCTTGCCGGGGTCCTTAATAATAAGCACTGTTAATCCCATAGACAGTCCACACACACACACATCCATAACCCCTACATATTTTCCCCGTGTTTGTGCTTAGGACCCGGTGGCAACCTTGAAGGGTTTGACCCAGCAGTTGTTTGTTCCCTATCTCGGGTTTCGAACTGAGGTAACGGAACGAAGTGTTTAATAGTAATTAGGAATCCAGCTTCAGTCTGGAGTATGGGGGGGGGCCCCATACTTAAGTGAGTGTGGGAGGTGGACTCTCTAAGAGTTCATTGTTTCGGGCGGTATCTCACTGGGGGGCCCAGGTTGAAGCAGGATATATTGGTGTGATATTAGAGGTGGTCAGGGCACCCTGCCTCCACTAATATCACCCCGAGGTTAGTAGTCATATTAGGAGACTGCCTTGTATTGTTAGATCATTATAATATGTATAAAATATTATGTGCAACTCTCTTGGGTTGAGAGTGGATTACCGTTGGCTGGTCTGCGCACGGTTTAGTACTGTCGAGGGCGCGCATAGCCTGTTATGCTCGAAGTACACCTGCACTCTTTTTCTTTGATGTCTGCTGGTAGCCTATATGTATTTAACTATTTTGATTATCCAACCCAGCATTGCTACTCCCGGTGTTGGTTTCGAGTTCTCGTAGCTAGTAAGTTACATGATTATTTCTGTTCTACATATTGTACAGAATAGGAGCAGGGCAGTGTGCACCTTAAGCCCTGAGAAGAGCCTGGAAGCGTTCATAGTGCTCTTACCTGTTGTGTCGTGGTGTTGTTTGGTAGAGAGACAAGGTGCATTTCCATTAGTAATTATTTTCGAATCCCGTCTCTAAGCAACTGAGGTCTAGATTCGTAACAGTGGCGACCTTGCCCAGGATAATAAGAATTTTACCAGCAGTATTAATAAGATTTATTTTGATCAGAGGAATTTTGTTTAGAATAGGTGTCTAGCATTTTATATTTTACTATGTCTGAACAACAAGCAAGACATCGGACATCGGAGTGGGCGGGTGCCCAACCCCGAAAAGGGTTGAAATAGGGGAGCTATCCCCCCGCCAAAGGCGGCTTTCTAGGGCCTTTCCTAGCTGATGCTGAGAGGATTGGGTTCTAGTCATGTGGTGATGGGCTGGTCTATTAGAGTGAGAACTGAGCAATCTCTGCCATACCCATAGCTTACTCTGACTGTTCCTTTTACTTATATATTTTCTAGATCTCAAGTGACGGCGTCTCTAACGTGGATTGACCTCCCAATCTACCAAGATTGGAAGCCAAAGCGTCACATTTTTCCCTTGCCCCTCAACTTTCTCTTCATAATTGCTGAGGGACACAGGGCCCTGGGTGGGGCTTTGGTTTCCCGGGCATTTCCGCACCCTCCTCAGCTCCCCGCCATGGAGTGGCTTCGGTCACCCAGGCTTTATTGTGGTCGGCGGGGAGGGTTCTGTGGGGGCGCTCGGTTATGGCCTTGGCCTTGCTCAGGGCCTTGGGGCTGTTCGGCCAGGCAGCTTGGGGAACAACAACAACAACAACAAGCAAGAATCAGTCTTTCCCTCTTCCTATGACTTAAATTGCTTCAAACTCCGTGTGTCCAGGCATTTTGGCTCGAACGTCCCTTGATTTTGGCCCTCTCACTCTTTCAACTATGGGGGAGGCACTCGCTATAGGCAGTTATGCCTTTTGCCTCCCTCAATCACATAGAAAAAAAAAAAAAAAAAAAAAGAGAGGAGGGGGAGAGTGTCGTGCCGTTGCATATCACCAGTGAGGAGGATGCGAGAGTGTTCCTTCGGAGTTCTCCAGAATAGGAACTGATGCAGTTGAGAAGGGTGGAGGAATTGAGGTTGATAGTATCAGTGTTGGGAGTAGAGGGGTCTCTTCTTACCACGAGGGAAGCATGTCAGCAGTATATATGGCAGTATTATTATGATGTTTCAGAGGGGGCTGAGCAAACAACTGTGCCAGCAGGAGGCTATATCTCACCTGCACGCTCTCCACCACGCACATCCAGTCCTCTTCATGATAGCATTGCGTCTTCCCAGTTGACATGTCCTACTGTTATTCCCCCGTTGTTGCCTGATGTGGCCCCTGGTGTGCCCCAACTTATTCAACCCCATTTTTATCCTTTACACTCTACTCCTGCCGCTGGCTGGGCGGCACAGAACTTGGTTACGCCTCCCCCTCTCCCATTTATCCCAGCCGGACTTTCTACGATTCAGCCACGTTACCGTCCCGCTTATGTTCCTACACCACCCCCTACTTTTGCCCCGGTAGGGCTATCGAGTGATATTCTAGTACACCTAGAGTTGAAGAGATTGGAAATGCAGGTGTAGCGGTGACTATTTGGTTGCCCTTTTTACCTCTTACCTTAATTGTCCTGGTTTATGATTGTAGTTGAGGTTTTCACTGTAAAACCATGTTGAAAGGTATACTTGTTAAGGTATTGATTTGAAGTAAAGACACTGTTGGATTTTTCTAGGGTTTTATTACCAACAAAATAGATTATGCTTAATTAGGGGCTGGTTTGAGTTATTGATTGTCTTTGTAGGTATTGTAGCTACTCGACTGGGAAATACCTACAGCTTTGCACTATATTATAAAAGCAATTAGATTGAGCTATATTCCTGTGATTATATTCTTTCCTGTAAAAGAATAAAGAATAAGCATAGCAAAAATATATAATGGTACACACACTAATTATCGTACAGTATCGCACTGTCACTGTATATGTCACTGTATTAATTACCACAGCCGCATGAAGGGTTCACCTTCCTATTTGGCTGTCTGATCTGCTACTAAACAATGCCTGGGGCTCGAGCGTGCCGGCTTCTGACCAGTGTGGAGTCATACGATACATGTTGCTAGCAATCATATTGGAGTTGCTGCAATACATTGGGAAGAGCGTGGGAACGCTTGCTTACTCTGCAAGAATTGTACCAAGTCCTTTTATAGGTGGGGGAGATAATCTATCTATAGGGAGATCATTCCCAACTAGAATGTACAGTAGTATACTTAAGTAAGTGAATAACTGTTATAAGGGTGTGAGTTATATATGTGATTATATGAGTTACCCTAGAGTGTACAGTCGCTCAAAATGCGCTGTTACACCGCTCGGCCACGTAAAGTGAGGCCCACCGAACATATATATCATCCCTATCATCCCTATGACTTACATAACCCTATTCCCAGTGTATAGCAATGCCAATGAAAGTGTGATAAAGGCGAGGACCAAAACTTACACGTTAGCATAAACAGGTGCTTAAATTTTTCCTCACGCCAAAGCAACAGGTGATCAACCCTGAACTGAAGACGAAGGGAGAGACTTACTAGGATAAGGTTGTTGACGAGAGTCATGGAAGGGGGTTAGTGTAGTAGGAAAAATGATTTCCTGATTAATTAAGAAAACTAAGGTTAGTTGTATTCTGAAGAATTTATGAAATTCATAAGGTTTGAGAGTGCTCGTAAGATATGATGATGAGGTCTAAAGAATTACCTGTGAAAGAATATGTTAATATGAATGAACTCTGAGGAGAGGTTAGTTATCAAGGCAATATGTTGACGAAAAGGAAGGGTGAAGATTAGTGAAATCCGTACTTCGCAGTGAACAGGTGCCTGACACATCCCATGATTATTAACTATTATTCTAAATCTAAACTATGAGCCATTCAGTCACAGATGCTTGAGTCAAGGTAAGGTCGCATGCATTTATGTCCGGGGACAGAGGGAAAACACATACTCAGGACGCTCAGACAGGGGAAGATACGAGGACCTACATGAATAAAGGTGTCTTTGTTTGTCACAGTCACAAGTTGAAGTTCGTTGGGGGCGAGCAACATGTCTGCTGTGTCAGTAAAGGTCAGTAATCATCCGTGTAAAAGAAACGGGAACGGCAAAATTCTTCAGTCATTGTAAAATGTGAGGACTGGAACTGAATGTGGACTAAAATGGTGAGTGTAATAACTGTATCATTTATGAGAAATAGAGTATACAATTCTCTTACTCAAAATGCGGAAACAGGACAAACTGTTCCTTCTCTATGGCTGATGCTGTACGGAGATGAGCAACAGGCAGTAGATCAATGATGATCCATCTCTGATATCACCATACACAATGAATTCATCACATTCGTCTTACTTGTGAGTCGTACATCTATACTTGTGAGTCTTAATTCTAGAATTCTAGACTCTATAGAGCTTTTGCTGCAGTCTCCAGGACAGTGAGTCTCTTTCTTAGCTTTTGTACTTCAGAAGCGTGGGCTTTTCTAAAGAGCTCATAGGAGGGTAGGTCAGCAAATATAACAGTCCTCTCTTTATACGCCGTGAGTGAGCGTGTTTGGCTACCTGGGTAGGATCGTCAGGCATGGCCAATTGGATCTTCCGTAATTTACGATTTATACGAGCTACACATGAGCGTTGGAGTATAACTGTAAGTCGTAAGTCACGGGGCATTGTCTGATAGTCAGTAGGAAGGTAAAAGTAGAGTGTTATTTGTCTAAGCGACGTTGGAGCATCTCAACACCACGGGGGATTGCAAAGATGTCTCCGAAATCATACTGAACTGCTACTACATCGTCCGCAATTAGCACTCTTCCAACTTGGGCTACAAGGGCGCCAGGTTTCAGATACGAGGGTGTCGTAGAATCAACCATAATTAGTGTTCCAAGTAGAAGAAGGGCTTTCATTAACCAGATCATCTTTCTCGGGAGAAAGAGCAATATTCTACTCGTAGGGGTACTAATAGAACACTTTACTCGCCCAGTAGGATGTACGTGGGGAATGGCTTGCTCTGTCAGATATGATACGTTGACAGAACGGTGATGTGTATAGAATATTTCACTCTCTAACTAGAGTGGTCTTACTTGAGTGGTCTCAATTCACTCTCTTACTAGAGTGGTCTTAGAACGCTCTGTTAGCAGAACGAAGCTTCTGCCTATACTCGTTTGCCTGTGCGGAGTCAGTCTTGGTCGGTGCATTTGGCTGCACCGCCGAAGGTGATGGATCAGGTATAATATGGCCATCTACGGAGAGTTCTGGGCTCACCCGTTTTAACCTGTCACCATGAATTACTTCTACCTTGTTTGTGGTAGGGTCTCGAACCTCAAACTTGTTACCGGATGCTGTGTCCGTAACGACATAGGGTCCACTATACTTCGGCGAGAGCTTAGTCATTCTTGTCGGATCTAGGCACATAACTTTGTCACCTACTTCAAGAACAGTTTGGTGTGCTCTTTTGTGCTGTTTCCTTATAATTTCTGCATGGGATGCCTGTAAATGATCTCGGACTTGATGGTGGATCTTGCTAAAGAACTGGAGTTGTCTCTTAGCATAGTCCTCTAGATTGTAGACTGGTGTGCTAGGCTTGAATAGCAGGTCATATGGCAGAATCTTGTCCTGTCCATAGACTATGTAGTGTGGTGTGTTACCTGTAGAGGAGTTTACAGAGCCGTTTACACAAGCTGCCACCTGTGGAAACCAGTCTTCCCACGCTTCATGGAGCGGGTTTGTTACCTGGCGTAGGACTTCTAGAAGTGTCCTATTCATGCGTTCTACCAACCCATTTGAGGCTGGGTGGTATGCTCCAATGTACGATTGCTTGATATTGTAGATATCACAGATACTTGCAATCACCTGGTTCTTGAATTCCAATCCGTTGTCCGAGAGGACCGTCTTAGGGCAGGAGAATGGACAGATGAGATGCGTTACTAGTGCATGAGCAACTTCATCCGCTGTTTTAGTTTTAAGCGGGGCTAAAACTACGAATCTTGAGAAGAAATCAACACATACTAGAAGATACTGTGAATCCTGGTGACTCCGCGGCAACTTCAACAAATCCACTGATACAGTGTCAAATGGAAGTGAAGGCGTTGGATACTCCAAGATTGGTGCGGGACCATCACAGGTTCCCTTGTGCTGGGCGCACGAGAGACATCGCTATGTGTTGTTCAACATCCTTTCTCATCGTTTTCCAGTAGTACTTCCTTCTGGTAGCGTCAAGCGTTCTGTCCCGTCCTGGATGACCAGCTTGGGGAGCATCATGTTGCTGTTGAAGTACTGCTTCTGTAAGCGTGTCTGGAATCACTACACGAGGGTGTGCGTCAAGGTCTGTGGGAATAACTCTAACTAGTAGTCCGTCCAGCAACCGGAATTGCGTGTGAGGTACGGGTAGTTCTGGGAGAGTTGTGTTATCCCCTGATTCTAAGGAATAGATGAATTTGGACCACAGCGGATCCTTGCTTTGCTCTTCTTTCACTTGGTCTTCTGTAAGCGTTGGTAGCTGGACCACTGGGGCTACTTGCACATTTCGTGAGAGTGCGTCTGCCACCACGTTAGCTCTACCTTTGATATGATGCAGAGTCAGATCAAACTGCAATACCGTCTCGTACCACCGCGCTAGTTTGCCAGTGAGGTTCTTACAACCCTTGAATATCTTTGTTACCGCCTCATTGTCTGTGTAGAGGTCGATTTTATAACCAAGGAAAATGTCTCTGAAATGTTTCAATGCCCAAGCTACTGCAAGGGTTTCTCATTCCGTCGTGTGATACATAGTCTCAGCATCATTCAACACCCGACTTGCATATCCAATGACTTGCATCTTGCTTCGTTCATCTGGTTGCATTAGAACAGCTCCTAGCCCTTTGAGAGAGGCGTCAGTGCAGAGTGTGAATGGTCTATCATGGTCAGGGAAGACTAGGACAGGCGTTCTGGTGAGTGCTTCTTTGAGGTTGGTGAATGCTTCCTCTTGCTCTTGACCCCATGTGAATGGAGCGTCCTTCCGGAGAAGTTGTGTCAGAGGCCTCGCTAGACTCGCATAGTTCTTCACGAAAGACCGGTAATAGCCAGAAAGCTCGATAAAGCTTCTGATATTCTCAACCGACTTTGGACGTGGACAATTTTGTACTGCGATGATCTTGTCGTTCATAGTGTGAATTCCTTCTGCGTCCACCTGATGACCTAGGAATTTGATTTTCCCTTTTAGGAAATCACACTTGCTGATCTTGATACGTAAAGCTGCCGTTTGAAGTCTTTCCAATACTTGTTGGAGTTTGCTGAAATGAGAGCTGATGTCTTTGCTACAGACTATGATGTCGTCCAGGTAGGCGAAGACTGAGTCACCCAATAGGCCCGCAAAAAGATTGTTTACTAACCTTTGAAAGGTGAGGGGTGCGTTTCTCAGTCCGAACGGCATGCGTAGCCATTCGTAGTGTCCACTGGGGGTAGAGAACGCAGTGACTTCTGTTGATTTCTCATCCATTCCAACTTGCCAGTACCCACTGAGGAGGTTTAGAGTACTGAATACATTGTTCCCTTTTCCTATGCCTTGTAGTAGCTCGGACAGAGGTAGATAGAGACTTTTTAGAAGAGTATTCACTTCCCGGTTATGTAATGTTTGAGAAAAGCCGAATAAATAGAAATGGAGGTGGCGTTTTACTTTATATCAAAGAAACTCTTAACCCTACCCTCTTGTCAAAACCTCAAATTGTGAACGTCGACACATCTTTTGTGCTAATAAAGAATAATAAAGGTACAAAAATAATACTTGCGTTAATATACAGACCTCCAGCTCAATCAGTGCAAACTGACCGAGAAATTTACGAACAAATTGCAGATGTAAGTAACTCCCAAGATACCGTAATTTTTGGCGACTTTAATTTACCTGTGACCAAGTGGGGCGATACTCTTACTTCACACTCCGGACATGACTTGTATACGAACTTGCAAGAGAGTTCGCTTAATCAATTTGTTCGAACACCGACCCGTGGTAATAACGTTCTTGACATTGTACTTGCAACAAAAGAAGAATTAATAGAGAATTTGAATGTTGGTGATGAATTCAGTAACAGCGACCATCGTACGATAACTTTCACTTTAAACTTTACTAGTAACGAACCAAATAGTAGCATCGAAAAAGTCCCTAATTTCAAGAAAGCAAACTTTCATAAACTTAGAGCTATGATTAACCCCTAAGTGTCGGCGCGCAACATAAGTCGAGTATAATAAATCTGGACTATCTGGCGGCGCTCGACATAGGTCGTGTGGCAATTTCAGCACGTAATGTTGCTGGGAGAGAGAGACAAGTGGTGGCAGGAGAGTAGCGAGCGTATGACTGCTCCCGACCACCGCGGCGAACCTACTGACACGAATCCCACCTCCTCCCTCCCTCTCTCACTCGCTATATACGGAATTGTATGGGGAAAGTACCGAATTACATGCTTTTTGCACTCGCGTTGCGCGGTTGTTGCAAGAAAACTAGCCATCATAAAAGGATCGTTATGGTGTCATTGGAAAGCTCTGTTTATGCCCTTTCAGGGATAGATACTTGTTTTACGCTCTGGGTCTTATTTAGGCATGAAAATGATCACGTAAACAGCCCTATTTTGGCTAAAAACACCCCGCTGGGCGGTACATATAAATAAACCGCCTAGCCCGCTAATAAGGTGTTAAAGAAACTGACTGGAGCTTTTTAATTAACAATAACGACATAAATACATCTTGGAAGTTATTCGAAACCACTTACCTAAAAGCAGTGCAAGACTGCATACCATCGAAAATACGGCGTCCAGGCCATAATAATAAGCCCAAATGGTGGAATAAAGATATTTCAAACTGCCTGCTTTCTAAAAAATCTGCTAATGATAGATTAAAATCCTCACAAAATGACGAAGAGCGTGTGAAATTTGTAGAGCTAAGACGCAAAGCCAAAAAGTTAATTAAGCAAAGTAAAAAGACCCTAGAGTTACATATTGCGAATCAAAGTAAAACAAACCCGAAAGAATTCTATAGTTATATCAGAAAGAAAAAAGTAGTTACTTCAACTGTTGGACCGTTAGTCGATGACAATGGAGAATACACCAAAGACGAAGTACAAATGAGTAATGCCCTCAATTCCTTCTTTGCATCAGTTTTTACAACAGAAGACCTCAGTGATATCCCTACACCATCGCCGATTCAGATTGATAATTCAGATGTTCTAAGCAATATCACCATTACAGAGAGAGAAGTATTGAATTGTTTAGATAAACTCAAGGTAAATAAAACGCCTGGACCTGATACAATCTCGCCTAGAGTTCTAAAGAAAGCTAAGGATGAGCTCTCCAAACCACTGACATTACTATACAATAAATCCTTGCAGTCTGGAACTATGCCTGATCAGTGGAAGATAGCCAACGTAACACCGATATTCAAAAAAGGCAGCAAATCCCTACCCAGTAACTATCGTCCAATTAACTTAACCTCAGTTGTATGTAAAATGCTAGAAACGGTCATAAGAGACAGACTCGTAAATCACTTAGAGGAAAATAACATACTTAAAGATACTCAACACGGCTTTCGTAAAAAACGTTCCTGTTTAACAAACCTCTTAGATTTCTTCCAGGATATCCTCAACCTCTACGATGAGAGTAAAGCTGTAGATATTATATACCTTGATTTTCAAAAGGCCTTTGACAAAGTTCCCCACAAACGTTTACTGCTAAAACTAAAAGCGCATGGAATACAAGACGGTGTGTTGAAATGGATAGAAAATTGGCTCAGCGACAGAAAGGCATCTAAATGGACCAATGTAAGTAGCGGGGTACCCCAGGGATCGGTACTAGGACAATTATCTTTCTAATTTACATCAACGACATAGATGAGGGTCTCACCTGTACAATCTCAAAATTTGCTGACGATTAAGAAATTGCAAATAGCGTACTCTCAAAAGAACAAGTTGACGATATGCAACACAATCTAGATAAATTGTCACATTGGGCCCAAATTTGGCAAATGAGTTTCAATGCGGATAAATGTAAAGTTCTACATATTGGATACCTAAATGAGAAAGCAAACTATTCGATGAATGGCACTCAGCTTAAGAATGTAAACAGAGAAACCGATCTGGGAGTAATAATATCGAGTAACCTAAAACCGAGTCAACAATGTTCAGAAGTTGTTAAGAAGGCAAACAAAATAATTGGCTTTATAGGCAGGTCATTTGAGCATAAATCCAAAGACGTTATCCTAACCCTTTACAATTCCTTAGTCCGCCCTCTTCTGGAATACTGCGTTCAATGCTGGTGCCCTTATTACCAAAAAGACATAAACAAGCTAGAACGAGTTCAACGTAGAGTTACCAAAATTATACCTAGCCTAAAGAACAAACCATACGAAGAGCGTCTTAGAGAATTAAATCTATTTCCTTAACCCAGCGCAGATTAAGAGGTGACTTAATTCAAGTGTTCAAAATCATCAAAGGCATCGACAATATGAACTGTAGTTAGTACTTCACTATCGACCAATCTAATTACACGCGGGGAAACGGTTGCAAAATTATTGGTAAATCTTTTAACTCACACGAATCTAAGAATTTCTTCTTCAATCGAGTTGTCAACTTGTGGAATGGGCTTCCCCGAGACGTTATAGACTGCGGCACCGTTGATTCATTTATACTCCGCATAGACAAATATCTCGCATCAAACCCGCGACTGACTGCATTTGTAAATGAATAACTTTATTTTATCCTCCCCTCAGTTACTAACCCCTATGTCCCCTACTAACTTCCTAGTCCTGCCACGGAAATTAGTTCCAGGGCAGTAGTTCCCTTTCCAATGTTCCCTTACCCACTCTAAGCCACTGTTTGGACACTTGATCCTCAGTGTTTTGGAGGACAAGCAGCCTAGAAGGGTCACTAGACCTGTTGTTGCTTGATTTCCTTTGTACTCCTTTGTACTCCTTTGGACAGTACAGGCATGGGGAACCTGTCAGGTATAGTTGCTTGATTGACTTTGCGATAATCAATCACCGGACGCCATCCTCCATCCTTCTTAGGTACCATGAAAAGAGGTGAATTCCATGGCGAGGATGAATGGCAAATAACATTTTGCTCCAGCATTTCGTCTACTATCCCTTTTACTACTTCCCTTGGACAGTGTGACAATCTGTACACCGTTGTGTAAACAGGATTGGTGCCTGGTTTGAGGGGTATGGTATGCGTTGTTAGATCCATTTTACCTAGATGCTCTCCTGGGAGTGCAACTACATCTCTGAAAGACTTTAGCAACTTCAGAAGGGATCTGCCTCTTCTGGAAAATCTGTCTTCTTTAGGTGTTGCCTGAGAGGAACTTCGTCTTGTGTTACGACCGGGGCTACGAATAAAACAAGGGCACTTAAAGATTGGACTAGTAATAGGGCACTATGCAACAACGGTACGCTAGATCCAAACCCTCGAACTTATATGCCGGCGAACAAACCACTTATACCCTCCAGAGTTAATCTGCGATAGCGGGGTATCCTTAACTGGGCATAAATGTATTCTACTTCAGGCTAACCCCCACTGGTATAGTCTGATAACAAACAAGAAGCAAGTTACGTTAAAATGCATAAAAAGGAATATATGGAAAGATCAATTAAATCACTGCAAGATTTAATACAATAAAAAGATGCTTCAATACAGTTACTCTAAACAACAATAAACTCTTCACTCCTATCTGAAAGAAAGTGAAGTGTAGTCCTACAGCATAGACCTGGAAACTTCTGAAGAAAGTCTGATGCTCATAAGATGCTCGTATCTTAAACTATATAAAGGCAGGAGGCAGGACACTACACGTGTAAACCGAATACACTAAAAGATAGGACATATAATGTTAACTGACACGAGAATACTAAAAATGCGCAACGGTAGCAATGCTCGACACTAAAAGAAGTACTTCCTCATCAACGAAACAGTCTGCTATGGTTGTGCAACTCAACAACAATCTAGACTAATAAAAGCTGTGAATAATAATGTGTACATATCAAAACGGTTATAATAAATACTAATAAGTGTCTACTCGATTAATAATGTCTAGCTGGAATACTCTAGGTAAGGAACTGTGGTTGAGCAAGACAAGCTCGTAGCCTAGCGATGTCCTTAAGACTGCATCCTTTAACCTCTGAAGTGCGCATGGGGGTAATTGGAAACGTCCCCCTGTGCTGACGTATTTGAGGTGTTTCCGTCACTAAAATATTCATTGTGCCATTAATAGCATTAATACTTATCCTATTATGGGTTGATTATAAAGGTATTAACCTGAAACAACAATAAAACGAATGAAAACAGCGTTTGGATGGTCAAAATCGGAGATATAGCCCGCGAGTTGTATAATGTATGGGTGAGGCAATCTGCTTTCCCGCCAATTTCCCCCAAGGCCACTGAGACACAGTCGATCGATACTCTCTCTCTCTCTCTCTTGCACTCGCTTGCTATCAGTGATGACCACACCCTCCAATCGGATTTCTAATGTTAGCACAAAAATATACCTCAGAATAAGGGAATAACAGGGAAAATAGGTGATAACTGAAGGAGAGGAGGAAAGTGGGGAAGGAGGGGAGGTAGAGGACTGAGATTTTGCATGGCCCAGGGGCCAAAAAAAAAAAAAAAAAAAAAAAAAGAAAATTCGATGTCAAAAGTTGATTTTTTTTTTCTCTGACTCTTAAGAGTCTCCCCGCAGTGCGCCGGGGGAACTCTTAAGACTCTCCCTGCAGCTCCCGGGTTAAGTTACGTTAATTGATTAGGGTGCTCTCTTGATAGATCCAGATCACAAGTATCTGGTTCTACCCTGGCGACCCTCTAAAGACAAGCAAAGAGACAGCAAAGTGTGGAACTGGAACAGGCCAAAACCCTCAGTCAACACAATGCTGCACTCGCAAAGGACGCAACCGAAAAGACAGCACAGGCTACCACAGGACCGGTCAAAGTCGTGTAGGTATAAGCAAACCATACACATATCGGAGACAACGACTTCAGTTACCTTATCCCAATCTAGCATTAAATTAAAGAGCAGAAACACTAAATCAATAATGGAGACACACTAAGTTCCCAACCTCTAATAACTAAAAACCCTCAAAACCTATTCTAAGTACATGTAAATACCTCTGAGGACGGCGCATGCAATACAATGGGCCGGCTATGGAAACCGTTTGCAGAACCCAAGGGGACAAGTAATTGAATAAAGGTGAGAAGCAATGGAAAAGAAGAAGGTCAGAAAGAGAGACAGTGGTAAAGGGGGTAATCGGGAGAGAGTATGCAAAGGGATGTTAGAAGCACGCGCGCCTAGCCTGTCCTGAGGAGGACAGCTCCTGTGGACCCTCATGTAGGAGGCAAGTTACACAGGATCCCGCAAAGGCGCGATGGTCGGCCAATCACGAGCCAAGACGTCACAAGACAGCAGGTGTCACGTGACACAGCGCCCGCACCTACAGACACTCACTACCATCTCGCTCTGAAAGTCTCTCTCATTCCCACGCTGGTACTATCATCACTACTATTGATATAAAATACAACCCGTTGTCACAGACGAAAACAAAGACCACCGCTGGACTGTCTGTGACAATGCGATTACAGGGAAAGAAAGAACAACATTCTCTGATAACTGTAGCCCATTTCGATGTCCCTGGCGAGCGCTAGTGGCTAACGAGAGGCGATTCTGCCAACGCTGGTAGACGTCTACTTGCATCTCGGATGGTGACGATGCTGTCATTGCTGCAATTGGTGCTTCTGCGGAGGGCCACTCCGGAGGTTCAGGATATACTGGATAGTCGTACACAAGAGCTTTTCTGATCTTGCAGCCGGACTTCAGTGTGATTGGACTGTTAGACCTGTTATAGACTAGTATCTCGGTCCTTGCTTTACCCTGAAGCTTGTACACAGTTGATTCGAGAGCTAGTCCTTTAATACATGCACTTTCACTTAGACATACTGCATCCGTGCCTTTCTTGAGCTTGGGTAACCTAACTGGGAGGTGTGCACCCTCTCTAGCACGAATCCTTTGCTTTCCGATTACTACTAAGGGATACAACCGTGAACCTTGATCCATTGATGCAACACTCTGGTTACTTGGAGTAGGAGACACCAAGGGCCGCGCACGCGAACAGTCCATGCTTGTTGAAACAGCCGCTGCAATGGTCGAGTGCAGGAGAGGATGCGGATTCTGCATTGTAGAATACTTACGTCGATTGTAGATCATCTGTTGGTCGGAAGGATTTAAGGCGGTGCGATTGTCTTTCATAGTTCCGATACCTATGAGGCCATCTGCTGGGAGTGGAAAATCCTTGATCACGTAAAACCTCGTCTTGATGTTTGGGTCTCTGTGACGTGTGAATCTAAACGGAATGTCTACCATACCAACTAGTTTTAGGTTATTCCGTGTAACTCCTGTAAGTTGCATGTCTGGGAGATTAAGTTTCCAGTTGCACTTAAGCTGATTTTGAAGATTTGTCAATGACTCGTAGGACAAGAGGTTGGCGCAGGCGTCGGAGTCAAGAGCCAGAGACATCTTCACGTCACCTACCGTTACTGGAATTGACATAATGTTCACTCGTGATACTGACGCAACGAGCAAGGGCACGTGTAAGGGCGACAAGTGGACATTGGTAGGTAACGGTGTAGGTTTTTCTACGTTTGATCGTTGGGTCTGGTGCGCGAGTCTTCCCCCGACGATCCTTGTTGACCCTTTGCAGCTAAGCCTTTGATTGTACGGCAATCATCTGTGAAGTGTCCTTTCTCACCATGGAACATGCAAGTCATCTTCTGTTTCCCTTGCTCTTGGCCTGTCTGGTGTTTTTGAGCTTGTCCACTTTGGTATGATGTCCCACTGGAGGGTGTGAATGTCGTCTTCTTCTTGTACTTGTCTGGAATTAGCTGCGGGTGAAGTCTCCAACAGGCTGTCTTGTCATGTCCCTTCTTGTGGCAATGATCACAGCTGTTGTCTTTCCTCGAGCTTCTACTATACGCTTGTTTGGGTCTGGTCCCTGAGGCTTCTACTGGGGTTACCAAGGCTTTTGGTGTAAGGGATGTCTCTGGCTGGTTATCGTCAGGATTTCCAGCGATACTATCGAAGATACAAAGGGTGATTTGGAATTGCCTGTAATTTGTTGTCTGAAATTGCGCGGTTGCTTGAGTGAGGTCGATAGCACTTCCTGGTTTCAGATGCTTCTGGACAAAGGCAATTCGTTCCTCGTCCCTTAGGATGAAATGTGATTCCTCGTATCTCCCTATTTTTTCCAGAAATTGTATGATACCCCCTGGGTAATTAGGACACTTCTTCCCAGAAAACATAGGCAAGTGGACTGTATGCTGTGACTGAGCATCCATGTGAGAATTGCCTCTGACTGTAGGTGTCATAGCTGTAGCGGTAGCTGTAGCTGTAGTTGTAGCTGTCATAGCTGTAAGTGTACTAAGTTCTTCTGAAGACTTCTCTACACTTCTCAAAAAAAAAAAAAAAAAAAAAAAAAAAACTTGACTCTATCTAACTTGCCCTTAGTCCTGGAAATGTATTAATATTAAACTTACCTTTGGAATGCAGGTGTTGTACACTAGCCTTTGTACTAATATTTAAAGTGTGGGACGTTCGTAGGGGAAAAATTCTGATAAGTGCATGGCACAGTCTCAGAATAAAATAACCTTGGTGCCTGGGCGACACGAAGGGCCTTATATTTGATGTGCAAATATTGTTAGAAGTTCGCTTGCGCTAAGGATGTATCAGGGTGGCCCGATGTCTCCTTGAAAAAGTTAGCTAGTCTTTCAGTCAAGTCGTCAATGTCAGACGCAAGTTTTGTCCCTACTTCTTTTCTCAAACTCTGTGTCTGACTGAGGCTCAAACTTCTATTCCGTAAATTCCACTTTAAATTCAAGAACATTTTACACGCATTGAAACATAATCCCCACCTGAAATTCTGAAATGACGTAACATTCAAGGTCACTAGCATAGAATATAGGTCGTAGGAGTTTCACTTTAACGTCACACCTCTATCCAAAGTTGAAGGATGAATTGATGTTTGTTAGACTATAAGTGAGCAGTTAGTTTGTTAATACAAGAAAAATTCTGGAAAATTCAGGTTAATAAGGTACTGTATAAGAATAATCTCTTACTAAGAAAAATTAGGTTAGTAAGGCACTATATGGAAGCCTATTCTCTTACTAAGAAATTGACAAGAAATAAACACAGTGTGTAACAGAAGTAAGTCTTTGAATCTCTGCTAAGTTATTACTTGGGAAACTGTTACTGAAAATATTGAGTACTTAAATGCTTAGATCTAACTTGAATTCATAGAAGGAATGAAATTAATGAGGAACGTACAGTCCCAGCTAAATTATTCTATACACATGAATAAGTTGAACGAATAGTTAAGATACTTTGGCATTGCTTGTTTGTGTTGACAGGATTTTTACTAGCACTAACTACTAGTATATTTAGTTTTTATGTATTTTCTGACTAACCGATACAAAGCTGAATTAACGTTGCGATGTTCTTGAAATCTTCTTGTCAGTTGTTGTAGAATGAAGTTTGAAGTGGCGATCCCGTAGAGTTGATTGCTTCTCCTTATGTCGTCACCAATTCCTGTGACGTCACTGTTCACACACACGTCATACCCTGGCCTGGGCGTGGTGTGCGTGCGTGCGTGTGTGAGTCTAGGGTTGAGTTGCTGGCGCGTAGGCTCACCGTGACTTATTGGCTCAGTGAAGGGAATGCTGAGGTCAGCGCTGATGTGATGGGTACTGAGAGATAGTACCAGTTCACTCTGAATCCACTTCTATTTTTGTTATCATTCATCGATGTTTTTCTTTCCACTTAGCTCTGTTATGTTAATGTTTTTCTAATTGCTTTTTCTTAGTGCTTTTGTTTGCTCTTCGGAGGTCTTATTTTAATTGTGTTTTCGATTTGGGGAACACGAATCGCAATATACGCTGCCAACCAATTATGTAGCGGTGACTATTTGGTTGCCCTTTTTACCTCTCACCTTAATTGTCCTGGTTTATGATTGTAGTTGAGGTTTTCACTGTAAAACCATGTTGAAAGGTAACTTGTTAAGGTATTGATTTGAAGTAAAGACACTGTTGGGTTTTTCTAGGGTTTTATTACCAACAAAATAGATTATGCTTAATTAGGGGCTGGTTTGAGTTATTGATTGTCTTTGTAGGTATTGTAGCTACCCGACTGGGAAATACCTACAGCTTTGCACTATATTATAAAAGCAATTAGATTGAGCTATATTCCTGTGATTATATTCTTTCCTGTAAAAGAATAAAGAATAAGAATAGCAAAAATATATAATGGTACACACACTAATTATCGTACAGTATCGTACTGTCACTGTATATGTCACTGTATTAATTACCATGGCCGGATGAAGGGTTCACTTTCCTATGTGGCTGTCTGATCTGCTACTAAACAATGCCTGGGGCTCGAGCGTGCCGGCTTCTGACCAGTGTGGAGTCATACGATACATGTTGCTAGCAATCATATTGGAGTTGCTGCAATACTTTGAGAAGAGCGTGGGAACGCTTGCTTACTCTGCAAGAATTGTACCAAGTCCTATTATAGGTGGCGGAGATGATCTATCTATAGGGAGATCATTCCCAACTAGAATGTACAGTAGTATACTTAAGTAAGTGAATAACTGTTTTAAGGGTGTGAGTTATATATGTGATTATATGAGTTACCCTAGAGTGTAAAGTCGCTCAAAATGCGCTGTTACACAGGAGAGAAGAGAAGAGAAAGAGAGAGAGATGCAGGAGAGGTTAGAATCACAGAGAATGACAATGGAGTTACAAAGAACCAAAGTTGAGGTAGACGGGGGTAGGTACACAAGGGGACAAGTGGGCACGGTACACAGGGAGGAATCTAGCGAGTTAAAGTTGTCTCGTAGCCTGAAGCTCGTTCCCGCTTTTGACAAGGAAAAAGTCACTGAATGGTTCCAGCGATTCGAAAAGAAAGCACGGGAGTTCGAGTGGCCACGGAAACGCTGGGCGGCATGGTGGCAAATGTTCTCAAGGAAAAAGCGCTCGAGGCATATGATAGGATGTCAGTGGACGACTTAGCAGAGTATGATAATTTAAAGCAGGCTATCCTTAAGGCTTATGAACTCTGACCAGAAGCCTATCGCCTTAAATTTCGTAATGCAAGGAAGAAGCCTAATCATACTTATGTTGAGTTTGCTAAGTACCTCCGTGATTGTTTGTTTCGTTGGCTTTTGAGTGAAAATGTAACCAATTTAAATGAGGCAGTTGAGCTTTTCCTACTAGAACACTTTACCAACAATGTCGACAAAGAGATTTGCCAAAAGATCCGTGAGAAGCGCCCCGGCAAGCTGTCTGATGCTGTCGTGTGGGCTGACGATCGAGTATTGGCAACCAAGGGTTTTACTGATCGTGCCAGATATGCCCCCCCCCCCCCCCCACGACTGCACGTGACGAGAAGTACCGAGCAGGTGGAAGTGGAGGGTACATTAATAGTGGCCCTGGTCCCACACGTAATAATAACGGTGGAGACAAACAAAAATCACAAAATTCAGCCCGACCTGATTCCAGTGTTGTTAGGTGTTATGGGTGTAAACAGACCGGACATATTAAACCAAACTGTCCCTGGGCAAAGTCCTCTACAGCGCTTGCTAAGCCTGTATCGTTAGTGGTTGGTATCCAGGGAGGAGGGAATGAATCTTTGTTACCGAGGTTGGAGCAGACCGAAGGGTGAAGCATGGGGTGCCAACGGCCGTGGCACAGCCTGCCCCCGACAAAGTGTCTCAACTAAGTACCAATGCAGATCCAGAAGCCTCGCTCGCTTGGTGCCGGACTTTTGTTCATAAGGGTGAAATAGAGCTGTGTGGGAAGGTTTATCCAGTCAAGGTTCTTAGGGATTCGGGAGCTAAGCAGTCCATGTGTTTGAACTTGACGGGGAAGCCGATAAAATCTGACAAGTTTGTGTTATGTCGAGGTGTAAATACTGAGGCCTGTTATAGCCTCATTCCTGTTCATCTTAGGTGTCCTGTAGTTACGGCGACGGCGAAGGTAGCGGTCGTGGACACATTACCTGTGGAGGGGATTGATTTTCTGCTTGGAGCAGATATGGCAGGGAGTAGAGTCTTTCCACCTCTGGTAGTAGTGTCGGAGCAGGTACAGCTGGAGGAGAGGAACAAGTAGGCTAAAAAGCTGCCTCCCAATTTGTTTACGGTGTGTGCGGGCACGAGATCTATGGCCCAGGTTGCACAGTCGGAGGAATTGTTTGGGGAGGAGATAGATCTGATCGAGGGGATGTACAGTAATGAATCTGCATCATCCATAGATTCGACTGATCTGCAGGGTGCCGAGGGTGTGCAGGACGAGGAGGAAAGCTCAGCGGAAAGCTCCTCAATCGTTTCGCCCGGTGCCAGAGGTGATACCGAAGGGAGCGATCGGGTCCCTACGGGAGGACCGGTTGATCCTGTATCATCGAATCAGACCGACTTGGAGGCTATACCTAATCTTACCACCATGGCACCGGGGGAGATTGGTGAGGCACCGCAGAGTGATGCTTCATTAACACACTTGTTTTCTAAGTTCGGGGAGAGTACTCCAGACAGACGTAAGGCCCATCAGCTCTGCCATATTAACATGTTGAAGAGGTACTATCGTGCGGCGGGCACACAGGCTATGTCACCTAAAGGGGCTAGCCGAGAGAGTTGCCTGGGCGCCGATCAGTCACTTGCTGGTGTTAACGGGGAGTTGTTTGAGGCAGTTTGTGCTACTGTATCCGCTCAGAACGGGTCAGTGGGAAATGTTGTGTCAGATACGGTAAATTTCTTGCCTAGGTTATTGACTGGAGAGTTGGAGTCGGAGGTGCAGGGTGAGCCCGGGCCTGGTGGATGGTGGTTGGATAACCCGGGTCCCGGGGCTAGCGGTTCATGCACTGTGGAAACGCCAGGCAAGGCTCCTGCAGTGCCTCTCAACCCCCCTCTGCACTCTCCCCAATTCTCCGGTCCCAGGGACCAGGATGCTGTGTCTCGTTGCCCTGTCCTGGTTGTAGAAGGCATGAAGAAGGAGCAGGAGGAGGAGAGGGAGCTTTTCCCAGGCGAGGCTGTGCCGGCTAGGACATGGGCTGAGAACGGGTACCTGGCCCTGCGGGAGAAATTGACCCATTTACCTCCGGAGAGGGTTGAGGAGATGTTTACTACCTTGTGGGCTTATCCACACGTGTTCGGGGATGCACCAGGTTTGACATCTTGGGCGGTGCATGACATCGATGTGGGAGAGAATAAGCCTATAAAATTACTACCTTATAGAGTTAATCCACAGAAGCAGCTCGCTTTTGACGCTGAGTTGAGGTATATGGATGACAAGGGCCTCATCAAGAAAGGTTGGAGTGAGTGGTCAAGCCCAGTAACTTTGCAGCCTAAGCCTGATGGTAAGATCCGCTTCTGTGTCGATTTTCGCAAAGTAAATTTACTCTCCAAGACCTACCCTTTACCGAGAGTTGATGACTCGGTAGACAAGATTGGGGCAGCCACGTTCATCACAAAAGTGGACTTAGTTAAAGGCTATTGGCAAGCCCCACTAACCGAACGTGCCAAGAAAATCGCTAGTTTTGTGGTGGGTGGAGGAGTGTAACAGTGCCAGGTAATGCCGTATGGCTTGAAGAATGCTCCCGCCACATTTCAGCGGTTAATGGACAGGGTTGTGCATGATGTCCCCAATTGTTTAGTCTACATAGATGATGTTGTTGTTTATGACACAAATTGGACCGACCCTTTGGCCAATGTGGGTGAGCTTTTCCGGAAGTTGTCTGAGGCTGGTTTAGTGGTCTACCTGGCAAAGTGCGAGTTCGTGCAGGCTCGGTGCAATATCTGGGTTATGTTGTTGGCCACGGCCAGGACTGTCCCCCTCGGGCGAAGGTGGAGGCTATCCAGCGTTTCCGAGCACCTCATAATAAGAAAGCCGTACAACGTTTCCTTGGCATAATAGGCTATTATCGCTGGTTCATCAAAGGATATTCCACCGTGCTTGCCCCATTGACAAATTTGCTACAAAAGAACAAACCATATAAATGGACAACAGAGTGTGAGCAGGCTTTGAAAGATGTCAAAAGCCTCCTCTGTTGCTGTCACATCCCTCGCCACTGTGAAGCTTTGAGAGTTTCTGCTGTGCTCGACCCCTTTCGACTCTCTATAGCTCGGCACTCAGTTGTTTTGTTGTGCCAGCCAGGGTCGACTATGACATCTCAGTTGAGTGCGTCAATTGATTAATTTTGTATATTATTTAATGTTCTTAATAATAGATGGCGCTGTACTTGCCAATCTTCTGTTTTCTAGTTACCTTTCTGTACGTGTATAAGGGGTTCAGGCTGTGACGGAGGGTGTTGTAATTCATCTTGAATTCATATGAAATCAGTATATACTCAACCAGCATCTTGGATATATCGGCTCCTGGAGATTTGTGTGGAGGTGTTATCCTGTATTGTGTGCTACTAAATACCGCTAGCTGTGCTGATGACCAGGGAGTAGTGTCTTGTCTGTCATAGCCTGATTCCTATTATTACGTGTGTCATTAGTTTACATTAGTATATAAGGTTCTTTTCTTTTTTCATTTATTTTTGTTTGTTTGGTCATAGAGATAAATTATTATAATTTATATATTAATATTCATATAAATATATTATTTTCCTTTTTAATCTAGTTACTTGCAATTCTTTATATAATATAGACTCCTTTCTTTTATAATTAATTATATATATATATATATATATATATATATATATATATATTAAAATTATCTTGATTTTTCTTAACCATCATATTATGTGCATTAGTTTGGTACAAAGGGGTTAGTGGTGTGGTCAAGTTTATAAGATCAAAGTGGCTTATGATATATTAACTTACATAAATAAACTGCTATATAAACTATAACTACCATCTCTAAAATAGACTACTGAGTCTTGGCATAAGTCTGTTAAACAGACTATTACTCTCCTCACTGAATTCACTTCTAATCTATTCAGTCTAGTGTGACAATTTGGGAGTTACCATACCCGTAGTGCTTACCAGGCCTAATTAAAACTCCTCATAACTTCCGGGTTGTAACAGTTGCCATCCTATATTACGTGCCCCAGATTTCAACAAGCCTTTCGTCTTGGCAGTAGACGCGAGCGATGTGGGTGCCGGCTCTGTGTTGATGCAAGAGTTCGGAGATGATGTTGAGCACCCCATTTCCTACTTTTCGAAAAAGTTTAACCGAGCACAAAATAATTATTCTGTGATCGAAAGGGAGTTGCTAGCTATTATTTTGAGTTTACACCATTTCGCTGTTTATTTGCCACCATATGGGCCCGTGCTCAGAATCTACTCTGACCATCATCCTCTGCAGTTTCTTAAGAGGCTCAAGGACAAAAACGAGAGACTTACTCGCTGGAGTTTGATTTTGCAAAAATATCATCTCGATGTTAGGCACATCCGTGGTGTTGATAATGTCCTGGCAGACTGTTTGTAACCTGAGTCCTCTGAGGGGTGATAGGAGAGCACGAGGCTATTTAGTAAGTAAGTCATATTTACTCATGTTAAAAAATCTATAAAATTTAAAAATACAAACGACTGTCAATATAAATATTTTGCAGTTGTAAACTAATGATAAAAGTTTTGTTTCAAAGCTCCAAAATCCCCCCCCCCCCCTCCCCCTGTGTGAGGGTGTCGCAATGACCAGGGTCTTTTAGGGTCTTATAGGAGTAGCTAGCCTCGAGTGGCACCAGACTTTCTGAGAGCAGCTGTGCCAAGTCTATTAGAAAGACCTGGTATTGTGAGTTTCACTCCGATACCCTTCCAATTGCACATGACTAGTTTTGCCGTGCCTCTAAGCATTTTTGTCTCAATAAACATTTGTGTAGAATGAGCCAATAGAGTGTTATTAGTTTCGTATATGAAGTTGTTTTTTAGTGGCAATGTTGTAATTTGCAAGCTAGAGGTAAGTGGGTGAGGGAGGAATGTTGCTCTTGTCTCGCGAGGGGGGGGGGGGGATCGTGCCAGCACCACGAGTTTCATTTAATTATGTGACCATTGCAAGTTTAGTTGTGTTGCAATATCAAGATATGCTTTATTTTATCTGCCACGCTGTTTTAGCCAATATGTTAACACAGGAATACGTTAGTATAAGTATCTTGTAAAGGGTCTTAGTGTTATCATATTGTGTGGTGATATATTGCAACCCCTTAGTTTGAGGCTGGCTCCCGCTAGCCATGCCAGGCGGCAGGCCTCATCATTCTCTGGTAGGCGGCCAGACTAGATAGTTGGTGTCCTCTCTCTCTTGTGACCCATCAGTCTGCCCCCTTTGTTTGTCCTTGCTTGCATAATAGTAACGTAAAGTAATTAACCCTTATTTGGCGGGGCCGACTTAATGCGGTCTAGAGAACCAAGGACTATGTGGCGGGGCCCGACTTCAGGCGGTCTGCAATTTGAGCACATAATTGGCTATGAGAGAGAGACGAGCGGTGGGAGGAGCGTAGGTTGACTCTGACCGTTCGGCACGGCTCCCGCGACGCGACTGCCCTCCCCTCCCCAAACATCCACACCCGTTGCCTCGCTAGACAGGGAATTGTGTCAGGAAATTACCGTATTTTTTGGGATTTTTCCTTCGTGCTGCACGATCGTTGCAAGAGAACCCGTGGTCGTAGAAGGATGGTTCTGGTGTCATTGAAAAGCTCAATTATCGCCCATTCACGGATACATAATTGTATTACGCTCTGGCTCTTGTTTATGCATGAAAAAGAGCACGGAAATAAGCTCGTTCAGGGTAAAACTACCCTCTTGGCAGGTAGTAGAAGTTACCGACCTGGCCGCTCGTGGAATGTTAACAGAGAATCCTAAAAATTCATTTATTCTTTTATTTATTCTTTTCCTCTGATCAGCATTTATGATATTTCCATTTTTATCATATGTTTCGGGTGGTATCTCTCTGGGGGGCCCAGGTTGAACCAGGATATATTGGTGTGATATTAGAGGTGCCTCCACTAATATCACCCCGAGGTTAGTAGTCATATAAGGACACTGACTTGTATAGTTAGATCATTATAATATGTATACAATATTATGTGCAACTCTCTTGGGTTGAGAGTGGATTACCGTTGGCTGGTTTGCACACCGTTTAGTACTGTCGAGGGCGCGCATAGCCTGTTATGCTCGAAGTACACCTGCACTCTTTTTTTTCTTTGATGTCTGCTGGTAGCGTATGTATTTAACTATTTTGATTATCCAACCCAGCATTGCTAATCCCGGTGTTAGTTTCGAGTTCTCGTAGCTAGTAAGTTACATGATTATTTCTATTCTACATATTATTCAGAATAGGAGCAGGGCAGTGTGCACCTTAAGCCCTGAGAAGAGCCTGGAAGCATTCATAGTGCTCTTACCTGTTGCGTCGTGGTGTTGTTTGGTAGAGAGACAAGGTGCATTTCCATTAGTAATTATTTTCGTATACTGTCTCGAAGCAACTGAGGTCCAGATTCATGACAATATATATACATATATATATAATATATATATATATATATATATATATATATATGTTAGTAAAGCCAGGTAATACATTTTCTTTAATACATACGAGGTTAAAAGAAATGGCAATTTCTGCATTGGAAATGTTATTATTCAAAGTTTCCAGGTCTCTGATGAGTTTTCGCTGGATGGCAGGAAGTAGATGAATGAGATTAGCAAAATTCATGGTGGTACAGGGTTACATTAATGTACATGATGATACAGGATATACGATGCATTTCACTGGACAACCAGCATTATCAAGTAAGGATAAAATGATATAAAAGGTAAACAGGAAGGGTATAATTTTATATAGAGGGTGGAGGATCAGAGGAGGCGAAAATCAGGAGGCAAAAGTCTGCTATTGGTGGAGGGGTATTCTAGGAGTGTAAAAGAGAGGACCGCGTCACGCAGGCGCACTGGATGCGGGAAGGTGGTGGTCGTGGTGGTCGGTTGGCGGGGTCGAAGCTGATTGGCTGTGTGTCGAGGGGCGTGGCCTAAGTTGCGTAGTACGTGTGGCGCCGGCAGAAGACAAAGCTGAAGGAGGTATCGCGGGGGGCTACGTCAAGGGCACCGGGGGGCGAGGGGGGGCGTTAGGTCCTGTAGGATAGTGCCTTTTGGCAGAAGGAAGGATCTGAAGGTCCAGAGTTTGGTTATTGATGTTAGGATGTAAGGCTTGGATATATAACGCTTCGAGTATAGGTAATCTCCTTGGGTCACTTTATCGAGTATGGTGGTTTCTCTAACTCGTTGTGGGGGTAGTTAGGGGTGAGATAGTGGTCTTTGATGGCTCCAGCCTGAAGGTGAAGAGTTAACCGAAGTGAAAGACGAGTCTGCGTCATGCCAATATAGGAATGAGGTCCACAGTCCACATAATTACAGGTATGTTGGTAAATGACGTGATCGTCGGTCATCGGGTGGTTGATGGTGCTGGAGATGTCGGAGTTGGATTATCCGTTATTCACTAAAATTAGGGATAGTCTTTCTAGTTCCTGGTGGGTGTCGGCCCAGGTAGAGCAGTGCGTGAGGGCTCTCCTTACATAAGCGAAGATGGAGGATAGAAGATAACGGCGGGGGCAATCACTATCGCCGTTGAGGCATTGTCCTGTGTTAGTTGGTTTAGTGTAGACGGTGGTTTTGAACCCATGGTCTTTCAGAGCTACTAGGATGTCGAGGAAGGGGAGTTGTCCATTGTTTGATTTTTCAAAGGTGAAGTCAAGTCCGGAGGAGGTCATGAAGCGACGCTGGAGTTCCTGTAGTTCGTGGAGGTCCTTGATTTGCACGAATATGTCATCCACGTATCTACAGTATACGGCGGGTCGTTGGGCAGCTAGGAGCTCTTCCTCGATGGTACCCATAACAAATTTCGCAAAAAGAACTCCTAGGGGGCTGCCCATCGCCACACCGTCTATCTGCTTGTACATGTTGCCCCGGGGGCAAAGGAAGGGGTTCCGTGCGCATAACCATTGGTTATGCATACGGAACCATCAAAACACACAAACCTGGGAACCCCCTCTGCCCCATCATCTCCCAGAACCCCACTGCCACCTACCAGATCGCCAAGGCCCTGAAAACACTGCTGAAGCTATGTACCAAGGAGGCCCCCTTCCTTTGCCCCCGGGGCAACATGTACAAGCAGATAGACGGTGTGGCGATGGGCAGCCCGCTAGGAGTTCTTTTTGCGAACTTTTTTATGGGTACCATCGAGGAAGAGCTCCTAGCTGCCCAACGACCCGCCGTCTACTGTAGATACTGTTACGACCGGGACTCGTATAAAACAAGGGCTCTTAATCATTGGACTAGAAAGGCAAACGGCCACAACGGTAACCCTAGATCCAACCCTCGAACTTATAATGCCGGCGCACAAAAACACCTATACCCTCCAGAGTTAAATCTGCGATAGCGGGGTATCCTCTAACTCGGTATAACTGCACTACTACTACAGGCTGATGATCTCTGATACAGCCTGATCACAACAACATACAATTACGTTAATAATGTATACAAGGAAAAAGATAGAGAGCTTAATTATATCACTGGAATGATTTAATGCAAACAAGAAGAAGGTAAAATTAAAGTTACTCTAAACAATAATAAACTGTCACTCCTATATTAAAGAAAGTGAATGAAAGTCCTAAAGCATCGAACAGGAATCTTCTGAAGAAAGTCTGATGCTGCTTAAGATGATCGAATCGGATTTTGAACTGTTATATAAAGCAGGACCAAGATATGACAAGTGTATGGACATACAGTGTTAACTGGCACGGGAATAACGATAAATGCGCAATAGTATTATCTCCAACAACAAAAGAAGTACTTCCTCAGGCAACGCAAAAGCCTGCTCAGGTTGTGCAACTCAACAACAACCAAGGCTTACAATCAACGTGAATAAAAATGCTGCATACATAACATAAGAGTTTATAATCCTAATCGGGTGTCTGCTAGGCGAATAAAGTCTAGCTGGGATGTCGTAGGCTAGGAAACAATGGCTGAGCAAGCGGCTCGTAGCCTAGCAAGGTCCTTAAGACTGTACGGCCAAATTACGTTAAATGACGGGGTGCTCTCTTGAGAGATCCAGATCGCTAGTATCTGGTTCTCTCCTGGCGACCCTCTCAAAGTCAAAGCAAAACGAGTTAGCACAGTGTTGGGTGGCAGAGGCAAAAGCCCTCACTCGCAACACAGTGCTAAACTCACAAGGTACACAGTCAGAAAGACAACCTAGGCTTCCCACGTATCCGTTGAGATTGTACAAGTTCAACAAAACCTGGTACACATCGGAAATCACAACATCAATAGACTTACCCCAGTCTAGCATTAAATAGCCCAGCAGACAACCAAGAAATAGGTAGGGAGACACCGCGAGTGTGTCGAACCTCTACAGACAAAATGTTAACCCCTCCAAAATGTCTAACTAAACATGGAATATCTGAGAGCTTCAGCATATAATACGATGGCCGATATATGAAATCGTGCAGAACCAAAGGGGAGTTATGATGTTAAATAGATTGGAAGAATGAGAGGTAAGAAGTTGAGAGAGAGAGAAAGTGTTCTATAGGTAGAAGTCGGGGACAGGTGGCAAGGGAGGTGTGAAGGGTATGCTGGTCAGGCAAGCTCTGAGCAAGGAAGGCACAAAGGCAGCAGGGAGTGCGGGGGGACCACTTCCTGACGCGGCAGGAGGGCGGCAAGGCGGCCAGCCACTCAAGAGGGCCCGGCTGTGGCATGACGTCACCGAGACAACGTGAAACACTACGCGTACTACCCTCTGCCTCCTGCACTTACTCACTCACACTCTCTAGCTGTATCATTCAGTCTTATACATTAAACTTATAACTGATGATATAAAATATAATGCATTGTCACAGGCAAAAATAAAGACCACTTCTGTACTGCCTGTGACATGACGATTCACAAGAAAGAAAGTACAACATTGTAGATAGACTGTAGCCAAATTCATTGCCCTGGCGAGTGTTAGCGAGTGGCCTAGCGAGCGGCTGAGCCCACGTGGCGTTCTGCTAAGCTGCAGGCGTCACGCCCCACCCAAGATATTAGATGCTCAACCATGAGCTCCATATCTGACAAGCAGAACCCCGATAAGACTCGCCACCCCTAACCACTTCGCAACAAAGAAGGCAAAGCTCAGTTCTCATCAAAAAAAAATTACAACCCCTCCCAACACAATAGCTTAATTCATACTGCTATGCTCCTAGAGCGAGTTTCTACTAACCCAGCTCTCTGCGAGAAGTACAGGTTCGACTCAGAACTTCAGCTATAACATACTTAAATAAAATTAACTATTAAAGAAAGAGTTTTTATAGAATTTTCATTTTTAATATGTTTATGGCGGCTGCACTACAGGGGCAAGCTAGTTTTTCTTCACTCTCAACACACACTGACTGAACGGTGAGGGTTCTCCTGCAAACAAACCCTCCCGTGACAAACAATCAGCCAAAACATTATCAGTGCCATTAGCATGCCACACATCCAACTTGTGTTCCGGCAGCACAACAACACCTGACACTGATAAACTGCCCAGTTCATCACAAGACTGGCACTTCTCTTCGCTCTTTCCGGCAACGGGGCCTGCCAAAAGCCGTTCACTAGTTCTACCTTCGTGATAGGCGATGCAGCCCCGAAGCGGTCTATGGTGTCGTCAAATCTCGATAAGGTATAGGCGTGTGTCAGGGATAATGCACACACTCTCTTGCAATGAACACAAACACGGATCTTGCCACTCAACTCAGGTTGCAAACTCACTGGCAACGACCACTCACGATATCCCTTATCCCTCAGACCCTTGGGCAATGGATAGGTGTCTGTCAGAGATAATGCTTTCACACTCTTGCAATCACCATACACACGGATCTTGCCACTCAACTCTGGTTGCAAACTCACTGGCAACGACCGCTCACAATATCCTTTATCCCTCAGACCCTTTTTCCACATGTCGTCTAGCTCTGTTTTCACGACAGGCTTTTTAGCAGGATTTATACGGTAGGGAATAAAACTGAGCCTTGCACTGTCTCCAGTCTCCATGTCGGATTCTACCCTGTACGTCTGACCTGGAGAAGCAACAAACATGCGGATGCACTGCCACAGCCTAGTAAACAACTTATCTCGCAGAACAACATGCCTAGTGCCCTCCCACAACCCAGCCGAGACCGCAGCTTCTAACCTGTAGTCTCCCTCCTTCTCCACCTTCGTCCCTAGAACAGCCAGGTCATGAGAGGGACAATCAGTACCACCTGTGCAGTCACTCCCATAGTTCATTATTGCTATGGCTTCCCCGCCGATACCTTACATGCGCACCCCCGCATTCCTTACGACTACATCTGCCTGCGCAGCATCACCGCTTTTAGCGACATGGCCAGATACAGTCGGTCTATGGTAGGGCTGTTGCATTCGACTAGAGCAGCATTGGGAGGCTATGCGACGACCGGCCACATCCACTCCACAGCCAACCTCACCAATCTGCTCAATGTCCTCCTTCTGACCACCACCCTTGGCAGCCATGGGTCGACCCTTACCTGACAACCATGTCCAAGCCTTGTCGCCCACCCTGTACCACCGAAACAACGAGGCCAACGGTCTGTAAACATTCAAGTACATACAATCTTCAAATGTTTAAATCCAGTTGTTACAAACATTTTATGAATGGAGGATGCCTTTAGGCACATGGACCTTTTTGTTTTATCTGTGTTTGTCCTTCCTCCGTTCATTGTCTCTTAAAAAAACACAAAAAAAAACAAAAAAAAAGTGACCTGCCTGCGGAACATCTTGCACTGCCTGAGTTGTGAGGCTCGGGTGCTCGGCACGACCAGTGGGGTATGAACCGAGCTGGTGCTGGAGCACTGCACACTGCTGCTCAGGCAGGTGCTCTAGCGCTTTCACAGCCACCAGACTCGTGTCCCCCGCCCACTGCTCCGCCGAGACATGACAATCCCTACTCTCCTTCACCTGTGCCCTACTGCCCCCCTCTCCTTCTCCAATAAAATATAATGCATTGTCACAGGCGAAAATAAAGACCACTTCTGTACTGCCTGTGAAATGACGATTCACAAGAAAGAAAGTACAATATTGTAGATAGACTGTAGCCAAATTCATTGCCCTGGCGAGTGTTAGCGAGCGGCTGAGCCCACGTGGCGTTCTGCTAAGCTGCAGGCGTCACAATACGTGGATGACATCTTCGTGCAAATCACGGACCTCCACGAACTACAGGAACTCCAGCGTCGCTTCATGACCTCCTCCGGACTTGACTTCACCTTTGAAAAATCAAACAATGGACAACTCCCCTTCCTCGACATCCTCGTAGCTCTGAACGACCATGGGTTCAAAACCACCATCTACACTAAATCAACTAGCACAGGACAATGCCTCAACGGCGATAGTGAATGCCCCCGCCGTTATCTTCTATCCTCCATCTCCGCTTATGTAAGGAGAGCCCTCACGCACTGCTCTACCTGGGCCAACACCCACCAGGAACTAGAAAGACTATCCCAAGTTTTAGTGAATAACGGATACTCCAACTCCGACATCTCCAGCACCATCAACCACCATCTTGAAAAATGGTACACCCCAAGCCCTCCCAACATTGACCCCCCCAATGAAATTAAGATCTTCTACCGCAATTTTATGTCCTCTGAACACAAAAATGACGAGGCCGTCTTAAAAGAAATAATCTCCAAGCATGTCCACCCAACCAACCCGGAAAACAAAATCAAATTAATAATTTATTACAAATCCCCCAAGACCTCCAACCTCGTTCTCCCCAACAAACCAGCTTCCACCAAGATAAAGAGGCCGATGACCGACGATCACGTCATTTACCAAAATACATGTAATTATGAGGACTGTGGACCTCATTCCTATATTGGCATGACGCAGACTCGTCTTTCATGTCGGTTAACTCTTCACCTTCAGGCTGGAGCCATCAAAGACCACTATCTCACCCCTAACCACCCCCACCTCACACGCAACGAGTTAGAGAAACACACCACCATACTCGATAACAAAAGTGACCCAAGGAGATTACCTATACGCGAAGCTTTATATATCCAAGCCTTACATCCTAACATCAACAACCAAACTCTGGACCTTCAGATCCTTCCTTCTGCCAAAAGGCACTATCCTACAGGACCTAACGCCCCCCCTCGCCCCCCGGTGCCCTTGACGCAGCCCCCCGCGCTACCTCCTTCAGCTTCGTCTTCTACTGGCGGCACACGTACTACGCAACTTAGGCCACGCCCCTCGACACGCAGCCAATCAGCTTCGACCCCGCCAACCGACCACCCCCTTCCCGCATCCAGTGCGCCTGCGTGACGCGGTCCTCTCTTTTACACTCCTAGAATACCCCTCCATCAATAGCAGACTTTTACCCCCTGATTTTCGCCTCCTCTGATCCTCCACCTTCTATTTATACCCTTCCAGTTTACCTTTTATATCATTCTATCCTTACTTGATAATGCTGGTTGTCCAGTGAAACGCGTCGTATATCCTGTATCATCATGTACATTAATGTAACCCTTACATGAATTTTGCTTATCTCATTCTTCTACTTCCTGCCACCCAGCGAAAACTCATCAGAGTCCTGGAAACTTTGAATAATAACATTTCCAACGCAGAAATTTCCATTTCTTTCAACCTCGTATGTATAAAAGAAAATATATATATATATATATATATATATATATATATACCGGTATATATTATTAAATCAGTATGTGTGTCTGTTTGTCTGTCTGTGTGTTCTTAATAGGCGGCCACAGTTTTGGACCTGGGGAGCTGGAACTTTGCATGTGGGTGTCAATTGACCTGGGTCAGGTCATAGAGGGGGCGAGGCCACGATCGGAGGTCGTTTCGAGGCCGAAATTGAAAAATAAAAATAAACAAAATGGCCGTTTGGGGCAGAAGGAGGCCTCCGATCGAAAAGGTGTATGGAACGAAAGTTGTTCGAAGCCCCCTAAAATGGGGGTACGGGTGAGGTCGGATCCAAAATCGGAGGTCATTTAGCGGCCGAAATCGAGGTCGCCGTTTAATGAGGCACAGGGAGGTCGAGGCCGGTGATTATGGTAGTAGTAGTATTGTGATGATTGTGGTAGTAGTGATTGATGATGATTATGGTAGTAGAATTTAAACCCGGGCAACGCCTGGTACACCTGCTAGTTACATTTAAATCGGTGGGCAGAGGGTCAATAACACAGAAACAAAAATGATATGCAAGACATTAACCATTTGTACCTCATTATTTGCAAATTCACCATTTGGTACTGCAAGTGGTCCTATGTTTGATGTTAGAATTGTCTTTCTTTTGTAGCTGTAAAACTCCATAAGTCGCGAGGTGTGGCATAGTCAGTAGAGCGTCGGCTGCTCATCAAAGGGTAATTCATTCCAATTTATATTGTTCATGATTCCATTAAGTTGGCTTTAAACTAATATACTCTAGATAGTATCCAATGTGATCTTTTAAAACCAATGTGGTACTGAATATTTATATATTTCCCAAGCGAGGATGGAGACGACGAGTTGGAATAGGCATAGGGGAAAAGGGAAGGAATAAGATATTTTAGGTATGAAAGAGGTGACAAGGGGGTAACCTAGGTATGTTATTACCTTATAGTAAAGGATAACTACTACAGGCATATTCAGATAACCTCAGAAAAATGGGCGTTTGGCGTTGAATTTAACAAACAATCTTTAACGCCACGCTATCCATGATATATTTACATCCTTCGGTAGATCTTCATTTCGCTGTGTTTTTTCACATTATCTCCCTCCTCTACTCAGTGTATTGGTCTCCCTTCCTCATATATATTGCTTTTTATTCGATTATTCACCGAATTTGTAGCTCGATGTTTCGGTTCCATGAACATTGAAATGCAACATGTAGCCTAGGCATTTCACACGGACGCAAATATGAAGGCCTGCACATACAAACAATCCCATGAATACGCATCAACGCACACTCAAACAAGCCTACGCGCGCTCAAACGCGGAGAGAGAGAGAGAGAGAGAGAGAGAGAGAGAGAGAGAGAGAGAGAGAGAGAGAGAGAGAGAGAGAGAGAGAGAGAGAGAGAAAAGAGATAGTTCAAATGCGAGGATGTGGGGAAGGGGGAAATGGCATTGGAAATGAATGGATCAAAGGATAAAGGAAATGAGAGAAGGGTGGGGTATGGGGGATTAGATAGTTGATAAAACACTGGCTTATGAGTGTGTGAGTGCCCACTTAGTTTGTGTTTGTGACTATATGTCTGGGTGTGTTTCTGTGAAACAAATTGTGATTAATCAAGCGAACAAGCAAACGAAATAATATTGCATTTCTTGGTGTTGCTGAAATGTATGTATTTTATCCTGTCGTAATGTTAGTGGTGATAATAGCTTTACATTTGTTTGTATAGGCATAGTGTCGTCTTATTCTTAATTATATATCATAATTTTGTATTCATTATTTTACATTACAACATTTAGCAGATACAGGGAAAGGTTAGACATTTGTTTATCTATTTGTATATATGTTTATTGCATTATAATTGAGTTTAGTTTCCACCCTAGACCTCTATCAAACTTAAACAAATACTCTGAAACCCCCCTTCGAGAAATGTAGGCCTATATGCAATTTTCGGTTGAGAAATGTCTCGGCCAAGGTTAGTTCCTCCTAAATTGCAGGCTTGCTATCGATCGCCAGGAAATAACTGACACCTAAATAGCACGAACAATCATAAAATCGTGCAAACTAATAAAACAAATATCATAGACATAAACACAATACAAATAAATAAGAGGTTAAACATGAGAGAGAAGGAAGTTCAGAAGAAGAACAAAAACATACCTTAAGCTTTAGTGTAGTGCACCCTACACATTGATGGTAATAATGATACATCAATACTACAATATCTATGAATTAGGATGGTCCCAAGATATTTCTCCCAAAGCAGCCATCTGGTCTTTACTCTTCATTCAATACGATGTAAGCAACTCACTTCCCATACTTTAAGTACATACCTTAAATGGACAGATACTCTCAAGCCTTGTTTTCATTTCCATTTTGTCTCCTGTCTGTCCGAGCGCCTGTCATTCAAATGCAGAGGGAATAGGGATGGAAATTGACAACGTACAATAACAGTACCGGTACAAGAGGATGGCATGTATACACAGATGTACACCAGCTTACAAAGATTACTGGGCAGAGCTAATATCACTTATGTTATTATAAACATTAAGAAGTTTGTAATATTGACAAACAATTTATTCTGCCTTAGACTGTCCTTTTAATGATCTAATACTTATATCCTGCATACAAAAAAAAAAAAAAAAAGCATAATGAACAGTAGCTATATGTACCAGTTATCTCTGTTTGCTGCTGTACCCGGTCATAGCTAATATATAGGCTACACATTTGTGCACATGTATGCACACCCATGGTACATTGATATAGGCACATATTCCCACTGACAGGAGAAAGACCTGATGGGCATAATAGTCAACGTACACACACTATTAATGCTATTTGTGTATGTTACATTGTATATAGTTTGCAGTAATTCGTAGTTTTTAGAGTTGTGCTTGCATCTAAATAAGTTAGTTTCCAATGGCATTGCCAATATTGCCTAAGGTTGTTCAATATGCACGGTCTTTAATGTTTTGATAATTACATTTTTCATTCCTGACACTTCCTCCTCAAATTGTGCACTTTAGCCTTTCCCCTAACTTTACATCCTTATGCTCATCACCTCTCACACTAGACAAGTAGACATACAGTTTAACTCAGAATAACATAATGGTGAAGTGAGGGACCAACAGGAATGCTCCATATCCTGTATGAAGCCACGAATACAGTAGGTACTGAGCACTGTACTTGCTTCGTGGTGACAAGAGGCACCCAGTTTTCAATATAGTTTTAAGATTTACCCTCTATACAATGGCCAAATGTGCCCTAGTAATTACTAATAACGTCTGATGGTCATAATGAGGTCAATTACAATCTAGTCATAGTTTTCATGCAAGATTTCAAATTATATATAAATCATTTTTAGTTTCAGGTTGTTGGTTGACGTTAGGTGGTAGTAATTTGTTAGAAACAGTTAATATAAAAGGAATGCTAATAATTGAAAGTTATATATTTACATTGCTTGCAGCTATGAAACGGTCATAAAGTAAATTAGAGATAAAGGCACAAATAGAAGGATACGAACCAAGGGATGGTAGTATATAAATAAGGGATTTATGCAATAAGGGATTTATGGATGGCTTTAGACATGCCTAACGCAATAGAAAAAGTCTCACCAAAGTCCCGCAAGCAGACTGACCAAGAGCTAGTAGGATAAGAAACGAGTTCACAAGTAGTGCGGCCCTTAACACTCAAAGAGCGGGTGGTAAGGTATTTTACACGGTGCCGCCCAGCGGGCATAATCCCGAAATATTCGCTCACTTTCACTCGCCCTAGCGCCGTTACTATGGCTCCAATGCGAACGAAACGGTCATTTATGGAAAGAGCAACTCTTCGTCTCCCTATATAAGTCTATTATGGATGTTATGAGGGAGTGTGGAGGGTGGGAAGAGGTGAGGAAGAGGAGGTACTTTTTGGTATATTTCCCGGCACGTTCGGATGTAATCGCTTTGCCCTGACTTCGGCCTCCCGCGTGTCTACTATTCCTTCGGTAATCGGTCTTATTTTTCTCTTATTTCTCCTTATTTCTGTATTCTCTGTATTCTCTCTCTCTCTCTCTCTCTCACTCCTGTCTGTCTGTCTCTCTCTCTCTCTCTCTGGCTCGCTTGCTTTCCCTCTCTCGCGCGCTCTGTCTCTCTCTCTCCCTTTCTCTCTTCCTCATCCGTATATGTAATTCTCATTATTATTTTCTGTAACTAATCCCTCTATTTCATCTATTTGCTTGTAATATTTCTGTATTATTATATAATTTTCACTCTTTTTCTTCAGTTCAGTTTCTGTATTCTCTCTCTTTCTCTCTCTCTTCCTCATCCGTATATGTAATTCTCATTATTATTTTCTCTAATCCCTCTTTCTTTATTTGCTTGTAATATTTCTGTATTATTATATCTTTTTCACTCTCTTTCTTCAGTTCAATCTTTCGTTGTTTGTATTACCGTAAGAAATATACCGAACGCCTGAAATAATACGCAAATAAAATGCTTGCAATCAAACTCTCAAGCAATTTCAAGGTCACATGCAATTATAAATGTATAGGTAGACCCAGAGAGGAAGAGACAGAGAGAGAGAGAGAGTGTCGTGATATTATAACTATTTTACAGATGTATCATATATATGATAAAATAATATATACGGTACATATGTTCCCCACAGTCATATAATGCCAAGCACAAATATTCAATCTTTCGTTGTTTGTATTACCGTAAGAAATATACCGAACGCCTGAAATAATACGCAAATAAAATGCTTGCAATGAAACTCTCAAGCAATTTCAAGGTCACATGCAATGTGCCGTACACCCTGGTTACCGTAAGAAATTTACCGAATGCCTGAAATAATACGCAAATAAAATGCTTGCAATCAAACTCTCAATCAATTTCAAGGTCACATGTAATTATAAAAAGGTATATTGTAGACCACAATCTTCGCCAAGCTTCGTTGTTGCTTGTATTTTGGTGAGAAATGTACCGTACACCCTGGTTAGCGTGAGAAATGTACCGAACGCCTGAAATAATACGCTATAAAATGCTTGCAATCAAACTTTCAAGCAATTACAAGGTCACATGCAATTATAAAAAGGTATATTGTAGACCACAATCTTCGCCAAGCTTAGTTGTTGCTTGTATTATCGTGAGAAATGTACCGTACACCGTGGTTATCGTGAGAAATGTACCGAACGCCTGAAAATAATACGCTATAAAAGGCTTGCAATCAAACTTTCAAGCAATTACAAGGTCACATGCAATTATAAAAAGGTATATTGTAGACCACAATCTTCGCCAAGCTTCGTTGTTGCTTGTATTCACAGAGTTTTGCGCCAGGGCACCTAAGACCAGGAAGCGTTTTTGTATCCCTGGTGGTGGTGTGGATGACGTAGTTGCAGCAGTTGACGAAGTATCAAAGTTGGCCCCTGCTAATACAATGTACGTCATCCACGTTGGATCCAACGATGTACAGCGAACCCGGTCGGAAGATTTGCTTTTAAAGTACCAGCAGCTGATCAAGTCGTTTAAGGAGAAGTCATCAAGGATCATCGTCTCAGGAATCGTCCCCCGGCTCGGTGTAGAGAGCCGATTTTACAACATAGCCACCAGCACAAATCGTTGTCTAGCAAACCTCTGCAGGAAGGAGAACGTGGGATTCGTCGACACCTGGGACAATTTCTACTACGATGACTATTTGTTTTCGGACGATGGAGTTCATCTGAACCAGGTGGGAGCAGCGCGTTTTGGGCGTCTTCTCAACGATGCGGTGAAGGATTTTCGGAGAAGAAATCGACTCGGCACAGGACAACCAGGAAGGAGGACCGAAGACAGCGAGGACGGCAATCTACAAAGGAATTAAATACTAATCCGTTAAGAACCGCGAATTTGGATAAAGCTCCACCAACACGACCCAAATTCAAAACCGTCAGGGATAACGACCGAGGACCGAGGACAGCTATGAATGTAAATGTAGATCCGACCAGAACCAAAAATTCGATGAAAGAACGATCTGCGAGTTCTAAAACCGCAACTTTAAAGGTTTTCTATGCAAACGCTCGTAGCATACGCAATAAATTTTCAGATTTAGAGGAACTAGTGTTTACAGAAAATTATGATGTGATTGGCATAACAGAATCTTGGCTCAATACACAAGATAGAGACTTTTTAGCAGAGTATTCACTTCCCGGTTATGTAATGTTTGAGAACAGCCGAATAAATAAAAATGGAGGTGGCGTTTTATTTTATATCAAAGAAAGTCTTAACCCGACCCTCGTGTCAAAACCTCAAATTGTGAACGTCGACACATCTTTTGTGCTAATAAAGAATAATAAAGGTACAAAAATAATACTTGCGTTAATATACAGACCTCCAGCTCAATCAGTGCAAACTGACCGAGAAATTTACGAACAAATTGCAGATGTAAGTAACTCACAAGATACCGTAATTTTTGGCGACTTTAATTTACCTGTGACCAAGTGGGGCGATACTCTTACTTCACACTCCGGACATGACTTGTATACGAACTTGCAAGAGAGTTCGCTTTATCAATTTGTTCGAATGCCGACCCGTGGTAATAACGTTCTTGACATTGTACTTGCAACAAAAGAAGAATTGATAGAGAATTTGAATGTTGGTGATGAATTCAGTAACAGCGACCATCGTACGATAACTTTCACTTTAAAGTTTACTAGTAACGAACCAAATAGTAGCATCGAAAAAGTCCCTAATTTCAAGAAAGCAAACTTCCATAAACTTAGAGCTATGTTTAATGAAACTGACTGGAGCTTTTTAATTAACAATAACGACATAAATACATCTTGGAAGTTATTCGAAACCACTTACCTAAAAGCAGTGCAAGACTGCATACCATCGAAAATACGGCGTCCAGGCCATAATAATAAGCCCAAATGGTGGAATAAAGATATTTCAAACTGCCTGCTTGCTAAAAAATTTGCTAATGATAGATTAAAATCCTCACAAAATGACGAAGAACGGGTGAAATTTGTAGAGCTACGACGCAAAGCCAAAAAGTTAATTAAGCAAAGTAAAAAGACCTTAGAGTTACATATTGCGAATCAAAGTAAAACAAACCCGAAAGAATTCTATAGTTATATCAGAAAGAAAAAGTAGTTACTTCAACTGTTGGACCGTTAGTCGATGAAAAAGGAGAATACACCAAAGATGAAGTACAAATGAGTAATGCCCTCAATACCTTCTTTGCATCAGTTTTTACAACAGAAGACCTCAGTGATATCCCTACACCATCGCCGATTCAGATTGATAATTCAGATGTTCTAAGCAATATCACCGTTACAGAGAGAGAAGTATTGAATTGTTTAGATAAACTCAAGGTAAATAAAACGCCAGGACCTGATACAATCTCGCCTAGAGTTCTAAAGGAAGCTAAGAATGAGCTCTCCAAACCACTGACATTACTATTCAATAAATCCTTGCAGTCTGGAACTATGCCTGATCAGTGGAAGCTAGCCAACGTAACACCGATATTCAAAAAAGGCAGCAAATCCCTACCCAGTAACTATCGTCCAATTAGCTTAACCTCAGTTGTATGTAAAATGCTAGAAACGGTCATACGAGACAGACTCGTAAATCACTTAGAGGAAAATAACATACTTAAAGATACTCAACACGGCTTTCGTAAAAAACGTTCCTGTTTAACAAACCTCTTAGACTTCTTCCACGATATCCTCAACCTCTACGATGAGAGTAAAGCTGTAGATATTATATACCTTGATTTTCAAAAGGTCTTTGACAAAGTTCCCCACAAACGTTTACTGCTAAAACTAAAAGCGCATGGAATACAAGACGGTGTGTTGAAATGGATAGAAAATTGGCTCAGCAACAGAAAGCAAAGGGTAGTCATAAACGGTAAGGCATCTAAATGGAACAATGTAAGTAGCGGGGTACCCCAGGGATCGGTACTAGGACCAATTCTCTTTCTAATTTACATCAACGACATAGATGAGGGTCTCACCTGCACAATCTCAAAATTTGCTGACGATACAAAAATTGCAAATAGCGTACTCTCAAAAGAACAAGTTGACGATATGCAACACAATCTAGATAAATTGTCATGTTGGGCCCAAATTTGGCAAATAAGTTTCAATGCGGATAAATGTAAAGTACTACATGTCGGATACCTAAATGAGAAAGCAAACTATTCGATGAATGGCACTCAGCTTAAGAATGTAAACAGAGAAACTGATCTGGGAGTAACAATATCGAGTAACCTAAAACCGAGTCAACAATGTTCAGAAGTTGTTAAGAAGGCAAACAAAATAATTGGCTTTATAGGCAGGTCATTTGAGCATAAATCCAAAGAAGTTATCCTAACCCTTTACAATTCCTTAGTCCGCCCTCTTCTGGAATACTGCGTTCAATCCTGGTGCCCTTATTACCAAAAAGATATAAACAAGCTAGAACGAGTTCAACGTAGAGTTACCAAAATGATACCTAGCCTAAAGAACAAACCATACGAAGAGCGTCTTAGAGAATTAAATCTATTTCCTTTAACCCAGCGCAGATTAAGAGGCGACTTAATTCAAGTGTTCAAAATCATCAAAGGCATCGACAATATGAACTGTAGTAAGTACTTCACTATCGACCAATCTAATTACACGCGGGGAAACGGTTGCAAAATTATTGGTAAATCTTTTAACTCGCACGAATCTAAGAATTTCTTCTTCAATCGAGTTGTCAACTTGTGGAATGGGCTTCCCCGAGACGTTATAGACTGCAGCACCGTTGATTCATTTAAATTCCGCCTAGACAAATATCTCGCATCAAACCCGCGACTGACTGCATTTGTAAATGAATAACTTTATCCTCCCCTCAGTTACTAACCCATATGTCCCCTACTAACTTCCTAGTCCTGCCACGTTAGTGGCAGGGCAGTAGTTCCCTTTCCAATGTTCCCTTACCCACTCTAAACCACTGTTTGGACACTTGATCCTCAGTGTTTTGGAGGACAAGCAACCTAGAAGGGTCACTAGACCTGTTGTTGCTTGATTTCCTTTGTACTCCTTTGTACTCCTTTGTACTCCTTTGTATTATCGTGAGAAATGTACCGTACACCCTGGTTATCGTGCGAAATTTACCGAACGCTTGAAAATAATACGCTATAAAATGCTTGCAATCAAATTTTCAAGCAATTACAAGGTCACATGCAATTATAAAAAGGTATATTGTAGACCACAATCTTCGCCAAGCTTCGTTGTTGCTTGTATTATCGTGAGAAATGTACCGTACACCCTGGTTATCGTGAGAAATTTACCGAACGCCTAAGATAATACGCTATAAAATGCTTGCAATCAAACTTTCAAGCAATTATAAAATGTAAATTGTACTTACCAACACCCACACCAGTATTTTCTTCGTCAGGAACGTCTCCATTTTGCTCAACGTCCTGTGCAACATCAACCACAACATTTGCGACACGCAAATTATGCTTGGGGTGAAAGCCTATGATCGGCATATTTTCGTCTTCCGAGTCATCCACACTATCAAAACTCTCACCCAGACCTTCCATGGTGTCATTCAACAGCCTATTAGAAAGTTCTGAAGAGTTCATCATGATATGTAGGTCCAGGGCGGTGAGCGGGGCGTGATGAGTAGGGTGGCGTGACGCACTAGGGGTGGCGGCCACCGAATCGGACACGGGCAAATCTTGACCTTCCATTACGGCTGCTTGAGGGTTACTGAATCATGGTCACGCAGTGGGGATGTGTGGGTGGGACCTTGTAGTACACCGCCTGACCACCAGGTTTCGCTTTCCACCTAAATTAGGGCGGGAATACGCCCACGGACTTAAGTCGGGCCCTGCCACTTAGTCCAATTTTTTCGATACGGCTTAAGTTGGGCCCCGCTAAATAAGGGTTTAGGAAACCATACAGGAAATCTGAAAGTAGAATATGGAAAGACAAATGCTTAAGAAATGTTGAATATAGAATGGGCTAAAATATTTAAAGATGCAAGGAACGAGACCAATTGGACGATAATTGAATGATTGAGAGCAGTCACCTTTCTTTGGGACAAGTTGAACGAGAGCAAACTTCCATCAATAAGGGAAGATATTAGAAGAAAGACCGAGACAGAAAAGTTTTCCTTGGAAATCCCAGAAATCCGAGGTTTAAATATTTGTTTCTGAATCCAGGCCTAAGTGTCCGAGACGTGCTCTCTAGAGAAACTGTCTCCTCGGAGCAGGAAATCAACATTAGCATTGCAAATTCGGTGGAGTTTTATCTCAGAATGCATTACGCTTTCTTCTTTGTCTGACTGCCTTTGACGAGACCCTCCCTTGCCAGTCCTCCTATCTTACTCTCACTCGCTCACTCACTTTCACTCACACTCTTTCATTTGGTATATGAGCATGGCTGGAATGCAATAATATTTGTGTAATTGTGTTAAACTTATCTTTTTGTGGATTATTGAAGCATCATTCATTAGCTGGTTTGAGGATATGACAAGTATGGGATTACAAATATATATAAATAAAACCCCTATTTGTTCGTACATTCTTTTATATTTAGTATAGTTAAAGTATTGATAATTCGCTTCCATATTACTTCTATTTTACATTTCAATATGTTAATTATTGTTCACAGATTACTGATGATAGCATGCATATTGCCAATATGAAAATAAAGATCGCAATTAAATTATCTACAGTCATTTATTGATCTTAAATGTTTTCAGTTAAATATTGCTCCCTTCACTTTCATGAAAACTTGTAATGTGTATTTAGAATAATTATTATGGATACACCATATGTGTATAAACTGGTTTATTGGAATGACTGTAAACTAGAACCTGGTGACAACCAGGTAACGGAAGCCGGCCGGTTATTGAGGGAATCAGACCACGGATTACTGCCAACGCTGGAAAACTGTACACAACTACAGTATATGACCTGGATTGACTACTTTGATGTGTGTGTCTGTGTGCATGAAATATTACAAGTGTGTGTGCAACTGTGTATGTTAGATATTTAATGTTATCGCACTTGTGTAAGCTCTGGTTGCGTGGACATCGTTTAGTTAGGTTTGTTTCATGGTTCCCTCCTTTATGAACAGACAGGCAGACATTAAATTAAGATCCTATCACTACTGACCACAGGGTATGTGTAGTTGTTATATGTATTTCACTCCATGTAACCTTCTCTGTTGATACGTCGGTCTGACTGTCTGCTTACCTTCACACTTACTGTATACGTGAATACAACAATTGTGTTTAACTTTTGTACATTGTGTTCCGTAATCATCCATGTGTATGCACATTAATGGAAACCGACCTTTTATTTAGAGGACAGTCAAGGTGGTGGTAAGTTTTGTGTGTTATTTAGTTAGTTAACATAGGACTTCAGAGGCTATCAACCCTTGTTGATTAGTAAGCCAGCACACTGTAAGTCAAGAATAACATCATGACTAGAGCTCCTTTTAAAAAACTTCAGTCCCTTGTGTTTTTGAATAGTAATGCCTTAGTTATATTATGCATGACTGGTGTGGTGTATGTGACTTAGTCAATTAAGATTGGGTTTTGCTTGGTAATAGCGTGAATTTGTAAGTCTGTGTGTATACCTTCTAGTTGTGTATTTATGGGACTATATATTGTTCGTTGGGCAATTATATGTTTTTATGATATGTATTTCTTTGTGTGTTTACTGTGCAAAAGAGTATATGTATATATATACAGTATATATACATATACAGTATATATATATATATATATATATATATATATATATATATATATATATATATATATATACATATATATACATACCGGTATATATATATATATATATATATATATATATATATATATATATATATATATATATATATATATATAAGGGTGACCGCTCTCAACCCTCCAACTATCGTCCAATTGCTCTCATCTCTTGTATCTCTAAAGTTTTAGAAACTATTCTTGCTTCCAAATTTCTTAAGCATTTCTCTTCTCATAATCTGCTCTCAGATCGCCAGTATAGCTTCCTTAAGGGTCGCTATACTGGTGATCTTCTTTCATATCTTACTAACTCTTGGTCATCCAACTTTCGGGACTTCGGTGAGACTTTTTCTGTTGCACTAGACATATCGAATGCCTTCGATACGGTCTGGCACAAATCTTTAATTTCCAAACTGCCCTCCTTCGGTTTCTGTCCCTCCATCTGTGCCTTTGTCTCTAATTTCCTTTCCGGCCGTTCCATAGCTACGGTTGTGGACGGCCATCGCTCACTTCCTCATCCTATCAACTCCGGTGTTCCTCAGGGTTCTGTCCTATCTCCTATTCTCTTTCTAATTTTCATAAATTATCTTCTTAACTGTACATCTAGTCCCATCCATTCATATGCAGACGACTCGACTTTACACCACTCAATTAATTTTCCAGAACGCCCCAACAAGCAGTCCCTCAAAAGTAAACGTAATGAAGCCATAAAATGTTTATCTTTTGATCTAGCTACTATTTCCAATTGGGGTAGAGAAATCCTTGTTACATTTAATGCTTCCAAAACTCAATTTATCCATCTTACTACCCGTCGGAAACCTCCAGAGGACTATCCCTTATTCTTCAACAATACAAAAATCAACCCTTCATCTTCCCTCAATGTTTTCGGTGTCTCTTTTTCTTCTGCTCTCACTTGGAAAGACCATATTACAAGTCTCGCTAAGGCAGCCTCCCAGAAGCTGGGTGTGCTCAACTGCCTCAAGGGGTTCTTTACCCCTGCACAGCTACTTGCTTTGTACAGGGGCACAGTGCATCCTTGTATTGAGTATTGTTCACATGTGTGGGGAGGATCCTCTCACACCGCACTCCTATATAAAGTAGAAAGAAAAGCCTTTCGTATCATTAACTCCCGTCCACTCACCAACTCTCTGCAATCTCTCTCTCTTCGCCGCAATGTTGCATCTCTCTCACTATTCTATCGCTACTACAATAATCAGTGTTCCTCGGAGCTTTCCCAGTGTATACCACCTCCTCTACGTAGGGTACGTAGTACCCGCCTTTCAACACAATCCCACCCCTACTCTGTGCAACTCTCCAGCCCAAGAGTGAAACGCTACTCTCAGACTTTCTTCTATTCAACTGCTGAGCTCTGGAACTCTCTCCCAGAATCAGTCTTTCCCTCTTCCTATGACTTAAATTGCTTCAAACTCCGTGTGTCCAGGCATTTTAGCTCACACGTCCCTTGATTTCGGCCCTGTCACTCTTTGAAATCTGGGGGAGGCACTCGCTGCAGGCAGTTATGCCTTTTGTCTCCTTTATTCACATAGAAAAAAAATATATATATATTTATATACTGTATATATATATATATATATATATATATATATATATATATATATAATTGTTTATAAAAGTTTAAACAAAAATAATAATAATAATAATAATAATAATAATAATATATACACAAAAAACAATAAAAAACATCCGATAATCAGACAATGGAATTTCCCGTTTATGCTCATAACTAATTGACAATGAGCTCCCCTCTTTTTACTTAATTTAATTTGGAATTTCATAATTTTCACTGCAAACGTTAACATATTTGTTTAGTCATATATGGTAGGATTATAATCTATCCAACATTAACAGTAATTCACATTCTTTATTCCGTACACTACGATACTGGGTCTACTAATCATGTGTCTGTTTATCATCCATCAGCTCTTCCTTCTGGCTGACCTTGAATTCCTCTAGGCATTTAAATGGATTCTTATGAAATGTTCACAGTTTTTTAACATCACTGAATTTTATCTAAAAGGTCCATATTATATGTACATTTTTGGAATAATAATATAATTATGATAAGGTAATAATTCATAAATGTTCAAACTTGTAATATTTATGCAATTTCCGTCACCTAACTGCAAGTAGTTCTTGACAATCATGAAGGTTCTCTTGATTACACCAACATTTCAAAACAAGTTAATTACATCCGTCCCACACTCTCAAAATAACAACAGCTTTACATTTCTTATCAAACTGGGTCCAGATCAGAATACTATAGATTAATATAAAGTTGTTTGTGTTGGTAGCAATTGCAAAAAATAACTAGTTAATTAATGTAAATCACTCAAGGGCGTCTACAAAAAAACTGACCACTCCTCTCCATCCTCCATTTGGGGCACAGTGATTCAAGAAAAAACGAAAGTCTTTGATGGAAATTATGTAAGGCAGTTGTAACAGGAGGGCAGTCGAGAAACACTTATGCAAAACGAAGGTAAAGAGATCGACGAACAGTCAAACACAGTAGGCACGTTCATATATTGCCACACAGTCAAACACAGTAGGCATGTTCATATATTGCCACACAGTAGAAATGCCAGTAGGAAAAGAAGGAAGGATCATAGAGGCATACAGAATAGAAGGTTATGGGTTTTAAAGTTGATAGATGAGTGTGTATGGAAAGAGAGAGAGAGAGAGAGAGAGAGAGAGAGAGAGAGAGAGAGAGAGAGAGAGAGAGAGAGAGAGAACAAAAAGTAATCCAGTAGACATAATAGGGAACCAATTTTTGGTCATACACATTATGTAAGGTTTAGATGGCTAAAACAGAATTGTAACGAGAGGGGCTAATAAAGGAATTGTATATACAATAGAACAGTTGGCAGGATATATGAAGCTCTTCTCTATATGATTGCGGTAATAAATATTTATTTTGTATTTCCTATTTATTTGTGTATCAAATGGTACCGACGCCTTAAAACTCAAGAATCTCATTCTTTCTATGTTTCTGCCCGGAATCAATCCAAATCTGTTTTTCGACTCGCCAAGCACTCTTTCATCAATACAAAATGCACTGAACTATCTAATTCTAGCTCTTCCCAAACTTTCTGGCATCTAGAAAAAACCTCTCCAACAATGTTTCTTCCTTGTCTTTCCCTCCCTTTTCCACTCTGATGGCACAACCATAACTTCTTCCTCTGACAAAGCTGAACTCTTCACTCAAACTTTCGCTAGAAACTCCACCTTGGATGATTCCGGTGCTATTCCTCCCTAGCCACCCCCCTCTCTCCTACTTATGCCTAATATCCTAATCTCTTCTAAAGATGTATTTTCTACCCTCTCTCGGCTTAATACTAAGAAGTTGTACGGTCCGGACGACGGTATTCTTCCTGTTGAACTAAAAAACTGTGCTTCCGTGCTGACCCCCTGCCTAGGTAAACTGTTTTGTCTCTGTCTCTCCTCTAACTTCTTCACTTCTTGCAGGAAGCTTGCTCTCATTAAAACTGTCCCAAAGAAGGGTGACCGCTCTCAACCCTCCAATTATCGTCCAATTGCTCTCATCTCTTGTATCTCTTATGTTTTTGAAACTGTTCTTGCTTCCAAATGTCTAAAGCCTTTCTATTCTCATAATCTACTCTCAGATCTCCAGTATGGCTTCCTTAACCCTTGTCTAGTGGGGGGTTTTGGGCTTATTTGGGCATATTCAGGCCCTCCTGAATGATAAATCAAGTATCTGCATGAACAGAAATGTATTCAGCAACAAACTAGGTGCTAAAAGCTTCAAAATGAGACCAGAACGAGCTACGTAGCACTCATGGTTCTCATACAGTGATACCAGTAACATGGGAGCTTAGCGCATAGCGGCATATTTTCCCCAGCTATGCTCACTACTGGCTACACTGCCGGCCTCTCGAGAACACAGGGAACATGAGTTAATAGGCGGCGGTAAGCCCTTGGAGTCGTCTGTCTGGCCCTCTGCGCTCCCGGCCATTTGCACTCTATTTTAACCCTTTAAAAGCCTTAATAATGCTCCTAACTTGCTGCAAATTGGAGGCGGACTTAAGTCCGCCGCCGCTCTTAAGGGGTTAATGGTTGCTCTACTGGTGATCTTCTGTCATATCTTACTAACTCTTGGTCATCCTCTTTTCGGGACATCGGTGAGACCTTTTCTATTGCACTAGACATATCGAATGCCTTCGATAAAGTCTGGCACAAATCTTTAATTTTAAACTACCCTCCTTCGGTTTCTATCTCTCCATCTGTGCCTTTGTCTCTAATTTCCTTTCCGGCCGTTCCATAGCTACGATAGTGGACGGCCATCGCTCACTTCCTCATCCTATCAACTCCTGTGTTCCTCAGGGCTTTGTCCTACTCCCATTCTCTTTCAAATTTTCATAAATGATCATCTCAACTGTACCTCCAGGCCCATCCATTCATGCGCAGACGACTCTACCTTACACTACTAAATTAGTTTTCCTGAACGCCCTAGCCAGCAATCCCTCAAAAACAAACATAATGAAGCCATGCAACACTTATCTTCTGATCTAACTACTATTTCCAATTGGGACAGAGCAAACCTTGTTGCCTTTAATGCTTCTAAAACCCAATATCTTCATCTTATTAACCGTCCAGAACTCCTAGAGGACGATCCCTTACACTTCAAAAATACAAAAAACAATCCTTCATCTTGTCTCGATATTCTTGGTGTCTCTTTTTCTTCTGCTCTCACTTGGAAGGATCATATTATCAGTCTTGCTAAGGCAGCCTCCCAGAAGCTGGGTGTGGTCAACTGCCTCAAGGGGTTCTTTACCCCTGCACAGCTTCTTGCTCTATACAGAAGCACAGTGAGTCCTTGTATTGAGTATTTTTCACATTTGTGGGGAGGGTCCTCTCACACTGCACTCCTAGACAAAGTAGAAAGGAAAGCCTTTCGTATCATTAACTCCCATCCACTCACCAACTCTCTGCAATTTATCTCTCTTCGCCGCTATTCTATCTCTACTACAACAATCAATGTTCCTCAGAGCTTTCCCAGTGTAAACCAACTCCTCTACGTTGGGTACGTAGTAGACTACCCGTCTTGCAACGTAATCCCATCCCTATCCTGTGCATTGTGTGCAACTCTCCAACCCAAGAGTGAAATGTTATTCTCAGTTTTTCTTCTATTCAACTGCTGAGCTCTGGAACTCTCTCCCAGAATCAGTCTTTCCCTCTTTCTTTGACACACATTGCTTCAAACTCTGTGTGTCCAGGCATTTTGGCTTGAAGGTCTCTCGATATTGGCCCTGTCACTCTTTCAACTCTGGGGTAGGCACTCGCTACAGACAGTTCTGCCTTTTGTCTCCCTCACTCACATAGAAAAACAATCAATCTAACCAGTCACAATATATAGGGCCTTTGATAAAAATGAATTTACTCCTGTTGTATGTCTTGATTTCTCTAAAGCATTTGATACAGTAGATCATTCCATACTTATTAAGAAACTTTATCATTATGACATTAGGTCAGTTGCTAATAAGTGGTTTCATTCATTCCTGTGTAATGTAAAACAATACAATATGTTGCTTACCAAAACTCTGACTCTTCTCATTTAAACATAATATGTTGCGTACCTCAGGGGTCCCTTTTGGGTCCTCTACTTTTTAACCCGGCGTTAATTTTAATTTTTTAATGTCGGCGTGCAACATAAGTCGAGTATAATAAATCTGGACTATCTGGCGGCGCTCGACATAGGTCGTGTGGCAATTTCAGCACGTAATGTTGCTGAGAGAGAGAGACAAGTGGTGGCAGGAGAGTAGCGAGCGTATGACTGCTCCAGACCACCACGGCGAACCTACTGACACGAATCCCACCTCCTCCCTCCCTCTCTCACTCGCTATATACGGAATTGTATAGGGAAAGTGCCGAAGAATTACATGCTTTTTGCACTCGCGTTGCGCGGTTGTTGCAAGAAAACTAGCCATCATAAAAGGATCGTTATGGTGTCATTGGAAAGCTCTGTTTATGCCCTTTCAGGGATAGATACTTGTTTTACGCTCTGGGTCTTATTTAGGCATGAAAATGATCACGTAAACAGCCCTATTTTGGCTAAAAACACCCCGCTGGGCGGTACATATAAATAAACCGCTAGCCCGCTAATCTAGTGTTAAAGTATACAGTATATCAATGATATTATTAGAACGAGCTCCGACATAAATGTCCTTATGTATGCAGACAACAGAAAGTTTTATTGATCAGGTAGCGATGTGAAGGAGATCATACCAAACACTAACAATTATTGCTACAATTCACGGTTGGATAGCATGTAACAAACTTACTGTGAATTTAGACAAGACCCACTTTATATTCTTCAACTGTAAAAAGGCTCTTCCCCTAATTCTATTGCCAGTGATGATGAATGATAAATACCTTGTGTCAAAAAAAATGAAACTAAATTTCTTGGCATAATCATAGACAATAAACTCAATTAAAAAAAACATATCAATCTCATTAAGAATATGATCAACAAGCAATGTGGAATTTTATACCATACCAGAAACTCATTGACAATTAGAGCCTTCGATAGAGTCTGGCACAAATATATAATTTTAAACTACCCTCCTTCGGTTTCTATCCCTCCATCTGTGCCTTTGTCTCTAATTTCCTTTCCGGCCGTTCCATAGCTACGATTGTGGACGGCTATCGCTCACTTCCTCATCCTATCAACTCCGGTGTTCCTCAGGGCTTTGTCCTACTCCCATTCACTTTCAAATTTTCATAAATGATCATCTCAACTGTACCTCCAGGCCCATCCATTCATGCGCAGACGACTCTACCTTACACTACTCAATTAGTTTTCCTGAACGCCCTAGCCAGCAATCCCACAAAAACAAACGTAATTAAGCCATGCAACACTTATCTTCTGATCTAACTACTATTTTCAATTGGGGCAGAGCAAACCTTGTTGCCTTTAATGCTTCTAAAACCCAATATCTTCATCTTACTACCCGTCCAGAACTCCTAGAGGACGATCCCTTACACTTCAAAAATACAAAAATCAATCCTTCATCTTGGCTTGATATTCTTGGTGTCTCTTTTTCTTCTGCTCTCATTTGGAAGGATCATATTATCAGTCTTGCTAAGGCAGCCTCCCAGAAGTTGGGTGTGCTCAACTACCTCAAGTGGTTCTTTACCCCTGCACAGCTTCTTGCTCTATACAGGAGCACAGTGAGTCCTTGTATTGAGTATTGTTCACATGTGTACAAAGGAGTACAAAGGAAATCAAGCAACAACATAATTATATAGTGACCCTTCTAGGCTGCTTGTCCTCCAAAACACTGAGGATCAAGTGTCCAAACAGTGGTTTAGAGCGGGTAAGGGAACATTGGAAAGGGAACTACTGCCCTGGAACTAATGTCCGTGGCAGGATTAGGAAGTTAGTAGGGGACAGATGGGTTAGTAACTAAGGGGGGAATACAATAAAGTTATTCATTTACAAACGCAGTCAGTCGCGGGTTTTGATGCAAGATATTTGTCTAGGTGAAGTTTAAATGAATGAACGGTGCTGCAGTCTATAACGTCCCAGGGAAGGCCATTCTACAAGTTGACAAAACGATTGAAGAAGAAATTATTACATTCGTGTGAGTTAAAAGATTTACCAATAATGTTGCAACCGTTTCCCCTCGTGTAATTAGATTTGTTGATAGTGAAGTACTTACTACAGTTCATGATGTCGATGCCGTTGATGATTTTGAACACTTAAATTAAGTCGACTCATAATCTGCGCTGGGTTAAAGGACATAGATTTAATTCTCTAAGACGTTCCTCGTATGGTTTGTTCTTTAGGCTAGGTATCATTTTGGTAACTCTACGTTGAACTCCTACTAGCTTGTCTATATCTTTTTGGTAATAAGAGCACCAGGATTCAACGCAGTATTCCAGGAGAGGGGGGACTAAGAAATTGTAAAGGGTTAGGATAACATCTTTGGATTTATGCTCAAATGACCTGCCTATTAAGCCAATAATTTTGTTTGCTTTCCTAACAACTTCTGAACATTGTTGACTCAGTTTTAGGTTACTCGATATTGTTACTCCCAGATCGGTTTCTCTGTTTACATTCTTAAGCTGAGTGCCATTCATCGAATAGTTTGCTTTCTCATTTTGGTATCCGATATGTAGTACTTTACATTTATCCGCATTGAAACTCATTTGCCAAATTTGGGCCCAACATGTCAACTTATCTAGAATGTATTGCATATCGTCAACTTGTTCTTTTGAGAGTACACTATTTGCAATTCTTGTATTCCATGCTCTTTTAGTTTTAGCAGTAAACATTTGTGGGGAACTTTGTCAAAGGCCTTTTGAAAATCAAGGTATACCGGTATAATATCTACAGCTTTACTCTCATCATAGAGGTTGAGGATATCGTGGAAGAAGTCTAGGAGTTTGTTATCAGGTCTTCCTTCCCCTACTCCACCCTGAGCAGGTGGAAGGGGGGAGTCGGGTCCAAGTCTATCCCCACCTTCCACCCCCAAACTATCCCCAACTCTCCCACCTTCCTTCTCTGTCTGGTAGTTAGTAATTAGCGACGATTGTTCTCATGTATTGTAAATTATTGTTAAACCATCATTGCACATGCTTACAATGGACAACGTTTATCATTTATTAGGAATTTATGTATACAATATACTGAATAATTGTATTCTCAAAATTATTTTGTATACACAACGTCGGTTACAAGAAACTCAGCTGTAGTGCTATCTCTCTCTCTCTCTCAACACGCAGATTACGAGGTCAGTTAATTTAAGTTTTTAAAATATGTAATGGGTTTGACGATGTGGATCATAGAAAAATATATAGACTCAATATGAATGCAATACGTAACCATGGCTGGCAGTTAGAATTGAAAAGGTTCAGCACTAGTATTTGTGGAAACTTTCCTATTTAAGATCTGTTCTACCTGGAACAAACTTTCCCCAGAAGTTGTAGACATTTCCTCAATTGAGCAGTTCAAGAAGTCAGTATTAAGTAGATAGTATTTTGCACACTCTGTAATGAGTATAGTGCACTGAACTATGTATCTCCTTCCACTTCGGATATTTCCCCGAAATGGACCGCAAGGTCTTTGAGATACTAACTTGTAACTCCTTGTAATTATCTCATAGCACACACTTTCTACAACCAAGATAAAACAGGTCTGAATGGGGTATATTTCCCCTTAGTGTGTGTGATGAATGTTGCCTGCATTCAATACACATAGAGGAGAGTTGATGGGGTTTGTAGAGTGAGAGGCTGGGATCACAGATAGAGACAAAGAAGGGGGAAGTGCTACTCAAGGGTCGATACTCAAACCTTACTAAAAATTTACACCGACCTTGATCGTAATTTGTATCTAGTTCTACATATAATTTATTGAAAACGAAAGTGGATAGGCCACATATAGTGATATACAGACCGTTTATAGTATGCCTAGTATTGAATAAATGAGAGAAACTGATTGGAATGATAAACGAAACCATCAATAGCAGTCGCAACACTATTCCAGCCAAAGTATGCCTTTAATCCTTCCCTTTTATGATATAAAAGCCCGACTGTGTAAGTAATTTGCGAACCTAGGAGTAGAGGGCAAGTTGATGTGTATTGAAATCATGTTGAACATGATATCCTGAATATTGTATGAGATTTGATTTCAATACGGTATTATTATATTCAAATCACATTAATTAAGTCTTGATCGTAGAGAGTGCAATGAGAGAGAGAGAGAGAGACAGAGAGAGAGAGAGAGAGAGAGAGAGAGAGGCACAAGACCACTACAGCCAAGATTCACGTAACCTACGTTGTGTATAGAAACTCATTTTGAGAATGCAACTATGCAGTATTACTAATAAATTCCTAATAAATGTTAAATGTTGGCCATTGTAAGCATGTGCAATGATGGCTTAACTATAATTTGTAATACATGAGAACAATCGTCGCTAATCACGAACTGCCAGTTAGAAAAGAAAGGTAGGGGAGTTGGGGATAGTTTGGGGGTGGAAGGTGGGGGTAGATTTGGACCCGACTCTCCCCTTCCACCTGCCCAGGGTGGAGTAGGGGAAGGAAGGACCCACCCCTGAGCAACTTTTAGTACGCGTGAGTGTACATAGTACCCATCTTGCAACACAATCCCATCCCTATCCTGTGGAACTCTCCAACCCAGGAGTGAAATGTTATTCTCTGTCTTTCTTCTATTCAACTGCTGAGCTCTGGAACTCTCTCCCAGAATCAGTCTTTCCCTCTTCCTTTAACCCACTGAACCCCAGCGACGACAACGTGTCGTCACCAATGTATGTAACGCTAAACCCCAGCGACGACAATGTGTCGTCACAGGTACTCCGGTCCCAATTACTCCGGTCCTATGGCACCTAGAGGGCTCAGATGTGTATGGGAACTGTGTAAGTATCCCACGCAACCTTGGCGATGGTTGAAAACTCTGAAAGTCCAACCGCGTGCGCGTGAGTGCACAAAAACATGTTTTTTGGGTGTTTTTGCCTTAAAAAAAATTATCTTCTAAAATCCGTTTTCAGGGGATCCGTAGGACCAATTTTTGACCTTTTTGATCGTTTTTTTGTGTTTTTTTCTTCATTCCAAACCCATTCGCTATTGTTTCTGGAAAAAAAAATCAAATCCTGCCGGTCCCTGGTGGTACATTTATTTATAACTAGCTGGGGCTCAATGGGTTATTACACATTGCTTCAAACTCTGTGTGTCCAGGCATTTTGGCTTGAAGGTCTCTTGATTTTGGCCCTGTCACTCTTTCAACTCTGGGGGAGGCACTCGCTACAGGCAGTTCTGTCTTTTGTCTCCCTCGCACACATAGAAAAACAAATCAATCTAACCAGTCACAATATATAGGGCCTTTGATAAAAATGAATTTACTTATGTTGTATGTCTTGATTTCTCTAAAGCATTTGATACAGTAGACCATTCCATACTTATTAAGAAACTTTATAATTATGACATTAGGTCAGTTTCTAATAAGTGGTTTCATTCATTTCTATGTAATGTAAAATAACATGTTGTTTACCAAAACTCTGACTCTTCTCATTTAAATATAACATGTTGCGTACCTCCTCAGGGGTCCCTTTTGGGTCCTCTACTTTGTATAGTATACAGTATATCAATGATATTATTAGAACGAGCTCCTACATAAATGTCCTTATGTATGCTGACAACATACATTTGTATAGATCAGGTAGCGATGTGAATGAGATCATACCAAACACTAACAAATATTTTCTACAATTCACGGTTGGATAGCATGTAACAAATTTACTGTGAATTTAGACAAGACCCACTTTATATTATTCAACTGTAAAAAAGCTATTCCCCAAATGCTATTGCCAGTGATGATGAACGATAAATACCTTGTCCAAAAAACTGAAACTAAATTTCTTGGCATAGCCTAATCATAGACAATAACTAAATTAAAACAAAAAAACATATCAATCTCATTAAGGATAACATCAACAAGCCATGTGGGATGTTTTACCATACTAGAAACTCATTGACAATTAGTGCCCACAAACTTGTCTATTTTGTCATTGATATATCCATATCTAACTTACTGCCACACATTTTGGGGAGCTGTTTGCCAGGCACATATCAACCAGTCATTATGGCACAGAGAAGGGCAATCAGAACACTATGATCACACTCATGATGCCTTTTGCTTTGATAGATTGCTCGAGTATAATGAACTCAATACATATTTATGTGCTCTATTTGTGTACAAATCCATTAATAATTTTACAACCACCATCGTTACATATAGAGCCAAACAAAGATATCCACTTAGATCAAACATTATCTAGTCTATGTTCTTCCTCAAACAAATTCTGTAAACAATGATTCAATTTTAGTATATTTGTGATGCCTCCTCGTGGTGCAATGCATAAGTGTGTTGATTTTCGGTGTGAGCATCCTAGGTTCGAATCCCCGGACTGCCACATGTGTTTGTTAATTTCATTAATCGAGTTTAGGAGTAAAGTTGGTTGGTGGAGAGAACATAATAACACATGTACTGTATATAAATGTATGTAATGTAAATGGGCTAAATAACCAATTCTTATCTTATCTTAATTATTATTTTTACCATACAGAGGGAGATAGAAAGACACAGACATGAATGATAGGGGGGTGTATTAACTTAATTATAAGTCTCCAGTTACATGCAAGCATGGAACCACCCAGAAATATATAGTAACTGACAAATATTAATATAGATACCCGCAAGAGAACCCGAGTTCCAATAATTCAAAAACTAACACTCCAGTTTGCTCTAAGCCAAATTTTAATATAGAAGACTGATTATAAAGACCAAGCAATACACTGGAAATAGAACGTGTATCCAGGCAATATTTAATGTAATTTGTCGGTACACTGGGGATATTAGCCTCGTGCATTGTGTGATTTGTTTTTGTATATTGTATATTAATGTTCAATAGCTCCATGTGTTTAATGTTTACATTCCTATTTGTCAGTTGCTGAAAACTTAAAATTTCTGTAATGACTATTCTACTCCAACATGTTAGTTCTTAATTATCGTAATGTTCGAATAGAGTACACTATTTTACAAACTACTAATAATTACTAATTCGTACTCACTCCACCCCCCTCTTTTTGCTCTCTCTCTCTCTCTCTCTCTCTCTCTCTCTCTCTCTCTCTCAGGACGATTGAAAGTGTAAGTAATCTATCTATCTATCTATTGCCTGACGCTGCGATCCCCGAAGGGGTGGCCACGAACAAACCGCCCCCATGCACCTCTGTCCCCAGTCAGTCGACATCCCTCCTCCCAACCAGCACCACCTTCATTCGTATATTTCCTCACTCCATCCTTCCACCTCTCCTGCGGTGCACCTCTCCCTCTCTGTCCTTCCACCTCGCTCACGTACACCTTCTTAGTCAATCTCTCGCTTTCCATACGTTCCATATGACCGAACAATCTCAAGCTGTTTCTTTTCACACTTTCCAGCATATCTACCTCCACACCACACCTCCTTCTTACTTCCTCATTCGTCTGTCTATCCTTCCATGTAACTCCGCACGCACTTCTCAAGTAACTCATTTCCACCGCTCTCACTCTTGGTCTGACTCTCTTCCCAAACGTCCATGCATCGTCGCTTCCATAAGTTAGTGTCGGGATTACCACACTGTCATGCAAGGACTTCTTCACTTCCATACTGACCACCCTATTTCTTGTTACTGCTTTCAACGTTCCTACAACCCTCTTCCCCTGTTGTACCCTCTCCTGCACTTCCTCATCCATAGTCCCATCTTTACTCAACACACCGCCCAGATACTTAAAAGAGTATACGATCTCCATAGCCTGACCGTTCAACTTCACCTCACACTCTGTGACTTCACCCCTTTCGAAGACCATAACCTTGCTCTTCCCCGCATTTACCTTCAATTTCCTTTTTTCACACACTGTTCCAAACTCATTTACCAAACCCTGGAACTCCCATTCATTATCGTTCATCAGCAGAACTGTATCATCCGCAAACAGCAGTATAGGCAGCTTCCACTCATTTCCCTCACTTTTCAGCGATACACCAACATCCACTGCTCTTCCTAGTATTTCTTTCATGACTCCATCCATATATACAGTAAACAACCACATGGACATCACACACCCCTGTTTCAACCCAACACTCAGGTTAAATAACTCGCTCTGCTCATTCTCCACACGTACTGCCGCCTTTGCACCCTCATACATGCTCTTCACTGCTTTCACCAACTTGCCATCTACTCCGTATATTCTAAGTACTTTTCACATGCCTTCTCTATCAACTCTGTCATAGGCCTTCTCTAAGTCCATAAAGGCAACATACACCTTTTGTTGCTTCTCCAGATATTTCTCCACAACACAATTCAGGGTAAAAATCTGATCTACACATCCTCTTCCCTTCCTAAAAACCTCCCTGCTTGTCGCCTATCCATTTCTCCGTTCTCACTCTCACTCTCTCAATCACTACCCTACTGCACACCTTCCCTACTACGCTTAGAAGACATATTCCTCGGTGGTTACCACACACTCCTCTCTCCCCCTTGATCTTATATAGGGGGACTATTATGCCAGTCTTCCAGTCATCGGGTGCATTCCCCTTCTCTCATGCTAGTTTGCACATTTTCCATACCCATTCGATCACTATCTCACCACCATACCTCAACATTTCCTCACTTACTCCATCTGTTCCTGGTGCTTTCCTCAACTTCACTCTTTTCATGGTTTCCCACACTTCTGACCTGATCCCCACCTCCTCCTCCACTACTTCTCCTCTTCTCCCTCCCATACCATATCCAACTATATTTGCTGGCTCTTCATTCCTTACATTTAGCAACTCGTTGAAGTACTCCCTCCATCTTTCGACTCTTTCTTGCTTCTCGGCTAGCATTCTCCCATTCTTATCTTTCACACCCTTACTGTTTCCTTTGCTACCTTCCCTAACTTTCTCGATTTCTTTCCAGAACAGTTTCTTACACTCCCTCCATTTTACACTCAGATTCCTTCCAAATTCCTCATCTACTCTTCTCTTACTTTCCTTCACCACTCTCTTTCTCTCCACGTACCTCGCTCGTTTCTGCCTCTCCAAATCTTCATTCCCTCTACTACCCAACCACTCTCTATACGCTTTCTTCTTTTCTTCCTCAGCTATTTTTACTTTTTCTGTCCACCATGCTGTACCTTTCACTCCCCTCCCTCTTCTCCTCACACCACACACCTCCTCACATGCTGCACAGATCTCTTCCTTAAACACCTTGCTTACCTCCTCCACTTCCTCCATATCTTTCAGGGCAAACCCACCTAGTCGTCTTTCTACTGCTCTCCTATACTCTTCCCTGATTTTCACCTCCTGTAGCCTCTCCACCCTCCTCACCATTCCACCCTCCTCTCGCCTCCCTACAGCTCTCCTCACCCACTTCTTTTGTATCCTAACCTTAGCTGCTACTACGTAATGATCAGACAGACCCCCTCCAATACCCCATAACACCCTAGCATCCATCACAGATGTCTTCATTCTTTCATCCACGCATATATAATCAATCAGTGACTTTCGTTCCACCACTGTCTTATCCTTATCCTTCTTCCTCCACACCACTTTCCATGTGCACCTGTGTATCATTCTGTGTCGGAAGAAGGTGTTGGCTATACACAACCTCCTCCCCATACATACGTCCACAAGTGCACTACCATTCCCATTCACCTCTGATGGTACCCCCCACCCTCCCACCACTCCATCAACTTTCCTATCACCCACCTTACCATTCATATCCCCAATCAGAAATATTCTTTCGTTCTTGTCAAACTTATCCAGGCACGCCTCCACATTCACCCAGAACTCCTCTTTCTCTCTTACTTTTTTATCATCTGTCGGAGCATATACACACACAATCACCCACGTTTGTATTCCTACTTTCATTCTCACCCACACAATCCTTGAAACCACAGACCCATAAGTAATATGTATTATATAATTATAAAAAGGTGAACTAGTCTATCTATACGTTAGGATTGCCATATTGTCTGTGAACATGAGCTCAAATATGTCTAGACTATTTAGTAAAACCGCCAAACTAAGGATGCCAAGATTATGTGATCATCACTTCCTTTTTCTGTGTGTGTTTATCTGTCTGTTTAAAGGTGATTCCTATGTGATACACATAGTGTTCTTCTGAATACATAATGTGCACTTACACGAACAAATGTGACAATCCACAGCAAGGGATTAATCAAGAGAGGGAGAGGTAGAAGGGATGGGAAAGAGAGAAAATTATAAAGAGGAGTGAGCTGGAAGAGGAGTTTGTGTTTACTCTCAATACCAGAACACCACCTGGGTTGAGGAATATTGGTTCTGGTCAGGGAGAGTAACAAATCTGTAGAATGCTGAGTTTGGGTGAGTTTATTTTTAGTTGAGTGATAGAGGTACATGATGTTCACCCACCTGGTGGATAACCTGCCCGCCAGTCGGGGTCACACCCCGCTGGACCACGTCCTCCACAAGGTACACACATGCCCCCCTGGTCATCCCCGATGAATCCCCACGAATTAGCGAGCACAGTAACCTTAATTAATCGGCAGTCCGCTCCTCAATCTTCTGCAGGTCCGGTTGGGTGGCCAAAAAAATCCCGGACATCCTGCTCGGTCAGCAGATGAAGCGGAACTTGTACAGTATTCTTCATGATAAACACACATGGACTCACACAGCTCAAAACAAATGAGATATTTTCTTGTGACCCCAATTAAACACTGAATTTATCCTGGCAAGGTCCCCACTGTCACAAATCGACGGCACTGTAAGAGAAGGAGTTAGACATGTATAACGGAAACACAATATCCTCTCTATAGCCCTCAGTAAACCCGACCGTGAACAGACACTACTACACATAGAACCCAGGTTCTCTGGGACCACAACAAATGGGGTAGGATTCCTGCTATACCTTTACGCCGCCATATTTTACTCGTCCGGCTAAACGGACAGAGATGCTCATCTGCCGCAATGAGGATTTAAATCGGATCATAACCCCAAAGAACCACTCTGATCACAGACTCCTACCTACTAAACTATCAACAGTGCCATGCTATGATCAAGAAGGATACAGTGACTGTGATAGGGAAACCACTGTTTAACTGTTACCTCTATAAGAGGCAACCACCCCACCTCTATTACAGTATGTCACCCTGCCATAATCAAAAGAATCAGCTCAAAGCAGAGAATTGTTGCAACACAGTTCCGGGCGATTGAAATGTGGACACAAAAAATAAAGTTGGATCACACTGGTCGAGGGCACCCTCGGCCGCTGAACCAACAAAAAGATGACAAGAAGAATATAAAGGTAAAAAGCATATACAACAACACCATCCCCTAGTACTACGGGCACTACTGTTCCCGCAACCAGGCAAAGTCTACATGTACTGTATATGTTACGGTCTTTTTGAAAAAGTGGCCTTTTTGCGAAATGACCGGGAGCTTTGCAAAATGACCAAAAACCTAGCCTTTTTGTAAAATGACACTTAATGTCTGGCCCATTTGCAAAATGTCCAGCATATTGGCCTTTTTGTAAAATTACCTGTGCCTTTTTACAAAATGACACCAAACGTCTGGCCATTTACAAAAAAACTGCATATTGCCCTGTTGTAAAGTTCTAAATAACTGTAAACATATATATTTGTAAAAATTGGGTAGGCCTAATCGAAACAATATTATTTTTTAACATTTTAGGTTAGGTTAGGTTAGGTTAGGTTAGGTTAGACGTTTGGTGTCATTTTGCAAAATGGCACAGGTAATTTAAAAAAAAAGGCCAATATGCTGGACATTTTGCAAATGGGCCAGACATTAAGTGTCATTTTACAAATAGGCTAGGTTTTTGGTCATTTTGCAAAGCTCCCGGTCATTTCGCAAAAAGGCCACTTTTTCAAAAAGGCCGTAACATATATACCAATACGAAACAAATAATAGTATTTCCTAATTGAATTCTCACAATCACAACCCCTGTCACTGGTTCACTATAGTTGGTCAAATATTGGCTGACTCTTCCAACAATAGTCTAGTTGGGGCTACGGCATCAATAAAGTTGATGAATAATAACAGTGCCGGCACATACCCAGGATGTACACTCACGCATACTAAAAGTTACTCAAGGGTGGGTCCTTACTTCCCCTACTCCACCCTGGGCAGGTGGAAGGGGGGAGTCAGGTCCAATTCTACCCCCACCTTCCACCCCCAAACTATCCCCAACTCCCCCACCTTATTTCTCTAGCTGGCAGTTAGTGATTAGCGACGATTGTTCTCATGTATTACACATTTTTGTTAAACCATCATTGCACATTCTTATAATGGCCAACATTTAAAATTTATTAGGAATACATTAATGCAATATACTGTATAATTGTATTCTCAAAATGAGTCTCTATACACAACGTGGGTTACAACAATCTCGGCTGTAGCGGGCTTCTGCCTCTCTCTCTCTCTCTCTCTCTCTCTCTCTCTCAACACGCACACTACGAGGTCAGTTCATTCAAGTTTTTAAAATATGTAATGGGTTTGATGTGTATCATAGCAAAATGTTTAACCTCAATATGAATACAATGCGCAACCATGGTTGGCAGTTGAAATTGAAAAGGTTCAGCACTAGTGTTTGTGGAAACTGTTTCCCATTTATGATCTGTTCTACCTGGAACAAACTTTCCTCAAAAGTTGTAAACATTTCCTCAGTTGAGCAATTCAAGAAGACAGTAGATAGTATTTTGCACACTCTGTAAGCAGTGTAGCGCACTGAAAAATGTCTCTCCTTGCTCTTCGAATATTTCCTCGAAATGGACCGGAAGGTCTTTGAGATACTAACTATTCCTTGTAACTCTCTCGTAGCACACATGTTCTTCAACCAAGATTTAATGGGTTTGAATGTGGTATATTTCCCTTCATTAGCGTGTGTGATGAATGTTGCCTGCATTCGATCCACATAGAGGAGAGTTGATAGTAAGACTGTCAATTAATCCTATTCCTTATTTGGGGGTTTGTAGAGGTGAGAGGCTGGGATCACAGATAGAGACAGAGAAGGGGGAAGTGAGAAGGCGAGCCCCGCTACTCAAGGGCTCTATACTCGAACCTTACTAAAAGTTAACACCGACGTTGATAGTAATTTGTATCACGTTGTACATTTACTTGATTGAAGACAAAAAATATGTATAGGCCACATATAATTAAATGCAGACCGTTTATAGTATGTATGGTATTGAATAAATGGGAGAAACTGGTTCAAATGATAAAACAATCAATAATAGTCGCAATACTATTCCAGCCTATCTTTGTCTGCAGTCCTTTCCTTTTATGATATAAAAGCCCGACTGTGTGAGTAATTTGAGAACCTAGGAGTAAATCGTAGAGGGCACGTTGATGTGTACTGCAATAATGGTGAACTTAATATCCCGAATACTGTATAAGATTGGATTTAATTCCGGTATTATTATATTGAAATCACATTCAGTCTTGATCGTAGAAAGTAGTGCAATATGAGAGAGAGAGCGAGAGAGACAAGACCACTACAGCCAAGAATCGTGTAACCCACGTTGTGTATAGAAACTAATTTTGAGAATACACTTACACAGTATATTGTATTTATAAATTCCTAATAAATGTTAAATGTTGGCCATTGTAAGCATGAGCAATGATGGTTTAACAATAATTTGTAATACATGAGAACAATCGTCCCTAATCACTAACTGCCAGCTAGAGAAGGAAGGTAGGGGAGTTGGGGATAGTTTGGGGGTGGAAAGTGGGGGTAGACTTGGACCCGACTCCCCCCTTCCACCTGCCCAGGGTGGAGTAGGGGAAGTAAGGACCCACCCCTGAGCAACTTTTAGTACGCGTGAGTGTACATAAACGGATACACGAAAATAGCGTGGTACACGGCACACAAACAATGTGGCACAAATACTAACTGGGTGAGCAGGTACTAATTACGTAAGCACTGACTGCATAAACATTTTTTTTTATTAAGCAGTTAATTACAAAAATTAGTAAATAATAGTTATTTGCTTTTCAAATACTTATTACTAATTATTTAACTTATTAAGCAATGAGTTAAACATTTACTCACTGAAAGAAACATATGGTAGAACCTGAAGGGATTAATTAATAAAGTGGCCAAAAAAAAAAAAAAAAAAAAAACTCACCTATAGTTGGGGACTATACTCTAAGGTCGGTAACAACTCTCCAATAAATCTGTGGCACTGAAACATCCTAGTCTGATAGTAGGTGTTAATTCCAGGGGCACACTACAAGAGCTAGTTTAAGCACAACCACAGCCTGGAGTACAGTGATTTTCTGTTCAATCCCTTCCTCACACCAAAACCGTGGGCAAGGCCATTCAAAGGGCCGAGGAGATCATCCTCACCAAGTAGAACCAGTAATACATCACCTTATTCACTATCCATATACAGTACACTATACCCATCTACGGCCCTTAATCTATCGCCAATGACATCAGAAAGCACAATATTACTCCATAATATCGATAAATCATAAGGATATGCCTTAAATTCTGTAAACTACCAAACAACCTTGTTTGCCAGGTATGTTGGAAGAGTCTCCCTTCCAACTTCAACTGAAGAAGGGCAGTGGGGAGTCTCTAAGACACCTTCTACTCGTATGTCTAGTCGTGCTAGCAAAAAGGTCATAGAACAGAATGTGCCGCAAATTAATTGAGTAAGTTAATGTTGAAATATCAAGGAGATCCGATGGATAATAAAGGAGTTAGAAAATACGCCCCTCCTAATCTGAATATAAGTCAGGAGAAAAAGATGACAAGACAAATAGAACCAGATGTACATCAAACATACATGGGTTGATTACAGACTCAATGTATGAGGATGTATCTGCATGTCTGGAAACAATAGTTATGTAATAACCTCACAGGAGTAGTTACGCTCCTGTGACAACATGTATGGGATATATTACGACTGACATTATTGATAATACCTACATCATCTTATTTGTTATCAATTCCTCGACATTCCATAAATTTAGTATAACATGAGATTGTTTTGCACTACTCAAAATTACCGATAAATTATTTAAATTTATCTTCATGACCCTTAATTAATGAACTGGTTGTCACAAGTATATGCATTTTCCTTTTCTAACTATTGTCCTCCATTATGTCTTGTTTGAATATCTTCTTCCCGCTTTCCATTGTATTCCTTTCCACTTTACAATTGTATTGCTGTCTTTTTCGATATGCTACCTCACAATACCTGGCTCAATATTTGTTCCATTCTCTCCTCTCACCTTCTGTTAGTTTTTGTTTCCTTCTTATATTTTAATATATTTTCTTTTGGGTTCTCTATAAACGTTCATAATATATATGCTGTTTGATTCTTTCTTACCTTTTCCGCTGTATACTTGCCTCGTTAGTCTTCTGTATTAGAGTATATCCATTCCATTGTTTATCTGCCATTTGTATCCAGGTATCTTTATTTTGGCTTTATTTGTTTCCATTATATAGAATATTCTTCTCTGTTGTCTCGTTTTCTCTTTAAATTTCCTTGCAGCCCCTTTCTATATATCGTCTCTTTAACCCCCTTAGTGTGATTAATTAAACGTATTTATCTGTGGACAAATGACACACTATTTGCATTTTTGAAATGAATAGATAGTTTTATTATATGTCCTTTTATTTATATTTAATGTAATTATTCTTGGTTCTTGTCTTACGTTAATAGTATTATATTATTATTATCATCAGGATTAATATCAAAGTCACATAAAAAGTTAGATATATATTTAATAATTAGTTAAATGTATTTCTTAACCACGTAACATTGAGGTTTGATTATGAGTAAATAAAGTTACAGGATCGCTTCATAGATTCGATTCAAGTCTCACTCAAATAATATGAAAAGCAAAAATAATATTTTGAAGCTAAAAGAATTGTCTTCAGCTTAGGAAATCACTAGAAGTAATATTAACACAGCCATGTTAGTCTAAGGCGATATTACTAATCTGAGATAATAGCATCACCATACTAAGCACCGTTAAGCAATGTAAGCTTAATTCAAAGAAAATGAAAGAACTCGTAAGTATTAATATAAAACAATAGTATTACTTTCATCATAACCCAATTACTTAAAGAGTTGATTTAGTCCACAAGTTAGTCAACTAAAATAGTTAAGTACATAATAATAGCGTTAACGTTAATTCCCAATCAAATAGTTAAGTACATAAATAGTAGCATTAAAGTTAATTCGCAATCAAATAGTTAAACACATAATAGTAGCGTTAACGTTAATTCCCAATCAAATAGTTAAGTACATAAATAGTAGCATTAACGTTAATTCGCAATCAAATAGTTAAACACATAATAGTAGCGTTAACGTTAATTCCCAATCACATATCTCACTAACCAACATAACGTAAGTGTTTACACGGAACACACTTAACACACACATATATAATCTGACTGACAGTCACAAACCCATTATAATACTTCACCCCGTCTTCCTCCAGCTGCAAGTTCACCTTCCCCAACTCCAAATGAGACTGATTTGAATGCCCACTACTCGGGTCTTATATACTAAACAATGATGGTGTAGGAACGAATCAGGAGGCGGGGGGTGGTGCCCGCTCCAATCACAGCTCCTCGAGTTGCATAGCAGGTGCATGGTCCAATCACAGCTCCTGGCGTCGAACATACGTCATAGCGTCGGTCATCGAAGTAGTTTCCAGGGTCCCCCATGACGCACGCAGGTGTGAAGGCTTGTTTGCTGGTATGCAGGCTAGCTGGTTTCCTACTCGCTAGTTCACTCGCTAGTTTGCTTCGCCGTTTGGGTAGTTTGAACCTCCTTCAACTCTAATTCTAACTCTTAAATTAACATACAGGGCTCCGTATGTCAGAATATATATATATATATATATATATATATATATATATATATATATATATATAGCTGTTGTGTTTTGTTTTGTTTTGTTTTTCTATATTCCAACTACTCCCTTTCGGGCATAGGCTGAGAACCTGTACATTCAATTGTTCTACATTGAACGGTGAAGTCTGTGAGGTCTCGTTCCAGTCTAGGGGTGATATATGTAAAGCACTTTTAGCTGCAACCAGCCCCTGCCATCTTGCCTTCGCAGGATGCATGGGGCTTAGCTGCTCACTCACGGCTCCAAGCAGCCCCATCTCTGAAGCTGCCTCGCTACAGTGATTCACTGTCTCAACCCCTAGATTCGGACCCTCACTCTCAGAACACCACCTATTGAGCAATGAACTCACTAGACATTGCCCTCCTGTAGCATATTTTGAATATAGGAATATTCATACAGTGCTAATTAATCAGGGAACAATGAGTGTATTTATTTGGCGTTTCGGTGGGCTTTGTGGTAATGCACTGGATGTAGTAATGTATTTTATTCGGTAAATGCATACGTGTGTAACTATGAATGTTATTTGTGAGTATATAGAATAAATAAATGTGTGGGTGTGAGTGTATGATTATGAATATGCAGTTGTTTATTTCTATAAGTTCAGTGTCTGTTTATGTATGCAAATATATTTATGTATGATATTGATATATATTATGTGTACATGGGTGTGGTAGTTTGAATGTGTGTTGAATCTGGATATATGCAATTGCACCATAGGGTCCTTGGCTATTTAGTTAAATAACTCATGACGCTCTCATGATCCACCTGGGATGAGGACTGGCTGTGATCATGTGTTTGTGTATGATCACGATCTTGGTTGGATCCTGGTGGTGTGATTAAAACTATGTAGATGTGTGTGTATGTTTATGTATGTTTTGGATTTATGTAAGTATACTAGTTACTTATATACTTCGGCTAGTGTAAAGTTATAGTATTTATCTTTATACTTAGGTTTGGGTGCATATCTCCTTTCCTTTCATTCGCCACTACTTCCAATTTGGTATTTGGTATAATAGTATGTCAGGACATAAATAACAATAGGTATCAAGTCCTCTTTGTTATGTGATAACATTTCAAACCAAACTTCATCATTGTATTTTGTCATATAACAATAAAATGTTTGAATTTGAATTTGGGTATATATATATTTATATAATGACTCCTTTAAAGTGTTCGAGAATTCCTCACTTATATATATACAAGTCATGTTCCTTCTCAGCTGGAATACTGTTCACCCTTGTGGAATGGATGTGGAATGGTTGCATTGAGATAGTTGGTAAACATTCAAAATAAAGCAATTAGGTTAATCAAGTCAGTCAGTAGTCAGTAAAAACAAACATTTTCCCTTAAAGGGGTAGGGAGAATCAGCCAGAACTAGGTCCTTTGCAGGCACACGGCTCAGGTTAATCAATAACCCTGTGATAATGCAGGATCTTCCTCCATTATTCATATGAAGAGATGCTGCATCCCTTGCATTACGCTACAAATATTTTCCTGGTAAATGTTCTGCGGAACTTGCTTCAATAATTGTACCACCTCTCTTCATCTTTCCCCGCATACTAGGGCAGCTGGAAATCCCAGTGAATTCACACTCTTTCCTCTAAAATGTAGAACTTCCGCTTATCAAAATAAATTTATCCCCAGAACTTCTATTCTTTGGAAATCACTTCCTTGGAGTTGCTTTCCACAAATTTACAACCTACTGTTCAACAGTTTCAGTCCAATTGTTACATACAGTTTATGAATGGAGGATGCGTTTAGGCATGGGAGGAATAGAGAGGATAGACAAATAAATAGAGGAAGAAGGGAAATGGGAGGATAAATAGAGAGAGCAGAAGAAAAGATAGGGTAGGATATATACTGTATATGTGGATGAGATTGCAGAGAGAGTGAGGGCCATGTCTCAGAAGGTGTGGAGATAGTGGAAAAAGAAGTATGATAAAACACCCGGACTTGCTTGAAGTCAAAGGGTGGCAATATCTCAGCTTTCCCTGCTCTGGTAAGTACATTTTTGTTTTGTTTCTATATTCCAACTACTCCCTCTCGGGCATAGGCTGAGAGCCTGTACATACAACTGTACATTGAACGGCGAAGCCCGTGAGGTTTCGTTCCAGTCTAGGGGGTGAGACATGTGAAACATTTTGGGATACAACCAGCCCCCCCCCCCCCCCCCCCGATATCTTGCCTTCTCAAGATGCAGGGTTGCCTACCCACGGCTCGAAGCAGCACATCTCTGAAGCTGCTTCGCTCCAGTGCTTCACTGTCTCACCACCTAGACTCGGACCTCACTCTCAGATCGCCACCTATTGAGCTATGAACTCACTAGGCATTGCCCCTCTGTAGCATATTTTGTTTTTTTGGAATATTCATACAATGCTATTTAATCAGGGAACAATGAAGTTATTTGTTTTGGCATTTCGGTGGGCTTTGTGGTAATGCACTGATACTAGGTACAGCACAAATTCCATCCCAATAATATCTTCCCATTGATACATCGGGAATTGAACCCGGGACCACTGAATTACCAGTCCAGTGGCATGACCACACCATCACACCTCCCCTATTGTTTTACCTTCCATGGATTCAGAATTTGTACTTTGCATTTCTGCAATAATAAAAGAACATAAATTAAAAATAGTAACCACCCAACGTTAGTGAAATCACAGTTTGCTATGTTTCCTGATGCTGTAGGAGTTACGAAGGAGATAATCAGCAAATAATTATGTTTGAAGTGTGTATCCCCCAAATTGAAAGAGTGATAGACAGCCAAATGCAAAGGTACGTTGGAATCAAGATGTCTGCACACTCGGAACCTGCAGTAGTGTATAATTATCATAGGATGAGGGAAAGATAGATTGAAGAAGAGAGTTTACTTGTTTAGTAGAAGAAAGATTAGGAAAATTGGTTCACTCCTGAGTTAGAGAGATGGACAGAATAGGTGTGAGAATTAGTTGGCAGGTGGGTGCCACGTACTCTCTGTAAGGGTGGAGGTTGTCTTTTCTTAAACTCTCTCTAGATATTTAACCTGTTAACATTGAACAATATGTATGATTATTGGTCCGCAAAATGTACTAAACATACAACCTAAAAAGTAGCACAGCAAATTGGGGACCTATATTAACCCACTGAGCCCCAGCGATGCAAACCATGCGTCCTGGCCGGTCCGGTCCCAATTACTCCGGTCCTATGGCACCTAGAGGGCTCAGATTTGTATGGGAACTGTGTAAGTATCCCACGCAACCATGCCGATGGTTGAAAACTCTCAAAGTCCAACCGTGTGCGCGTGAGCATGCAAAAACCGGTATTTTGGGTGTTATTGCCTTTAATTTTTTACTCTTGTAAAATCGACTTTCGGTGGCTCCGTAGGACCAATTTTTTACATTTTTGGTCGTTTTTTTTTTTTTTTTTTCCTTCATTCCTAACCCATTCGCTATTGTTTCTGGAAAAACAAAAACATTCAGAAACAGCCGGTCCCTGGTGGTACATTTATTATAAACTAGCTGGGGCTCAGTGGGTTCAGCCCTCTGATGTCAAGAAATACTTCACAATTGATCATTCATGTGTGCTTAACCGTCTCTGTGGGTTATGCACATCCGCACAGCTGCTTGCTCTGTTTAGGGGCACAGTACACCCATGTATCAAGTACCGGTATTATTCACATGGGTCATTCCACCCATACCGCACTTCTCGAAAAAGTAGAGTCCAAAGCATTTTGCCTCATTAACTCACTTCATCAATAATAAATGCACTGAACTATCCAACTCTAGCTCTTCCCAAGCTTTCTGGCATCTAGCCAAAAACCTCTCCAACGATTTTTCTTCCTCGTCTTTCCCTCCCCTTTTCCACTCTGATGGCACACCCATCACTTCTTCCTCTGACAAAGCTGAACTCTTCACTCAAACTTTTGTTAGAAACTCCACCTTGGATGATTCCGGTGCTATTCCTCCCTCTCCACCCCCCTCTCTCCTACTTATGCCTAATATCCTAATCTCTTCTAAAGATGTATTTTCTACCCTCTCTGGGCTTAATACTAAGAAGGCATATGGTCCAAATGGTGTTCCTCCTGTTGTACTAAAAAAAATTGCTTCCGTGCTGACTCCCTGCCTAGCAAACTCTTTTGTCTCTTTCTCTCCTCTAACATCTTCCCTTCTTGCTGGAAGCCTCATTAAACCTGTCCCAAAGAAGGGTGACCGCTCTCGACCCTCCAACTATTGTCCAATTGCTCTCATCTCTTGTATCTCTAATGTTTTTGAAACTATTCTTGCTTCCAAATATCTTAAGCATTTCTCTTCTCAAAATCTACTCTCAGATCGCCAGTATGGCTTACTTAAAGGTCGATCTACTGGTGATCTTCTTTCATATCTTACATGTGTGGGGAGGATCCTCTCACACCGCACTCCTATACAAAGTAGAAAGGAAAACCTTTCGTATCATTAAATCCCGCCCACTTACCAACTCTCTGCAATCTCTCTTTCTTCGCCACAATGTTGCATCTCTCTCACTATTCTATCGCTACTATAATAATCAATGTTCCTCAGAGCTTTCCCAGTGTATACCACCTCCTCTACGTAGGGTACATAGTACCCATCTTGCAACACAATCCCACCCCTACTCTGTGCAACTCTCCAACCCTAGAGTGAAACGGTATTCTCAGACTTTCTTCTTTTCAACTGCGGAGCTCTCGAACTCTCTCCCAGAATCAGTCTTTCCATCTTCCTATGACTTAAATTGCTTCAAACTCCGTGTGTCCAGGCATTTTGGCTCGAACATTCCTTGAGTTTGGCCCTGTCACTCTTTCAACTCTGGGGGAGGCACTTGATACAGGCAGATCTGCCTCTTTTTTTCCCTCACTCACATAGACAAAAAATAAAATAAAAATCCTCTTACTAGTTACATACTATCTCTTGCTACATGCCGCAATTTTGCATCTCTCTTACTATTATATCTTTATTACAACAATCAGTGTTCCTCAAAGCTCTCAGTGCATACCCCTTCCCTTGCGGCGAGTGCGAGGCACCCGCCTTTCAACCCAGTCCCACTCCTATTCTGTCCAATTATCCAATCCAAGAATTGACATATTTTTCAGTTTCTCTTTTACTCAACTTTACTGTAGGTAGCGCCAACGAACTTGACGATAATCTTGATCCATGACCCCTCTGTAACTCAAAAGGACCTAGAGCATACTGGCTGAAAATATCCACGCCTATTTCCTGGTGGGCTCTTCCCAAATGATAGAAACGTCATCCCGATTGCTTTCATCCTTTTTGAGTTATAAGAAGTTAAGGGGTCGAGATTATTATCAAGTTCGTTGGCGCTACCGATAGTGAACTTTGGAACTCTCTCCTTCAGTAATTTGTTTCCTTCATCCCATGATTTAAACTGCTTTAAACTTTGTGTGTCCAGGCATTTTTACCACAACGTCCCTTGAATTTGGCTGTATCGCACTCCTTTTTACTCTGGGGGAGACACTTGTTACAGGCAACCTGCCTTTTGTCTCCTTCTTACATATAGAAAAACCCCCAACACACTCATAAGAGTTAATGGTTGTTAAATAATTGCGAAGCCTCTTAGCTCACATGAGGCCAAGCATATATTTGTCAATGGAGCAGAAAACATATGGAATGGACTACTTATTAATAATGTCATTGAGTGTAGTACTGTAGACATTTTAAAAAGCCGACTAGATAAATATATATATTTTGTAACCCCCATTTAACTACGTTTACAAAGTAATAGCCCTACTGTTTACTGTGCTACCATAGGATGGGTAGTTTCAGTTACAAGCAGCCTCATAAGGAATAATTGATCTACTGTTACTTGTTTCCTTTGTACTCCTTTGTAAAATTGCAACTTTGACGATGACTAGCCACCTTGACCTCAATCATAGACTACAGTAGATCTGGACTGGACATGTAAATGGATCTTTGTAGTAAGGGACCCAAAATCGGAGAACGAACCCCCAAGTTCGAACCTCGAAACCGCGAAAATGTGATATTTTCGCGGTTTCGAGGTTCGAACTAGGGGGTTCGTTTTCCGTTTTGGGTCCCTTACTGCAAAGTTCCATTTTCGTGTCCAGTCCAGATCTACTGTAGTCTATGCCTCAATCTATCGAAAAAAAAAAAAAAAAAAAAAAAAAATATATATATATATATATATACAGTATATATATATATATATACAGTATATATATATATATATATATGTGTTTTTTTGTTTTTTTTGTTTTTTTTCGATAGATTGGTATATATTGGTATATATTATATATAAATATATATATATATATATATATATACATATAGCGAAAAAAGATGCAAACGAAAGGTGGGGCCAAAGGCTGAGTGAGAATTTTGAAGAACGAAAGAAGATGTTCTGGAAGGAGGTAAATAAAGTAAGGAAAGGAGGACAAAAGAGGGAAGAGTCAGTGAAAGATGAAAATGGAGAATTACTAGTGGAACCAGTTGAAGTGAGGAAAAGATATGCCGAGTATTTTGAATCTTTGTTAAATACAAGAGATGGAAGAGAAGCAGTGATTGAAGCAGAGATGGATGGAGATAGGTTACCCAGGCCACCCAGGTGGCAGGGAATGAATGAAAGGATTGAGGAAAATGAGGTGAAAGAAGCAGTGAAACAAATGAGAGCGGGAAAAGCAGAAGGTTTGGATGGTATTGCTGTGGAGTGTATAAAGAAGGATGGAGATGTGATAATAGATTGTTTGGTGAGACTTTTCAATGTGTGCTTTGTTGTGTCAATGGTACCAATAGACTGGAAGAGTGCATGTATTGTGCCGTTGTACAAGGGGAAGGGAGATCGGCAGGAGTGTTCAAGTTATAGAGGTATTAGTTTATTGTCAGTGGTTGGAAAGTTGTATGGCAGGGTGTTGATAGAGAGGATAATAAAGTGTACGGAGGTTGCAATAGGAGAAGAACAGTGCGGTTTTAGGAGGGGAAGAGGGTGCATGGATCAGATGTTTGCAGTAAGACAGTTATGCGAGAATTATTTAGAGAAGCATAAGGAGATATTTTGGGCTTTTATGGACTTGGAAAAAGCGTATGCTCGTGTGGACCGTGAAGCAATGTGGAAGGTGTTAACGATTTATGAAATAGGAGGAAATTTGTTAGAAGCAGTTAAGAGTTTTTATGAAGGGAGCAGAGCATGTGTGAGAGTAGGAAATGGTGAGTTGAGTGAATGGTTTGAGGTAAAGGTAGGTTTGCGACAGGGTTGTGTAATGTCACCATGGCTGTTTAATATGTTTATGGATGGTGTGGTGAGGGAGGTGAAAAGGAGAACTATGGGAAGAGGATTGGGTTTAGTAGGAAAGAATGGTAGAGATTGGGAGTTGAATCAGTTGCTGTTCGCTGATGACACAGCATTGGTGGCGGATTCTGATGAGAAACTGCAGCGGGTAGTCAAAGAGTTTGGTGTGGTTTGTGGAAGGAGGAAACTGAAGGTGAACGTCAATAAAAGTAAAGTAATGGTGTGTAATAGGGGAGAGCATAGGGTGAATCTAGATGTGAGGCTGGATGGGGAAATATTGGAACAAGTAGAGTGTTTTAAATATCTAGGAGGAACGATAAGCAGGAGTGGAGGTATGGAAGTGGAGGTAAAACAGAGTGTGTGAAGGAAGGAAGGTTTTCGGAGCAATGGGAAGTATGTGGAAGACGAGAAATCTCGGAGTGAAAGTAAAAAGTGCACTGTATCAAGGAATTGTTGTGCCAACAGTGATGTATGGGGCTGAGACATGGGCTCTGAAGAAAAAGGAGAAAAGAGGGCTGGATATGATGGAGATGAGCTGCTTGAGGAGTATGTGTGGAGTTACTCGTAGAGACAGATTGAGGAATGAAGAGATACGTAGGAGAGTGGGGCAGCAGGAACATTTGTCAGCCAGAGTGGACAGAAGGGTGCTGAGCTGGTATGGTCATGTTGAACGAATGGGAGATGAAAGGCTTACAAAGAGAATATGTGAGTCAGGTACAAGGGGAGATAGAAGGGCAGGAAGACCCCCGTTGAGATGGAGAGATTGTGTAAGAAAGGCTTTGGATGATAGAGGAATGACTATAGATCAGGCAGGGGAAGTGGTGGTGGACAGGAGTGAATGGAGAATGCTTGTGAATAGTTGAGTGAACACGTGGTCATTTGGAGTAAGGGGTCGGGCGCAAGTTCGACTAGATAATAGTCCATCAGGCGCCTGGCCCGGGGGGACGATTAATATGAAGGGTGTGCCTGGAAGTGTGGTGGGAGGGCTTGTGGCTTTGGCTCTGCTGCATGTCTGCCTGCCGAGATCGGAACCTCTCCGGGTGGTCAGGGGCCGGGGGAGTGCTGGAGCGACCTTGGTAACCCTGGTCTCTGGGTCTTCTCCTGGGTGACCTGGATGTGTGTGAGTTTGTGTTTTTTATCTGTGTTTATTTTTTGTTTTATGTTGTTTTTGTGTTTTCCCTGTTCTTGCTCTGTCTTGAGTCGGCTACCCCCAAAATGGGGATTGGGCCTGAGCATATAGATAGATAGATAGATAGATATACATATATATATATATATATATATATATACTGTTTATATATAACTCTGACAGTTATTATATTTGTCCAATATGTATAGGAAGATTAAAAACAGACAGGCTGGAGGACACGCTGGCCCCACACCCTCCAGATGAGATGGTACTACATTGTTGTGCAGTGTTGCATAAAGTATTCTTTCCTTGTTTGCTACAACTGGTGTTGACACTACAAAGTCACTCCCCTTCAATCACGTATTTGTTTTCTTTTGTTTTCCTGTTCTGTCTCCTTTTTATTATTGTTTTATTGTTGTGTGTGTGGGGGTCTGTGTTTTGATAACATTTGCTCTAGTTTTTTTGCTTCTCTATAAAATATATAACAAATACATTATTTAAACGATCTCTGGAAAGGTAGGGTCGTAGGGGGAGGATGATAAATAACTGAATATAACATGTAAGGTCACTTGAAAAGAAAGGAGAGATGGCAAGAATTATGTAATGGAGTATAATAAGGTTGGTGAAGAAGATATGAGAAACAATATTAATAGATATACTTCTTCGGTTCATAACCATAGCCTACTAAGCTTCGGTTAAATAATAAATCTTTATAAATACTACATAACTTTAATTAGTTTCAGTATTTTACATAATTAAAGAGTATCAGTCAATAAAGGATACTAAGTCCTAAGATCCAAAAGGAAAGGAAGCAACAACAGGAAATAATTGTATTAGATTTTACTTTTGTTTTGCCTTCAGCTGACTGATACCTTTATATATATCTCTGTGCTATCTAGATTCATCAAGTTAACCACTTGAGGATCAAGATACGTAACAGAAGAGTGGCGACCTCGCCAGGATTCGTTTCATACAGTTTCACTCAGTTTCATTACTGTTTCACTACTTAAAAATCAAATATTAATCATGCCTCAACTAATTAATGACTAAGATGCTCGAGTTTTCATAGAATCAGAACCCACAGCCCCTGATATTGACCATCTGTCAAAATCTGAACTGAAAGTGCTTGCCTCACATCTCCAATTAACTGTCTCAAACATGTCCAAAGTAGAGGTGGCTCAGACCATAAAAACCCACCTGTTCCCTGTAGAAGGCGGGGAGGGTGACGGAGCAGTTGGTGGGATCCCTAGTAAACCTAGCCAACTTGATATACAATTGCCACCTGGTTTGACCGGTGATCAAATATTCGAACTAGAAGTAGCCAGAATAAAAGCAACGACCGAACAAGCCAACGCAAGTATAGAACTAGCCAGAATAAATGCCAGTGCAACGACCGAACAATGTGAATAGCAATATCGTACGGCTCAACTAAATGTCAATACAAATGCTCCCTTAATTGCTCCCCCTCTGGGATTGACTATGACTAGTGTCATTCCACATTTTACTGAGGATAATGTGCAGGATTTCTTTGTTTTGTTTGAGGAAGTTGCTGGAGGTATGAAGTGGACAAGAGATCAATGGCCTTTTATGTTGCAAACCGTTTTGACAGGGCAGGCTCGAGCCACGTATTTGTCAGAAGTAGCAGAAGTTAGGCAGGATTATGACTATCTCAAAGAAGCTATCTTAAAAACCTATCAATTGCAGCCTGAGGCTTACAGGCAATCTTTCCGTAAAAACCAGAAGAAAGTAGAAGAAACCCATAAGGTAATTGCCAGGACCATGACTAAAACTTTCAATCATTGGGTCAAGAGTAAGAAAGTCACAAGCTACAACGATCTGAAGGAGTTGGTCCTGTTAGAAAATTTCCTATGGAAAATTGATTCTTCTGTATCCTATCATTTAAAGGGGAAAAAGGTAGATTGTCTTGCTGACGCCGCTGACATGGCTGACACATACGTGCTCAACAACAAATTTCGTGGAAAGAAGCCCTACGATAATTCTAGTTCTAATTTTAAGTATCCCAATCACAAATCTGACAGACCCAGTCACAAGCCTATAACGTCTTCCCCAGCTAGCCAAAATAGAATTGTTCCCCCCAACTAAAAATGCGACTCAGGGCAATGGTAACAGAGGTGGGCCCCAAACTAATAGTAATGCTCAAAGAGGGAACGTTCCCGTATCCCCTAAAGTATGTACTTTTTGTGGCAAGAGAGGCCACCTAGCTTATCAGTGCTGGGCCAAGGAGAGAATCGAGAGATCGGGGCAGACAGTTTCCGCCGTATCTCAAACTCCATATGTGCCTGTAATGCAGGACTCCCGACAGGAGTACCTAGCACCAAAAGTTCCTTTAATGCAGGACTCCCGACAGAAGGAGTACCTAGCAGCTAACGTAAATCATCTAGACAGGGGTGTAGTAGCATGTGTGGTGCAACCCACTAGGGTTAAGCCAATAATAATTTCACCATCAGTGCAGGACAGTTACCGTCCCTTTATTTCATCTGGCAACGTGAGATTAAATGGTTGTATGCATGAGGTAAAAATTCTGAGAGACACAGGTTCTACTAGCACCCTCATGGTGAATCCTTACACTGAGTGCCCACCTGGCGAACCAGTTGTAATGAGAGGTGCTGGAGGCCAATTTTATGCACACTTGGTAAAAGGCGAAATTGAATGTGAGTTACTACAGGGTGAGGCCACCATAAATTTGTGTAGGTCCCAAGATATCCCTGTGCCTGGGGTAACACTCCTTTTGGGAAATGATGTAGCAGGTGAGAAGGTCCGACCAGACCCCATTTTGTCACTTTCCCCTGTTAACGAGCCACTAACCGGTGAGCTCGAAAAGGAGATGCCAACAGTTTTCCCTGTGTGTGCTGTCACACGTTCAATGTCTCAAGTAGCAGTTCCCTCAGACAGAAATGTACCGAATGTAAGAGTTGATGAAAGGGATGATGAGAGTGTGAATGACGCTCCAACTGTGCCTGATGATGTGACTGAGGTGGATTTATCTGACACCTTTATGGCTCATCTTGACCCTAACGATGACCATGAAACCCCTCCAAATTGTCCTAGTGGCCTGGTAGAGCTACAGAGAGATGATAGTGAATGCAAGGAGTTAGCTGCCAGGTCCGTGAGTGAAGAGGAATGTGAGAAGGAGGGTGGTGAATGTTTCTACCTCAAAGGAGTAGTATTGTGGCGAAGATGGAGACCGCCACACAGACCAATCGATGACGGGGCTTGGGACGTCCATCAAGTAGTAGTCCCCAAACCTTGTCGTAGAGATATCATGGAAATGGCACATTGTATACCATTGGCAGGACACCTAGGTGTGAGAAAAACTCTAGACAGAATCGGAGCCCACTTTTACTGGCCAGGAATGCGTGCAGATGTAGTGGAGTTTTGTAGAGTGTGTCACACTTGCCAGATGACAGGAAAACCCAATCAGAAGGTGCCTGTACATCCTCTGGTGCCCTTGCCCGTTTTCGAGAATCCTTTTACTCGGGTGGTAGTGGACATTGTAGGCCCATTGCCTAAGACTTCCCAAGGTAACATTTATTTATTAACTATCATGGACATGGCAACTCGCTACCCAGAGGCTATACCCTTAAGGACTACCTCTGCTCCAACTGTCATCAAGGAACTGCTCAAATTCTTCACCAGAATGGGTTTCCCCCATGAGGTGCAAAGTGATCAAGGAAATAATTTTACCTCTAACATTTTCCAGCAGTCCCTGAAGGAGTTGGGTATCGAGCATGTTAAGTCTAGCACCTACCACCCAGAGAGTCAAGGGGTTCTCGAACGATATCATCAGACATTAAAGGGAATGTTATGTAAGTATTGTACAGAGACCGGAGTTGAGTGGGATAAGGGGGTACCTTTTCTTTTATTTGCTACTCGTGAGGTTCCAACTGAATCCCTGGGTTTTTCCCCTAATGAGCTAGTTTTCGGTCACCAGGTAAGAGGTCCTTTGCAACAATTGCAGGATAGCCTAGTTGGCCAGGAGGGGAACCAAAACCTCCTCAAGTATGTTTCAGATTTCAAAACCCGGCTGAGATCCTCTTGTGAGTTTTCCGCTCAAAACTTGACAGTGGCTAAAAGCTCCATGAAGAAATGGTATGACAGAAAAGCCTGTGAGAGGGAGTTTAAGCCCGGTGATGATGTTTTGGTCCTGCTTCCCCTTTTTGGCCAACCATTATCTGCCAAGTTCAGGGGCCCATATAAGATCATTCGGAGGGTGAGCATTACCGATTATCTAGTAACTACCCCAGACAGGAGAAAGCCCACGCAAGTATTCCATATAAATATGTTGAAACCCTAGGTCCCCTGATTCCTCTCCTCCAGATTCTCCCACTGTGGCAGTGAATGTCAGGACCTGTGGACAGCCTGGTGCGGACGAAGTCTTCAGTTCTCTTACTGACCCGCAACAGACTGTTCCAGAACCTGAAGGTATCCATGCAGACTTTGACTTGTCATGTAGCCTATCCAACTTTCAGTATAATTCAGTAGCTAGGGGGGAATTACCATCTAAACTATGTCATCTTCCCTCTGATCAAGCGAACCAACTAATCTCTGTTTTATCTCAGTCTCCCAGTGTGTTCCATGATACTCCAGGGCTCGCTTCCTTGGCCTTGCACGACATCGATGTAGGGGATGCAACTCCCATTCAACTATCCCCCTACCGTGTCTCACCACAACGCAGGAGAATACTGCAGGTCGAGCTTGACTACATGTTGTCAAACAAGCTGATCAAAAGGGCCTTAAGCCAGTGGGGTAGTCCGGTCATACTTGTGCCAAAGCCAGACGGGAGCCATAGGTTTTGTAGGGACTATAGGCAAGTTAAATGCTGTCACAAAAAACGATACCTACACACTGCCACGGATCAAAGATTGCATTTACTAGGTTGGCCTCATACAGCAGTAAGTTTAATTTAATGAGAGGATTTTGGCAATTAGCTCTCCCTTGTAGCGAGGTAAATATCATGCTTTAGTAGTGCGCTGTCAAGCCTTCAGCTGTGAGATGCCTTGCAGTTCGAATAACGCTCCAGCTACGTTCCGGCTATGTTCTGATGTGGTACCTGGAGACGTTGCCTACTTTGGGTGATATCCTTATTATATCCTCATTATACTCTTGCTGTTGCCAATCTGGTGGTTAATCTATTTATGTATTATGTTTAATATTATGTACTATACTCCTTAAACTCTTTTCTAGGGGGGAAGTCTGACATACGGAGCCCTGTATGTTAATTTAAGAGTTAGAATTAGAGTTGAAGGAGGTTCAAACTACCCAAACGGCGAAGCAAACTAGCGAGCGAACTAGCGAGTGGGAAACCAGCTAGCCTACATACCAGCAAACAAGCCTTCACACCTGCGTGCGTCATGGGGGACCCTGCAAACTACTTCGATGACCGACGCTATGACGTATGTTCGACGCCAGACTCTGTGATTGGACCATGCACCTGTTATGCAACTCAAGGAGCTGTGATTGGAGCGGGCACCACCCCCCGCCTCCTGATTCGTTCCTACACCATCATTGTTTAGTATATAAGACCCGAGTAGTGGGCATTCAAATCAGTCTCATTTGGAGTTGGGGAAGGTGAACTTGCAGCTGGAGGAAGACGGGGTGAAGTATTATAATGGGTTTGTGACTGTCAGTCAGATTATATATGTGTGTTAAGTGTGTTCCGTGTAAACACTTACGTTATGTTGGTTAGTGAGATATGTGATTGGGAATTAACGTTAACGCTACTATTATGTGTTTAACTATTTGATTGCGAATTAACTTTAATGCTACTATTTATGTACTTAACTATTTGATTGGGAATTAACGTTAACGCTATTATTATGTACTTAACTATTTTAGTTGACTAACTTGTGGACTAAAGCAACTCTTTAAGTAATTGGGTTATGATGAAAGTAATACTATTGTTTTATATTAATACTTAAGAGTTCTTTCATTTTCTTTGAATTAAGCTTACATTGCTTAACGGTGCTTAGTACGGTGATGCTATTGTCTCGTATTAGTAATATCGCCTTAGACTAACATGGCTGTGTTAATATTACTTCTAGTGATTTCCTAAGCTGAAGAAAATTCTTTTAGCTTCAAAATATTATTTTTGCTTTTCATATTATTTGAGCGAGACTTGAATCGAATCTATGAAGCGATCCTGTAACTTTATTTACTCATAATCAAACCTCAATGTTACGTGGTTAAGAAATACATTTAACTAATTATTAAATATATATCTAACTTTTTATGTGACTCTGATATTAATCCTGATGATAATAATAATATAATACTATTAACGTAAGACAAGAATCAAGAATAATTACATTAAATATAAATAAAAGGGCATATAATAAAACTATCTATTCATTTCAAAAAGGGTAAGAGACAGAAATATTCTTACTTTAATGTTTATCTTTCAAGACTTTTTATAGAATTAATAGTCCTTCTTTAGATATACTTCTTCGGTTCATAACCATAGCCTACTAAGCTTCGGTTAAATAATAATTCTTTATAAATACTACATAACTTTAATTAGTTTCAGTATTTTACATAATTAAAGAGTATCAGTCAATAAAGGATACTAAGTCCTAAGATCCAAAAGGAAAGGAAGCAACAACAGGAAATAATTTTATTAGATTTTACTTTTGTTTTGCCTTCAGCTGACTGATACCTTTATATATATATCTCTGTGCTATCTAGATTCATCAAGTTAACCACCTGAGGATCAAGATACGTAACAATATATATATATATGTGTGTGTGTGTGTGTGTGTGTGCGTGTGTGGGTATTTGCTTTTCACAGGAATATACCGTAATCAAATTCATCCTTTAACCCTGCCTTCGCTTATTATTGTCAAACAAAATATTGCCAGAAGGCAATTGGTGACGAGCAAGTTTTAAGTTTATGCAAACTGGAGACTGTATTACTCCACCCCCTCTTCCTCCTCGACCCCAGCTCGTTTATATCATGGCAGGGTCTATAGCCTGGGAAGGATTTAGTATCGGCCATTATCTCCCATACCGTCCATCATCTCTCACCAGCATGGTGGTTTTATTTAGTCGAAATGAGAGATGGAGATTATTGAACCTTTCCCTCCGTGTGTCTATCATGGCTTGGCTGCTGCTGAAGATATTGGTGGTGAATAAACAAACGCATACAGTATAGAGAAGACACACTTGCCTGTATAATAGTCACCCAGTTTGGCTTATATATATATATATATATATATATATATATGTGACGGGAGGCCGATTGCCCTTAAATTACAGGCTCGCTATCGCTCGCCAGGAAAAAATCGACAGCTTAGTGGCACGAAAGGTCTTAAAATTGACAGAAATGGGGAAAAATGTCTTAAAATGTCTAAACTACTAGGGCGAACGTCTTAAAATCTCAAAAGCAATGGGGCTAAACATGAGGGAGAAAGGGGTCCAGAAAAAAATCCCTCAAGTGGAGACCTCCCCTTAAAAGGGAGGCCTAACAAAAACATTTAAACGGCCCCAGTAGCACTAAAAAAAAAAAAAAAAATTGTAATTATGGTTTTTTTCCCTATACCTCATATCACTCCTCCACATCCCCTCCTTCCCCCCTTTCCCCTCCCCCTTCAATTATCACCTATTTTCCCTGTTATTCCCTAATTCGATGGTATATTTTTGTGCTAACATTAGCAAAATGTGTGGAGGATGTGCTTACGTGCCTAGCGAGTGGGTTACATAAGCGAGAGTGTGTATGAGTAGACTCAGTGTGGCTTGAGGCCTCGTGGAAGGAGGGGTTGCCTCAATTTTCTCCATAATTCATGAATGGGCTGGTCCATCTATATTCGCGATTTTGACCAGAAAAATTATATTTTCACTTGTATTATTGTTGTTACAGGTTACTATCTTCATAGTAAAGGTAAAATAGGCTCATATGAATAAGTAATAACGATATTAATCGTAAAATGACGATTATAGGCCTCAATGGAGCCAATATGCTCGCCCATGGGGAGCTAGTTCAATACCCCCCCTCGCCGTTTTCGGGTTAACTATTATATACGGTATACTTTCTTCCCGGGATCCTAAACTTACGCTCGTTTATCTAAGCGTTAATTCATTTAATATATGAACTGTAATTATGTTCATTTGATTACTGATGTAGATAATTCTGATTCTTCTCGTCTAGGAATTCTAGCCTTGCATAGATTCTGTTATCTAATTATTCATCATTCGAATACACCGCTTATTGTGTGAATTCTTTATAAGACTCTGTTAACTAGTTCAGATATCTTGTTATACCTTTTTTGGGTATTTTCCTTAGTACAACTTCGTCGTGTACGTCATTTACTTATAATTAATATTGTACTTAATTATTCGTATACGCGAATTTTATTTAAGCGTTCCTTAGTATTAGTTAACTACGTTAGTTTTGTTAACTGTACTTTCTACCAATTATGCTCAAGAGATATTAATTTTTTGTTTATTTATGATCAGAGAATAAATATTAAATCTGAATTCCTCGACCCGAGTTATTATTGTTACATATAGTCGATTGAAAGAATATATGTTCAGATTATAATTTACTCGATTTAAGTTAAGAAGAGATTGAATTGTAAAAATAATTCAACACCCCATTCCCAGTAATTTCATTTCGTTCTCCCGAATATTAAGATTGTAATCGCACAAACAGAAAATATAATTTACAAGACAGCAGTAACTAGAATGACCTGAGTTATCTACCTGGTCAGCTACCCTACCCGTGGTAATTCACCTGCCACGAGCGCCAGCCAACCGTGTACCAGTCTTTATTCCTCAATTCGTTTCATTCTCTCATATTCGGGGAGTCTTTCAATTATATATTACATTTATAGAATAAAAATACGTTAGACACTCGACTCACATAAATATTATTATTAACACCTTACGAGCGGCCTATGCGGTTTATTTATATGTACCGCCCAGCGGGGTGTTTTTAGCCAAAATAGGGCTGTTTACGTGATCATTTTCATGCCTAAATAAGACCCAGAACGTAAAACAAGTACCTATCCCTGAAAGGGCATAAACAGAGCTTTCGAATGACACCATAACGATCCTTTTATGATGGCTAGTTTTCTTGCAATAACCGTGCAACCCGAGTGCAAAAAGCATGTAATTAGCCACTTTCCCGATACAATTCCTTATATAGCGAGTGAGAGAGGGAGGAGGGAGCTGGGATTCGTGTCAGTATGTTCGCCGCGGTGGTCTGGAGCAGTCATACGCTCGCTACTCTCCTGCCACCACTTGTCTCTCTCTCTCAGCAACATTACGTGCTGAAATTGCCACTCGACCTATGTCGAGCGCCGCCACATAGTCCAGCTTTATTTAACTCGACTTATGTGGTGAGCCGCTAATTAAGGGTTAAGGGTTGATTCTATAGGTCACGTTGTGGGAAATATTATCCCACAGCGGATAATGTTAGTTAACCTATAAATGTTCGCATAATATCAATAATGTGGGGTAATTAACATCTTTCCTTTAATATTCTCAAGCATAAAAATTCCTACATATATTTAAATAACACTCTATATCCAAAAAATATAGTTTATATATATCCATAAATATTAGTTTGAGCCATCTAAGAAGATACTCAAACTTAACATACAATATATAAATAATGTTCAACTGTTCGAGCCATCTAAAAAGATACTCGAATGAATTAATGATCACACTATAAATAAAAGGAATCCGAGTTTACGAAGTTCACGAAGCAACTGTACGTATTATTGCGAGTCCGAACGCGATAGCTAAAATTAGATTATAAGCTCTCGAAGCAGTGAACTGAAAATTACCGGGCATAATTTACCGAACATAACGGCAGTTGCTATCACGACACCGTGGATACCACACCTCTCAAGTGAATGTTCGTCTAGCCTATGGTATTATATCTATAGTGATTGCCTGGGTAAAAGTGTTAACATATAACTTCATAATAGTGACACGTGTAAACGGAATCTACCCAGACAACACATCGCAGTGACAACGATAATTATAACGCTCGTGCGCTTTCCGAGGATAAAGTATCCGTTTATTTACCGGCTGACCAGTTAGGTATTTTAGGGTATCTTTTAGGAGGGCATTACGATGCATACCCTCCAAAAAACAAAAGTAAGTTTTGTATATTGCGCTAACTTTTCTTTTGTTACAATAATTGATCGACCTTGCTATCTAAATATAATTACGATTGAAACTATTAACAGGCATAAGGTAGACCGGAAATTAATTAATATTTATTATCTTTATTACAGAATTACTTGTTTGCCGGATCCAACTGAGCCGATAGTTAATCATAGAACTTGTTATTGTAAAGCCCAAATAATAGTTGTGCGTGAAGGTTGGTGATCATCGAGGGGCGATTAGGGCGGTCGCTACAGTTAACATTTCATTACACACGTGTTCATTCCTATATTTGCATATTTCCTATTTTATATTACCACAATATGTTTATACGCTGTATTCTTAATTAGAGATTGATTATTCATAATCAAATGCATTCCATGTGTTGCTTACTGTTTTTTATAATAGTTAAGTTAACTCTCAGTCCTCACTTAAATCAATGTATCCGTGATGTTAATATTGAGATAATTATGCAACGATGTTGCATAATTATATATAAGTCCATAATTGGATGTTAGTGAAGACTGGGTAACGGGATATAAATATTATATCCCGGCATAACAGTAGGTATGGCCGATTTCTCCACCTATAGGTTCGCAGAAGTTTGGTAACTTAGAGTTTAGACAAACGTGTAACAATGTACCTATGGATGAATAATTAATCTTACGGATAGCTAGCGTGTGAGGGTTTTAATTGTCAACTGAATTAAATAGTAAATTACTGTTAAGGGGTCCTGAAAGCCAGGTCTCAACTAGTTTAAGCGTCTCTAGTATCGCAGTAATAGATTATTATATCAAGCTACCAAGAAGCTGGGAAGCATTCTAGGTTCTAGAGCCCAGAAGCGTCTAGGTCAGTATTTGATCTTGATTAGCCGTTTTAAAATAGTAGGTTAGGCCAGAGAGCACCTTTTGGAGCCGGAAAGCATCCATATCTCAGGAGGGGAGGTTGAGATAATTTCCCCTACCTAGCCTGGATACCTATATCTACTCATTAGGAGGCACAGGGAAAAAGGGCACGTCGACATACTGGTTCTAGGTAAGCTGTAGGTCGTTCTTGCCTCGGCAATGAGGGTAGGGGGTAGAGAAATAGAAGGGCCCTCCTGATTCGCCTGAGGATGCTCTCCAGGGACCAATCAGCAGGTTGGTTGGGTGATGATATCACAGCGTCCTGATTGATGGAATCGCTGTTCTGGCCGGCCAATCCCAGGCCGGGCTGTGTGGGTGATGTTACCTCCGGGTCCTCATGTACCCTCTACCTCTGTGTTGTGGGGGGCTGTTGCGGGTGTTTGTTTTGGTTCCAAGAGGGGAGATTCTTCTGAATTGATGGGTGGCTTCCCATGTGATATTGGAGGGCCGTGATTGTGTCGTTTGAAGATTGTGGTATCACTAATAGTATATTCAATTTTACATGTGGTAATTGTGTAATTGTACCCGTTTGAGTTTCATCTTACGCACACGCCACGTGCATGTGTGAATTGCTTGTATTTATGTATGCATGTGTGTCCGTGTATATATGTGTACGTCCGTGCTTCTCATAATTCATGTGTACAGGGAGTGGCACAGGAGAGATGTGTACTTGTCCCTTGAATTGATCATATCTGTAAGTCTCTCACGTCTCTAAACATCTACTAGTCCCACCCAACGTCAACAACCACACAACCAACACACCCACCATTAAGTTGGATATGAGAGAGAGAGAGAGAGAGAGAGAGAGAGAGAGAGAGAGAGAGAGAGAGAGGAGTTGCAACAGGCACTGTGTTAGAAATACAACAAATGGAAGAGTTTAGGGAATGGTTGATAAGAGGTTTGCAGAGTAAATAGAGAAAGAGAGAGTGAGTGAGAGCTCAGCCACCAACATATATATCTGTTTTAGACCTATTGTAGCCTCAGCGGACCAAGTTGAACGGAGGTAGGATTTCTGCCTCTGTTTGTTTGTCTGTTTGTTTGCCTGTCAACAATATATCTCAATAATATTTTTGAACTGGTTTTCACGAAAATTGATGGGTAGATAGGATTTTTGAAAGGAAGAAGCGCCAACGAAGTTGGACTGAGGTTATTCCTTTGTCTCAGTTTGTTTATCTGTCTGTATATTTGTTTATCTGTAATCAAGATATCTCACATATTCGCCACTTATACACCAATCGCTCCCTCCACCCCATAATGACTGATACGATAGAAACGAGAAAACCAGTCTACATCACTGGTGGAGAGGGGAAAGAATTTGTAATTATACAGTATATGGCGGCGATTGTATGCCTCGCTTCATTGTTGGCCGGTATACATTTGTTGATGACGGATGGTATGTCAGCTCTCTCTCTCTCTCTCTCTCTCTCTCTTGCTGTCAGTACCGGTCGAACAAGAAGGAAGTGTCTTTCCGAGCTCCGAGCGCCGCCCCCTGCCCCACCCCACCGTGCATGCTGCCTTTCCCCTCTGCCCTCACCAGTATCTTGTAACTTAGTATTACCAATATCCCTTATAAATTCTCATTATCCCCATTCCTCCATCCTCTCTCTGTACTCACACCCTTCGGTCTCTTTCAAATCATCTAAATAACTCTCTTACTATAAACTACCTAACCTATTTTTACATATAAATCTCTCTTATACACAAATTTGTCTCTCACTAACTCTCACTATATAGAACATCCCGAATTACAATCCCCACATCCCATTATCTAAATCCTTCTTGCAAAAATCTTGGTCTGCCACACTCAAGCTATAGAAAAATCCCTCTCTATAAGCTTAAATATCTCCTTGTCTAAATACTTCCTTTTATTTGTCCCACACCAACTCCCAGCTGCCTATCCATTGTAATTCCTAGTTTTCAATAACACCCTCTCACTCTATCACTCTCATCTCTCTCTCTCTCTCTCTCTCTCTCTCTCTCTCTCTCTCCTCTCCCCCAACTCCCCCCCCCCCCCCCCCCAAATCCAACCCCAACAAAAGGCACCGCCGTCCCCTTAACAACTTCCGCTTTACGAGGAGTGCCCCACCCGGGTGAATACAGCCCCCCAATAAACTAATTCTCTCTCTCTCTCTCTCTCTCCTCCCAACTCCCCCTCCCCTCCCCCCACAACCCCAAATAAAGGCACCGCCTCTCTCCCCTCCAACGACTTCCGTTTTACGAGGAGTGCCCCACCAGGGTGAATACAGCCCCTCAATAAACTAATCCTCTCTCTCTCTCTCTCTCTCCCTTTCGTTCTCTCTCTCATTCTCTCACTTCCATTTTCTCACTCTCACCCCCGCCCTTCTCTCTCTCTCTCTCTCTCTCTCTCTCTCTCTCTCTCTCTCCATCTCTCTCTCCCTTTCGTTCCCTCTCTCTCTCTCTCTCTCTCTCTCTCTCTCTCTCTCTCTCTCTCTCTCTCTCTCTCGCTCATATCTCTCTCTCTCTCTCGCTCATATCTCTCTCTCTCTCTCTCTCTCTCTCTCTCTCTCTCTCCCTTTCGTTCTCACTCACTCTCACCCCCCACTCTCTCTCTTTCTCTTTTCCACTCATCCCAATTCATGTCCCCCCCCACTCTCTCTTTTCTTTTGTCTCCTCTCATCCCTAGTTGTTCCCCCCCCCCCCCCCCCCCCCCGGGCTGCACCGCTCCGGAGCTGCTGCCAAGGGTCAACAAGTACCACCGCCGCCCCCCCCCCCCCCCCCCCTTCAAACCCCTGTTTATGAGGGGAAATAGGGGTATAAAATAAGGGCCCTAGAACCATCCCCCCCCCACCCCCAAAACCCGTCCCAAATTTCTTTTTAAAGTGCCGACGTAACAGAAATTACCCTCACCCCCCACCAACACCTTGCAACCTGCATCATCAACATCGGAACAACTTTTAAGGGAAGTGACCACTCCAACATTTTGTATCTTAAGTTTTTGCAAATTCTCCCTCACTAACCCCAAATCATGGCACCGATCAGAATTAAATGCCGCTCCTGTAACAAGAACTACTACAAGGAATGGTATCCACGTAATGGGTATCCAAATGCCAAGTGTTTTATGTGTTTAACTGGTGAACACTTTTTGCTCTTGGAGTGCACATTATAAGCACACAAGGCACAGGCTGACGAACTGAAGCGAGATAATCTCACACTAAAGGAGACTGTAGGTGTACTTTCGCATCAAAATTTCTTACTAAAAGAGCGAGTAAGGGACATAGAGAGTAAGCAAGTCGACGTTGTTAAAAATCTTCAAAAAGAAAACCCATCCAATGATCTATATCAGACAGTAGTCAACAGGCGTAACAAGAACAAATCCCAAGGGAATGGGAAAGCGACACCAGGTATCCCGATCAAAAACAGATTTGCTGTTCTCGCCGAAAACAATGAACACGAGGTAACTGACCACGTGAATTGGAATGGGAATGGAAAAGCGACACCAGGTAACCCCATCAAAAACAGATTTGCACACGAGGTAACTGACCACGTGAAAGCAAGCTCGAAAGGCAAGAAAATTCCTGACAGGAAAACAACGAAACCATCAAATCACAGAGTCAGCGGGAAGGAGAAACTCACCCTAGTCTATGGTGACAGTCTCATGCGAGGTCAAGGAGCTGCCTTTGCCACCAAGAACAGAGGAAAAAGGTCAGTAAAGGTCATTCCAGGCGGTAAAGTCGAACATATCTTGAAAGACATAACTAACTCCGCCATACCAGAGGGCACCTGTGTAGTCGTCAATGTTGGCTCAAATGACTGCTTTGACGGAGGTAAGGACCCAATTAAGACCATAGAAAAAGATTTCGAGAACCTAATTAAAGTCATGAAAAGGAAGACCACGAAATGTGTGGTAAGCGGCGTCATACCCCGGATTAAAACAAGCTCATACGGACAAAATAGAGCCATAGAAATTAACAACGCAGTCAAGGTCATGTGCAAACAATAGAAGGTACTGTATGTGGACAATTGGACCACCTTTGTAGGGAACTCGTCCCTGTACAGCGGAGATGGCATTCATTTATCAGAAAAAGGCGTTCAGCACATGAGTGACACCCTAAATCAAGCCACCTACATTGCCCATGAAAACAACGCCAGTTAGAACCGAGAGATAACTATGCTAATAGACTCCTCTGAGTATTAACATCGCTACCCCCGGAAAAGCCCTCCCACAACCCCACCCAATCAAACTCCACCCGCACAGTTAAGAGAAATAAATAACCCCGTCCAACCCTTCCAAGTCCATCACAACCATTTAAACGAAACCGTCAACCCCAATGGCCCAGAAGTTGCGAAAATTTACCTACCTGAACCACAAAACAAACTAAACAACCCCACCCAACCCCATCCAAGCCAACCCAACCAACTGAATGAATTTGACAACCCGCCGCGGCTTCAAGTCACAACCCCAAACCCATCCCCACCAATAAGAAAAACAAATCCAGCGCATGCTGAGAGAAATGATATACAAATAATATCCATAAATGCCTGCTCAATAAGAAACAAAATAGACGAACTAAAATGTCTGTTATTAAATGAGAAAGTTGACGTTATTTGTATAACGGAAACACATCTGAACCTTAAAAATAAAGATGTACTTCATGAATATCACATAGAGCCATATAAATTTGTTCATAAAGACCGTAACAATGGAAAACAAAGAGGGGGGGGTTGCAATGTACGTTGCAACCTACTTAAACCCAGTTGAGGTGACTCTCCCCGAAAGTAATGCAGAAATAGTGTGTGTCAAAATAAATACAAAAAACATTAACTTAAATATCACTACAGCGTACCGACCACCGAGACTAACTGTTGCCGATGATACAATTTTTTATGAAATACTAGAGAAAACCCTTAATTCCGACGAAACAGTTTTACTAGGTGACTATTACCTCCCCCTAGTTGACTGGAATACCCTGACCGGAAAAAATGCTGAGTCACGCCTAATGACAAGCTTCATCCAGGACAATTTTTTGACTCAACACGTAAAACAGCCAACGCGAGACAGGAATATATTAGACCTCGTAATCACTACCCAAGAAAATCTATTATCAAACCTGGATGTAGGTGAACATCTGGCAACGTCCGATCATAAAATCTTAAGAATCAACGTTATAAGCAAATATTCCTCAGTAAAAACAACAGGAATGGTTTCGGACTTCAAAAACGCAAATTATGACGGACTTAAGGAATCGCTATCAAACATACACTCAAACCTCATAAATATAAACGAAGTAAATGAACTATGGGGACATTTTAAGTCTACAATTACAGAAGCGCATAAACAATTTGTACCCATGAAACCAAAACGTAGTACGAAATCAAGTATGCCCCCTTGGTACAGTAGAGACATTGGCAAGGCAATAAGGAAAAGGAATCAACTCCACAAACTTGTAGAAAATAACACAAACACTGAAGTAATTAAAAACTTGTATAAAAATAGTAGAAGGGAAGTGAAAAAAATAATTAGGGCGAACAAACAAAATTACGAAATGACTATTGCCAGAGAAAGTGCCACAAACCCCAAAAAATTCTACAGTTACGTAAATAAAAATAAACAGATCAAAAGCGGAATCGGACCGCTAATAGAAGATGGCCAGACAATAACAGGTGACACAAACACGGCAAATCTGCTCAACAAATATTTTGGCTCAGTTTTCACAGAAGAAATTATCGATCATACCCTTGAAAATATCACCTCAACTCATGTGATAGGAGATTTCACCATCAGTGTTAGCGAAGTACAAAGCAAATTGAGTAATTTAAATGTAAATAAGACCCCGGGACCCGACATGCTCCACCCGGAAATAATTAAGAATGTTAAGGACGAAATAGCAAAACCCCTGACACAACTATTTAACTTATCATTACTACAGGGGATTGTACCGAGTGATTGGAAAGATGCGAACATTACGCCGATATACAAGAAGGGTAGCAAGGCCAAAGCGAGTAATTACAGACCAATTAGTCTAACTTCAATTGTAGGAAAAATCATGGAAAAAATCCTTAGAGATAAGATAGTAGATTACCTCGAATCAAACAACCTAATCAAAATAGTCAACACGGCTTTAGATCAAATAAGTCATACCTAACAAATTTGATTGAATTTTATAACAAACTATTCACATATAACGACATGACGAAATCACTAGATATAATCTTCTTGGACTTTCAAAAAGCTTTCGACAAGGTGCCTCACCGAAAACTATTGGCTAAACTGGAGAGGATAGGTATCAAAGGTGAAATTCATTCTTGGATAAAAAATTGGCTTACAGACAAGACAGAGAGTGGTGATAAAGGGAGTGGAATCGGAGTGGGAGCCTGTCACTAGTGGAGTTCCACAGGGTTCAGTCCTGGGACCGGTCCTGTTTCTCATTTACAATAACGATATTGATGTAGGGGTAAACAACACCATTTCCAAATTCGCCGACGATACAAAAATAGGAAATACAGTCATGAACGAAGATGATAGAAATGCGTTGCAATCTGATTTAAACAAGATATCAGAGTGGTCGAAAAAATGGCAGATGCCCTTCAATGTTGATAAATGTCAGGTGCTGCAGGTTGGTAGCAGAAATATGAAATACAAATACGAAATTAATGGCAAACAAATAAAAACCGCAACGGTAGTAAAAGACCTAGGGGTACTAATATCTGAAAACCTAAAAACTTCCGACCAATGTATAGCAGCTGCAAATAAGGCAAACATAGCATTGGGCTTTATTAAACGAAAATTTACATATAAACATGAAAACGTAATAGTGCCACTGTTCAAAAGTATGGTGAGGCCCCACCTTGAATATGGTGTGCAGTTCTGGTCACCTTATCTGATCAAGGACATTGTAAGACTCGAGTCAGTACAGCGTAGAGCGACGAAGATGATACCCTCATTAAGAAATAAACCATATGAAGAAAGACTTAAACGATTGAACCTGTTCTCATTAAAAAAGAGGAGCTTGAGGGGTCAGCTTATGGAGTGCTTTAAGATACTAAAAGGTTTCGACAAAGTCGATGTAAATGCACTATTCACATTAAACAATACTAATCAAACTCGCGGAAATGGAATGAAATTAAAAACCAAAAAGGCAAACCGAGATGTCACAAAGAGTTTCTTCACCTACAGTGTGGCGACAGAGTGGAATAAACTACCAGCGAGAGTGGTGGAGAGCGACACAATAAACGCTTTCAAGGGAAGGCTTGACCTCTATCTGCAGAGGGCTGGGTGATATGAAAAAAGAAAAAAAAAATGTATGTATGTGTATGTGTGTGCACTGTACAATATGTATATATATATACTGTATATATATGTGTGTGTGTGTGTGTGTGTGTGTGTGTGTGTGTGTGTACCGGTGTATATATATATATATATATATATATATATATATATATATATATATAGTTTGTATGGCCAGACTGCCTAGTAAGGACCTTGAGGTCTGTGTGGTCTGTGTATATTATGTAGCTCTATGTAGCTCTCTCATTGCATCCATTCCAAAACTATATCCAAACATTGTAAAAGCTCGTTTGCCTATTTGGTATATATTTTACAATATTGAGGCCAGTCCCAATAACACATATATAGAGGCCATTTTTGACAGCGGTCGTTCAGGTCGGTGGTTATTTCGCCTGAGATTTTTTTTGTTGACAGCTATTTTAGTCCGTGGGGAATTTGGTCCGCGTCCTAAATGAACAGAGCCGAGCTGTGAAATTGGTTAGTTAGTGTGTGTGTGTGTGTGTGTGTGTGTGTGTGTGTGTGTGTGTGTGTGTGTGTGTGTGTAAGCTATACGCGCACCAGAATTTAATACAAGATTATGTTAGAATAACTACCCATTACGAAAGAGAGGAAAATATTTATTAACACAATTGAACAATAATGCTTGCTTAATTATTACATCTAGAGGGGCATTCTGGAAAGTGCATACTTTCGCCCACGCTGTTGGAGGTACGCCCTTTACCAGTCGCCTCCTAACTGGAATCACTTCTTCCTTAGCGAATATCCTATCTGGCCATCAAATATTGTGAACATAGTTTTATATGTGTTTGAGGAATCTTGTTTACAGACACCCACACAGACAGACAGACAAATGGAAGCAAATACATAACCTTCTTCCATCTTTGTTGGCGGAGGTAATTACTACCAGATTGAGAAAAAAGGGAGATAATGCTAGGTACATTCTTGCAAGTGGTTGATTAAACTTCATTTTCCAATAATGTTACTCAATTTAGCATAGTAAATTTAAGATTGAAGATGCAATATTGTAATGCTATCGACAATTACTTATCTCTCCGCATACTTCTGTTCATACAAAATCAATCCTCAAGGGCGAAACGCTCGCTATCTAACTCACAAATAGATATATGTAATCTACTCCCCTGTTTTCCCATAGTGTCAACCGTTCATCATTCTGTCTTCCTTCTGAAATTCACTCCGTTTATGTTACGTCAATGGGTCATGCATAACTATCCAGTATCTTTCAATGCTGTCATCATGTTTCCCTCCCCGTCATATAAATTAATCACATATTACCATTCCCCTTGCATAAGTGCTTTATCTATATATATACCTGTAATGTCACTTATGTAAAGTGTTGCCCTTCTCGTCCTCTTCATATTGTTCTTTAATTAACTTCTTTATAATAATTATATTTATATTTATTTATGCCACATGGTACCTGCATCCTTTATTTCCCTTAGTGTTCACTGCTATGTTAGGCCTCGTTATAAATATTGCTCCTCCACTTCATTGTGTCTCTATTTCTGTTTTTGTTTCCTACAACCTTTCCTCTTCCACCAGCTCCTACCCCTCTTTCCTCTTCCTCCCTTCCTTTACATATAGATGGATGTGTTTGTGATGCCATTGGCTACATTACCACTCCTACGACTTTCCCACCAAAGATAAATTGGGTTGAAAAAGTAACATTCCAGCTTCCTTTTAAGAAGTAAATTATGTTGTAATTTAGACCCCTACCTTTTAAGGGGTAAATTATGTTGTAATTTAGACCCCTACCTTTTCAGCTCTGTCCTTATTATTTTCCTTTTCAATTAATGCAAGGATTTGTTTATATGTTTTTTAGCTTTATACAAACTACTTAGATGATATTACCTAGAATGGTGGGTTTGTCCTAATATATATTTAGTAGTGATGATCTATTTGATATTTATGTCTCAGTTTTTTTTATTAATGTTCACAGGATGGTCATATGCATTCAGATAATTCCTGAGAGGCTCAAGCGAATCAGAAATGTAATTTATTCAAAGTTTCAGATGAATATGAATCATACTGAGCAACTTCTCAATATATATCCCTAAATCTAAAGTCATGGTCACAGTTCAAAATGATTTATTCCTTGTATTGTTTCTTTAAAGTGATGGATACATATTTTACTGATCGTAACACAGACATCTGATATATCAAGCATAAATTAAATAGTACATATGGCAGTTCCGAAAGCTATTATTTATTTTACAATCCCTTTCATTGGAAAACAATCAATTGCCATAAGAAACAAAGTACAGTAACTAATATATTTCGGGACTTCTATCCACAAGTGTCATTAAGAGTTGTATTTAAGTCACAGAGTTCCTTAGGTAATTGTTTCAAGTTCAAAGACCGAATTCCCGAATCTCTGCAATCCTCAGTGGTGTATCTTTTCAAATGTAGTGGGTGTAATTCCACTTATATTGGACAATCAAAACGCAATCTCACTGCTAGGATTTCGGAGCATCGGGGTAGGTCATTCAGAACTGGTTTCCCTCTATCGAAACCTTCTCATTTGGCCATAAGAGAACACTCTGAAGCTTCAGGCCACCCAATACATCCTTCGGATTTCTCCATTCTTCACACAGCCGTAGACGACACCACACGCCTTTATCTGAGTCTCTTTTATTTCAAAAACTACGCCCAACCCTGGGCACACACGAGACTTCCACCCCCTTACTTTGCTTCTAAGTATCTTGTGGTATGCTTTCCAGTTGTATTATGTAGGTTCTCTTCCATTAGTTGTATTGTCTTATTAGATATGTCCACATTCTATATTAATTCCTTAACCACACTCTACTTTAGTTCAATGTCTTCCTATATAGTTTCCCCCCTTCGTACTATTTCAATGCGTTTTGTTTTATAATTAAAACTTGATTTGTAACACTTTTATTTATTTTAATGCTTAGTGATTTTGTCTGATTCTCTGAATTATTTAATTAGTTTCTTAATTTTCAATTTCCATCTGTAATAATGTTACCGTAGTGGCTTTCTTATATAGTTGCACTGCCTTGCATGCTAATTTAATGTATTTCGTACATAACATGCATTTTCTGTTTCAAAAATCTTCGATGTTTACAATAATATATCTGCGACCTCATTCTACTTTAATGCGAACCCGTTTCTACACTGTTGTTGTTTTCAATATTGTCTCTCTCCTTTCGTACAATTTACTTTTATTTGTTGCCAACCTACTTAATTTTAGTATATAATTTAATTATAATTATAATCATAATTCTCCTACGCGTTTTAAATATTAACCATTAGTAATATGCAAATATTTATGTAGGCCCTTTTTGTCTTACTTTAGGCTGAAGATGGCTTGTGTGTAAGCCGAAACGTCCCACAATAAAGATTTTCATCCCAGCGCTGGTCTTTCTATTTATTATAAGCCTCCTCTTCCCCCGTGAAGAGAACATCGCTTCTATATATATATGTACAATTAAAATACAATTTTCCTCTTAGCACACCATAGAAGGGTAATGTATAAATGCATGTAGCAGGGATGACATTGCTTGTTCTGATAGTGTGTTCTGTGTGCGTGTGTGTGTGTGTGTGTGTATTTGTGTGTGTGTGTGTAGGGATGGAGAGGGGCGGGTTGATTAAAGAAGTACATGGAGGAGGAAGATAAAGGAAGGACTGGACTCAGGTGAAGGAAGGAAGGGAGGGAGGAAGGTAATACAGCCTGTTTGACGTTCAACGCTTAAAGACTAAATTCTCTAAAGCCTAGGATTGAGAGAGAGAGAGAACATAGGTGAAATACAGGGAGAAACGCCGTAATGGCATTGGTATATTTGGTCGACATTTATTGGTCTCCTGTTTGCCATTCAGAGATGTCGCCACCTTCTTTAATCTTTCTCTCTCTCTCTCTCTCTCTCTCTCTCTCTCTCTCTCTCTCTCTCTCTCTCCCTACAAATATATTACGTAGCTCGAGGGCAAAGAAAGTGGAAGGCAAGAGGAAATTGCTTCACTTCGGGGAGGAAATAATAATCAACCACTATGTGTTCACTCCAGTTTATAATAAATACAGTTTAATGTTGGTGTTCCTTTATATATATATTTTTTTTTTTTTTTTTTTTTAAGAGACTATGAACGGAGGAAGGAAAAATACAGATAAAACAAAAAGGTCCATGTGCCTAAAGGCATCCTCCATTCATAAAATGTTTGTAACAAATGGATTTAAACATTTGTAGATTGTAAGTTTGTGGAAAGCAATTCGAGGGAAGTGAATTCCAAAGAGTAGTAGTTCTGGGGATAAATTAATTTTGATAAGCAGAAGTTCTGCATTGTGGAGGAGAAAGTGTACATTCATGGGCGCTCTCAGCTGCCCTAGTTCTACGGGGAAAGATGTGGAGAGGCGGCACAATTGAAGCAAGTTCCTCGGAACAATTGCTGTGAAAATATCTGTAGAATAATGCAAGGGATGCAACGTTTCTTCGTATGGATAATGTAGGAAGGTCCTGTGTGATTGCAGGGTTATTGATTAATCTAATAGCTTTATTTTGAATTATGTTAATTACAAAGACTTTATTCTTTCACTGGATCTATAATTTAGTGAAATGTTGTTTATGCCCATCAATACGACTTTTGCGCTAGCAACCCACACATGTTTTAAAGTTCACCAACTTGCCTCATTCATTCATTTGTTTATTTATTCATTATTCTTCACTTATAAGAACATTAGAACATAAGAACATAAGAAAATGGGAGTCTGCAAAAAGCCGATCGGCCCATACAAGGTAGATCCCTGTCACACCCAACCCCAATTACAAGGCCCAATTAAAGGCCCAACTCACTAATACCTTGAGTACTGACCCCACCATAACGGTCAGAGATTAACACAAGATAACGGGGTCTGCTAAGCGCCGATTGGCCCACACCTGGTCGATCCCCCTCACACCCAACCCATCTCGTCCATATGCCTATCTAATTTTATCTTAAAGCTCCCTATCGTTCTTGATCCCACTATATCACTTGGTAGCCTATTCCACCCATCTACAACTCTGTTACCAAACCAATATTTGCCTATATCTTTTCTGAAACGAAATTTATCTAATTTATAACCATTTGTTCGAGTTCTTTCGCTATCACTGAGCTTCAGTACATTTTTCATGTCTCCTTTATTTACCCCACTGAACCACTTGAACACTTCTATCATATTCCCTCTAACTCTGCGTCTTTCTAACGAATGTAAGCCTAATTTGTTCAACCTTTCTTCATATGGTAGATTTCTAATATTATGAATATTTTTTGTCATTCTACGCTGTACTCTCTCCAAGGAATCTATATCCATTCTGTAATAAGGACACCAAAATTGGACAGCATAATCCATATGAGGTCTTACTAATGACAAGTAAAGTTTCAAGATAACATCGGCAGTTCTGTTATTCACACTCCTTGAGATGAACCCCAGAATCCGGTTTGCCTTGTTACGTACGCTTATACAGTGTTCTAGGTTTCAGATCGTTGCTAACAAACACACCCAAATCTTTCTCGCAGTCTGAGTTTTCTAATTCAGCATTAGCTAGTATATATTTTGCATTAGTATTCGTCTTCCCTATCTTTAATACCTTGCATAATTTGTCAATGTTAAAATTCATCTGCCACTTTACTGACCATTCGTGTAAGGTATCTAGATCCCTTTGGAGGCACTCTATATCGCTATCTGAATCTATTGGTCTCCCTATTTTGGTATCGTCTGCGAATTTACTTATCCTACTAGTTATACCTAAATCAAGGTCATTTATGTATATGATAAATAACAGAGGACCCAATACAGATCCCTGGGGGACACCACTCTTCACTGATCCCCACTCTGACTTTGTACCATTTATGCTGACTCTCTGCTTCCTACTAATTAGCCATGACCTAATCCATCCTAACAACGCCCCACCTATTCCATGCGCCTCAACCTTTCACATCAATCTCTCATGAGGGACTCTGTCGAAAGCTTTACTGAAATCTAAATATATAATATCATATGATTTGTCATTATCTACTGCTTCATATACCTCTGAGAAAAAGCTAAGCAAATTAGTAAGGCAAGAACGTCCCTGAGTGAATCCATGCTGAGAAGAATTGATTAAGTTAAATATTTCTAAGTGGTTTCTCATTTTCCTAGCAATAATTGACTAGTAGATTTCCTATGATTGAAGTGAGACTAATGGGACGATAATTTGATGCTATGGATCTATCACCTTTTTTGAAGATCGGAACTACATTTGCAAGCTTCCAAGCTTCTGGAACTATACCTGTTTCTAATGACTTGTTAAAAAAAAATTTAATGGGTAACTTAACTCATCTCTGCATTCTTGTAATACTCTAGCATCAGGACCAGGTGATTTCTGAGGCTTCAGTCTGTCAATTTCCTTAAGCACTTCATTTCTACTTATAGTAATCGTACTTAACCTATTTTCTATACTATCGCTATATACCTTACTGACTTCTGGAATCTGTGCCAAATTTTCATTAGTGAAAATGGATAGAAACTGACTATTTAAATGTACTCCACATTTCTAAATAATGTTCTGTCATTTCTCCTATCGAAGTTTTAAGGGGGCCTATTACATTTCTAACTTTAGATTCATATAGTTGGTAAAAAGCTTTAGGGTTATTTTTTGAGTCGTTGGCTATCTTATTTCATAATTTCTTTTTTCTTTCCTAATTTCCTTTTGACCTGTCTTGATAGAGTCTGATAGTAAATAAGTAGGTGAGTTTCGCCTTTCTTAACCCTTAATTAGCGGCTCACCACATAAGTCGAGTTAAATAAAGCTGGACTATGTGGCGGCGCTCGACATAGGTCGAGTGGCAATTTCAGCACGTAATGTTGCTGAGAGAGAGAGACAAGTGGTGGCAGGAGACTAGCGAGCGTATGACTGCTCCAGACCACCGCGGCGAACCTACTGACACGAATCTCAGCTCCCTCCTCCCTCTCTCACTCGCTACATACTGAATTATATGGGGAAAGTACCGAATTACATGCTTTTTGCACTCGCGTTGCACGGTTATTGCAAGAAAACTAGCCATCATAAAAGGATCGTTATGGTGTCATTGGAAAGCTCTGTTTATGCCCTTTCAGGGATAGGTACTTGTTTTACGTTCTGGGTCTTATTTAGGCATGAAAATGATCACGTAAACAGCCCTATTTTGGCTAAAAACACCCCGCTGGGCGGTACATATAAATAAACCGCATAGGCCGCTCGTAATGTGTTAATTTGTCTATATATTCCTTTCCTTTTTCCTATAAGATCTATTAGTTTATTATTCATCCATTTTGGTTGGTTCTGTATCGATCTAAATCTTCTTTTGGGGATATATTTATTTTGCGCATTGTGAAGTGTGTGACGTTAACCACTCCGTTAGAACCGCACGGCTTGTCCTACAGTGACTCGCTAGGATCGCCAGGGCAGTGGATGTGGCTACAGTTGATGTATTATTGTGTGCTTTATTTCATATGAAAGCTCGTGTCATGGGCAGTCCAGAAAGGCTCTTTGTTTTCACCCATGTCAAGGCTTTATATATTTAATTGCAAAGTATATGTTTTATCATTAAGTAGTAATGATAGGATTTGAGAGAGAGAGAGAGAGAGTAGAACAGAGTGAGAGGAGGCGCGCAGTGTTTTTTGCCATACTCGATGATGTCACGGCTGGCTGGCCTCTTGGGGATTGGTTGGAGGAGTTTTTTACCATGCTTGGTGACGTCATGTTTGGCTGGCTTCTTTGGCATTGGCTGAAGGAATTGTTACCGCTTTGCCTACGCGGTGCGAGCTAGTGCTAGTATATATACAGCTCTCTTGCCACTCTCTCCCTCAGATCTGGTTTCTAGAACGCATCCCTCTTATCCCTTTGATATCTGGCTCCCTCTCTGCACCTGAGAACCTTTTCCTCTGCCTATCTCTCTCATTTTCCATATCTTTCACCACCTTTTATTAATATTATACCCCGTCTGGTTAACTCTGCATAATCAGCTTCATGCTGGCCAGTTGTATTGTGCGTTAAGGTCTTATATAACCCGTGTATGTTAGTTGTTAAGATAAGTTGATCACGAAGCATTGGTTGGCATTCATATTGTTCAGTACCACTTCCTATAATTATTAGTGTTCTGCTGGATTAGATAATGCTAGACTAGGAGTCTGATACTATAAGGTATTGTTTCCGATGGGTGCTGGCTTTAGTTAAAAGCTGCATGACATACCTGAGAACTGGAGTTGATTGGGTAAATTCTAGTCTGTGTGCCATTGAGAGTAGAGCATGCACGAATGAGAGCTTTTTGCCTATACCATTCTTCACTGTTCTAAGCTCGTTGTTTGACTTTGAGGTACGCCAGGAGAACACTTAATACTTCGGTATTAAGGTTTCTCAAGAGAGCTACCCTTTACTATAACGTAATACTTGACGCACAGACTTGAGATTTGCACTAGGCTATGCGGCATGCCATGCACACCAGTATCTCGCATCATTGACTCTAGCTAGACTTTATCAGTCATAGTAGACATTAAGTATATTAAACCAATTATTCTTATTATGCATACCCGTTTATGATTACACAAGCATTTCGAAGCCTAGTTTGATGTATTGAGACACAAACGACTTAGGCTTTTTTTGTTGATAGGAATACTGCATTGTCGTGGCGATTATTATTATTGTTGGAGCCTTTAGGATATTCTTGGCTCCGACTGCATTATATATCCTGCCTTTTTGTGTGAATAGCCTGCACGAGCATTGTTCCGCTGCCTGCCTTTTTGGGTTCCATTTCCGATTCGAGCATCTTGATAGCATCTAACATTTAAAGAAGATTCCTTGTTGGTGTTGAAGGACTTTAATGCACTTTCTTTTATGCAGATGTGCCTGACATTTATTGATTAAAGTAACGTAAGCTGTAACTTCTCTTACCACCTTACTTTGCATACCATAACCAAGTACCTTCGGTTATAGGTAGTAATAGGCTGTTTTCACATAACATTAAGCCTAGAGTAGATGCACATTTATTGAGAGTTTTATAACCTATTATTGCATATAGAACTCTGGAGAGTATTTGTGTTCTTTGTTCACTGGGAATATACATCAGAGGTTGGATCTAGCGCTTTCCGTTGTAGCATTTATGCCATTACTAGTCCAATGAATAAGAGCCCTGATATATTTAAACCTCAGTCGTAACAAATGGCGACCTTACCTAGGATTTGGTGAACCTACATTTATTAGCAGGGATCATTTGTTGTTTTGGGGAATATTTTGCGGGGATCAGCAAGATTTTTTTTTTTTTGCAACATAGTATAGCCCTTGAGTATTTCCGAGAATTTTTGTGTGTATATTGAGGTATAAGAGTTTGGGGTGCTTCTTTTCTGAATATTGAGGTGAGAAATTTTTGTGAGCATCATGTGTTATACCGGATCAGAGGAGAATGGAGACACAGTACGTAATGTCGAAACTGAGGAACAGCAGCATGATGAAAGGGTTAATCAGGTGAACTGTGAGGAGGATGCTAGGATATTTTTGCAATTGCCTGTTACTGCCGAGCGGTTGGAGGGTATGGATCGGTACGGTCTTCAATGCCTGGCCACAGCTATCGGTCATGCGGGTAATAGCAGCATGACCAGGGATAACTTGATAACGTGTGTACTGGGCAGGGTGACTGGTGAGCGAGATGGGTTGAGTGCTCAGAGCCCTTTGGCCATGCTTCCCCAACACTCGGCTCCCAGCCATCCCAGTAGTTTGCCGACCCCGAGTACGCTTCCACAGTTGGGTGGTGACTGGCAGGGTGGGTTGCCCCTGGGGTGACCACCGGTAATTTCAAACATTGTAGCACCTTCACCTCCTCAAGGGTTAACTCCAGAATTATTGCTTCAGCTCGAATTAGCTAAGCTTCAGCAGCAATTAGAATTAGCCAAAATAGAAGAGAGAGCCAAGATAGAAGAGAGAAAAAGTCACCAGCATATAGAGCTAGCAAAAATCCAAGCTGATTTAGAGTCGACTAGGTACTGTGCCGACATGGACGTAGAGAAGTCGCGAGTAGAGACAACGGGACAGCGACTTGGGGCTGGTAACCGTGTTCATGATCAATCTCTCTCGCACTTATTGAAACTGGTTCCGGTGTTTGATGAGAGTGGTGTAACAGAATTTTTCGCACGCTTTGAGAAGAAGTGCCAGGAACACCAGTGGCCAGAGAATAAATGGGCAGCACTTGTATCCTCTAGATTAATAGGCAAGGGTCTTAAAGCCTACGATGCGTTACCTTTGGAGTCATGTATTGTGTATGAGGATCTCAAGGAGGCTGTCCTGAGGGCTTACGAACTGCAACCAGAAACGTACCGTTTGAAGTTCCGGGGTGTAACCAAGGGAAGAGATAGCACCTTTTTGGAACACGCCCGGGACTTGTCCGATGCTATGGGGAACTGGCTCCGATCTGAGAAAGTAACAACATTTGATGGAATTAAGCAGTTAATGATGTTGGAGCAGTTCTTTAAGAGCACGGGCGGTGATCTAACTTTGAACTTAAAGGAGAAAAACCCAAGAACTCTAGTAGAAGCAGCAGAAAGGGCTGATCTACGGCTGTCGTTGATTCGGGGTTGCGGGTCTTCACAGAAGTACGATGCAAGTGCTAAGGACAGTTATCCTCCCCCTCCCCGTAGCAATGACACATTTAAACACAAGAGCAATGAAACTAAAACTGAATCCAAACCTAACACCACGCCGTATAAGAAAAGTTAGGGGCCTTTTACATCACAGTATAAGCCGAAACCGAAATTTATGTGTTTTAAGTGCCACCAGGAGGGTCATAAGGCAAATGAGTGCCCTAGTCGACCTCCTCCGGCAGCCGTGTCTTTTGCTCACGGCATTGGAGTGTTCAAGAGGACATCGAAGTTTGTTAGAGGCAATTCTTCCGAGGTAAATACACTGCCAGTGCAGAAGGATCCGAAAGGCTTATTCCCTGTCCGTGATGCCTTTAGTGACCACAGGGGACTCGGTTGTGTGGAGTGTGGGGGTAGAAGACATGAGGTGAGAATTTTGCGTGACACTGGGGCATCGCAAACACTGTTGAGAAATTTCACTGGTAAACCTGTAAATACGGCGCGGGTGGTTGTGGTTCAGGGAGTTAATGCAACAAGGTCATACCCGCTTGTAAGAATGAAGATGGAAGTTGATGGTGTGACTCGTGACCTGGATGTAGGAATCGTGGAGAAGTTGCCTGTTGGGGGCGTCGACCTCCTTCTCGGCAACGATTTTGCGGGGCCTACTTCTGAGGCTCCACCCTTAGTCGTTGCCGAGAAGCCGGCCGACGTGAGTAGGGAGGAGCAGGAGTGGGTTGAGAAGTGTCAGGTGCAACCTATGGCGTGTGTTGTCACCAGATCTCTTGCATCCAGGGAGTCACATTCTGGTCAACAGTCTTTAGACAAGCGGAGGAAAGGTACCGAGAAGGGGTTGAAAGTTGATGTGGTTGAGAGTTTAGTATCAACGGACATTCTCGGGGACTCATTATTAGGACCGATTTTCGAGTCTGGAGAAGACCCATTAACTGTTACTAAGAAGGCAGAGGATGGGCTTAAAAAGACGAAGAGACAGCAACGATACACAGAGAGAGATCAACGGGAGGCTAAATTCAATGTAGGAGGGGGGCATGAGTTGTTTCGCAAACACTTAGATAAGCTTGCTCCTTCGGACATTCGTAAATTGCAATTAGAAGACCCGGAGGTTCTTGAATGTGGTACCGGTGCTGTCGAGTTGGAGGAGGACAGTGATGCACAGTCGGAAGATGTAGCAACAAGGTACCATGACTCGTACCCTATGAGAAATGGGTCAGCGAAGACGGTGATCCGAAACTTGCTAGTGTATTTTTCCCGGTATGGTTTCCCGCAGGGGATTCAGTCAGACCAAGGATCCAACTTCACTTATAACCTCTTTGTTCAAGCAGTGCAGCAGCATGGGATTGTTACGGTTGTGTCATCTGCGTATCATCCGGAGAGCCAGGGTGTGTTAGAGCGATGGCACTCAGCCTTAAAATCTGTGCTTCGTTGTTGTTGCTTTGAGAGTGGGAAAGGTTGGGATCTTGGCCTGCCATATGTTTTATTTGCTGCACGGGAGGTATCTTGCACCTGTACAATCTCAAAATTTGCTGACGATACAAAAATTGCAAATAGCGTACTCTCAAAAGATGAAGTTGACGATATGCAACACAATCTATATAAATTGTCACATTGGGCCCAAATTTGGCAAATGAGTTTCAATGCGGATAAATGTAAAGTACTACATATCGGATACCTAAATGAGAAAGCAAACTATTCGATGAATGGCACTCAGCTTAAGAATGTAAACAGAGAAACCGATCTGGGAGTAACAATATCGAGTAACCTAAAACCGAGTCAACAATGTTCAGAAGTTGTTAAGAAGGCAAACAAAATAATTGGCTTTATAGGCAGATCATTTGAGCATAAATCCAAAGACGTAATCCTAACCCTTTACAATTCCTTAGTCCGCCCTCTTCTGGAATACTGCGTTCAATGCTGGTGCCCTTATTACCAAAAAGACAAACAAGCTAGAACGAGTTCACGTAGAGTTACCAAAATGATACCTAGTCTAAAGAACAAACCATATGAAGAGCGTCTTAGAGAATTAAATCTATTTCCTTTAACCCAGCGCAGATTAAGAGGTGACTTAATTCAAGTCTTCAAAATCATCAAAGGCATCGACAATATGAACTGTAGTAAGTACTTCACTATCGACCAATCTAATTACACGCGGGGAAACGGTTGCAAAATTATTGGTAAATCTTTTAACTCGCACGAATCTAAGAATTTCTTCTTCAATCGAGTTGTCAACTTGTGGAATGGGATTCCCCGAGACGTTATAGACTGCAGCACCGTTGATTCATTTAAATTTCGCCTAGACAAATATCTCGCATCAAACCCGCGACTGACCGCGTTTGTAAATGAATAACTTTATTTTATCCTCCCCTCAGTTACTAACCCATATGTCCCCTACTATCTTCCTAGTCCTGCCACATTAGTGGCAGGGCAGTAGTTCCCTTTCCAATGTTCCCTTACCCACTCTAAACCACTGTTTGGACACTTGATCCTCAGTGTTTTGGAGGACAAGCAGCCTAGAAGGGGCACTATATCTGTTGTTGCTTGATTTCCTTTGTACCTGGGGAAAGTTTGGGATTCAGCCCTAATGAGCTCGTCTTTGAACACCGTGTGAGAGGGCCTCTCCATATGGTTGAGGAAATATGGGAGGGCGCAGAAAAACCTTGTTCTATGCTCAAGTATGTCCTCGACAGTCGAGAACGGATGTTGCGCAGTCTGGAGTTGGCTGGCCGTAATTTGACTAGCTCTCAGGCCCTCATGAAGGACAGGTACGACCTCAAGGTTAAACTCAGGGAGTTTCACGTGGGTCAGGAGGTGTTGATTCTACTGCCCCTTGTAGGTCATCCCTTATCCGCGAAGTACACTGGTCCTTATAGGGTGGTTGAGGAGCTATCGGACCTGGATTACTTGGTAGCCACTCCAATCAGACGTAAGCGCAATCAGTTATGGCACGTTAATCTCATGAAGGGGTATGTGAGGCATTCCCCTGAGCCTCTCACTGTGCCTGTCATGACGTTTAGCAGTCAAGGTGGAGAAGGAGAATGGGACAGTCAAGCTTAGGTGGAGGATAACTGGAAGGATAAGAAAGTCAAATGGGCGCCTGAGTGTGAGGAGGCATTTAGTGTAGTAAAACACCTGTTGTGCATTCACCCGATCCTTAGGGCCCCTGACTTTAGCCTACCTTTCCAACTAGCAACGGATGCTAGTGGTGTGGGGGCTGGTGCCGTCCTTATGAAAAAGTACGATGATGAGCTGGAACATCCTGTTAGTTTCTGCTCGGAGAAGTTCAATTCAGCCCAGGGAAGCTGCTCTGTTGTCGAGAGGGAGCTGCTGGCAGTTGTGCTTGCACTGAGGCATTTCGAGGTCTATGTTCCAGCCTATGTTCCGGTCGTTGTAGTTTACACAGATCATCACCCTCTCAAGTTCTTGGACCAGTTTCACAATCGGAATATGAGGCTGACCGGGTGGTCGCTGGTGTTACGGGAGTATAACCTGGACATACGCCATATTGCCGGTTGTGACAACGTGGTTGCAGATTGTCTTTCAAGGGTATATGATCCTGGGTAGATTGACACACGGGTAGCCTCCTGCTTTAGTTTGAATAGTATTTTGCGCTTGGTGCTTGTTGGCTCGCGGTTGTAGCCCAGCGTATTGGGTCGTAAAGCAGGAGTTGAGCGTTTGGTATAGAAGAAAAAACTAGGCTTGCCCCTATAGTGCAGCCGAAATAAACAAATTGAAAACATAAAAATCAAATAAAAACTCTTTCTTTTATAGATGAATTTGTTCAGTATGCTATAGCAGTAATTCTGAGTTGCACTCCTCTCAGAATGCTGGGCTAGAGAAGCTCGCTCTTGAGGAGAATAACTACATATGATTTAACCTATTGTGTTGGGGAGGGTTATAATTTTGTAAAATGTTTTGTTGAGAACTGTGCCAGATATTTTACTGCCGCTGGGTGATGGGAAGTAGAGATATAGCATGGGTTCTAACCATTAGATTTTTTTTTAGCTTTGGGCCTCTGAGAAAAATCTTGGGGGGGGGGTGTGATGTTAACCACTCCATTAGAACCGCATGGCTTGTCCTACAGTGACTTGCTAGGATCGCCAGGGCAGTGGATGTGGCTACAGTTGATGTATTATTGTGTGCTTTATTTCATATGAAAGCTTGTGTCATGGGCAGTCCAGAAAGGCTCTTTGTTTTCACCCATGTCAAGGCTTTATATATTTAATTGCAAAGTATATGTTTTATCATTAAGTAGTAATGATAGGATTTGAGAGAGAGAGAGAGAGTAGAACAGAGTGAGAGGAGGCGCGCAGTGTTTTTTGCCATGCTCGATGAAGTCACGGCTGGCTGGCCTCTTGGGGATTGGTTGGAGGAGTTTTTTACCATGCTTGGTGACGTCATGTTTGGCTGGCTTCTTTGGCATTGGCTGAAGGAATTGTTACCGCTTTGCCTACGCGGTGCGAGCTAGAGCTAGTATATATACAGCTCTCTTGCCACTCTCTCCCTCAGATCTGGTTTCTAGAACGCATCCCTCTTATCCCTTTGATATCTGGCCCCCTCCCTGCACCTGAGAACCTTTTCCTCTGCCTATCTCTCTCATTTTCCATATCTTTCACCACCTTTTATTAATATTATACCCCGTCTGGTTAACTCTGCATAATCAGCTTCATGCTGGCCAGTTGTATTGTGCGTTAAGGTCTTATATAACCCATGTATGTTAGTTGCTAAGATAAGTTGATCACGAAGCATTGGTTGGCATTCATATTGTTCAGTACCACTTCCTATAATTATTAGTGTTCTGCTGGATTAGATAATGCTAGACTAGGAGTCTGATACTATAAGGTATTGTTTCCGATGGGTGCTGGCTTTAGTTAAAAGCTGCACGACATACCTGAGAACTGGAGTTGATTGGGTAAATTCTAGTCTGTGTGCCATTGGGAGTAGAGCATGCCCGAATAAGGGCTTTTTGCCTATACCATTCTGCACTGTTCTAAGCTCGTTGTTTGTCTTTGAGGTACGCCAGGAGAACGCTTAATACTTCGGTATTAAGGTTTCTCAAGAGAGCTACCCTTTACTATAACGTAATACTTGACGCACAGACTTGAGATTTGCACTAGGCTATGCGGCATGCCATGCGCACCAGTATCTCGTATCATTGACTCTAGCTAGACTTTATCAGTCATAGTAGACATTAAGTATATTAAACCAATTATTCTTATTATGCATACCCGTTTATGATTACACAAGCATTTCGCAGCCTAGTTTGATGTATTGAGACACAAACGACTTAGGCTCTTTTTGTTGATAGGAATACTGCATTGTCGTGGCGATTATTATTATTGTTGGAGCGTTTAGGATATTCTTGGCTCCGACTGCATTATATATCCTGCCTTTTTGTGTGCATAGCCTGCACGAGCATTGTTCCGCTGCCTGCCTTTTTGGGTTCCATTTCCGATTCGAGCATCTTGATAGCATCTAACATTTAAAGAAGATTCCTTGTTGGTGTTGAAGGACTTTAGTGCACTTTCTTTTATGCAGGAGTGCCTGACATTTATTGATTAAAGTAACGTAAGCTGTAACTTCTCTTACCACCTTACTTTGCATACCATAACCAAGTACCTTCGGTTATAGGTAGTAATAGGCTGTTTTCACATAACATTAAGCCTAGAGTAGACGCACATTTATTGAGAGTTTTATAACCTATTATTGCATATAGAACTCTGGAGAGTATTTGTGTTCTTTGTTCACTGGGAATATACATCAGAGGTTGGATCTAGCGCTTTCCGTTGTAGCATTTATGCCATTACTAGTCCAATGAATAAGAGCCCTGATATATTTAAACCTCAGTCGTAACAAGTGAAGAAATAAACTGTTCATATGTAGCTGTCAAGCTTAACTCTGGCTTATCCTGACTTAATTGTTTAACAATAGGGTCCACCTTTAAGGCTCTTCTTATCCCACCATAATCGGCTTTTCTGAAATCTGGGATAAGTGGCGGATTCTCTTTAGCATTTCCTGTCCATTGTATATTAAAATAAATAGATTTGTGATCACTATTTCCTAGTTGGTCCCCTATCTCAACATTATTTATCATAATATTATGTTCATTATTACTGAGAACTAAATCAAGGATATTATTACCTCTAGTCGGCGAGTCAATGAATTGAAATAAAAAACTATCTTGTACCGCCTCCATAAACTCCTCAGAATCTGAGTCGCCGGTGTGATGCTGCCAATCTATCTTCGGAAAATTAAAATCCCCCATAATGCACACATTGCTAAACCTTGATGCTATTTTCACTTCCTGCCATAAAGATTTACCTTCATTTCTACTCATATTTGGTGGCCTATAAATGACTCCAATAACTATGGTCTCGCTACCTTCGCTAACCTCTACCCCAAACACTTTCGTTATCATTATTTAGCCTAATACCTGATTTAGTACAGCATTTTAATGAACTCCTGACAAACACTGCTATACCGCCGCCCCTCCTACTTGTTCGGTCATATTTAAACAAACTATATCCTGGTATATCAAATTCTGCTAAAAAATGCTTGGATTCTGTATTAATCCATGTTTCAGTAAGCGCTATTATGTCTATATTTTCATTGCTAACAAGTGCTCTAAGTTCGTCCATTTTATTACATAAACTCCTACAGTTTGTGTAATATAATCTCAATGTATTTCTGTTACTGGTGTCTGGTGGACCTTTTTTTTTTCTTCTATTAGTATCTTTGACTGTTGTTAGTATCGTGTACTAAGGTAGATATTGTACCACTATTTATATGACTAACTTCTATTACTGCATTGTCACCTATTGTTTCACTGTTATTAATAACATCTAGTTTCCATTCCTGACTATTTTTTCTATCACCTAATTTATTTTGTTTTCTTTTGATGGGGCATTTCCAAGTTAAAACCCCACCTCAACTGCTCTATCAACTAACCTTCCTAGCATCCCCATCCCTATCCTGCTTAAATGCACCCCGTCCCTTGCGTACAAGCTATCGTTACCGTAGTAGAGGCTCCAGTTGTCTATGAATGGTAATGACTACTCTTTGAACAGCTTTGCCAGCCAGCAATTAAAACCAATTGCTCTGGACAACCATTCACGTCTGACACCTCTTCTTGGCAAGATAGAGCAAGCAATGGGAATCCCACCTTCATTCTAATCTTATCTAAGGCTACCCTATACAACTTACGCAGTTCAACACTGGTAAGCTTTCCCACGTCATTGCTACCTGCATTAAGTACGACTATGGGTTTATCTCCAAAGTCGTCAATGACGTCCTCCAATCTCTCACAAACTCTACCTATACCTGCCCCGGGGAGACACTCCAGCTTCCTAACTTTGGTGGAGAGATTGTCACCTAAATACCTAACCATAGAGTCTCCTACAACATTGATAAGCTTACACTTACCTTTATTTGTAGTTTCCTTACCTCCCTTACTCGTGTTTTCCTCGCCCCTGGAAACACTCCCAGCCTCGCTATCACTCCCAGCCTCGCTATCCTTCACTTGTTCTCCATCACACTCATCAGGTAAGGTGATGAACTTGTTGCTGGTCTTGAGTGGGTCCCTTTTCAGCTTGCAGGTCGTTGCACTTGTCGCAACCACTTTCCAGGGAATTTCACGATACCTAGGAAAACTAGCCTCACTCTTCTTCTCCACCATGGCTAGTTTCAAGGCCAAGTTTTCATCTTTTAGACATTGAATCTCCTGCTCCACATTGTCCAGCCTTTCCTGCAAAGCAAGACAAAGCTGGAGAACATGGGAGGAGGTAGCAATCTCATCAACACAAGCCATGTTTCACTAAAAAATGATCACTAGCACCACACTAAGGGGTAAACAGGTTCACTAGCGGTCACTGTGGACGTCCGCACTGGTCAGAGGTCAGTGGGCAACTGAACTTATGTTTTTGTAATCACACCATTTGACTTAGTGATTTACCAATATATTGTCAGTAGTATTTGAAACCATTTTACCCGTACACCATTCAACTTGATCATTCTCTAGTACATTGGTGTGAAATCACCAATGATCTTCTGTGAAGCACCAAAGATCTACAGCAATAACAATCCAGAAGTGGCAACATCTCTTTCTTCTCGTATCTTCTTCACTGATGCCCAGAGGTGCTTGCGAATTACCGGATTGACATGCGCTAATTGGTCTAATTATTGGTGCACCATTACCCGTGATAATAAAAAAAATTAGGACAGCTTTAAGAAACGCAAAGATAGGTAAATAAAGTGGTGATGACAATCTTTCTATGGACTAAATATAACAATCAGGTGATATAACACTTGATAATCTAGCCAAGCTATACACATCATTTCGGCAATGTCGTAAGGTTCCTAAAGCCTGAAAAATGCCACTATTATTCTAGCTCACAAACAAATGAGATGCTAAAGGTCTCAAAAAACTATCAGCCAATTAACTTGCTTTTTGTATTGAGTAAGCTATTCACCAAAATGGTCACCAACCCGTTAGGTATATAACTCTAAACTAAAATTATCCAAGAGAACAAGCAGGTTTCCGAAGTGGGTACTCGACAACACACCATATGCAAGATTTTAACTTAGTAACTGATATAACAGAAGAGTTTAGAAAACCCTTGTGCATGACCTTTATAGAATACGAAAAGGTATTTTACTAAGTTGACATTTTTGTTGTAATGAGAGCGATTCGTAAACAATGAGTAGAATATAATTATATGCAGGATTTAGATGACAAATACAGCGATACAACAGCAATAAAGCTCCGCAAAGAAAATGGTATCACAAAAACACATATAACAAGGGGGTAAGACAGGGCCATAACATTTCACCAAAACTGTTCACAGTGAGTTTACAAGACGTATTTATGATAAATGGAACAATACGGGAATATATGTACCTAAGCAACATCAGAATTTCTGATGACAATTCTTTTCAGTGACTCAGGAAAATGGTTTCAACAAATGATGGAAGATTTAACAGAGATTGGGTGCAAAGATAGGGAACACTGTAGTCTTGAGTGAGGAGAGCAGAAATAGCCTACAGTCCAAGTAAGCAAAATAGTGGAATGGTCAGAAAATGTGGCTAATGCCCTTTAAACCTAAACTCAAATATTATGTTCCTTCCAACAATTTTACTCCTAAAATCGATTAATGAAATTTACAAACACATGTGGCAGTCCGTGGATTCGAACCCAGGATGCTCACACCGAAAATCAACATCTTATGCATCGCACCACGAAGACAGTTAAAGGTTGGTGGACACTGCCTACGATTTATTATGCAACTTCGAATCCTGCATATCAATCTGAGCATGTACACACATCCCAACTGCAACTCACGTAGGCTATGCATAGGTGAATGAAAAGAACAATTAATGGGGCCTTAACCACTAGGGAAGTCCTCTCCATAAATTACACCTGAACCAATATCAATTATTATGTTCCTTCCAACAACCAACTATACTCCTAAAATCGATTAATGAAATTTACAAACACATGTGGCAGTCCGTGGATTCGAACCCAGGATGCTCACACCGAAAATCAACACCTTATGCAGGACGGTGCTACGTCCAATTTTCATAAGAGATCACTTATAGCAACAAGTCGCCACTATAAAGTGAAAAACATTCCGTTAAGTTTGAATTAATCTATGTTCAAGATTTGTTATCTATTTTAGTTCTTGTGAATAATCTAATCAATTACGTTACCCGGTTATGATATTATTTCTCAACCAAACTAGGAATTCCGATTACGCATTCTTGTATTCATCAGCCCTTATTTCGGCTATTTATCAAACACTACGTAGATCTGTGTCTTAATAGTATATTATAGTTTATCAACCTGTATTCGGGTTATTCTTGATCGCTACTTAGTTCTGCGTACTAATTTTATTCCAGTAGTTTGTTAATTCATTCAAACCTGCTGCATCAGCCTTCATTCAGGCTAATCAAGTCGCTACTTTGCGCTGTGAGTTTATTTTACTTCCTGTAGTTTGGTAATTAATTTAAACTCCTGCATTAGCCCTCGTTTCGGCTAATTATCTGTCACTACTCCGTTCTGTGTCTGATTTATTTATTGTAGTTGATTAATCCATTCAAACTTACTATGTCTATAGCTAAAATTCCGCTATATTTATTCAATACATATTTGTTGAATCTGAGTTCCTCATTGAGTGTGATTTTATCTCATTTATGATTGAATTTATTTTTCGCGTACTATCGTGAGAGATTATTCACAATTATTTTGCTATAGTTAAATTGTAAATTTAATTGCCGTACCATCAGGAGTAAAGCTAAGTTCATATCTTTTGTTACTGATTTAACGTTGCACTAAATCAAATATTTATTCCGCCTGACCGCAGTACTTTTGAGCTTAACCTCTCCTGTGGCAGCTTTGATCACCGACCTCACCTGGCGACCTATTTGTATTTCGAGTCACATGTACAATCGGGGGTATTAAGTGTTGTCATAGATTCCAGTGATTTTCGCTCAAAACGTGTTATTGGTATCTTTATAGTTACTGGGAAAAGTGCTTATTCCTCAGTGTATTCGGCAGTGTCCGAAACTTTGTGAAATATCTGACAACACTTATTAACCTTGACCGTACCTGTGTGTACCTGAGTAGATGATCTCAGTTACCCACATATATACTTAATTATTATTCCTATCGATATACATTTGCCCCGTATATGTATTGTCATCATATATTATGTTTTTATCTTATATCACTGTATATTTCATGTTTGAAGCTTTGTAAGTGACACAATTATTCATGAAGAATTAAAACCTGTATAACTCTTTCCAAGTCACATTGATTACACATTGGACTTGTACTCTATACTTGAGATCCGGATGTCCCATTGACCTGTACCTCTATGTTCATAATAATAAACTAGTGTCATTATCCTGCGTGTTTATTGTGTTTGGAGCGTGGTTGAGTAACTTAGAAATATAATTATTATTGCTAGGTGTGTTCCTGTCAGGCAGGATTTGATTCTAACTCTCTGAAACAAGGAACTTTATAAAATAAATAATTAAGCGAGTTGGATTACAACCACGCATAACAATATATATATATATATACCGGTATATATTATTAAATCAGTATGTGTGTCTGTTTGTCTGTCTGTGTGTTCTTAATAGGCGGCCGCAGTTTTGGACCAGGGGAGCTGAAACTTTGCATGTGGGTGTCAATTGACCTGGGTCAGGTCATAAAGGGAGCAAGGCCATGATCGGAGGTCGTTTCGTGGCCGAAATAAGAAAACAAAATGAAAAAAATGGCCGTTTGGGGCAGAAGGAGGCCTCCGATCGAAAAGGTGTATGGAACGAAAGATTTTCGCAGCCCCCCAAAATGGGGGTACTGATGAGGTCAGATCCAAAATCGGAGGTCATTTAGCGGCCGAAATCGAGGTCGCCATTTAATGAGGCACAGGGAGGTCGAGGCCGGTGAATATGGTAGTAGTAGTATTGTGATGATTGTGGTAGTAGTGATTGATGATGGTGATTATGGTAGTAGAATTTAAACCCTGGCGACGCTGGGTACCCCTGCTAGTATATATATATATATGTACAGTATATATATATATATATATATATATATATATATATATATATATATATATATACAGCATTTATATATATTTTTTCTTTTTTCTTCTATATTCCAACTACTTCCTCTCGGGCATAGGCTGAGAGCCTGCACACTCAACCGCTGAACACAGTGCGGCCCGTGAGGTCTTGTTCCAGTCTAGGGAGTGAGACATGCGAAGCAGCCCGGCCCGAAGCAACCCCATATCTGAAGCTGCTCCGCCTCCGTGCTTCACCGTTTCATTCCCCAGACTCGGACCCCCACTCTCAGAACGCCACCTATTGAACAATTAACTCACTAGGCATTGCCCCCCTGTAGCATATATTGAATATGGGAATATTCATACAATGCTATTTAATCAGGGAACAATGAGGATATTTATTTGGCATTTCGGTGTGCTGTGGTAATGCACTGAAACTAGGTACAGCACAAATGCCATCCCAATAATATCTTCCTATTGACATATTGGGATTCGAACCCGGGTCCATTGGATTACCAGTCCAGTGGCAAGACCACTCTGCCACACCTCCCCTAATATATATATATATATATATATATATATATATATATATATATATATATACAGTAAAACTATGTATACTGTTTATATATAATATTATATACAGTATATATATATATATATATATATATATATATATATATATATACCGGTATATATATATATTCAAACAACATATTCAAACTAATCCTCACTTAGGTATAACGTAATGAAGCCATAGAACACTTACCTTCTGATACAGCTACTATTTCCAATTGGGGTAGAGAAAAACTTGTTGCATATAATGCTTCCAAGACCCAATTTCTTCATCATACTACCCGTTTCTTCATCATACTACCCGTCCGGAACTCCCAGAGGAATATCTCTTATTCTTCAATAATACAAAAATCAATCCTTCATCTTCTCTCAATATTCCCCGTGTCTCTTTTTCTTCTGCTCTCTCTTGTAAGGACCATATTACCAGTCTTGCTAAGGCAGCCTCCCAGAAGCTGGGTGTGCTCAACTAACTTAACCCCTTACCGACGGGGATGGTTGTAGCCTCTACTATCTGCCTGGCGGGCATATTTACCCTAAACGAGCTTCATTCCATGCTCTTTTTCATGCAAAAACAAGAGCCAGAGCGTAATACAATTATGTATCCGTGAAAGGGTGATAATAGAGCTTTCCAATGACACCTGAATTATCCTTGTACGACCACGGGTTATCCTGTAGTAATTGCGTAACCGGAGGTGAAAAATCCCCAAATAAGGTAATCTCCTTGGTTTTTCCTGGTCTCGTGAGAGAGTGGATATGGAACGTTGCAGTGGGGCTGTCAGCCGCAGCTCTGTGGTCGGGCCGGATGGTCAGAGCCCGCCTATCGTACTCCCAATGCGTGGACTCTCTCTCAGAGCCGATAATGTGCTCAAAATCCCGCCCGACTATTGTCACGCAACAGACAATAGTCCAATGTTCTCTTCCCCGACACATGTCGGGCGCCGCGGCTTGAGTGTTAAGGGGTTCTTTACCCCTCACAGATTCTTGCTCTGTACAGGGGCACAGTGCATCCTTGTATTGAGTATTGTTCACATGTGTGGGGAGGATCCTCTCACACTGCACTCCTAGACAACGTAGAAAGGAAAGCCTTTCGTATCATAAACTCCCGTCCACTCACCAACTCTCTGCAATATCTCTCTCTTCGCTGCAATGTTGCATCTCTCTCGCTATTCCATCGCTACTACAGTAATCAGTGTTCCTCTGAGCTTTCCGAGTGTATACTGACTCCTCTACGTAGGGTACGTAGTACCTGTCTTGCAACACAATTCCCACCCTTACTCTGTGCAACTGTCCAACCCAACAGTGAAATGCTATTCACAGACTTTCTTCTATTCAATTGCTGAGCTCTGGAACTCTCCCAGAGTCAGTCATTCCCTCTTCCTATTACTTAAATTGCTGCAAACTCCGCAAGTCCAGGCATTTTGGCCCGAACGCCCCTTGATTTTTGCCCTGTCACTCTTTCAACTCTGGGGGAGGCACTTGCTACAGGCACTTCTGCCTTTTGTCTCCCTCATTCACATAGCAAAAAAATATATACAGTATATCATAACACTTTGTCCTTCCTTTTTCTTATAACCGAACAACCTCGTTAAGATTAGTTTATATGTTGCTGTTCGTATTCTGTTGTATATATTTGTATCATGTTAATGAATTTTGCCATATTCTACTTCTGCATTCCTATCTTGTTTCATTGTGTTTCTTCTATATTTATAACATAAATATTCAAAACTTAATTCCTTTCCTTCCTTCATTTATTCCCTATATTTTCCTCTCATTACCTGTCATCTCATCACTTCAGGACCCCCAATTAAATCTTCATTTCCCTTCTAACATTTTAAATCCCCCTTCTTACCCCACCCCTACACAGACTGTGTTTCTGTACCTGTCACACACACATGGTGCCTGGCTAATTGAGAGTGCCAGGTCTGAACGTAATAGGACAGTCAATCTGCTCACTTGAAAAAGTGTGATAGGTCAATAGAGGAAGTAAAGAGGCAAAGGAGAGAGAGAGAGAGAGAGCGAGCATGCGCACGAGCTATATTTTGTAATGTGTTTTATTTGTGTACAATGTTTCCAATCCAGGACCATTTGATTCTCTGTGTCATAAAGTGAATTCAGATAATCAAATGCTTTCGGAATTTGGGAATATCTTTTCGACGCAGATGTCTTAATATAAATATGGATGGGAACAGTCCTCTTTTTTAATACATACATACAGTAAATACATACATAAAAGTTTAAAGACCGTTCCGACCACAGAGAGTGGACGTCATCACGTCATAAATGGTAGCGTTCCAGGCGACCTTGTCATGGGCTGCCTCTGTTGCCAAGTTCTTTGTTTTGAGATCGGACTGGAGAGCCTGCTGGCACGTCCTTCTTAGTCTACCCCTACTCACAGCTCCACCCCACGTTCACAGTCCAGCATGTCTTAACCCAATCCTGATCAAAATAGAAACCGAGTAAGAAGTGCTAGCTGAGAGTTACTGCAAATAAATCCGAACCATGCATTTCTAAAGATCTTAAGATACCAATGAATATAGAAAACATCATCATTTGATTAAAAAAAATCACCAAATTCCTATCAATAATTGGTATAAGAGTGATGACCAAAACTATTTATGTCATCATGTGACGGATCCCGCAAAATAGTATCACACTAATGTCTTCTAAGAATTGAAGAACCAGGAAGTATTTACCGAGTTCCATACACACAGAGAAGAACATAATGGAGTTTGGTTAGAGTTCAAATAACGGTGTCTGGGTGCCTCTTCTGTGGTGGAGGGGTGAGAATTTTCCACCACCGTTATCTCCTGTGAGACGTAGAAGTCGGCTAAAGGGGATCGGGGACGGGGGGCCTGGTATCCTTCTCTCCTTAAATAAATCTACCCAAAAAAACGAGACAGAAATAGGGTCGAGGGAACGCGTTCGTAGTCCCGGACCCTAAGAATAGGAGCTTTAAATGTGCAAGGATGTAGTACGAATGAGAAGCGAGAGGACATTGGAAGGTTATTTGAAAGAAGGAAGTATGATGTGCTTGCACTAAATGAAACGAAGATGAAAGGAGAGGGAGAAGTTGATTTTGGAAACGTGATAGGTAGAAAGTCTGGAGTAGATGAGGGAGTCCGTGGGAAAGAGGGAGTGGCTATTATTGTGAAGGAGGAGTTGAGAGAGTTTATAAAAGAGTGGAAAGAGGTATCATCAAGGCTAATGTGGGTGCAAATGCGGTTTAAGGGTGAAAGGTGGGTCTTTGTAAGTGCTTATGGGCCAGGAAGTGAAAGGAAGTTGGACGAGGTGGAGGGTATTTGGGAGGATTTGAGAGATTGTTTACAAGGGTTTGATAACAATGATTTTTTTTTAGTTTTAGGGGACCTAAATGCTAGGGTAGGAAATGAGCCTGTTGAGGGAGTCATCGGTAGTTTTGGTGTGGATGGTGTAAATGAGAGTGGAGAAAGACTGAAAAATGTATGTGGAGAGTGCAGATTGAGTGTAGGAAATACTTTCTTAACCCTCTCACGTTCTTGACGCAATTTTGAGCCTATTAGGGATACTTTAAAGCCTTTGTTACCATCAGGGGTATTTAGAAACCTTTAGTTTAGTTACTTCATCCTCTGCAGTTGTCTTTGAGTTAGCTGTGGGAAGAAAACTAATTTTGGAGAGGTAATTATAAGAGTGAGAGAACTCTATTTATTATTGCTAATCTGGCAATCTCTGCGTCATAAAAACGTGAAAGGGTTAAACAAAAGGTGTATATACAAGTACACATGGCATAGACTTGTGAGGGGAGAGATTGTAGAGAGGGCTTTGATGGATTATGTGCTGGTGACAAGGGAAAGATTGTGTAGACTGCTGGATGTGAATGTGATGAGAGGTGAGGCGGAGGGTATGTCGGATCATAACCTGGTGGAGGGAAAGCTAAGAGTTAGGAGTTACAGGAGAATGAGAGACAAGCGTGAAGTAAGAGAGGTAATACAAGTTAGTGAGTTAGAGAAGAGTGCAAAAGAGGGAGTACAAGGAAAGGTTAAATGAAAAGTGGATGGAAGTGAGAGAGATGGAAGAGAGAGAAGTAGAGGTTGAATGGCAACAGTTTAAGGAAGGAGTGAAAGCAAGTGCAGAGGTAGTGTGCGGTAAAAGGAAAGTAGGAGGCAGAGGTATCAGGAAGGGAAACGAGTGGTGGAATGATAGGTGAGAAAGGCAGTTGAGGAGAAGAGACAGTGTTTTGAGAGGGTTTTACAGGATGGTAGTGTTGAGGTATGGGAGAGGTACAAGGAGAAAAGGAGAGAGGCAAAACGGAAAATTAGAGAAGCGAAATATGATGCAAACGAAAGGTGGGGTCAAAGGTTGAGTGAGAATTTTGAAGAATGAAAGAAGATGTTTTGGAAGGAGGTAAATAAAGTAAGGGAAGGATGAAAAAAGAGGGAAGAGTCAGTGAAAGATGCAAATGGACAATTACTAGTGGAACCAGTTGAAGTGAGGAAAAGATATGCTGAGTATTTTGAATCGTTGTTAAATGCAAGAGATGGGAGAGAATCAGTGATTGAAGCAGTGGTGGATGGACATAGGTTACCCAGGCCACCCAGGTGGCAGGGAATGAATGAAAGGATTGAGGAAAATTAGGTGAAATAAGCAGTGAAACATATGAGAGCGGGAAAAGCAGAGGGTTTGGATGGTATTGCTGTGGAGTGTATAAAGAAGGGTGGAGATGTGGTTGGTGAGACATTGCAATGTGTGCTTTGCTGTGTCAATGGTACCAATAGACTGGAAGAGTGCATGTTTTGTGCCGTTGTACAAGGGGAACGGAGAACGGCAGGAGTGTTCAAGTTATAGAGGTATTAGTTTATTGTCAGTGGTTGGAAAGCTGTATGGCAGGGTGTTGATAGAGAGGATAATAAAGTGTACAGAAGTTGCAATAGGAGATGAACAGTGCTGTTTTATGAGGGGAAGAGGGTGCGTGGATCAGATGTTTGCAGTAAGACAGTTATGCGAGAAGTATTTAGAGAAGCATAAGGAGATATTTTGGATTTTTATGGATATGGAAAAAGCGTATGATCGTGTGGATCGTGAAGCAATTTGGAAGGTGTTAAGGATTTATAGAATTGGAGGAAATTTGTTAGAAGCAGTTAAGAGTTTTTATAAAGGGAGCAGAGCATGTGTTACAGTAGGAAATGGTGAGTTGAGTGAATGGTTTGAGGTAAATGTAGGTTTGCAACAGGGTTGTGTAATGTCACCATGGGTGTTTAATATGTTTATGGATGGTATGGTGAGGGAGGTGAAAAGGAGAACTATGGGAAGAGGATTGGGTTTAGTAGGAAAGAATGGTAGACATTGGGAGTTGAATCAGTTGCTGTTCGCTGATGACACAAAATTGGTGGCGGATTCTGAGGGGAAACTGCAGCGGGTAGTCAAAGAGTTTGGTGTGGTTTGTGGAAGGAGGAAACTGAAGGTGAACATCAATAAAAGTAAAGTAATGGTGTGTAATAGGGGAGATCATAGGGTGAATCTAGATGTGCGGCTGGATGGGGAAACATTGGAACATGTAGATTGTTTTAAATATCTAGGAGGAACGATAAGCAGGAGTGGAGGTATGGAAATGGAGGTAAAACAGAGAGTGTGTGAAGGAAGGAAGGTGTTCGGAGCAATGGGAAGTACAGTATGTGGAAGACGAGATATCTCGGAATGAAAGTAAAAAGTGCACTGTATCAAGGAATTGTTGTGCCAACAGTGATGTATGGGGCTGAGACATGGGCTCTGAAGAAAGAGGAGAAAAGAAAGCTGGATGTGATGGAGATGAGCTGCTTGAGGAGTATGTGTAGAGTTACTCGTAGATACGGATTAAGGAATGAAGAGATACGTAGGAGAGTGGGGCAGCAGGAACATTTGTCAGCCAGAGTGGACAGTAGGGTGCTGAGCTGGTATGGTCATGTTAAACGAATGGGAGATGAAAGGCTTACAAGGAGAATATGTGAGTCAGATACAAGGGGAGATAGAAGGGCAGGAAGACCCCCATTGAGATGGAGAGATTGTGTAAGAAAAGCTTTGGATGATAGAGGAATGACTATAGATCAGGCAAAGGAAGTGGTAATAAACAGGAATGAATGGAGAATACTTGTGAATAGTTGAGTGAACACGTGGTCATTTGGGGGAAGGGGTCCGGCGCAAGTTGGACTAGATAATAGTCCATCAGGCGCCTGGGCTGGGGAGACGACTAATATGAAGGGTGCGCCTGGAAGTGTGGTGGGCGGGCTTGTGGCTTCGGCTCCGCTGCATGTCTGCCTGCTGAGATCGGAACCTCTCCGGGTGGTCGGGGGCCTGGGGAGTGCTGGAGTGACCAGGGTGACCCTGGTCTCTGGGTCTTCTCCTGGATGACCTAGATGTGTGTGAATTTGTGTTTTTATCTGTGTTTGTTTGTTGTTTTATGTTTTGTTTGTTTTTTTCCTGGTTGTGCTCTGTCTTGAGTCGGCCACCCCCAAGAAAAAAGGAAAACAATATTAACACCTTACGAGCGGCCTATGCGGTTTATTTATGTGTACCGCACAGCGGGGTGTTTTTAGCCAAAATAGGGCTGTTTACGTGATCATTTTCATGCCTAAATAAGACCCAGAACGTAAAACAAGTACCTATCCCTGAAAGGGCATAAACAGAGCTTTCGAATGACACCATAACGATCCTTGTATGATGGATAGTTTTCTTGCAATAACCGTGCAACGCGAGTGCAAAAAGCAGGTAATTCGGTACTTTCAGTACATAATTGAGTATGTAGCGAGTGAGAGAGGGAGGAGGGAGCTGAGATTTGTGTCAGTAGGTTCGCCGCGGTGGTCTGGAGCAGTCATATGCTCGCTAGTCTCCTGCCACCACTTGTCTCTCTCTCTCAGCCACATTACGTGCTGAAATTGCCACTCGAGTTATGTCGAGCGCCGCCACATAGTCCAGCTTTATTTAACTCGACTTATGTTGCTCGCCGCTAAATAAGGGTTAAACTCGAATAAAATAGAAAATAAAAATAAAAATAGGAAAAATGGGGATTGGGCCTGAGCATATAGATAGATAGATAGAGGGTTATGACCCATGGAGGCAGTGCACTTACTGGTTGATCATCTATGTAATGGACTTTTTAAATCTGAACATCTTGTAACACAGACAATGGATGTAGATGGTCTAACTGTTTTCACCAAAGGCAACGTCAACAGATAGAGTCAAACACATGATAGATTTTGGAAGTCAACCTGTGTCGACTACCTAGCATAGCTAAAGTTCTGCTGTTCTCACTCCACCAGTTCAAATTGCCAGTGTTTCAACCACTAAGCATAGTGAAGCTGTATGTATGTTTATTATATTTTTCTATATAGCTTTATCTCTGTTTATACCATATTTACACATATGCAGACACTGACCTGCCACATACCCCCCCCCCCCTCCCCTCTAGCATTCAAGGAAGGAAGAGGAAGAGGAAAATCATCATATATACTACAGCAAGAGGGACTGGCATAAGTGAATATGTTTAAGAAAGAGAGAAAGGGAGCCATAACTCAACAGAATGAAGTGGACAATGGGAAACACACCGCCCATAAAACGTGCACTACCGTAGCTCAATTACTGTCTCTGTCTCCTAGCTCTACACACTCATACACACGCGAGACGAACGTAAACATCACGAGACATAAATTAATATACAGGATAAGGCCAAAGGATCGATTATATAAACTTACATCATTGTCCTTGCATACACCAGCCTCCATGCATACAGAAATAGACGCTAGATACACTAGCTAGTACATAGAGGATAATATGTGAGAGGAGGAAGAAAGAGCAAGCGAGGTAGGAAGTAGGGTAGGCGTAAAATAACAAGATTTGTCATTCCTAGATGTAAGGTTTGTTATTCAAGTTTATTGTAGAAGTGTGTTTGGTGTTCGGAAGAAAATATAGAGATAATAAAACAAGAACTAATAAAAGTAGACTAGTCCCGTATTAATAATATCGACAATTTCGAGACTTGCTTTGATTTTTTCCATCAAATACTTTTAACAACCTTCGGAAATTGCTTCCCAGAGAAAACAATTCACATACAACAAAAATATCATGATAAACCATACATAAATCATGAAATACAAACTATGATTAAGTAACGCAACCGCCTACAACGTAAGTCTTTAAAGAACCCAATTACATATGGTGTCTTATATCGCAGGATGAGACATAAAGTAACCCTATCAATTCAAAGTGCTAAAGCAAATTACTATAAAAGTAAACTGGTCAACTCGGCGGGGGACTCTAAAAGAAATGGAACATAATACATTCAATATTAATGAGAAAATAGAAAACGAACAATATTAATTATCAGTACATTTAACGAATATTTTACCAAAATAGGAGAAGACTTAGAGAAAAACATTGCCCCTACTCACACTAGCTTTGAATCATATCTTCCTCAACATCGAATAAATTAGCTAATTTTCAAGGAAGTCATTACCGACGAAATGAAAAATATTGTAGTAAGTATGCGTGATTCAGCCGCAGGGCATGACGATATTCCAGCGAAGATCCTGAAGAAATCTATATCAATGTTGTGTCCTATTTTACCCCATACAGTATATGCAATTTATATTTTACTACTGGAATATTTCCTGATACGTTAAATATAGCAAGAGTAATACCAATACACAAGTCAGGCCCTCGTGATACACCTGCAAATTACAGACCAGTGTCGATCTTGCCTTCTTTAAGTAAAACAACAATTGAGAGACTAGCTTGTAATAAATTAGTTGAATTTCTAGAGGAAAACCACATACTCTCCAATGATCAATATGGATTCCGTAGACAGACTCAAAGCGCACTATTGCCGTTCACAGATTATATTTTGTCTGCATTTGATAATATGAGTTCACCATCAGTCTATTTCTTGATCTAACCAAGGCGTTCGATGCGGTGAACCATACAATATTACTCGAGAAATTGTCACACTATGGTATTACAGGGGAGGCACATGATTGGTTACAGAACTATTTTTCTAATCGGGGACAATATGTATATTTTGATAATCAAACATCTTCCACTTACAAAATAAATGTTGGTGTGCCACAGGGTTCGATTCTGGGACCTATATTATTCTTAATATACCTCAATGATATTACATGCGCAAAAAAAAAAAAAAAAAAAAATTGTACTTTTTGCTGACGACAGTACATTCTATTTAAGCCATAGCAATATAAATTGTCTTACAGATACTTTAAATGAGGAAATAACCAATATTGTAGAGTGGATATCGGCTAATAAACTAACATTAAATATAAGTAAGACTTACTTTATGGTATTTCATAGACATAAGCATATTAACTACAATGTCCAAGTAGCTATCAATAATAATAGAATCAAGGAAGTAACCCAAACTAAATTCTTGGGTATAATAATAGACAATAGATTAATGTGGAATAATCATATCATCAAAATACAAAATAAAGTGACAAGGTTTAATTGCATTGTATATCAAACAAGGAATAAATTAAGCAAACAATCATAAATGTTGATTTATTATTCATTAGTTTATTCACATTGAATTTATTATTCATTAGTTTATTCACATTGAATTTATTGTCAAGTAATATTGGGAGCGGCAAGTAAAACTGCTCTAAAACCTATAGAAACTGCCTAAATGCGAATAATGAGGACACTTGAGGGAGTAGGCCGCTATGATAACACAAATTATATATTTTATAATAATAAAGTACTTAAGTTGAAAGCAATTAATGTGCTGGTACGCGCTGTTTATGTGTACAACATGATAAATGGATTAGTTTATAATGATTCAATTTGTTGTGCCCAATCCACCGACCAGATACCCTATAAGAAATAATGAGCGTCTAGTTGTACTTTTCATGTCATCTTCACAATCTCAAAGTAACATTAAATTCATGGTGCACACATATTCTATTCCTTACCAAATGACATAGTTAACAAACATACTGTAGATAGCTATAAAATGTGCCTTAAAAAACACCTCCTACTATCTTATGTAAGTACAGTACCTAGCTACCTCTTAAAAAAATACATTACCAAATAACCGTATACAAAATGTATCTATATGATTTTTAACTTGTTAAAACCAATAGGCCTACATGAAATTATGAAATTTTGAAATATGCTACAGATTTGTCTTTATAATAATATCACTGCATAAAATCCTTCATACACCACTTAACTCTAAAATATTAGTCCACATTGTAACTCTGATTAACTACAACAATATTCTAATAATTTATATACATTGTTCATCATATCTGCTGTTTTAGAAAGTATTACTGTAATATTTTCTTCTCAATGTCCAAGAATATACCAATTTGGAAGATCATACATATATTACCTAACTGCCTCTTAAAAGATGTTTTACCTTTCATCAAAGAGCTAGATCAAATTTTGTATTGTTAGAATGTATTGTAATTGTATTTCTATGGACCAAATACAAATTATCATTATCATTATCATTATCAACTCTCTCTCTCTCTCTCTCTCTCTCTCTCTCTCTCTCTCTCTCTCTCTCTCTCTCTCTCTCATACACACATATTCAGGTAGTCAGTCGTCCTATCCAACTACTCAACACTTAAGATACAGAACTATACGTTATAAGAGGAACACACACTCATGTTCTAACACAGTGCGTCCATGGATCTCTTATCACTCACTCTTTCCCAGGATTAGTACATAAGAGTGAACGTAGATGTTCCTAAAAGAAGGCAATGGAATGCATACATAAGTTAAACAAGTTCAAGTAATCTAGTCATGAAGACATTCGTCCTGGAGTTGTACGTACAGTGCAAGATGAAGTGGCACTTTTCATGGTAGGAATTTTCATTAAAAAATAAATAACTGGAGACGCCCTTGAAGTTTGGAAACTGGCCAACGTAACCATGGACTTTATGAAAGGAGAGTATGAGTGTCCCAAAAATTATCGGGCATTTATCCTCATACCTATCACAGTATAACAATTTAGCAGGGGTATTTAAAAATATCATAATTTGTATTTAAATTAACATATTTAAATACAAATCTATCCTTAAGCAGGCTTCAAAAAGTTGGGTTGGAAAAGTAAGCAGGATATAGAAGGTTGATATATAGTAGTGGGGAATAGATTATAATTTATATATTGCAATCCTCCCCCCCCCCCCACCCCTCTCTCTCTCTCTCTCTGCCTCCTCACATTACTGTAAGTAGAGCTAGCACATGTAGACATAGTTACCAAATCAACGTAAAGGGCCTCCAGTAAGCTAACCCTCTAGAAGTACCTTAATTGTGACACCGACTCATTAGTTATATTACACCAATTAATGCTAATCCTGAATAATGGTCAAGCATAGCACTTTCAAATACTTAAAAGACAGGGGGAACATATTATTTGATTGGTTGATCAAGGAGACCTATTTAACAATAGGAATGGAAAATATGGGTTTTTAAACAATACACTGTTAGATAGGGAGATGGGAGTTATGATTGTAAAGATACATTGGTAGCTAACAGAAGCGTACCATAGGACACCGAGATATTTACCAGTTATTTTTTAGATGGTCTCATCGTTTCCCACTAAAATAATGAAGCTCATAACATTACCGCAGCAGCCCTTCCCCGAATCAGTTTCCAGTCAGGTTGTAAGTCTCATTAAGCAAAGCATTTATTTGCAACCGCATTGTGTTAGTCTAAGATAATATACCAAATGGTGTAATTTATTGTGAAACGCCTTCAAAGCACACTTCAATACATTGAATGCATACCAACCATCACCTAGTAAGTTGCTATAACTAAGCAAGCCCAAGGTAAATGAGTCGTACGTATACCAGGTGACTCAGTTCCTCTGTACAAGTAACAATACATTGGAATGTGAAACAATGATTATGGTTGTTGTAGTTGAATATGTATACGTATGTATGTAATTGCATATAGATAAATAGATAGAGTTTGTATGTTTCATATGAAGAAAGAATTTGGGAAGAAGTTGGTGAGGAATGGGATTATTGTACAACGTTGAAGGATAGCTAGAGAAGGTTATGAAAGCTGTCCAAACTTTTAAATGTAACGTGAAAGACGAAGATGAATACTGTGTGGTTTGTACTTCAATTTTCTACTTGAACAAATAAATACTCTCTCTCTCTTTCTCTTTGTTAGAACAGCATGAATCGAGAGTGAGAGCGGTCCTACTGAATTAATAGGAAATATTTAAGCGATGTGATGTATATGTAGATTTGCTGGGGAACATGAAGTGGAAAAATGTGAGGTATTTGGTCGTGTAGAATGTATGGAGATTAAGATAATTGCTAATTTGGCAATGGATAGATAGATAGATAGATAAATCATATTAGGTAGCTTAACTACTATTGATTTAACATATTATGTTCTACAATTCTAGTTTGTGTACCTCCACTCTAAGTTCTGTTGGTCGTGCTTCATCATGTATATTATTGTCCTTAACATTTGTATTTTTAACCTTCTCAGTATGTTGTCCTTCATACTGCTGCCATCCTTCTGCCAAGCCTCCATTCACCAGTATGTTTCATTTTTTCTTCGTCCACCGAAATTGACGGTAACGGTGAATTTATCTGGTGACATGGCATTAAGGGGAGATTTCCACTTGAGGGATTTTTTTCTTGACTCCTTTCTCCCTCCTGTTTAGCCCCATTGTTTTTCTAATTTTAAGACGTTTGCCCCATTATTTTGACGATTTTAAGAACTTTCAACCCAATTTCTGTCAATGTTAAGACCTTTCGTGCCATTTAGGTGTCTATTTTATCCTGGTGAGCGATAGCGAGCCTGTAATTTAAGAGGAACCGGCTTTCAGTCGGGAAATTTTTCTACCGAAAAATTTACAAATTTATCTTGAAAGGGGCTCAAGGGGGTGTAATCTACCAAACTAAAATCCTCCCCTTAAGTGATCAGTGAACACAATCTTCCTAATGATTTCTACTTGAATTATGATGCTCTATTTGATCAAAATGTTTGTTTTGTCAGAACTGAATGTTTGTTTTCTTCAGATTGTTTTCCTTTTATTTACCTTTGGCTTAGTTTGCTTATTATCTACAATAATTGCCAAGGACGTTTTGCATTTTATAGTAAGTATTCATAGTTCATTTATTATTGTACTTGTCTGTAGTCTGTTTTATCATCTTCCGAAGTAGGCATTATTCAGCTTCAAAGTCTCTAGATCATCGTTGTTTCTCCTATAATCTACTCTTGACAGATATAACTATAATTTATGAGTATAATATTTTACTGTATACATCAACTACAAAATGATATCAATTATTTTTTTGGAAAACAAATTTCATCCAAAAAACAATCCAGCTTTATAATTGCCTAAAGAAAACCCTTGGGGCTCCATATTTTGTTCTGACTGGGCTAGAAACTATGGTAGCCGAGTGTACTTATTGGAGTAAATATATATACATACACGCATACAAACGAAAGACGGTGGTTGGGTAGGGGGAGTGGGGAGGGAGAAAGATTGGTATATTGGTAGAGTGTGTTTGTTTTGAATAGGATATTTATGAAAGGAAGCGATATCCAGAACATGACCGTACTGCTGCCTCTAGACACTTTCCCTTCATCCTATCAATATGGCATAATCCCAATTCTTGTGATGGTTGTGTTCATCAAAATGTATAACACATGCATTGTTGAAATATTATTTCTCCCAATCACGTTGGCATTCCTTAACTATGACATTGACACTGCGTAATGTCTCTCCTACATGCTTTGCGTCACAATTTATACACCGGATTGCATTAACGTTTCTGTGTTTTTCATGTCGCTACAGGAGATGTTCTCGATGTTCTTGCTCGTGTGACAGACAACCTCAATGCCAGTTGAACCTAGAACCCGTGACGGAGTGGCAGCAGCTTTACCTGTAAGGAACAGGAGACGTCTGACGGGCTCGCATTTATTATTTTGTTTGGGCTGATTCATTATTTGGTTTGCTCTAGATTTACACCGATTGATTATGTGTCGCCGGAATTCTATCTTGAAGAAAATTATCTTTATGTATTCATATTCACTCTCTAGCTATTATTCAGTGCATAGTGTACAGCCTCTGAAGAATAACACTATCAGGACACCGCACTTGATGTTTTCACAGTGGAAGACATCCTAGTCATCACACCAAACCAAGGCGATTCAACATTTACCATCTCTTTGAAAGGCTAAACCACGTTGAACCATCCATGAAATTAACCCTAGAGGAAGAAAAAGACGGCACACTCCCGTTTCCTGACACCTTGCTAGTATTACAGGTTATATTTGGTAATTATTATAGGAATCATTATTACAACTCTCATATAATTTTAAGACGGTTTACTTGCAGTAAAGTGTTTTTCTTAGGTGTACACAGAGGTCGTGGGAGTCAATGGGATAAAGGATACTATAGCTGTATTTTCACCTCTTTAATTGTTAGATGTCCTAAAAATAATCACGTAATAGAAGTATGTTATATTATTAGAAAAGGCGTTTTAGTGCTGACGAGGTAAATAGTGTATCACCAGCTTATGAAAAGGAACATGGAATAAATCTAGAAATGACCTAACTAAATTGCACTAATGAAAAACTGTATATCTTCAACATTGTTCAGCATATTTTAGTTAGTGATATTGTATAGCAAAAATTATCATGGTGGTTTATATTCATGCAAATATGTATTATATATACCGGTATATCCATGAAAATATTATTTAATTAAAATGTTTTATAATATATAATTCGACTAGTTGCCAAAGGAAATGGGGAGTGGTGAAAAGTGATTTTGTTTCTCTCTCTCTCTCTCTCTCTCTCTCTCTCTCTCTCTCTCTCTCTCTCTCTCTCTCTCTCTCTCTCTCTCTCTCTCTTCTCATGAACATGGTGACGACCAAAATATCCGGAGACCTTTGACAAGGACAATTCCTGTAAAGGCTCTTATGAAGTTCATTAACCGGAGATCAGTATGGACAAACTTACACGAGCCCAATAATATTGTAAAATATACTGTCTTGAGGATTGTTAACATGCAACCCACCTTCAGTGATATATATATATATATATATATATATATATATCTATATATATATATATAAATATATATATATATAGACAGTATATATATATATATATATATATATATATATACATATATATATATATATATATATATATATATATATATATATATATATATACAATATATATATATAATATACAATTATATCTATATATATACAATATATATATATATACAATATAATATATATATATATATACAATATATATATATATACAATATATATATATATATACAATATGTATATATATATATACAATATTATATATATATATATATATATATACAATATTTATATATATATATATATATATATATATATATATATACAGTAAATATATATATATATATATATATATATATATACAGTATATAGTATATATACAGTATATATGTATATATATATATATATATATATACAGTATATATGTATATATATATATTACAGTATATCTGATGTATATATATTATATATATATATATACAGATATATATATATATAATATATATAATACAGTATATATGTATATATATATATGTATGTATATATATATATATATACAGTATATATATATATATATATATATATATATATTTTTTTTTTTTTTTTTTTTTTTTTTTTAATACATACGAGGTTGAAAGAAATGGCAATTTCTGCGTTGGAAATTTTATTATTCAAAGTTTCCAGGTCTCTGATAAGTTTTCGCTGGGTGGCAGGAAGTAGATGAATGAGATGAGCAAAATTCATGGTGGTACAGGGTTACATATATGTACATGATGATACAGGATATACGACGCGTTTCACTGGACAACCAGCATTATCAAGTAAGGGTAGAATGATATAAAAGGTAAATAGGAAGGGTATATATAGAGGGTGGAGGATCAGAGGAGGCGAAAATCAGGGGGCAAAAGTCTCCTATTGGTGGAGGGGTATTCTAGGAGAGCAAAAGGGGGAACTGCTTCACGCAGACGCACTGGATGCAGGATGGTGTTGGTCGGGTGGCGGGGTCAAAGCTGATTGGCTGCGTGTCGAAGGGCGTGGCCTAATTTGTGTGGTCCGTATGGCGCCGGCAAAAGACGAAGCTGAAGGAGGTAGCGCGGGGGGCTGCCTCAATGGCACCAGGGGGCGAGGAGGGGCGTTAGGTCCTGTACGATAGTGCCTTTTGGCAGAAGGGAGAATCTGAAGGTCTAGAGTTTGGTTGTTGATGTTAGGATGTAAGGCTTGGATATATAAAGCTTCGAGTATAGGTAATCTCCTTGGGTCACTTTCTTTATCGAGTATGGTGGTGTGTTTCTCTAACTCGTTGCGTGTGAGGTGGGGGTGGTTGGGGGTGAGATAGTGGTCTTTGATGGCTCCAGCCTGAAGGTGAAGAGTTAACCGACGTGAAAGACGAGTCTGCGTCATGCCAATATAGGAATGAGGTCCACAGTCCTCATAATTACAGGTATGTTGGTAAATGACGTGATCGTCGGTCATCGGGCTCTTTATCTTGGTGGAAGCTGGTTTGTTGCGGAGAACGAGGTTGGAGGTCTTGGGGGATTTGTAATAAATTATTAATTTGATTTTGTTTTCCGGGTTGGTTGGGTGGACATGCTTGGAGATTATTTATTTTAAGACGGCCTCGTCATTTTTGTGTTCAGAGGACATGTATCCTTTTGCCCCCTGATTTTCGCCTCCTGATCCTCCACCCTCTATATATACCCTTCCTGTTTACCTTTTATATCATTCTACCCTTACTTGATAATGCTGGTTGTCCAATGAAACGCGTCGTATATCCTGTATCATCATGTACATTTATGTAACCCTGTACCACTATGAATTTTGCTCATCACATTCATCTACTTCCTGCCACCCAGCGAAAACTCATCAGAGACCTGGAAACTTTGAATAATAAAATTTCCAACGCAGAAATTGCCATTTCTTTCAACCTCGTATGTATTAAAGAAAATGTATTACCTGGCTTTACTAACATATATATATATATATATATATATATATATATATATATACCGGTATATCGCAAATACACATAAGCTACTAAATGTTTTTAGAACAAGTGCCCATACTTTAACACCTTACGAGCGGCCTATGCGGTTTATTTATATGTACCGCACAGCGGGGTGTTTTTAGCCAAAATAGGGCTGTTTACGTGATCATTTTCATGCCTAAATAAGACCCAGAACGTAAAACAAGTACCTATCCCTGAAAGGGCATAAACAGAGCTTTCGAATGACACCATAACGATCCTTTTATGATGGCTAGTTTTCTTGCAATAACCGTGCAACGCGAGTGCAAAAAGCATGTAATTCGGTACTTTCCCCATATAATTCAGTATGTAGCGAGTGAGAGAGGGAGGAGGGAGCTGAGATTCGTGTTAGTAGGTTCGCCGCGGTGGTCTGGAGCAGTCATACGCTCGCTAGTCTCCTGCCACCACATGTCTCTCTCTCTCAGCAACATTACGTGCTGAAATTGCCACTCGACCTATGTCGAGCGCCGCCACATAGTCCAGCTTTATTTAACTCGACTTATGTGGTGAGCCGCTAATTAAGGGTTAATCCACTATACCACGGCGTGATTGAGGATACTCGTCCTGACTGTTGATGGTTCATGTCCGCCTGGGAGTTTATATATATAATTACATTTATGATCACATTGAATCTTAACCATTGGAATATTTATCAATAATAAGGTCAGCGTAACACTATTTTGTAGCATTTTGAATATGGTGTAATTCATATTTAAAATATTTATAAGGAAATAGTGACCATAATATGCGACCTTCACCATTCACCTTGACCTTTGAATAACAAAAACACAAAATTTGGACAATCGTTGTATTGACCCACCAAATTTGCCAGCTACATTTGGTGACGATACGTAACCCATTCAGTACAGTTCTGTCGATTTAATTTCATACTGGAAATATATATATATATATGATTGAAATATGTGTTATTTAAGTAAAATGCAACTAACAGTCGTCGGCTTATCGAAAATTGAGTATTTTTTATGATGAAGGTTAACTTATGACCTTGGCCTGTGACCTTGACCTTTATGTAGGAATATATTTTTGTTTGCTTTGATGTAACCCTAGAAAATCAAATAAGTGCGTCAAATTTCATTAAAATCAGTTAGTTTCAGAGGTATTAAAGGAATAGTTGACCTTGACCTTTAACCTTCATCTTGACCTTCATGATGTCTGAAAATTTTAAATTTTAATTTTTCCTTAAAGCACAACTGTCTCAACAAATGTTGTGAAGTTTGCATGAATAGTAAAGAAATTAGCATGTAGACCTTATATTTGACATTGACCTGTGACCTTGACCTATCAAATAGAATTATGTTTATTCTTGTATGACCTTGGTCTAGGCATTCCGAATGTGCATGGTAGGCCTAATGAGAATCTTACATTCAATAGGATATACTAGTAATAATCATATTTCGACCTTTAACCCATCAAGTGCTGGTAGACTCTTAAGAGTTTCACCGTTCCACTGTGGGTAGACTCTTATGATCCTAGGCCTAAAACAAAAACATTTAAACCACCCAAGTAGCAATTGATTTGTTTTTGTTTTTATTTTTGCCCCTTGGCCATGCCAAATATCACTCCTCCACATCCCCTCCTTCCCCCCCCCCCCCCTTCAATTATCACCTATTTTCCCTGTTATTCCCTTATGCTTAGGTATATTTTCATGCAAACAATAGCGAGTTGCTAGCAGGGCGTGGTCATAACTGTGTGTTACCAAGCGTGAGAAAGAGAGAGAGATAAGGAGAGAGACGTCAGTGTCGTTCCAGGCATCGTAAGGGGTGGATGTTGGCCAGGCTGGCTCACACTTGATGAATGTAACTCTCGCTCTCATATCGCAATTTTGACCAGCCAAACACTTTTTCCATTTGTTTTATTGTTGTAACAGGTTAATGTCTTCATATTAAACCTAAAATAGGTGCATATGGATAAGTTGTAATGATATTTATGGTAAGATAACGATTTTAGTGACAGAAAACAGTAAAATAGGTCCGCACAAGGCTATGGTGTAATTTCCCCCCCCCCCCCCCCGTGCACTTCTTAGGTTAACCTTGACCTTTGACCTTGACCTTCGACCTTAGAATTTCTTATCAAGGATTTAGATAGCTTAACAGAAATGTTCGTATTAGCTAGCATTATGAATATGGTGTAATTTGTATAAAAACTTATTGAATATAAATTGTGATCATATACTTTGACCTTGACCTTTGACCTTTGACTAAAAATATAATACAAATATTTGGAGGGTCACCAACTGAATTTGCCTGTATAATTTGATGATAATACATTAAACAGTCAAGGAGGAGTTTAGGGAAAATGACAAATACTCATGTTTTGACCTTGACCTCAGACTTTAACTATTACAATATTTTTGTGAAATTTGATCTATATGATATTTAACCCGTACAGCCCCGGCCGGTTTTATTATTTTTGCGCACCAGAACCCGGGCAATTTTCCAATTTTTTGTTTTTTTATAAATATATCAGAATGTGTTAGAAAATAATGATAGACATGAAGAAATGTGAAAAAAGTACTTACCTAGGCCATTTGGGGGTCCTGGGAGGTAGTGGGGGTCCCCAGCCTCAGAGGAGCCTTAGCGCCATTTCAAATCTCCCGCGCCAGCAGCCAGTTGCCAGCCGCCAGGCAGCATGACTTATTTTGCACCTCTCGGACATAAAGTGCGCTTCAGAGTTCATAGAATGTCTTTGTATATCACATAATGTCAATATAACTGAAGTTGTAGTGTGATAAGTGCCTTCATTCAAGTATTACAAGTGCGCACAAGTGTTAGCGTCCCCGTTGCCATGGTGATGGCGGCCATCTTGGGTGGCCATCTTTGCTCAGGACAATAACAAAACGCATGTACGAACACACGGCCAGACAGCGGACCGAGTGACCCACCCACAGCACCTTTCCCTCTTTCTTTCTCTGTCTGGCTGTCACTTTCACTCAAGGTCACTCTGTCTCTCCTTTTCATTGAATTATTTGTACTTGTTCATTGTTTTACCTAAGATTATGAGGTGTATATACATTGTTTTACGCACTTATTGTCTCGTATTCTTATAATTATTTGCACACAGTTTTATAAGTTTAGAATTTACTTAGTGTTTTATATTGTTCGGTACTTTGCACTTGTAAATTATATATATATATACACACTGTTTTATATTCACTTTTTGCGTCTTTTATATACACTGTTAGTATTACATTATAGCGTCTTTTATCGCAGTCTTTGAACACTTTGAACACTTAGAAGTGCTCGAGGGTGTGATAATCCCAGAAGCAGGTGGGAAAACACAGTCCCACATCACATTCTTCACACATCGTCCGGGTGTCTGTCCATTTTGGTGTGCGTCTGCCTGTGTTGCGACACACATGACACCGTCTGCGTGGGTTGGGTTTTACTTGGTTGGGCGGGACAAAATCGCAAAAGTGGCGTTGTGTCAGTCTGGTGCTTGAAAACGAGCTGCGGGACGTTGCTGGCGGTGTAGACCATCCCTGAAGAAGAACAGAAGCTCCTGTGCAAGTTCGATGCAGTACGACTCCATCGTCTCAACTTCACCTGTTATTTCATGATATTGGATGTGGCAGTTGTAGAGGGTGAGGTCGAGTAGATGAAAAAATAGTTTTTTATACCACCTCATCGTCTTCCTGGCACACTCGACCGACGATATGACAGAGTCTGACTTGTCAACCAGCCGCATGTTGATGTTGTAGTCAATGATTGCAACTGGTTTTTTGACCGCCTCACCTGTGGCTCTATCACGGCGTTTGGTGTCCTCTAAGCGGGGCAGGTGGATACTGGTGAGGATATTGACGTCACGATTTTCCATCCACGAGAGCATCAAGATATTATTTGCCTGGAGGTGGATGATGGAGCCCTTCTCCCGCCTTTCGGGTAGCTCTGGCATGTAGACACGATTCCTCCTGATGGTGCCACAGACGCCAGTGTTTCTGCTGTACAGGAATTTGGCAAGGGAAGGGCTGGTGTACCAGTTGTCGAGGTACAAGATGTGGCCCCTGTCCAAATATCCCTCCAACATGGTGATGACAACGGCCCCAGATATCCCGTATGTCCTCTCCTCCACCAGTTCAGTGACCTTGCCCATGTAGATGATGATGTCCTGGATGTAGCCGGTTTTGCAGTCGCACATCACGAACAGTTTCAGGCCATAACGGTGACGCTTGCTGGGGATGTACTGTCGGATGCTAATATTCCCCCTCCATAGCACCAGACTCTCATCAATGATTAGTTTTTGGTAAGGTTTGAAGGAGGCTGCAAACTTAGTTTTAAGGTATTCAAATATAGGTCTTATCCTCTCCATCGGGTCTTTGGTATTCCTGGGGCGTTCCTGGTTCCTGGTGTGGCTTGCCAGGCTATCAATAAAGTGCAGGTTTCCCATGATTGCCGTGAATCTATTCCTGCTCATGACTTTCCCAAAGAAGGGGGTTGCGATGAGGGGATCACATGACCAGTACTTCCTGAGAGACGTCTTCTTGGTGACCCCCATCAGGATGACCAGTGCCAGGAATGCGTAGAACTCATCGGAAGAAAAATCCACCCATGAGAGACGTGCCGAGTTCCTCTTCTGCTCCTTCCCTGCCATAAAATAATAGTTGTACCAGTTCGTCTGGTCAACAATCAAGCCGACAAGGTTGGCAGTGAAGAACTGCAGAAAAACACCCAGTCTTGTGGTGTCAGGTCCACGATTGGGCATGGTAGGGCCGGCCTCCGCTGCCCCCAAAAAGTGGTATTGTCCTGGTAGATAGTTCTCCCCATCCACCCAATCCCACCTATCAGCGCCTTCGTCGTCGCTAGATGCGGCATCGGGCTCATCAGGGTCATCGTCAGGGGCACCGGGGCGGGTTGGGCGGGTGCGGGTGGAGCGTGGGCGGCGTGGGCGAGAGGTGGACCTGGGTCTGGAGCTAGACCTCGAACTTGATCGAGAGCTAGATCTAGAGCTCGAGTCGTTGCTGGGGCGTCTTATTTGCTTCACCTTCTGCATTCGGCCGAGGGTGGCACGCCCGCGAGATATGACACGCCCACGTTGTTTGCTTGCAGGGCGTTGGGGCAGATCGGGGCGTTGTGGAGAGGCTGGTGATAATGCAGTGGCGCGGGAGGGGCCTGGTTCAGGTGAGGGAGACATTCGTGGGGGTGTACGGGAGGGAGCCTGAAGGTGATAGTGGGGGGGAAGAATGGCGAGGCGGAGAGTCTGGTAGTAGTGGTGGTGGTGGTGGTGACTCATCCCCCCCCGCGTGCTCTGGGTCGGGAGGGAAGAGGGAGCATTTTGGGTCACGTGACTGCCCTTGTCTCGCACCACGTTGTGCCATTTCTCCATCACCAGGTTGTTCTATTTGTCCATCACCACGTTGTTGTTCGTCACTATGTTTATGACTACCATAGAACCTCCCCGGGGTATTTTTTTTGAGTGGGGAGATTATGCGAAGTGGGGGAGAAGGCAGGTGGGGTTGTGGGGATACCTCCTCTTCACTCCCAGACTCGCCCCTTCTTCTCTTCAATCCCTTTCATTCTTCCCCAGGTACACCCACGTAATTTTGAGGGTCAGCAGGTTCATCTGCAACAACAACCTCTTCCCCACTTTCTGAGGATTCAGTGGGGTCTTGGGGAAGTGGGCGGCGGGGACGTGCACTTGCCCCTTGCTGTCTTTGTGATGGCCTATGCCGCCTGACAGGAATCTGAGCAAGCTCTTCCTCTAGCTCTCTTATTTCGGCTTGGGAGGGGGCATACTCGTCCCCAGACTCGTCCAATGCCGAGTCAGTGTCACTATCAGGGCTGTCAGTGTCGTGCAGTATATCCATGACCTCCTCTGTACTGCAGGGGCGGGTAAGGCGGGCACTATAACGTCGAGACATGGTGTTTCACTCGAGAGGGTGCGCGGTAAACTGACCATGAGGTGTGGGAAGGCGGGTGCCCTCTCCCGTCCCCGCGCGCGCACGCGTATGGACAAAACGTTTTGGAATTAGTCCGCCGGATCCCAAAGTAGTTCCCATATAAATCTAGAGCCATTCTGAGACTTACGACTGGAGCTATAAGGGTGACGCGTTAGGCGCGTCTCTGGGGCTGTGCGTTACATACATAGCCGACGCGTCAGACGCGTCGCTGGGGCTCCACGGGTTAAGTAATAAGTCATAACACAGCCAGTTTTCTAAAATTTGAGTAATCTTTTTATAATAAATAATAAAAGTTGACCTTTGACCTTGACCTATGACCTTGACCATTACTTTTCTGTATGAGTAAATTTTTTTGTTAATTGTTATTGCCCATGACAATCAAATAAGCATGCATAATTTCAATAAATCCCATCAGTTAGTTTCATATATATTAATAAAATATTTTACTTTGACCATTGACCTTTATCTTGACCTTTATATGTCTCAACATTTATTTTTTTCCTTTTCACTTAAAGTGCAACTATCTCAGCAAATGTTGTGAAGTTTGCATGAAAAGTAAAGAAAATAGCATATTGACTTTTGTTTTTACCTGTGACCTTGACCTTTCATATGGAATTGAATAGTTTATTGTATGACCTTGGCCTAGGTATTCCGAATATACATGGTAAGTATAGTGAGAATCTAAGAGTTAGTATAAGAAATACTAGTAAAAAAACTATTTTGACCTTTGACATTGAACTTTGACTTTACGCTTTAGTATATGTATCTAAAATCTGAGCAAGACGATATCAAGGTTACCAGTAGCTTGTATAGTGAAAATGAAGACATTTGAATACAAACTAAAAATATATAGTATAAGTTGACCTTTGACCATGACCTGTGACCTTGACCTTTATGTAATAGTATTTTTTTTCATTGACATTACCCAAGAAAATCAAATAAGCATGACTAATTTCATTAACCCACAGAACCCCAGCGACGGCAGTGTTTGCGTCCAAAATGTATGTAACGCTAATCCCCAGGGATGCATAAGGTGCGTCCTGGTTAATTACTCCCGTCCTATGGCACTTAGAGGGCTCAGATTTGTGTTGGAATTGGTATATCTGTTAGGTCGGGATTGTCATGGATGGTACACTTGAACATCTCCCAAAAACCCGACCACATGGTGGCATCACCTTCAAATTTTGAGAGAGTAAGATGGGGTAATTTGACTGCGGAGCCATGATTATAGAGGAAGGAATATCGTGAGCCGAAAATAAAACACCCTCACAAAAATGCGAGCAATCTGGCTTTTCAATTTAACTCCTTACGTAATAGTTATGAAATTATAGATTCATTACGCCATAAGTTACTTGTACACAATAAAGGGGGATATGGCGCTTTAGCCATCGGTTAACCGCATTTCTTATGCGATTAAACTCGTCCGTAGAGACCCCTCGTGGAGCCTGTCGCTTCTCTACCCCAATCACCCGGACTTCTCCTCCCGAGAGCCGCACCACCTCCTCAGCTAGGACCTCAATCCCCTCCGCAATCCCTCTCGGACTGACCCCGCTCCTTATTTCGTTTCCTCCTATCACCAAGAAGGTCAAGTCGGGCTTCAGCTCTAAAAACTGACCCGGCTACTGTTGATCTCAAGGTGCTACCGCGGGCACCTGGGGCGGCCAGAGGAGTCACGGAAAAGAAAGGCCTGTGGACGGCTTGGTCCACGTACAAATCCCTTACGTAGGAGTGGCCCAACAGGCCTATCAACCACCGCAGGATAATCTTCCCCTACCTCCTACAATACTTTCCCATATACTATTATAGAATAATATATTCTACCTAAGTATGGACAACGTAAGTATCCCATGCAGCAATGCCGATGGTTGAAAACCCTTAAAGTCCAAGCGTGTGCACATGAGCGTGCAAAAGCTTGTTTTTGCATGTTTTTGCCTACCCATTTCCCCTCTTGTAATTCCGACTTTTGGGCCCCTTACTGACCTAGGGGATCGTTTTTTGTTGGGTTTTCTTCATTTCTAACCTATTCCAGGTGTTTTCTGGAAAAACATTTTTTGTTTACAACCTGCTAGTCCTGAGGTGTACTTCTATTTGTAAATAGCTGGGGTTCAGTGGGTTAAAACCCATCAGTTAGTTTTATATATAATTATATAGAATAGTTGACCTTAACCTTTGACCCTCACCTTGACCCTCATGATATGTGTCTCAAATTGTGTTATTTTCGTGTTCACTTAAAGTGCAACTATCTCACCAAATTTTGTAAAGTTTGCATGAAAAGTAAAGAAATTAGCATATTGACCTTATCTTTGACCTTGACTTTTGACCTTGACCTTTCATATGGAATTGAATAGTTTCTTGTATGACCTTGGCCTAGGTATTCCGAATATTCATTATAAGCCTAGTGAGAATCTAAAAGTTATTATAAGAAATAGTGGTACAAAACTTATTTTGACCTTTGACCATGACCTTTGACCTTATCCTTTGTAATATTTCTCTAAAATTTGGTCAATAAGATATGGAGGTTACCAGTAACTTGTATAGTGAAAATGAAGACATTTGACTAAAAACTAAAACACATGAAATATTGACCCTATGATTAACCTTGACCTTTGACCTTAACCTTTTAGTTAAATTGAAAATTTCTTTTCGACTGACCTTCGCATTGACCAAATATATATACCTGTAAAATTTGGTGAAAATCCATCGAACGGTCTAGGAGGAATTACCGGACGGACGACGACGATGACGACGACGACGACGACGACGACAGACATGCTGATTGGTGGTGCACAGTATACGGGCGGGATCTGTGTGCGCGATACCACACTGCTTCGCAGAGTTGATAATAATAATTAATTAATTACAGTAAAGAAAGTAATCCTTACCTTCTAATATTCCATAGAAAAGACGGATATAACAATATGGATATAGACATATTTAACAAAGAGGAAAACACTTCAAATGTTCAGCTATTGTGAGTGTTATATATATATTTATGAGGTGCCATCCATACTTGCATACCATATATTTTGAAAAGTATTGTTTTTGGCGATGCACTTCTTTATCTCTTCTCTCTTGGCTGTCGATAATATTTATGTCATCAAAAGAACCTATTTAATCCCCCCCTCTCCCTGTCTGTCTGTCTGTCTGTCTGTCTCTGTATCTCTCTCTCTCTCTCTCTCTCTCTCTCTCTCTCTCTCTCTCTCTCTCTCTCTCTCTCTCTCTCTCTCTCTCTCCAGCGTTCGTTCACCCCACCGTTATCTCACCATCAGCCTGTTGCTCCCTCACTAGGTAATAGGTAACGTCAGGGCCTCTTACACACACAATCAACCACGACCCGCTCTCTAGTTTTCCGTACTTTACTCCTCTCCTCTCTTTCCTCTTCTTGTATTATCTTTCGTTATTTATCTTGTTTTTGTTTTTCCTCTTAACTCTGCTCTTCCTCTTCTCTTCTTCTTGTATTATATTTAATTATGTCTATTTTATGTTCACGTTTCCTCCTGCTTCCGTACCGTAATTTATAGGGTAAAGTTTTACAGTATTGTCTCATAGCTAACACTAATGGATTCGATGTATAATTAAGGACTTTCAGGAATCAAAGAGGATGCTAACTACACTACGTGAAATCCGTAAGTTTTACTGTAAAATATCGTATATTTTGACGTTCGAAGTCCGTACTTAATATAATTGTTTCTTCGGTGTATTATGCTGCTAACTTAAGATAGTAAGGCTACAAGAAGAAATAATGTTGTTAGCAAGGTATATTTGTGACTCTGAAAACTACGAAATTATGTTGTCAATACTGCTGCTTGCCCTGTTACCATAAAACCTATCTATCTATCTATCTATATGCTCAGGCCCAATCCCCAGTTTTCCTATTTTTTATGTTTATTTTCCTCTATTTTATTATTATTTTTTTTTTTTTTCTTCTTGGGGGTGGCCGACTCAAGATAGAGCAAGAACAGGAAAACACAATACACAAGACAAAACAGCGAACAAACACAGACAAAACACAAAATACACACACATCTAAGTCACCCAGGAGAATACCTAGAGACCGGAGTCACCAAGGATTTCTCGTCTTCCACATACTTCCCATTGCTCCGAAAACCTTCCTTCCTTCACACACTCTCTGTTTAACTCCATGTCCATACCTCCACTCCTGCTTATTGTTCCTCCTAGATATTTAAAACACTCTTCTTGTTCCAATATTTCCCCATCCAGCCTCACATCTAGATTCACCCTACGATCACCCCTATTACACAATATTGCTTTACTTTTATTGACGTTTACCTTTAGTTTCCTCCTTCCACAAACCACACCAAACTCTTTGACTACCCGCTAGAGGTTCTCCTCAGAATCCGTCACCAACGCTTTGTCATCAGCGAACAGCAACTGATTCAATTCCCAATCTCTACCATTCTTTCCTACTAAACCCAATCATCTTGTCATAGTTCTCATTTTCACCTCCCTAACCACACCATTCATAAACATATTAAACAGCCATGGTGACATTACACAACCCTGTCACAAACCTACCTTTACCTCAAACCATTCACTCAACTCACCATTTCCTACTCTAACACATGCTCTGCTCCCTTCATATAAACTCTTAATTGCTTCTAACAAATTTCCTCCAATTTCATAACTCCTTAACACATTCTACGTTGCTTCACGATCCACACGATCATATGCCTTTTCCAAATCCATAAAAAGCCCAAAATACCTCCTTATGCTTCTCTAAATACTTCTCGCATAACTGTCTTACTGCAAACATATGAACCACGCACCCTCTTCCCCTCCTAAAAGCGCACTGTTCTTCTCCTATTGCAACTTGCGTACACTCTATTATCCTCTATATCAACACCCTGCCATACAGCTTTCCAACCACTGACAATAAACTAATACCTCTATAACTTGAACACACCTGCCGATCTCCCTTCCCGTCTAGTCCCGTCATCGTCTAGTTAGTAAAAATATAATTAAAGAATGTGTCATGGTGCACTGAATGGGCTAATAACCCTGCATGTTACTGAATGCTTGAAGAGCAAGGGTGTAATAATAATAATAATAATAATAATAATAATAATAATAATAATAATAACCCTACAACATTTTAATAAACAGTTTGCTTTTTCTTTAGTGTAATCTCCTATCTCATCGACTAACGGTCCAATCATTGAAGTCACTACCTTCTTCTTCCTGATGTAACTATCAAATTATTTTGGGTTTGTTTTACTTTGATTTGAAACATGTGATTCTAGCGTGTTTTAATTTATTAGATTAACTTTTTGGCTTTGCGTCTTAGATCTACAAATATCACATTAGTGTCATGGATGTTAGAGATTTACAATTTATCAATAGCATTCTTTTTACCAAGCAGGCAATCCGCAATGTCTTTATTCCACCACTTTGGCCAATTATTATGTACTGATCTTCGGGTTTTTAATGGTATACACTCATGTACTGCTTTCGAATAATTGGAGGTGAAAAATCTCCATGATTGGTTTACATCATCATTGTTAATCATAGCACTCTCTTTGATGGTCTTAAGAGTGTTGATATTGAATTATAAATTAAAAGTGATCGTACGATGGTCACTATTACTGAATTCATCACCAACATTCAATTTATCTATTAATTCTTCTGTTGTTGCAAGTACAAGGTCAAGAACGTTATTACCACGGGTCGGCGATCGAACAAATTGATAGAGCGAACTCTCTTGCAAGTGTGCATACAAGTAGTGTCCGGAGTGTGAAGTTAGAGTGTCGCCCCACTTGGTCACAGGTCAATTAAAGTCGGCAAAATTACGGTATCCTGTGAGTTACTTACATCTGCAATTTGTTCGTAAATTTATCGGTCAGTTTGCACTGAATGAGCTGGAGGTCTGCATATTAATGCAAGTATTACTTGTGAACCTTTATTATTATTTGTTAGCACAAAGGATGTGTCGACGTTCACAATTTGAGGTTTTGACAAGAGGATTGGGTTAAGGCATTCTTTGATAAACAATAAAACACCACCTTAATTTTTATTAATTCGGCATTTCTCAAACATTACAACATAACAAGGAAGTGAATACCCTGCTAAAAAGTATCTGTCTTCTGTATTGAGCCAAAATTATATTATGCCAACTACGTCATAATTTTCTGTAAACACTAGTTATTCTAAATCTGAAACCTAGTTTTGGCCTTTTCGAACTTATTGACGTTTATTTGGAAAGGAATTCGAACACGTACCTGTTTCATACCCTGCACTATCAACACTTACTTAATACTACGTACGTATTTCCAACTAAATGTTATATATTACATACAATCTTATTTCTGCTTTTCTCAAACATTACATAACCGGGAAGTGGATTAGGCTAAGGAAAATTAAGGGAAGGAGTAGAGTGCTTTTCAGAGAAAGAGGGTAAAGAGAACAAAGGGGGAGAGAGAGAGAGAGAGAGAGAGAGAGAGAGAGAGAGAGAGAGAGAGAGAGAGAGAGAGAGAGAGAGAGAGAGAGAGAGAGAGAGAGAGAGCGAACGGAAGGGGAGAGATGTCAAGCGGGGAAGCGTAAAAGAAAAGCCTAACTCAACAAAGAAGGAAGGCTGGAAGTGACATAGAAAGGGAGAAGGAAGGGAGGGAGAGGGGAAGGCAACAAAGGGAAGTTATGAAAGATAAATTAAAGTGATAGGTTGATAAAGGAGAATTGTGGGGCAAGGAGAAATGGAAAGTAATGGTTAATGCTATCTGTGTTAATGAATGGAAAGGGTATAATTACATGGTGAAAGTAGGGACTGGATAGTAGATGATAGTAAATAAAACATCCTCAGATAAAATTAAAATAATTCCAATACAAATATATAACAAATATGTAGGTAAGTAATTATGTGGAGGATGAAGTGTTATATGGAAGAGGCTAGAGGGTGGACAATGTAACATGTATTCGTGTAGGGCTATTACAAAAACAAAAAGTGAATCATTGATTCAGGAGAATGGTGAACAAAGGAACAGGATATAGGATAGGCTAACATTGGATATAGGTAAGACAATAGCTATTGGAGTAGGTAATTAAAGGATTTGTTAACAAAATAACATATAGGTGGAAAACAAATAATTGGTTAAGACACATAGGGATGGAAGGTATTTCGAAAAGCATGAAGACAAAATAAGGGATACCATTAGTAAAAAGAGGAGGGGGAGGAAAGTGTGTGAGGGGTAGATACTTTACAGTAACAGAGACCAGCCATGTTGACACCACTTGTGTCATTATCTAGACTCTACTTACACTGAAATATATCCATGTAAATGATAAACATTTGGCAACACCGCTAAGGGATATGTAGTTTGGTCTTTGGATATAAATAATACATAATCGGCAAGAAAATATCGCCTTGTTGCTAATTATTGTAACAATATAGGTTCAAAAGCAAAACATGGCCATTCCTTCTAATTACAGGATCTCTAGTGAAGGCGGGTGGCGACGGTAGGAAAGAGAGCATGTATACAAAAGGAAGTGAAGTTAGAGTCGGTTGTCTGTCATATGATCGATGTTGGTGTGTTGACTTGGAGTAAAGAGTATAGTGTTCCTTCAGAGTGTGTGGGCCACAAGCCAACGACCTCTGGGTGTGATATGGTTGTTACTTGTCCCAACCACAACCTTCCTCCCTCACTCCCTCCCTGCTACCGGTGATGTGGTGGTTGTTACCTGCTAGCACCACAACCTTCCTCCCTCAATACTACTAGTGATGTGGTGGTTGCTACCTGCTAACACCACAGCCTTCCTCCCTCACTACTACCAGTGATGCGGTGGTTGTTACCTGCTAACACCACAACCTTCCTCCCTCACTACTACCAGTGATGTGGTGGTTGTTACCTGCCAACACCACAACCTTCCTCCCTCACTACTACCAGCGATGTTGTAGTTGTTACCTGCTAACACCACAACCTTCCTCCCTCACTACTACCAGTGATGTGGTGGTTGTTACCTGCTAACACCACAACATTCCTCCCTCACTCCCTCACTACTACCGGTGGTGTGGTGGTTGTTACCTGCTAACACCACAACCCTCCTCCCTCCCTACTACCAGTGATGTGATGGTTGTTACCTGCTAACACCACAACCCTCCTCCCTCACTACTACCAGTGATGTGGTGGTTGTTACCTGCTAACACCACAACCCTCCTCCCTCACTACTACCAGTGATGTGGTGGTTGTTACCTGCAAACACCACAACCTTCCTCCCTCACTCCTTCCCTACTACCGGTGATGTGGTGGTTGTTACCTGCTAACACCACAACCCTCCTCCCTCCCTACTACCAGTGATGTGATGGTTGTTACCTGCTAACACCACAACCCTCCTCCCTCACTACTACCAGTGATGTGGTGGTTGTTACCTGCTAACACCACAACCCTCCTCTCTCACTACTACCACTGATGTGGTGGTTGTTACCTGCTAACACCACAACCTGGTCGAGACCAGATGATGTCGACATAAATTCTTCTTCTAGTGAATAATGAATATGTAAATAAAGATATAGAGATTAAGCCATATAACTATTAGAAATATGAATATATATAGGAAATAACTGAAGCATTGATAAATTGTAGGGTTATAGAGTCCATGTGTATGAAATCCTCTTTTCAAACCTTAAGCTGTAAGCACATTAAAAATAATGAGTTCTTCTACCCACTACGTGCTCCGTAATGAGCCAAGTGAGATTACCATTTTCTAAAGAGACAATACAAACCTATTCAGACCTAGGTAAGTCATATGATTTGTGAGATATGCTTGTCACTCACCACGAGTCTATATTACATAGAGTTACATATAGTTTAACATAACACGTGAGTAATCCGTGGACCTATTCACCTGAGCATATATAAAGTAAGAAATTGAATTAAAAAAGTCAGTAGCAGTCCAGTAGCAGCACACCACGTTCCCATAGCCAACAAAGCCTCAACCATGGGCTTCTTCATAACCACTCTGACCCGTGACTAGTGTGGACGTCCCCAGTGACAGCTAGTGTACCGGTTTACCCTTAGTGAGGTCCTAGTGAACTTTCATAGTGATGGCTGTTGTTGATGAGTCTGCTGTCTCCTCCCATACTCTCCAGCTTTGTCTTGCTTTGCAAGAGAGACTGGAGAGTGTGGAGCAGGAGATTCAGTGTCTCAAAGATGAAAATTTGGCCTTGAGACTAGCTATGGCGGAGAAGAAGTGTGAGGCTACCGGAAGTGTTCCCAGGGATCGTGAAGCCCCTTGGAAAGTGGTGTCAACTAGTGCAACGGCCTGCAAGCTGAAAAGGCAGCCAGTCAAGACCCACAACAACTTCAGCACCTTGGCTGATGAGAGTGATGGCGATGAAGTGGCGATCATCGAGGCAGTGAGAGGGGAGGGGGGGAAGTCTGCTGCTGTTGCTGCAACAACTACTGCTACACGCCGACAAAAGGAAAAAGCTAAGTCTGTTTTCATTGTCGGTGATTCATTGGTTAGATACCTTGGCAGGGCAACAAACACTCAGGTTGGTAAAGTTGTCTGCGTGCCTGGTGCCGGAGTCGGGAGGGTGGCTGAGAAGATAGATGCTGTCATGGAAGTGAGTGGGGAGGACCCCATCATCTTCCTCAACGCAGGGAGCAACGACATATGGAGATGCAGGACTGAGGAGTTGCTCTCCAAGTATCAGGAAATGTTGGAGAGGATCAAGGAAAAAGGTGGAGTTCCTGTGGTAAACAGTATCCTGCCTAGAAGAGGGGTAAGGAAGGAATGGTCCTCCAGGGCTATTGGTGTAAATAGCCGGCTGGAGAAGTATTGTAAGGCAAATACTATTCCATTCCTGGATAACTGGTCCCTCTTTTATGGTAAGGATGAACTGTATGCCCAGGATGGAGTACATCTCTCTCGACTAGGAGTTTCGACCTTGGCCAGCTCACTCGACAAGATTGTTGCGGGGTTTCGTTAAAAAAACCTGGGTGTGTAAGTAAAATACTGTCTCCATATGGAGCAGGTACTTCATGTGACAAACCAGTGAGTAAAATAGAAATAATCAGTCAAGATAGTGCGGATATAGTGATGTGTAATAGTAGTATCGATAACACTACACATGTAACTGATAGTAAAGATGAGAATACTGATAGAGTAGAATTTCCGTCTAGAGCTAGTAGTTCAACAGGAAATAATAAGTTAGCTAAACACAATAGAAAATTAGTTGCAAATAAAAGTAATAGGTTGAGGGTATATTATACAAATTGTAGGAGTTTATGTAACAAAATGAACGAACTTAGAGCACTCGTTAGCACAGAAAATATAGACATAATAGCGCTAACTGAAACGTGGATTAATACAGAATCTAGGCATTTTTTAGCAGAATTTGATATTCCAGGATATAGTTTGTTTAAATATGACCGAACAAGTAGGAGGGGCGGGGGTATAGCAGTGTTTGTCAGGAGTACATTAAAAAGCTGTATTAAATCAGGTATTAGACTAAATAATGATAATGAAAGTGTTTGGGTAGAGGTTAACGAAGGTAGTGAGACCATAGTTATTGGAGTTATATATAGACCGCCTAATATGAGTAGAAATGGCGGAAAATCGTTATGGGAGGAAATTAAAATAGCATCAAGGTTTAGCAATGTATGCATTATGGGGGATTTTAATTTTCCGAACATTGATTGGCAGCACCAAATAGGCGACTCCGATTCAGTAGAGTTTATTGAGGTAGTACAAGATAGTTTTTTATTTCAATTCATAGATACGCCGACTAGAGGTATTAATATTCTTGATTTAGTTTTCAGTAACAATGAACATATGATAAATAATGTAGAGATTGGTGACCACCTAGGAAATAGCGATCATAAATCTATTTATTTTAATATACAATGGACAGGGAATGCTAAAGAGAATACGACACTTATCCCAGATTTCAGAAAAGCCGATTATGGTGGGCTAAGAAGAGACTTAAGGGTGGACCCTATTGTTAAGCAATTAAGTCAGGATATGCCAGAGTTAAACTTGCCACCTACATATAACCAGTTTATTGCTTCACTCCACAATGCTCAAAATAAATATATCCCTAAAAGAAGATTTAGATCGACGCAGAACCAACCAAAATGGATGACTAATAAGCTAATAGATCTTATAGGAAAAAAGAAAGGAATATATCGAAAAATAAAGAAAGGTGAAAATCATTTACATATATACTATCAGACTCTATCAAGACAGGTCAAAAAGGAAATCAGGAAAGCAAAAATAAATTATGAAATAAGGATAGCCAGCGACTCAAAAAATAACCCTAAAGCTTTTTACCAACTATATAAATCTAAAGTTAGAGATGTAATAGGCCCCCTAAAAACTTCAATCGGAGAAATAACAGAAAATGATTTAGAAATGTGCAGTACATTAAATAGTCAGTTTCTTTCCGTTTTCACTAATGAAAATTTGGCACAGATTCCAGAAGTCAATATGGTATATAGTGATAGTATAGAAAATATGTTAAGTACAGTTAGTATAAGTAGAAATGATGTGCTTAAGGAAATTGACAGACTGAAACCTCAAAAATCGCCTGGTCCTGACGAGGTATATGCTAGAGTATTAAAAGAATGCAGAGATGAGTTAAGTAGTCCATTAGCATTTATATTTAACAAGTCATTAGAAACAGGTTTAGTTCCAGAAGCTTGGAAGCTTGCAAATGTAGTTCCGATCTTCAAAAAAGGTGATAAATCGATAGCATCCAATTACCGTCCCATTAGTCTCACATCAATCATAGGAAAGTTGCTAGAGTCCATTATTGCTAGGAAAATTAGAAGCCACTTAGTAAAATTTAACTTAATAAATTCTTCTCAGCATGGATTCACTCAGGGACGTTCTTGCCTTACTAATTTGCTTAGCTTTTTCCCAGAGGTATATGAAGCAGTAGATAGTGACAAGTCATATGATATTATATATTTAGATTTCAGTAAAGCTTTCGACAGAGTCCCTCATGAGAGATTGATGAGAAAGGTTGAGGCACATGGAATAGGAGGGTCGTTGTTGGGATGGATTAGGTCATGGCTAATTGGTAGGAAACAGAGAGTCAGCATAAATGGTACCAAGTCAGAGTGGGGAGCAGTCAAAAGTGGTGTCCCCTAGGGATCGGTATTAGGTCCCCTGTTGTTTCTTATATACATAAATGACCTAGATTTAGGTATAACTAGTAGGATAAGTAAATTCGCAGACGATACTAAAATGGGGAGATCAATTGATTCAGATAGCGATATAGAGTGCCTCCAAAGGGATCTAGATACCTTACATGAATGGTCAGTAAATTGGCAGATGAAGTTTAACTTGACAAATGCAAGGTATTAAAGATAGGGAAGATGCAAACAAATGTTAAATATAAACTAGCTAATTTAGAATTAGAAAATTCAGACTGCGAGAAAGATCTAGGTGTGTTTGTTAGCAATGATTTGAAGCCTAGAAAACAGTGTATAAGCGTTCGTAATAAGGCAAACAGGATTCTCGGGTTCATCTCTAGGTGTGTGAGTAACAGAACTGCTGATGTTATCTTAAAACTTTACTTGTCATTAGTGAGACCCCATATGGATTATGCTGTCCAATTTTGGTGTCCTTATTACAGAATGGACATAGATTCATTGGAGAGAATTCAGCGTAGAATGACAAAAATTATCCATAATATTAGAAATTTTCCGTATGAAGAAAGGTTGAAGAAATTAGGTTTACATTCGTTAGAGAGACGCAGAGTTAGAGGGGATATGATAGAGGTGTTCAAGTGGGTTAGTGGGATTAACAAAGGGGACATGACAAATGTACTAAAGCTCAGTGATAGCGAAAGAACTCGTACCAATGGTTTCAAATTAGATAAATTTCGTTTCAGAAAAGATATAGGCAAATATTGGTTTGGTAACAGAGTTGTAGATGGGTGGAATAGGCTACCAAGTGATATAGTGGGATCAAGAACGATAGGGAGCTTTAAGAAAAAATTGGATAAGCATATGGACGAGAAGGGTTGGGTGTGAAGGGGGATCAGCCGGGTTGGGCCAATCAGCGCTCTGCAGACCCCCGTAATCCTGCGTTAATCTCTAACCGGTTTGGTAAGATGATCCTCAGGGTATTAGAGTGTTGAGCCTATAATTGGGCTTTGTAATTGGGGTTGTGTGGGACAGGGATCTGCCTTGCTTAGGCCAATCGGCTTTCTGCAGACTCCCATTTTCTTATGTTCTTATGTTCTTATGTTCAAGGTTCCGAGCCCCATACAGACAACCCATATATTAATAGTGAGTACCAATTCAAATATAAATATAGCGATGTTAGCTTTGGTTGGAACATAGGAAACAGGTGCTAATTGAGATCATACAATACGTGTTAACAAATCCAAGTCGTCTTGGTAAACTATTCAGTTATAACAAACTCTGCGGAACTATTATTTGAAAGTGTAACAATGTATAAACTTAATCAAATAAAAAGTAATAAACATTATAAATAACAAAATTCATAATTGTGTTTTTATAACCGAAATATATTCTTATAAATTACTCCAAGTAAATTACTTCTATCATGATTCTTATGTCTCAATAAATATAACAATTATAACGACCTCTAGAGTAAACAACGAGACTTTAAATATACGATAGATATGTGTATCTATCTACATAGTTTAGAGTAAGATTATCAACATATAATTATACCATAGAAAAGAGATCCTTCATAATCACAGGAGCATTACAAACTGTATTATATTTGTTTTTTCCTTTATAGCCTTTTTGGATATTGATAACAAAGCAATTAGCATTGAAGCTACCAACTGAGACTTATATAGTAAAGTAATAAATAGATAAAGGAAGAATAGAAATACGACAAACTTCCTCCCTCACTCCCTCCCTACTACCGGTGATGTGTTGGTTGTTACCTGCTAACAACACAACCTTCCTCCCTCACTTCTACGAGTGATGTTGTGGTTGTTACCTGCTAACACCACAACCTTCCTCCCTCACTACTACCAGTGATGTGTGGTTGTTACCTGCCAACACCACAACCTTCCTCCCTCACTACTACCAGTGATGTGTGGTTGTTACCTGCTAACACCACAACTCTCCTCCCTCACTACTACGAGTGATGTGGTGGTTGTTACCTGCTAACACCACAACCTTCCTCCATCACTCCCTCACTACTACCAGTGATGTGGTGGTTGTTACCTGCTAACACCACAACCTTCCTCCATCACTCCCTCACTACTACCAGTGATGTGGTGGTTGTTACCTGCTAACACCACAACCTTCCTCCATCACTCCCTCACTACTACCAGTGATGTGGTGGTTGTTACCTGCTAACACCACAACCTTCCTCCTTCACTACTACCAGTGATGTGGTGGTTGTTACCTGCTAACACCACAACCTTCCTCCTTCACTACTACCAGTGATGTGGTGGTTCTTACCTGCTAACACCACAACCTTCCTCCCTCACTCCCTCACTACTACCAGTGATGTGGTGGTTGTTACCTGCTAACACCGCAACCTTCCTCCCTCACTACTACCAGTGATGTGGTGGTTGTTACCTGCTAACACCACAACCTTCCTCCATCACTCCCTCACTACTACCAGTGATGTGGTGGTTGTTACCTGCTAACACCACAATCTTCCTCCCTCACTACTACCAGTGATGTGGTGGTTGTTTCCTGCTAACACCACAACTTCCTCCCTCACTACTACCAGTGATGTGGTGGTTGTTAATTGCTAACACCACAACCTTCCTCCCTCACTACTACGAGTGATGTGGTGGTTGTTACCTGCTAACACCACAACCTTCCTCCATCACTCCCTCACTACTACCAGTGATGTGGTGGTTGTTACCTGCTAACACCACAACCTTCCTCCTTCACTACTACCAGTGATGTGGTGGTTGTTACCTGCTAACACCACAACCTTCCTCCTTCACTACTACCAGTGATGTGGTGGTTGTTACCTGCTAACACCACAACCTTCCTCCTTCACTACTACCAGTGATGTGGTGGTTCTTACCTGCTAACACCACAACCTTCCTCCCTCACTACTACCAGTGATGTGGTGGTTGTTACCTGCTAACACCGCAACCTTCCTCCCTCACTACTACCAGTGATGTGGTGGTTGTTACCTGCTAACACCACAACCTTCCTCCATCACTCCCTCACTACTACCAGTGATGTGGTGGTTGTTACCTGCTAACACCACAATATTCCTCCCTCACTACTACCAGTGATGTGGTGGTTGTTACCTGCTAACACCACAACTTCCTCCCTCACTACTACCAGTGATGTGGTGGTTGTTAATTGCTAACACCACAACCTTCCTCCCTCACTACTACCAGTGATGTGGTGGTTGTTACCTGCTAACACCACAACCTTCCTCCCTCACTACTACCAGTGATGTGGTGGTTGTTACCTGCTAACACTGCAACCTTCCTCCCTCACTACTACCAGTGATGTGGTGGTTGTTACCTGGTAACACCACAACCTTCCTCCCTCACTACTACCAGTGATGTGGTGGTTGTTACCTGCTAACACCGCAACCTTCCTCCCTCACTACTACCAGTGATGTGGTGGTTGTTACCTGCTAACACCACAACCTTCCTCCTTCACAACTACCGGTGATGTGGTGGTTGTTACCTGCTAACACCACAACCTTCCTCCATTACTCCCTCACTACTACCAGTGATGTGGTGGTTGTTACCTGCTAACACCGCAACCTTCCTCCCTCACTACTACCAGTGATGTGGTGGTTGTTACCTGCCAACACCACAACCTTCCTCCCTCCCTACTACCAGTGATGTGGTGGTTGTTACCTGCTAACACCACAACCTTCCTCCCTCACTACTACCAGTGATGTGGTGGTTGTTACCTGCTAACACCACAACCTTCCTCCCTCACTACTACCAGTGATGTGGTGGTTGTTACCTGCTAACACCACAACCTTCCTCCCTCACTACTACCAGTGATGTGGTGGTTGTTACCTGCTAACACCACAACCTTCCTCCCTCACTACTACCAGTGATGTGGTGGTTGTTACCTGCTAACACCACAACCTTCCTCCCTCACTACTACCAGTGATGTGGTGGTTGTTACCTGCTAACACCACAACCTTCCTCCCTCACTACTACCAGTGATGTGGTGGTTGTTACCTGCTAACACCACAACCTTCCTCCCTCACTCCCTCACTACTACCAGTGATGTGGTGGTTGTTACCTGCTAACATTTGCAACCTTCCTCCCTCACTACTACCAGTGATGTGATAGTTGTAACCTGCTAACACCACAACCTTCCTCCCTCACTACTACCAGTGATGTGGTGGTTGTTACCTGCTAACACAACCTTCCTCCCTCACTACTACCAGTGATGTGGTGGTTGTTACCTGCTAACACCACAACCTTCCTCCATCTCCCTCACTACTACCAGTGATGTGGTGGTTGTTACCTGCCAAAAACCACAACCTTCCTCCCTCCCTACTACCAGTGATGTGGTGGTTGTTACCTGCTAACACCACAACCTTCCTCCCTCACTCCCTCACTACTACCAGTGATGTGGTGGTTGTTACCTGCTAACACAACCTTCCTCCATCACTCCCTCACTACTACCAGTGATGTGGTGGTTGTTACCTGCTAACACCACAACCTTCCTCCATCACTACTACCAGTGATGTGGTGGTTGTTACCTGCTAACACCGCAACCTTCCTCCATCACTCCCTCACTACTACCAGTGATGTGGTGGTTGTTACCTGCTAACACCACAACCTTCCTCCCTCACTACTACCAGTGATGTGGTGGTTGTTACCTGCTAACACCGCAACCTTCCTCCCTCACTACTACCAGTGATGTGGTGGTTGTTACCTGCTAACACCACAACCTTCCTCCCTCACAACTACCGGTGATGTGGTGGTTGTTACCTGCCAACACCACAACCTTCCTCCCTCCCTACTACCAGTGATGTGGTGGTTGTTACCTGCTAACACCACAACCTTCCTCCCTCACTTCTTCACTACTACCAGTGATGTGGTGGTTGTTACCTGCTAACACCACAACCTTCCTCCCTCACTACTACCAGTGATGTGGTGGTTGTTACCTGCTAACACCACAACCTTCCTCCCTCACTCCCTCACTACTACCAGTGATGTGGTGGTTGTTACCTGCTAACACCACAACCTTCCTCCCTCACTCCCTCACTACTACCAGTGATGTGGTGGTTGTTACCTGCTAACATTTGCAACCTTCCTCCCTCACTACTACCAGTGATGTGATAGTTGTAACCTGCTAACACCACAACCTTCCTCCCTCACTACTACCAGTGATGTGGTGGTTGTTACCTGCTAACACCACAACCTTCCTCCCTCACTACTACCAGTGATGTGGTGGTTGTTACCTGCTAACACCACAACCTTCCTCCATCACTCCCTCACTACTACCAGTGATGTGGTGGTTGTTACCTGCCAAAACCACAACCTTCCTCCCTCCCTACTACCAGTGATGTGGTGGTTGTTACCTGCTAACACCACAACCTTCCTCCCTCACTCCCTCACTACTACCAGTGATGTGGTGGTTGTTACCTGCTAACACCACAACCTTCCTCCATCACTCCCTCACTACTACCAGTGATGTGGTGGTTGTTACCTGCTAACATCACAACCTTCCTCCATCACTACTACCAGTGATGTGGTGGTTGTTACCTGCTAACACCGCAACCTTCCTCCATCACTCCCTCACTACTACCAGTGATGTGGTGGTTGTTACCTGCTAACACCACAACCTTCCTCCCTCACTACTACCGGTGATGTGGTGGTTGTTACCTGCTAACACCACAACCTTCCTCCCTCACTCCCTCACTACTACCAGTGATGTGGTGGTTGTTACCTGCTAACACCACAACCTTCCTCCCTCACTACTACCAGTGATGTGGTGGTTGTTACCTGCTAACCCCATAACCTTCCTCGCTCACTACTACCAGTGATGTGGTGGTAGTTACCTGCTAACACCACAACCTTCCTCCATCAATACTACCAGTGATGTGGTGGTTGTTACCTGCTAACACCATAATCTTCCTCCCTCACTACTACCAGTGATGTGGTGGTTGTTACCTGCTAACACCACAACCTTCCTCCATCACTACTACCAGTGATGTGGTGGTTGTTACCTGCTAACACCACAACCTTCCTCCATCACTCCCTCACTACTACCAGTGATGTGGTGGTTGTTACCTGCTAACACCACAACCTTCCTCCATCACTCCCTCACTACTACCAGTGATGTGGTGGTTGTTACCTGCTAACACCGCAACCTTCCTCCCTCACTACTACCAGTGATGTGGTGGTTGTTACCTGCTAACACCACAACCTTCCTCCATCACTCCCTCACTACTACCAGTGATATGGTGGTTGTTACCTGCCAACACCACAACCTTCCTCCCTCACTACTACCAGTGATGTGGTGGTTGTTACCTGCTAACACCACAACCTTCCTCCCTCACTCCTACCAGTGATGTGGTAGTTGTTACCTGCTAACACCACAACCTTTCTCCCTCACTACTACCAGTGATGTGGTGGTTGTTACCTGCTAACACCACAACCTTCCTCCATCACTCCCTCACTACTACCAGTGATGTGGTGGTTGTTACCTGCTAACACCGCAACCTTCTCCCTCACTACTACCAGTGATGTGATAGTTGTAACCTGCTAACACCACAACCTTCCTCCCTCACTACTACCAGTGATTTGGTGGTTGTTACCTGCTAACACCACAACCTTCCTCCCTCACTAGTACCAGTGATGTGGTGGTTGTTACCTGCTAACACCACAACCTTCCTCCCTCACTACTACCAGTGATGTGGTGATTGTTACCTGCTAACACCACAACCTTCCTCCCTCACTACTACCAGTGATGTGGTGGTTGTTACCTGCTAACACCACAACCTTCCTCCCTCACTACTACCAGTGATGTGGTGGTTGTTACCTGCTATCACCACAACCTTCCTCCCTCACTACTATCAGTGATGTGGTGGTTGTTACCTACTAACACCACAACCTTCCTCCCTCACTACTACCAGTGATGTGGTGGTTGTTACCTGCTAACACCACAACCTTCCTCCCTCACTACTACCAGTGATGTGGTGGTTGTTACCTGCTAACACCACAACCATCCTCCCTCACTCCCTCACTACTCCCAGTGATGTGGTGGTTGTTACCTGCTAACACAACAGCCTTCCTCCCTCACTACTACCAGTGATGTGGTGGTTGTTACCTGCTAACACCACAACCTTCCTCCATCACTCCCTCACTACTACCAGTGATGTGGTGGTTGTTACCTGCTAACACCGCAACCTTCCTCCCTCACTACTACCAGTGATGTGGTGGTTGTTACCTGCTAACACCACAACCTTCCTCCCTCACTTCTACCAATGATGTGGTGGTTGTTACCTGCCAACACCACAACCTTCCTCCCTCACTCCCTCACTACTACCAGTGATGTGGTGGTTGTTTCCTGCTAACACCACAACCTTCCTCCCTCACTACTACCAGTGATGTGGTGGTTGTTACCTGTTAACACCACAACCTTCCTCCCTCACTCCCTCACTACTACCAGTGATGTGGTGGTTGTTACCTGCTAACACCACAACCTTCCTCCATCACTACTACCAGTGATGTGGTGGTTGTTACCTGCTAACACCGCAACCTTCCTCCATCACTCCCTCACTACTACCAGTGATGTGGTGGTTAATACCTGCTAACACAGCAACCTTCCTCCCTCACTACTACCAGTGATGTGGTGGTTGTTACCTGCTAACACCACAACCTTCCTCCCTCACTACTACCAGTGATGTGGTGGTTGTTACCTCCTAACACCATAACCTTCCTCCCTCACTACTACCAGTGATGTGGTGGTTGTTACCTGCTAACACCATAACCTTCCTCCATCACTCCCTCACTACTACCAGTGATGTGGTGGTTGTTACCTGCTAACACCACAACCTTCCTCTCTCACTACTACCAGTGATGTGGTAGTTGTTACCTGCTAACACGGCAACCTTCCTCCCTCACTACTACCAGTGATGTGGTGGTTGTTACCTGCTAACACCACAACCTTCCTCCCTCACTACTACCAGTGATGTGGTAGTTGTTACCTGCTAACACCACAACCTTCCTCCTTCACTCCCTCTCTACTACCAGTGATGTGGTAGTTGTTACCTGCTAACATGGCAACCTTCCTCCCTCACTCCCTCCCTACTACCAGTGATGTGGTGGTTGTTACCTGCTAACACCGCAACCTTCCTCCCTCACTCCCTCCCTACTACCAGTGATGTGGTGGTTGTTACCTGCTAACACCACTACCTTCCTCCCTCACTCCCCCCTCCACCCCCCCCCCCCCTCCCCCCTCTTATTTGACGTAGTTCAGTTTTTGAACCACCTAAGAATTTGAGGGGTTACTGGAGATAAGTTTACCTCTAATTCCGGGACATTCACCTCAATCCAAATAACATCATGGTGTTGAAGAGAGTAAGGAAGTATCACACAAGAACATTAATTATTGTCAACTTGTTATCTTCATCTTCATATTAGCACCAATGTTAGGCTACTTCACACCGGTGTTAACAACTTGACAAGAGGTACCGGTATATTATAACAGGTGAAACAAATTTAATTAAAGTATTTCTAAAGCTACTAGATGAGAGTTGCAGTAATATGTAAATGCAATAGAAGTACATTTCACATCGCAATAAAATGTTAACATTATGACATCACAGAAGCACCACACCGTCCCTTTATCCAATAATTTCTGTCTTAAATATCTACCATACAATATATTATATAGTATATACAAATATCTACCATACAATATATTATATAGTATATACAAATATCTACCATACAATATATTATATAGTATATACAAATACATACACAAACCACAGGCCCCCGAAGAGGGAAGATAATTATGTGGGTGAAGAGAGGTGAATGAGACCGTGTTCTACTGCACAGTGGTAATGACAAGGTTTGAAAGGAAACTCTGTTTGATCGGAGTTCTTTTTGGCTTTTCTTGCTATTTACGCAATACCCACTATATTATAATACATGCATTATATAGCATGAGAAAAAATGGAGACTGGTGATCATTAACCAACTTAAATACCATGTAACTTTGTACGAACATGTATAAGCAGTTATAATGTAATTATTATGTGTGTAAACCAAATAATGAAAACTCCTTGAGGAAATGTATTTGCTCAACGTTATTAGAAATATATAATTTCGCTTTACCGTTCGCTGTTCTTAACAAAAATGAATTAGTACACCTGGACATTATATTAATTGTTGTTTCTATATAACCACTCCACTATTGTTCATGTATACTTCTTCATATATTTAAGACACAAATGAAATACTACCAGCACTCACTTTTCTGGTCATGTAACGAATTATTCACCTCCCTTATTAACTCCTTTGTGTACCATGATGCATTCCTTCATTTATTCGGACTATTGTGAGACGATATTAATACGGTTAGAATAGGTCTACGGGATCACTGGGATAGATTTGTTCAATTTACTTGTTAGAGGTCCTTCCCAAGCTGTGTCAAATTATATAATGTTAGCATAAACATATTCAAGGAAGCGCTGTATGTTACTATCTATCTATCTATCAGTTGTCAGACGTCTTGATCTCCAAGGGTGGCCAAGAATGAATGGAGCGAACATTACTGAATGTTTTGAATAACTTGAGGAAGAATAGAACAATTTCCCACCCGGATGATTAATTATCAAGCAATTACTAACACCTTGCGAGCAATCCAAGGCGGCGTGGCTGCTTGCCAAGGTGATAATTAGAGAGGCAAGGCGGCGAGGGTCTCATACAGAAAACAATTAGCAAGCAAGCAAGCATGAGAGTGGCCGAGGTTAACATTTAGCGCTGGTATTACAAGCAGAGTAATTATTAATATCATGGAGAAGACAGTGGTGAAGATGAATTAATTAAACAACGTGTCGGTAGGCCAATAAGAATGTTTTTGGAATAACAAAGAAAAGAAGTAAATGCGATCAGTGCTACACATAAAAACAAGTAAAAAATATATAATATTGCTTCGCGAATACAAGCAAGCATATAAAGACACGAATAACATACGAATAATATGAATAAGAAAGCAATGCAATGTTAAAGGAACTATACAACCCAAGTTTAAATTCATTGGAAATGAGCAGCAATATAATTACCAGTAGGGTAGCGATATTACTAAGCAAAGGGAATATCGTTAAGCAAATGTGCAAGCATACAGTAAGATAAACATTTATAACAGGAATAAATGAGATTGGCAAATATATGTAAATAATTTAAGATGGTAATATGCATGTGACGCAGACGATATAATAGATCTCTCTTGGAAAGATCATATTACCACTCTTGCTAAAACAGTTTTCCCAGAAGCTGGGTATGCTCAACCGCTTCCGATGGTTCTTTACTCCTGCGCAGCTTCTTGCTCTATACAGGGTCACAGTGCGTCCATGTATTAACCCTTTGAGTACCAGCGACATGTGTTGTATTGTATTCTAGCTGTATTTAGATGATATTATGCAGCTTAGGAACGATATGTGGTAGTTAAAAGGGTTGGTTGTGACAGTTTGAAGCTTTATTATGGCTAGAGTTCCTTTCTAAGCTGAATTAAATCGTCTAATATTAGCCAGAATATGATGAAAAGACGTCACCGGTACTGTAAGGGTTGAGTAGTGTTCACACGTATGGGGGTAATCCTCTCACACAGCACTTCAAAACAAAGTAGACAAGAAAACCTTCCGTCTCATTAACTCAAGTCCATTCACCAATTCTCTGCAGTCTCTCTCTCTCTTTCTCTTTCTTCGCCGCAATGTTGCATCTCTCTAACCATTCTACCGCTATTACAATAACCAGTGTTCGTGAGAGTTCTATCAGTGTACACCCCGTCTTCGTAGAACACGTAGCACCCGTATTGCATCACAATCCCACCCCTACTCTGTGCAACTCTACAATCCAAGAGTGAAACGTTATTCTCAATCTTGCTTCTATTCAACAGCTGAGCTTTGGAACTCTCTCCCAGCATCAGTATTCCCCACTCCCTATGACCTTAATTGCTTCAAACTCCGTGTGTCCAGGCATTTTGGCTCGAATGTCCCTTGATTTTGGTCCTGTCACTCTTTCATTTCTGTGGGAGTCACTTGTCACAGGCGGTTCTGCCTTTTGTATCCCTCACTCACATAGAGAACGTAAAAATGTATGTATATACTCAGGCACATACCCCATAGCTGGAGGTGGCCGACTCGAGACAGAGCCCGAACAAGGAACAACGCGACACAAACGAAAATATATATAACAAAACTATACAAATTCACACTCATCTAGGAAATATGGTTAAGCAAATAATCAGGTATGATTATGATTAATACAATATAAAAACACGTTGAATGGAAGAGAACAGTTGCATGAATGAGAAAAAGAAAGAGATAAACCAGAAACTTGAGTTATAAATTAAGCCAGCTTGCCAATTACGCAGTGAAGGAAACTTCATTACCCCAGCTGAGGCAGTGTTTTGGCCCTCCTTGACTGTTGTATGTACAGTATGTGTGTGTGTTGTAAGAGAGAGAGAGAGAGAAAGAGAGAGAGAGAGAGAGAGAGAGAGAGATATGAAACATATAGGGAAAAGTAATAAACTCGGTGTATATCGTATTCAACAGGATATTCTGTCATGAATTCATGCGCACATTTTAGAGCTAATGAGATCCAGAAACTTTACATGTAAATAATTCCTTAAACCCCCTTTATTCTGGCTATTATTAGACGATTTTATTCAGTTTAAAAATAACTTCCAGCAATTAACTGCCTTTGAATGATCTCATGTTGTCCTTTTTTACTACCACAGATCCTTGTTAAACTGCACACAATTGTCTAAATAAAGCTAGAATCAAATTAATAGGACGTCACCGGTATGGTAGGGGTTAAGAATACGGGTTTATGATATAGTTATTATATATTTGTCTTAATCCTCTTGGTTTCCAGATATTACATCACCCGAACATAATATGTTGTTGTTGTGGTTCCCTAGGCGGCCTGGCCGAACAGCCCCGACATATACTATTTATTACTATTCAGTTTTATATCAGCTGATGGTAAATTAATATAATTAACAACATAGTTTGTTACAAAATCTTTGTAATAGCTAAGTAATCAAGACAGTAACATCGCAGTTTAACGACAATTGAGAACAAAAACGAAAACTGATTTTAGCATACATAACAAATTTAAAATTTCCTTTGACAGTCTATGCTACAAATCGAGTTAATGAAATTAACAATAATTATTATGTGTGACGTCAGAACGTAGTTGTTTTAATTGTATTGTGTATAAACTATATTCCCATATAGAACACGATTATAATAGAAATTCAGATATTAGAACCAGACCATAACATGGATTTAGCTCCTACAAAATATGCATTACTTCACGTTAATCCTGCACAGCTCCTTAGTTGATTTTATTATTTATATGGATGAAAAAAAAAAAGGTCAGTTCAGAATATTGGAAGGAAAAGGTACACAGTAACGGAAGAATGAAGGAGGTATCCTGGGCTTGGTTATAAAGGAACGATGGTAGAGAGAAGACAGCGAGTGTGAAATGAGAGAAGACACAAGGAAGCAAAGAGGAAAGGATGGACGGGAAGATAGAAGAACACATATACATTCAGAAACAGAGAGAGAGAGAGAGAGAATATGAATGAGGGTGTTTGTGTGTCCACGTGTGTATGTGTGAATGGGAAAGTAGAAGACATGAAATACATAGATGATGCAGTATATCTTAAAACACTAGTACTGATATATTGCAATGTAATACAAAACACACTGTATAGAGATATGTAATCCATAGACAGTTAAATTGGTTAAGTTTGAGAAGCAAAACACTTTGGATGAAGAAAGTTTGAAGATAAATATGGTTTTGTAAAATAATATGACAATAATGTAATTATATAACGAAAAGAAATGATGTGTACCAGGGAAGATAACGCCTTACAAAACTTGAGGAATATTACAATTATGTAAATAGAAATAATAGAAATATTTATCATAATTGTTGGAGAGCTGGACAGAATAGGAGTGGGAGTGTGTTGAAAGGCGGGTGCCTCGCACTCGCCGCACAGAGAGAGTTTTGGAAGAACAATGATTGTTGTAATAGGGATAGAAGATGGAAAGAGATGCAACATTGCGGCATGTAATAATACTGTAGATTGTAGGGAACTAGTAGGAGGAAGTTAGTTGATGAGGCGAAATGCTTTTGACTCTACTCTTTCAAGAAGTGCGGTATGGGTAGAACCTCCCCCCACATGCGAACAATACTCGATACATGGGCGCACTGTGTCCCTATACAGAGCAAGTAGCTGTGCGTGGGTAAAGTACCCATGGAGACGGTTGAGTAAATGTTTGGTAGATAAAACACCAGGATGCAGATAGCAGAGTGTAAGCACTTTAGACCAACTGTAAGTGAATGATTAAACAAAAAATGAGGCTAAATTAGGAACAGGAAAAATAGAAGGAATAATGTAAGATTTTTCGGTATGAGAAGGAGAACCTGAATTCGTGGGAATGATATCAACATATTCTACAAAAAAATCAATACAATTACGTTAATGCAATAATGTTCTACTAAGCTGTTAGAAAAGGATGAATAAGTGGAAATTTACAACTTTTGTTGTGTTGTTTTCTTATTGAAATTCAGCCTTTCTTCTTTGTATACTCCTATTTGTCTTTATAATGCTCTATACCTCTATTGGCCTAGCTGCTTACCGACCCACCAACCCTTTTTCATATAGGAATTTATATATTTTGCGTTTACTTTATTTATATGTATTTGTTATTGTTTCCTCCGTTCCATTATTACTCTCTCCCACCTCTCTCTTCACTCTCTCCTACGCCTTCTCTCCTTTCTTTTATCATAGCCTCTTCTTAACCCCACCTTAAGCCCTCTTCCGAGAACCACTCTCTTTTATAAAATCTCTCTTTCTCTCTCGCTCACTTTCTCTCTCTCTCTCTCTCTCTCTCTCTCTCTCTCTCTCTCTCTCTCTCTCTCTCTCTCTCTCTCTCTCTCTCTCTCTCTGCATTACACACACATGCACCAATCTTTAATAATCTCAATTAATTACTGAGGCTGAGGAGTCTGTGTTGATGTATTTCTTTGCCGTGCAGGAACGGAGAGTTAGTCCATCCTTCTTGTATTGAGATAATAACGATATCTGTAACTTCACTATAGTTAGGTGTTTAAGGTGAGGTATTTCGTTTTTTTCTCGACCCCCTTCTCCTTCATGTTTAACACCTTACGAGCGGCCTATGCGGTTTATTTATATGTACCGCCCAGCGGGGTGTTTTTAGCCAAAATAGGGCTGTTTACGTTATCATTTTCATGCCTAAATAAGACCCAGAACGTAAAACAAGTATCTATCCCTGAAAGGGCATAAACAGAGCTTTCGAATGACACCATAAAGATCCTTTTATGATGGCTAGTTTTCTTGCAATAACCGTGCAACGCGAGTGCAAAAAGCATGTAATTAGGCACTTTCCCCATACAATTCCGTATATAGCGAGTGAGAGAGGGAGGGAGGAGGTGGGATTCGTGTCAGTAGGTTCGCCGCGGTGGTCTGGAGCAGTCATACGCTCGCTACTCTCCTGCCACCACTTGTCTCTCTCTCTCTCAGCAACAATACGTGCTGAAATTGCCACACGACCTATGTCGAGCGCCGCCACATAGTCCAGCTTTATTTAACTCGACTTATGTTGCTCGCCGCTAATTAAGGGTTAAGCCCATTAGTTTTCAAATGTTAAGACTTTCGGCCCTTTATTTGTCAATATTATAACCTTTCGTGCCGTTTTGGTGATGGATTTATTTCTGGCGAGCGATAACGGGCCTGTAATTTAGGAAGAATTGGCCTTCGGCTGGGGCATTTTTCTACCGAATATTTCCAATTGGGGCAGAGAAAACCATCTATCCATCTATCTTCCCCATCTATCTACCTGTCCGGAACTCCCAGAGGACTTTCACTTATTCTTCAACAATACAAAAATCAATCCTTCATCTTCTCTCAATATTCTTGGTGTCTCTTTTTCTTCTGCTCTCACTTGGAAGGAACATATTACCAGTCTTGCTAAAACAGCCTCCCAGAAGCTGGATGTGGTCAACCACTTCACAGGGTTCTTTACCCCTGCACAGCTTCTTGCTCTGTACAGGGGCACAGTGCGACCTTGTATTGAGTATTATTCACACGTGTGGGGAGGTTCCTCTCACACCGCACTCCTAGACAAAGTAGAAAGGAAGGCCTTTCGTGTCATTAATTCCCGCCCACTCACCAACTCTCTGCAATCTCTCTCTCTTCGCCTCAATGTTGCATCTCTCTCGCTATTCTATCGCTATTACAATAATCAGTGCTCCTCAGTGCTCTCCCAGTGTATACCACCTCCTCTACATAGGGTACGTGGTACCCATCTTGCAAAACAATCCCACCCCTATTCTGTGCAACTTTCCAACCCAAGAATAAAACGTTACTCTCAGATTTTCTTCTATTCAACAGCTGAGCTCTGGAACTCTCTCCCAGAATCAGTCTTTCCCTCCTCCAATGACTTAAATTGCTTCAAACTCTGTGTGTCCAGGCATTTTGGCTACACTGTTAAAAATGTGGGGTAGAAAAAGGGTAAATTTATAAAGCTAAGGGTAAACTTATGTCTCAAGGTGATATTTGGATGAATATTTACCCTTGTGGAGAAACTTACCCTTACCTTCAAGGTTCAAAGGGTAAACTAATTCTATACAGATTACCCTTACAAGTTTACCTTTTCTCATGATTTTTTTACCTATAATAATTGCATTATATTAAAAACTGTCTTGCGTAAAATAGCAAATGTATGCACTAAATACATATCGACACAAGAAGAGGCATTTGATTAGCTGCTGGTTATTAAATTTGAAGAAATGTGTTTGCGAGGCCAAAGCAAGTGACGTGTGGCAAGGATCGGGCATCGTTGCCAGATACCTCTTGTCTGGAGTAGCGGTACAACTAGATTTATTTTCCATTACGAAGTTTGGACAACTGACTACTTGAAAACATCTTTGGTAATGAAATAATGCAGTCGATATCCATTCTGCATAGTAAAGTTAATGAATACAACCGATTTAATGTATAAAAATCACATGAGAGTGAAACTATGTGGCACCTCCAGGAAGCAGCAGACACCCAGCTGATCACATCATAACAACACACGTAATCAAGTACACATCTATGCAGTGGCGTCATTTCAGCTTTTCTTTTTTTTCTTTTTTTTGGGGGGCAAAGGCTGTTTATGAGGCCATACCTAATTGCAATGGGGAGGGGGCAAGCTATATTGAGGAAAATAAAGCAATATATATATAATAGGTATAGCTAAGTATATTGTGTTACGTTAAATATGCCTATTTTGAGCTTAGTTACTAAACCAGATATAACTCACCTAACCAAACGTAACCAAATAAATATTTTTCATTTGTCCCAAAAGTGGATGTCAAGAAAACAAAAGATTCATTAATTTTATGTTTTGTTAATTTCATAATATGGTTATACATTAATGTAAAAGATTTATTTCTTGACCCTTTTGTTCATAATAAAGATAACAGATTTACATTATACTCTAGTCTCTTCTGATGTTATCTACATTCATATTGTATTTCATATGCACCAATAGTTCTCAATCCCCACCCTCTCCCATGCCATGGTCCAATGGACATGGTTTTGGGGTGATTTGGGGTATTGCCAATACCATCAGTCCTATCACTACGTACATGGAATCAAAGCCCTGCGTTCCTGGCCTTAAATGCATGATAACTAGATATTATCACAGTATGTAATTACTGTATTGTGGTTTTTTCTTCCAGAAAGCTGAAACAAAATCAAACAAAACAAATAGGTTTTACCAATATAGATACTAAGAATAAAATAACTCTTGCCTTATTAACCAAATTATAATTCCATCAGCTACTACACTAAAAATCTGATTACTGAAATTCCTTTATAGATATACATTCAAATTATGATAATGCAAATCATACAGTGTTTGGGGGGGGGGGGGATTTCTTTAGTAAGATAGACACAGTATAATAGTTTCCTTTTTTCCAAAATGATGCTATAGCAAAAATACCAGTGTTGTTCAATTACATGGGGTTAATGGACTTTATCATTCTTGAGCTGTCCTTTCATATATTATTAATTTATGTAGTTAGCTTCAAACAACCTCGTTAGGATCAGCGGATGTTGTTTCCTTTCCTTCGTACATACATAATGTCGTATTAATAGGCGTTATGAAATATTTATCTAGACAAAGTTTATAACCAACTCTTAGAAGTCTGATGAGTTATTTCATAACGAAGTTGGGACTTGTGGGGGATGGGGGGGGCCCAGCTGAGTCTTGGGGGGGGGGGGGGGGGAAGTCCCCCCCCCCCCCCGCCCCCCCAAATGACGCCCCTGCATCTAAGGCTAATTTTTTTTTAAAGATACGCAGCGTTATTATACATAATTTATGAGGGAAAGTGAAGCTCTATGGAATCCTTATAATATACTTACATAGATTCCAGTGTGGGAGAATAGTTTTGATAGTTAACTATAGTTTTGATGTAAATCCTACCGCAACTACGAATCTTGTTTCCAAGACCTAGTATATTAACCTAACCAAACAACCTAACCTAACCTAACCCTAGACCCAGTACGTGGGATACAACACTAGCCCTATCATGCCAGCTACTGTGGGTTCATATATTAGACATACAGTAACATCTTTGTAGAACATAACACTTTACCGTAGCGAGTGTACTTCATTCCAAACACTTTTTGTAAACATTGAACACGTCCATAGCAGAGCTCTCAAGATTGTGGGATTGAGTTTGTTTACGCGCGGGACTATTTATATCGACAAAATCGAGTTACAAAACTTATCAAAACTATTCTACCACAACGGAATATATGTGAGTATATTATAAGGACTCCATAGAGCTTCACTTTCCCTAATAAATTATGTATAATAACGCTGCGAGTCTATTCGCGATAATTATCGGGAAAAGACTGGAATTATGAACAGGCATTTACGCCTTAAGTAGGCTATTAGCCTATATTTAATATTTATGTTACAAGCAGATTAGGTCATTGGTCAAGGCTAGGATGGTTTGACTAAGATAGGAAAGTAATGAAAGTGAGACTAGTGCGTCATGTTAGCCTAAATTAATTATGAACATAGCCTAATATAGGCCTGGCCTAGCCTAGCCTAGCCTAGCCTAACTGTGATCAATTATGTGGAATTTTCTTAAGGCTTAGCCTACCTAAAAATATAGGCTACTGTAGGCTACATACTTTTAGATTATACAAGTAAGAAATGGGGAGATAACATTTAACTTGGCTATAATGAAAGTTCAAGTAGTTTGTTGGTAGCCTAGGCCTAGGGCCCTAGGCCTATAAAGCTGAATAGGCCTAGCCTACTTGTATTGCAATTATTATATTAAGATACCGGTAATCTATTGCTAAGCTGAATAAGTATGTTTAATAGCCTAGAATGGAATCAATTAATGGCCACAGCAATGCAAGTGATGATAAGCCTACATAGCCTAGGCCTAGCTGCCCTATCAATTATTAATGTATAATACCAGTACCTGATAAAGTGGTTTTGAAGACTATCACTGTAGTTATTGCAGAATTAAAGCCTGGCAGGGATGAACTGGATGACAAGTCTCGTTGATGTGTGCTTGACTACGTGTGTTGTTATGATGTGATCAGCTGGGTGTCTGCTGCTTCCTGGAAGTGCCACATAGTTTCACTCTCATGTGATTTTTATACATTAAATCGGTTGTATTCATTAAGTTTACTATGCAGAATGGATATCAACTGCATTATTTCATTAGCAAAGACGTTCTCAAGTAATCAGTTGTCCCAACTTCGTAATGGAAAACAAATCTAGTTGTACCGCTACTCCAGACAAGAGGTATCTGGCAACGATGCCCGATCCTTGCCACCGTCACTTGCTTTGGCCTGCAAACACATTTCTTCAAATTTAATAACCAGCAGCTAATCAAATGCCTCTTCTTGTGTCGATATGTATTTAGTGCATGCATTTGCTATTTTACGCAAGACAGTTTTTAATATAATGCAATTATTATAGGTAAAAAAATCATGAGAAAAGGTAAATTTGTAAGGGTAATCTGTATAGAATTAGTTTACCCTTTGAACCTTGAAGGTAAGGGTAAGTTTCTCCACAAGGGTAAATATTCATCCAAATATCACCTTGAGACATAAGTTTACCCTTAGCTTTATAAATTTACCTTTTTCTACCCCACATTTTTAACAGTGTAGCCAAAATGCCTGGACACACAGAGTTTGAAGCAATTTAAGTCATTGGAGGAGGGAAAGACTGATTCTGGGAGAGAGTTCCAGAGCTCAGCTGTTGAATAGAAGAAAGTCTGAGAGTAACGTTTTATTCTTGGGTTGGAGAGTTGCACAGAGTAGGAGTGGGGTTGTTTTGCAAGATGGGTACCACGTACCCTACGTAGAGGAGGTGGTATACACTGGGAGAGCTCTGAGGAGCACTGATTATTGTAGTAGCGATAGAATAGCAAGAGATGCAACATTGAGGCGAAGAGTGAGAGATTGCAGAGAGTTGGTGAGTGGGCGGGAATTAATGACACGAAAGGCCTTCCTTTCTACTTTGTCTAGGAGTGCGGTGTGAGAGGATCCTCCCCTTGCATCCTTGCATCTCTCTCGCTATTCTATCGCTACTATAATAATCAGTGTTCCTCAGAGCTATCCCAGTGCATACCACCTCCTTTACGTAGGGCACGTGGTACCCGTCTTGCAACTCAATCCCACCCCTACTCTGTGCAACTCTCCAACCCAAGAGTGAAACTTTACTCTCAAACTTTCTTCTACTCAACAGCTGAGCTCTGGAACTCTCTCCCAGAATCAGTCTTTCCCTCTTCCTATGACTTAAATTGCTTCAAACTCAGTGTGTCCAGGCATTTTGGCTCGAACGTCCCTTGATTTTGGCCCTGTCACTCTTTCAACTATGGGGGAGGCACTCGCTATAGGCAGTTATGCCTTTTGCCTCCCTCAATCACATAGAAAAAAAAACAAAAAAAAAACACATGTGAATAATACTCAATAGAAGGTCGCACTGTGCCCCTGTACAGAGCAAGAAGCTGTGCAGGGGTAAAGTACCCTGTGAAGTGGTTGACCACATCCAGCTTCTGGGAGGCTGCTTTAGCAAGACTGGTAATATGTTCTTTCCAAGTGAGAGCAGAAGAAAAAGAGACACCAAGAATATTGAGAGAAGATGAAGGATTTATTTTTGTATTGTTGAAGAATAAGTGAAAGTCCTCTGGGAGTTCCGGACAGGTAGATAGATGGGGAAGATAGATGGATAGATGGTTTTCTCTGCCCCAATTGAAAATATTCGGTAGAAAAATGCCCCAGCCGAAGGCCAATTCTTCCTAAATTACAGGCCCGCTATCGCTCGCCAGAAATAAATCCATCACCAAAACGGCACGAAAGGTTATAATATTGACAAATAAAGGGCCGAAAGTCTTAATATTTGAAAATTAATGGGCTTAAACATGAAGGAGAAGGGGGTCGAGAACAAAACGAAATACCTCACCTTAAACACCTAACCATAGTGAAGTTACAGATATCGTTATTATCTCAATACAAGAAGGATGGACTAACTCTCCGTTCCTGCACGGCAAAGAAATACATCAACACAGACTCCTCAGCCTCAGTAATTAATTGAGATTCTTAAAGATTGGTGCATGTGTGTGTAATGCAGAGAGAGAGAGAGTGAGCGAGAGAAAGAGAGATTTTATAAAAGAGAGTGGTTCTCGGAAGAGGGCTTAACCTCTCGGAATAATTAGAGCTTATCTCAGGCAGTCTAACCTTGTGTGCAAACATGGAGGGAGAGACGAGGAAGCTTTGGAATGGCTTGATATATGGGAGTGTGTGACAGGTGTTCACTGCTTCCATAATTGTTCACATTATATTAGCCATTGCTCTGTGTGACACCTAACCTTTTATACCTTACGTTCTTGTACTTTCAAATTCTCCCCCACCCCCTTCCACCTCTCTCTCTCTCTCTCTCTCTCTCTCTCTCTCTCTCTCTCTCTCTCTCTCTCTCTCTCTCTCTCTCTCTCTCTCTCTCTCTTTCTGTATGTAAGTGTATATATATGTGTGTGTGTGTGTGTGTGTGTGTGTGTGTGTGTGTAGATCCCCTCTCCTTTGCCTCCTACCTGTTAACCCTTGATAATTACTCCCTAACTCTCCCTCACTACTTACCCGATAATGAGACCATTAAAACCATTAGCCGGGCTCCCCACATTCTGTTCTTTAATGTGTTGTTTTGATAATGATAGCGGCCTGTGTAACAGGTGGGTAAGAGAGAGAGAGAGAGAGAGAGAGAGAGAGAGAGAGAGAGAGAGATAATGCAGAATCCGAGTATTGGAGAAAGAGAAAATATATATATAAGGAAAGCCTCGGGAGTTTAATAATATTCAGCGAGCGAGTTTTGCTAGTGTGAAGGTATACGTTGTGAGGGTCTCATTAGTAGATATTAAGTATGTACTTTACAGGACTTAGGAATTTGTTGTAGACATATTTTTGGTGGGGAAGAGCAATTATATTGTATGGTGTTTAATCATGTGTGTTTATACTCTGGTTTTGTACTTAAATATTTAGTGATATGGATACGAATATACGCCTCTACTGATCCATTCAAATTATGCATTAGGGATAATTAAAAGTGTGTTTCTATTTGTGTTCTAGTTTATATACCTGTGAATGTGCACATGTTTTAACAACGTGTTGCACTATTACTAACTCTTCTTGAAAATATATGATACGTTCATAAGAACATATTGGGCTATGATACCGTTGACCAGACCAGACCAGATGGCTGGAGTAAAGTAGGAAAGAAGAGCAATTGGACAGAGGAAAAACAAGCGGAGAAGTGAAAAGTACAGTAGAAGACAGAAACTTCTTGGGCTCAACCAAGTTGCTTCATGATACCGTTGTCCAGCAATTGTATTATAAATATAAAATTACTGGGACATTGTTGCACGATAATATTCATAATTGATTTATACTTGTAAAAGGGATATTCCTTGGATTGAATTTATCTTCCGCTTAACGTTCAAGATAATTATTAGATTGGTGCACTTTTCATAAATAAAATGTATCCTTCTGTTGATTTGATATTTATAAGGCATTTAGGAGTATTCATTGCCAAGTATTATTCGAGTAGGATATTATTATTTTTTGTTTTTTTCAATTATAAGAAATAGCATATTGTTATATTATGTGTGTGTGTGGGTGTGTGCGTGTGTGTGTGTTTTGGGAGCAAGAATGTATATCTCTTGGTATTAGTTTTGCTAATGTTATGATGTTAATCATAATCATTATATTATGTTAGACCTTGTGTTTCATCCCTATAAACATTCTTCCCCTTACTTGATCTGTTCTTGGAGTGCCACATGTATGTGTTGATTTGATTAATTGAGTTTAGAGATGAAGTTGGTTGGTGGTAAAATATAATAATACGTAGTCTAACTATAACTATTCATTAATTCATATATGTCTATACATCTTTCTGTCTACCTATCCATCCGTCCATTGACTTATATATTGGTTTCCTTACCAGATATCTACAAGATATCAAATAAACTTTAAAACAAATCTAGAATTACCTAGAATTAAAAGAGGCAAAACAATAAATAGAGAGTGGTTGGGTAGTAGAGGGAATGAAGATTCCGAGAGACAGAAACGAGCGAGGTACGTGGAGAGTAAGAGGGTGGTGAAGAGAGTAGTGAAGGAAAGTAGGAGAAGAGTAGATGAGGAATTTGGAAGGAATCTGAGTGTAAAATGGAGGGAGAGTAAGAAACTGTTCTGGAAAGAAGTCAAGAAAGTTAGGGAAGGTAGCAAGGGAAACAGTAAGGGTGTGAAAGATAAGAATGGGAGAATGCTAGCCGAGAAGAGAAGCAAGAGAGAGTCGAAAGATGGAGGGAGTACTTCAGTGAGTTGCTAAATGAAAGGAATGAAGAGCCAGCAAACATAGCTGGATATGGTATGGGAGGGAGAAGAAGAGATGTAGTGGAGGAGGAGGTGGGGGATCAGGAGGTCAGAAGTGTGGGAAGCCATGAAAAGAGTGAAGTTGGGGAAAGCACCAGGAACAGATTGTTGTGTGTGGGGAAATGTTGAGGTATGGTGGTGAGATAGTGATAGAATGGGTATGGAAAATGTGCAAACTAGCATGGGAGAAGGGGAGTGCACCCGATGACTGGAAGACTGGCATAATAGTCCCCCTATATAAGGGCAAAGGGGAAAGAGGAGTGTGTGGTAACCACCGAGGAATATGTCTTCTAAGCGTAGTAGGGAAGGTATACAGTAGGGTAGTGATTGAGAGAGTGAGAGTGAGAACGGAGAAATGGATAGGCGACGAGCAGGGAGGTTTTAGGAAGGGAAGAGGAGTGTGTAGAGATCAGATTTTTACCCTGAATTGTGTTGTGGAGAAGTATCTGGAGAAGAAAACAAAAGGTGTATGTTGCCTTTATGGACTTGGAGAAGGCCTATGACAGAGTGGATAGAGAAGGTTGTGGAAAGTACTTAGAATATACGGAGTAGAGGGCAAGTTGCTGAAAGCAGTGAAGAGATGTATGAGGGTGCAAAGGCGGCAGTACGTGTGGAGAGTGAGCAGAGCGAGTTTCTTTGACCTGAATGTTGGTTTGAACAGGGTGTGTGTGAATGTCCCCGTGGTTGTTTTACTGTATATATGGATGGAGTTTTATGAAAGAAATACTATCAAGAGCAGTGGATGTTGGTGTATCGCTGAAAAGGGAGGGAATTGAGTGGAAGCTACCTATACTGCTGTTTGCGGATGATACAGTTCTGATGAGTGATAATGAATGGGAGTTGCAGGGTCTGGTAAATGAGTTTGGAACCGTGTGCGAAAAAACGGAATTAGAAGGTAAATACGGGGAAGAGGAAGGTTATGGTCTTCGAAAGGGGTGTAGTCACAGAGTGTGAGGTGAAGCTGAACGGTCAGCTATGGAGATCGTCAACTCTTTTAAGTATCTGGGCAGTGTGTTGAGTAAAGATGGACTATGGATGAAGAGGTGCGGGAGAGGGTACAACAGGGGAAGAGGGTTGTAGGAACGCTAAAAAGCAGTAACAAGAAATAGGGTGGTCAGTATGGAAGTGGAAGAAGTCCTTGCATGACAGTGTGGTAATCCCGACACTGACTTACGGAAGCGAAGCATGGATGTTGGTTGAGAGACTCAGACCAAGAGTGAGAGCAGTGGAAATGAATTACTTAAGGAGTGCGTGCGGAGTTACATGGAGGGATAGACAGGACTAATGAGGAAGTAAGAAGGAGGTGTGGTGTGGAGGTAGATGTGCTGGAAAGTGTGTGAAAGGAACAATTGAGATGGTTCGGCCATATGGAACGTATGGAAAGCGAGAGAATGACTAAGAGGGTGTACGAGAGCGAGGTGGAGGGACAGAGGGGGAGAGGTAGACCGAATATGAGATGGAAGGATGGAGTGAGGAACTACATGAACGAAGGCGGTGCTGGTTGGGGGGAGGGGCGTCGACTGACTGGGGACAGAGGTGCATGGGGGCGGTTCGTTCGTGGCCACACCTTCGGGGATCACGGCGTCAGGCAATAGATAGATAGATAGATAGAAAACAATAAATTTGTGGCGTGAAGAGTGTGTGATGTTCGTGATGATGATACTTTAGTGAATGCAGGTTCAGGAAGCCTACTTGCACTAACCTAAAGTGACAAATACCTAAGGAGCTGTTAAATCAGAAGGTTTGAATACGTCGATCTAGTTTGACTTCGTCATCTAGAATAAAGCTCCAGGCTATCATGTCCAGCAATCAAATTTACAGTCTACAGAAATCCACTCATGTCAAAACGTTGATATGTAACATTAAGGGGTGGGGTGGAGGGGGGATTAATTTGTTCCTAAAACCTCAATCAAGCTCAATAAAAACACCCCTAAGACTCCCCTTCGAGTTAAGTATGTAAATGTTTTGGTAGACAAATGTATCAGCCGAAGCCGGATTCCACCAAAATTACTAGCTCGCTATTGTTTGCCAAGATATAAATGAAACTAACATATGTTCTTCTATGTGTATGAATGAGACAAAAGGCAGATTGCCTGTAACGAGTGTCTCCCCCAAAAGCCAATATAGTGACAGGGCCAAATTCAAGGGACGTTGGGGTCAAAATGCCTGGACACACGAAGTTTAAAGCAGTTAAAGTCATACGATGACGGAAAGATTGATTGAGGGAGATAATTGCAGAGTCCCCTTGTTCAGTAGAAGAAAGGCTGAGAAAATTTGCTAATTCTTGGGTAGGAGAGCTGGACAGAATAGGAGTGGGACTGTGTTGAAAGGCGGGGGCCTCACACTCGCCGCCAGGGAGGGAGTATGCACTGAGAGAGCTTTAAAGAACACTGATTGTTATAATAACGATAAAAGAGTGAAAGATGTAACATTGCGGAATGTAGAAAGAAATTGTAGGGAACCAATAAGAAGAGGTGAGTTGATGAGGTGAAATGCTTTTTATTCGACTCGTTCGAAAAGTTCGGTATAGATGGAGCCTCCCCACAGATGCGAACTCAATACATGGATGCACTTTGCCCCGATACAGAGCAAAAAGCTGTGTGGGGGTGAGGAATCCACGGAGATGGTTGGACACACCTAACTTTTTGGAAACTGTTTTAGCAAGAGTGGTAACATGATCTTTCCAAAAACGGTCGGATGAAAAAGATACACCTAGAATATGGCATGGAAGGTCTTAATAGTGACAAAAAAATGGGGTGAAATTTCTTAAAATCTCCAATCTAATGGAGCGAAATTTCAAAGCTAATGGGGCTAAACGGGATGGAGAAGGGGTCCCAAAAAGCCAAAAACCTCCACTTATGGAACAGTATGCCTTGCATCAACTAATTTGACAGTCTAGGTACGCCACCAAATAGCCCGTTGTTAATAATTATGTTTTCCTGGGAAGATCTCTGCAGGGGTGGTAGTAGGTTGTCAACTTGGCTGGCGCTATAACTAATAAAGGGCATTAGTAATGTTGGATGGATCACTGAAGCCGGTATCAAGAACACTGAAGGGTTGGTACTAAATTGTCACGTTGGCTGGCATTGTGTATAATAAGGGGAATTGGTAATATTTAGAGGATCACTGAAGTTGTTACCACACGAAGAGTTTGTACTTTTATTTCTTTTGACAATATTGGTCTGTAACGTAATGAAATTACTTTCAGTTTAATTTATGATACCAGAGTAAAGGATCCCAATTATATTGTCCATTGAAAGTTGACGATAAATCTCTCTTTCTTGAGATAATTATTTTGGGATAATAATGATAGCGGTAGTTATACAGTAGTATAAGGGGTCATGAAGGAATGATGTTTTTTTTTTCGGATAATGTTGATCATTAAGGAATGTAGCAGGAATAAGGTGTGGTATTCGTAAATGTATCGTAAACAGATTGTAATTGTTCGGCAAGTTGTAGAGATACAAGAGTACAGTGAGAAAAAGAGAGTTATTATGATGGATAGCCTACATCAGCAGATCGCCTCATCAACTCGCTTCTTCTTACTAGTTCCCTACAATCTCTTTCTACACAGCGTTATTACAACAATCAGTGTTTTTTCTGAGCTCTCTCAGTGCATTCCCCCTCCCTTGCAGCGAGTGCGAGGCACCCGCCTTTCAACACAGTCCCACTCCCATTCTGTCCAGTTCTCCAGCCCAAGAATTGCTAATTTGCTGTCTTTCTGCTATTCAACAAGTGAACTCTGGAATTATCTCCCTCAATCAATCTTTCCTTCACCCCATGACTTAAATTGCTTTAAATGTTGTGTGTCCCGGCATTTTGACTCCTACGTCCCTTGAATTTGGCTTTCTGTCACTCCTTTGACTTTGGGGGAGACACTTGTTACATGCAGCCTACCTTTTGTCTCCTTCTTACACACACACACAAAACAAAATATGTTTATATATGAAAACAAACACATGTTTTTCATACTACGTGTTGCTAGCCCCAAACACGTGAGCAGCGTAGTCAGTCTAATTATCACGCAAAACATTTGTCAAAGTAACCTTTGAAAGTTTGGACTGTGCGTTCGAGAGTCTAACACATCGTTCGGCAATTTGTTCCATCGACTTGCTACTCGGTGGAATAAACAAATGTTTTGCTTTGCGTGAATGATAGAACACAGAGAAACTAGTGTTAGGCCTATATGAATTTAGAGAGAAGAGAAATATAGAACATAATAAATAAGTAGACAAGTGCCTGGTGCCTGGTTGAGATATAATTGTCTTGTGTGTGGTAAGTAAAATACAGTAAGAATGTTGATGGTCATTGATTGTTGGTAAGGTTGGGTGACGGAAACGTTGGTTGTCAAGAATTAGTGGTTTTAATAGAAGTGAAGATATAGTATTACTGGTAATAGTTATATATATATATATATATATATATATATATATATATATATATATATATATATATATATATAAAGTGTGGTAATGGTGGTAGTATATAGGGTAAGTGGTAGGAATTAATATAAACATTATTTATTGACCACGTTTCGCTAACTACTTCATTAACGTTGTCACAACATAAGTAGTGTTTTTCTCTCAAATGGTGATTATCTCAATGCTGTAAATTGTGTATAATTTTGTTTATATATGAATGAGGTGGACAGAAGGCAAAGCTGCCTGTAGCAAGTGTCTGCCCCAAAGTTAAAAGAATGACCGAGCCAAATTAAGGACGGTTGGTGGTCAACTAAATGTGTTTGGTTTATTATAAAAACAGTGTGGTGTGCTAGAAATGTTAATAATGTATGGGAGCTAGCAAATATACTCTAGTTTATAGTATAGTATATAAATAATGACTGGTTATAATAATAATACGGACATAATTAAAACCGCAGTGATTGTGTACATGTTGTGATAATAGTGGTTGTCTTTATTAGGTGGTCGTTATAATATTATCATAATGTTGCAGATCAATAGTAAACGATAGTATCTCCTACTGTGTTACTCCCCTTACTTCATCTACACGTGGCCATTTGGTCAAGCTTGGCCACAAAAGAGACCCGTAAAAAAAGGAAGGTTACATTCAATGGGATTAGTGATGGATCGCCTGCGTGTGTGTGTGTGTGTGTGAGAGAGAGAGAGAGAGGGAGATATTTACAAGGTACCATTCGTACCTTGCGGTCCATTAAAGGATATTGTGTAGCGCATTACACTCATTACAGAGTGTGCAAAATACTATCAACTTTCTTCTTGAACTGCTTTACTGGAAAACCGGAACTAATTACAACCTGTGAGGGAAGTTTGTTCCAGTTAGAACACACCTAGAATGTGAACTAAGTTTCCACAAATACTAGAGCTGAACCATGGTTGCGTGTCATATTGCGAAAGAGAGAGAGAGAGAGAGAGAGAGAGAGAGAGAGAGCGAGAGCGAGAGCGAGAGAGAGATGACTAGTGGTGAAAATGTGAGGGTTAACAGTCTGCATGAATGGAGAAGGGAGGGGAAGAATGGAGGGCGGAGGGAGGTAGTGAAGGATTGATAGGCGGGACAAACATAACCATTAAGTATTATTACTGGGTGAGGGCTGATCCTATCCAGAGTGAGGTTTGGCATTCTCTACTCAACCTTAGCTGTTTCTGTATGTCTCTTTTACTGTACTACGGTACTTTTCCTTCTGACTAAACATGATGGGACTAAACATGATGGGACTAAACATGATGGGACTAAACATGATGGGACTAAACATGATGGGACTAAACATGATGGGACTAAACATGATGGGACTAAACATGATGGGACTAAACATGATGGGACTAAACATGATGGGACTAAACATGATGGGACTAAACATGATGGGACTAAACATGATGGGACTAAACATGATGGAGAAGGGGGTCCAGAAAATAAAATTCCTTAACCCCTTCTGTACCGGCGACGGGTTTTTAATTGTAGCTATTTTTAGCCGATGATGTGAAGTTTAGGAAGGATATGGGTTAGTAAAGAGGGTTAAGTCAGAATATAGCTAACAGGACGGCACCGGTACTGAAAAGGTTAAAACACAAATGTGGCAGTTAGGTCCTTCAGACGAACGTGTCGAAATAACCCAATATTTGCACAAGTAACCAGAGCGTCTGATGTGTGTCCCGCGGTTGGAAAATAAGTTCCTGTGAAGGACAGGTATTTTGTCCAGTCGTTCTGATTCATTCACCGGAGCAAACACTAGTGTGAAGGAGACCAGACCAGACCAGATGGCTGCAGTAAAGTAGGAAATAAGAGCAAATGGACAGAGGAAGAACAAGCAGAGAAATGAGAAGTACAGTGGAAGACTGAAAGTTCTCGGGCTCAACCAAGTTGCTTCATTGCGAGGTAGCCTACTACCAGTCAGTTGTTATAATATAGTCTGTCCCATCCCACCCCACGAAACTGTCAGATCTCATTACTCCAGCTTGTTTTCTGTCTACCTCCTCTTCATCTCTAGGTTCGCATTTGTTGCTCTAGTAGTCTATCTACTAGTAGGCAATTATTATAGCTTCGAAATATATGGCTGCCCAAGACCATTTCCACTCTCTGAAGCTGTACAAATTAGTGCTGCTTGTGTTTGTTAAGTTAAAATGTAAAACTTGCAAACTAAACAAACCAAAATTGTGACAAGGACAATATAAAGTCAAATTAAATTATCAAAATCGCTATGTGGAAACAACGCTTACTAAAATGAAAATTATTAAATAAAAGAACACAATCCACCACATAGGGTGTACATTACTTATCCACTTATCCACTTATCCACTTATCACTCGTCTTGTGTCTCCAAGTTAAACCAATTACCTGTGGGCATTCTTAAGTTTTACTTCTACAGTCTTTGTCTCACTTCCATGTTTCCACTTATCTTTCTATGCATATATGCACTGTTCTCATAATAGAGCTCTATTTAACAATTGTACTCCAAGCACTACCTATCCTTCCTGTAATAATGATATCTAGAGTGGTCTGGAAATGCCTGCATAACTTGGCCTAGGTATATCTAGCCTTCAAATGCATCTATTTATGTATTGTCTATGTATATATGTAGTATTTGCGAAAGATAATTAACTATATTTGTTCATGATTTTTTATGACAATAATTTGTTCTCCGATTGTTGCCACTACTCCACTCGATAGTCATCCAAGATACGAGTATCATCAGTGCACCAGGGGATGCTTATGTAATTTTCATTAATATTTGTGGGCGGGCTTGTGGCTTTGGCTCCACTTCATGTCTGCCTGCCAAGATCGGAGCCTCTCCGGGTGGTCGGGGGCCGGGGAAGTGCTGGAGCGACCTTGGTGACCCTGGTCTCTGGGTCTTCTCTTGGGTGACCTAGATGTGTGTGAATGTTGTGTTTTGTCTGTGTTTGTTCGCTGTTCTGTCTTGTGTTTTGTGTTTTCCCTGTTCTTGCTCTGTCTTGATTCGGCCACCCCCAAGAAAATAAACACAAACAAATAATAAAATAGGGTAAAATAGAAAATAAAAATAGGAAAAGTGGGGATTGGGCCTGAGCATATACATACATACATTGTTTTCCAGGCGGTGTGTGTGTGTGTGTCCTTATTATGCTGTAGTTTACAGGAAGTCTGCTGTATTAATTGTTTTTTACAGCAAAGGAATAGACCTGAATTATCTGTCTTGAAGGTCTCTGAGACAGTAATTATTCCTTGAAATTCAATTTGTCTCTCACGTCTGATCCAATATTCCAGGAAAGGCTGCCTCGATTTGATGGTCTCCAATCCCCCCCCCCCTCTCTCTCTCTCTCTCTCTCTCTCTCTCTCTCTCTCTCTCTCATCTGTACCTCCTAAATGAACAACACAGTGAGATCCATTTTTTTCTGCGTAATTTAATAATGGATTTAAAAAACAGATAACAAATTAATTACATTATGCTAAGTTGACCTTAAGAAAACATGTAGTTGGGTTACTGGCTATTAAATAACATCTATTAAATATGAGAAGTTTGTCAGAAGTAAAATCATGAAGTCTTAAGACATTAAGTCTAAAATGGAGTAGGCTACAATATATTATAATAATATTATACACTTTCTTTGAAGTTGTGCCTCGAGAAACGTTCATAATAAGACCAATACATTCATATTGTACTAAAATAAAACCAATATTCTTAGGTATATAATATATACTAATGACTCATGCTTAACCTAAGGGCTGCAACACCAATTCATGAAAGTTATACTGGGCAGAAGGTTTTACTGGGCAAATGCGATGCTCCTTTCGGTAGATAGCATACCAAAAAATATAAAACTATAAATGCCCCAGTGCCAGTGAAATGGAAGCAATATATGGTTAGAGGTATGTCCCCTTACCAGCTCATCCTGTCCTCCCCTTACATGTGTCTTAACCCTCCCCTCCCTCCTCATTTATCCTATATTTTTCCTCTCCCCTCCCTATAGATCCTCCCTCCCTCCTCAAATACGTATATTCAACTTCCCCTACTCTCTCCCTACCTCCCTCCTCCCTCCTACATGCACGAGAGAGTTCCCTGTCTCTCCAGTATCTCGAGAGATATCCGAGAGGGTCGACCTATGTCGCGCTCCCTCCCAACAATCCCATCACATTACTCTATACGTTTTTTCACTGGATATTTCGTTATTACACATATTTTCTGGTTCTTCAATGTTCACATGTTCCTTATACAAGTAAAATATGTGCATATGGAGCAATAATATTTCTTTAGATGATGAGGCAATACACCTCATTAACTCACTTCCTTTTACTAGTTCCCTATAATCTCTTTCTAAACACTGCAATGTTGCATTTCTTTCATTCTTCTATCGCTATTACAACAATTAGTGTTCTTCATAGCTCTCTCAGTGTATACCCACTCCCTTGCAGCGAGTGTGAGGCACCCGCTTTTCAAAACAGACCCCCACTCCTATTCTGTCTAACTCTCCTAATCCAAGACTTGGCAAATTTTCTCAATTTTTCTTGTGCACAACTAGTGAACTCTGGAACTCTCTCCCTCGATCTATCTTTCCTTCATCTTGTGACTTAAATGCTTTAAACTTCGTGTGGCCAGGCATTTTGAGCCCAACTTCTCTTGAATTTGGTTCTCTGTCATGCTTTTGACTTTGAAGGAGAGACTCGTCACAGGCAGCCTGCCTTTTGTCTCCATCATTCACATAGACAAAAAAATATATATTCTATATTTTTATTAATTTCCCCACATCACCAAACAACTCCAACGAAATTAATGGAAGCATATATGTGATCCACCGGGATTTGAACCTGGGTTATCCAAGATTTTTAAACACTCTAACCATTACACCATCTGGACGGTTAACCCAAAAACGGCGAGTTATGTGTAATGGACACAACACAACTGGGAGGACATATTAGGCTCCATTCCCACCTATAATCGTCATTTTACGATAAATATCGTCATTACTTATTCATGTGCGCCTATTTTACGTTTAATATGAAGATAGCAACATGTAACAACAATAAAACAAGTGGGAATAGTCTTTGGATGGTCAAAATCGCGAATAATTGCCGACCGGCCATTCATCAAGTGTGGAGCTGAGGCGGGCCACACCCTACCTTCTCGGAGCCTGGAGCTAGACTGACTTACTCACTCACACTCTCAGACACTCTACACCCTCTCTAGCAACATGAGCATGGCTTAGACCGGTTTTGAGATATTGGCATGATAAAAACATGGCATGATAAACAATAAATATGGGAATAAGAGGACAAATAGGTGATAATTGAAGGGGGGGGGGGGGGGGGCAGAAAGGAGGGGATTTTGACACATGTGGAGGAGTGATACGAGGTATGGAGGGGAATTATCTCACTTACACACCATTTCTTTTTTCTAAGTGCTACTGGGGCCTTTTAAAAGTTTTTTTTTTAGGCCTTGGCTCATATGAGGACGCTCGCCTTCGCCCAGTACGGACTCATATGAGGACACTCGCCGTTTATGGGTTAAAGGTTTATGTACACGCCTACGACTTATTATCCATTCTCGAATACTGGATAATCTAATCATGTTCATATTCCCAACCGTGCAATGGTAGCCTAATATTTAAGTGAGAGGAAAGAATACTCATGGGGCACAGATCATATAGACCGGCCTCGCTTCGAAATATTCCTGAACCTACTAATAATCTATATTTTTATTAATTTCACCACAACACTAAACACCTCAACGAAATTAATGAAAGCATTTTTTTTTCTATGTGATTGAGGGAGGCAAAAGGCATAACTGCCTATAGCGAGTGCCTCCCCCATAGTTGAAAGAGTGACAGGGCCAAAATCAAGGGACGTTCGAGCCAAAATGCCAGGACACACGGAGATTGAAGCAATTTAAGTCATAGGAAGAGGGAAAGACTGATTCTGGGAGAGAGTTCCAGAGCTCAGATGTTGAGTAGAAGAAAGTTTGAGAGTAACGTTTCACTCTTGGGTTGGAGAGTTGCACAGAGTAGGGGTGGGATTGAGTTGCAAGACGGGTACCACGTGCCCTACGTAAAGGAGGTGGTATGCACTGGGATAGCTCTGAGGAACACTGATTATTATAGTAGCGATATAATAGCGAGAGAGATGCAACATTGCGGCGGAGAGAGAGAGATTGCAGAGAGTTGGTGAGTGGACGGGAGTTAATGATACGAAAGGCCTTCCTTTCAACTTTGTCTAGGAGAGCGGTGTGAGAGGAACCTCCCCACACATGTGAACAATACTCAATACAAAGGTGCACTATGCCCCTGTACAGAGCAAGAAGCTGTGCAGGGGAAAAGAACCCCCTAAGGCGGTTGAGCACACCCAGCTTCTGGGAGGCTGCCTTAGCAAGACTGGTAATATGGTCCTTCCAAATGAGAGCAGAAGAAAAAGAGACACCAAGAATATTGAGAGAAGATGAAGGGTTGATTTTTGTATTGTTGAAGAATAAGGGATAGTCCGCTGGGAGATCCTGACGGGTAGATAGATGGAGAAATTGGGTTTTGGAAGCATTAAAGTTAACAAGGTTTTCTCTGCCCCAATTGGAAATAGTATTTTGATCAGAATTTAAGAGTTCTATGGCTTCATTACGTTTGTCGTTGAGGGATTGCTGGCTGGGGCGTTCTGAAATACTAATGGAGTAGTGTAAGGTTGAGTCGTCTGCATATGAATGGATGGGAATTAAGGTACAGTTAAGGAGATCATTTATAAATATTAGAAAGAGAATAGGAGATAGGACAGAGCCCTGAGGAATACCGGAGTTTATAGGGTGATGAAGTGAACAATGGCCGTCCACAACCGCAGCTATGGAACGGCCGGAAAGGAAATTAGAGACAAAGGCACAGATGGAGGGATAGAAACCGAAGGAGGGTAGTTTAGAAATTAAAGATTTATGCCAGACTCTATCGAAGGCTTTCGATATGTCTAGTGCAATAGAAAAAGTCTCACCGAAGTCCCGAAAGGAGGAGGACCAAGAGTTATTAAGATATGAAAGAATATCACCAGTAGAGCGACCCTTAAGGAAGCCATACTGGCGATCTGAGAGCAGATTATGAGAAGAGAAATGCTTAAGAAATTTGGAAGGAAGAATAGTTTCAAAAACTTTAGAAAGACAAGAGATAAGAGCAATTGGACGATAGTTGGAGGGTTGAGAGCAGTCACCCTTCTTTGGGACAGGTTGAATGTGAGCAAACTTCCAGCATGAAGGGAAGACGTTAGAGGATAGACAGAGACGAAAGAGTTTGCCTAGGCAAATGTGATCCACCGGAAATCGAACCTGGGTTATCACACACATATTTTTAAACACTCTGACCATTACACCACAGGACAGTTAAAGGTTTATGCACACGCCTACGACTTATTATCCATTCTCGATTTTTATCAGAATTGAAGGTAAAACGTTGACACTGGCGGACGTTTCAAAAACATATCTGTCGCAGCTGACGAGTTAACTACACATGAGCTCGTAGTTTCCTCTCTCTCTTTAAATGTGATTGATACACCCAATTTACTTTCAAGGCAGAAAACTCCCACTATAGCTCCCTCAAGCTCTTCATTCGTCATGCTTGGTTATCACATTAGATTGATTTTGAAGATAACATTACAAGATAACATTAGAGGACCGTAATGTTTTGGGTCCCAGCTTGAAATACATGATTGACATTATATGTACCTGGAGATATAATTTATTCAATAACGCTCTTTTGATATTTACTTACCCTTGAGACAAAAACACCTCTCTTGCTCACTTCTTTGACGCTGTTGACCCCATATCCTTCCATTGGTGTTGTTGTACTAGATGTTGCTGTTCCACAGGATGTCTGGCCGTGCATCCCTAAAATCCCGAGCAAGGCTAAGGCCATAACCGAGCGGCCCAACAAAACCTTTCCTGCTTACCACTAATAAAGCCCAGGTGACTGAAGCCACTCTAAGGGGGAAAGCTGAGGAGGGTGCGGAAGAGCCCAGGAAACCAAAGTCCCACTCAAGGCCCTGTGCTCCTTAGCAATTATGAAGGGAAAGTTGAGGGGCAAAGGTAAACTGTGACGCTTTGGCTTACCGATCTGCCAACTTCTAGGTTAGCAGTAGGGAGGTCAATCCACGGAAGAGACGCTGTCACTTGAGATCTAGGAAATATATAAGTAAAAGGAACAGTCAGAGTAAGCTATGGGTATGACAGAGATCGCTCAGCTCTCACTCTGATAGACCAGCCCATCACCACATGACTAGAACCCAATCCTTTTAGCATCAGCTAGGAAAGGCCCTAGAAAGCCGCCTTTGGCGGTGTAATAGCTCCAATATTTCAACTCCTTTCTGGGTTGGGCACCCGCCCTCCTTCCATTGTTTACTGCTGTTGTTGCTGGTTATAATGATAATGGTGTATGTAATGATGATAGTCTATGATTGTAATAATGGTAGCAGATCAGGTGGTTGTGATGGTACTTATTGTTGTTCTTGTTGTTAATGTTGCCTATATTTATATATCTGTACATATGTTGCTCCTGGTGTTTATACATGATTATAATAACTTGAAATGTTGTTTCTGTTCGGGTTTTGTCTCATCGAGTCGGCCAACCCCAGCAATATGGTATGTGCCAGAGTATAATATACATACATACAATACATCTATTGCTGTTGGTATTTATGTATGATTAAATAATATATAGGTGTAGTACTTCTTACTTGGTTGTTCTTATACTGATTGGTGTTGTTTGTGTAATCGTGTGGTGTACCGTCTGTTATGGCTGTGGTGGTTGATGTTATGGTTGGTGTTATTGTTGTTAGTGTGGCACTGACAAAAGGATGTTAGTATTGGTGTCAGTAGTGATGTGTCGGAGAGGTGGAGAATAATGCCACCAGCAAATAAAAGAGGATGATACAGAAGAATGGAGAAGGCCAAAGTTAAATGTAATCATAATTATTCCATTGACCATGCCCAACCATCTTTATTTTTTACCCATACTACGTGGAAAAAAGGTGATCAAAGATATATATATATATATATATATATATATATATATATATATATATATATTATATAAGAACATAACATAAGAAAATGGGAGTCTGCAGAAAGCCGATTGGCCTAAGCAAGGCAGATCCCTGTCCCACACAACCCCAATTACAAAGCCCAATTATAGGCTCAACACTCCAATACCCTGAGGATCATCTTACCAAACCGGTTAGAGATTAACGCAGGATTACGGGGGTCTGCAGAGCGCTGATTGGCCCAACCCGGCTGATCCCCCTTCACACCCAACCCTTCTCGTCCATATGTTTATCCAATGTTTTCTTAAAGCTCCCTATCGTTCTTGATCCCACTATATCACTTGGTAGCCTATTCCACCCATCTACAACTCTGTTACCAAACCAATATTTGCCTATATCTTTTCTGAAACGAAATTATCTAATTTGAAACCATTGGTACGAGTTCTTTCGCTATCACTGAGCTTTAGTACATTTGTCATGTCCCCTTTGTTAATCCCACTAACCCACTTGAACACCTATATATTTAGTTGGAAGTTAGTATAGCCAGGTAGTATATTTTCCTGAAGGAATGTGAGATTAAATAATACAGCATATTTAGCATTTTTATGTTTTTTTATTTAGAGATTCAATGTCTCGTGCAATTTTGCGTTGTGGGTCATTCAATAAGTACAAAAGGGAACCGAAGTTATCAGTGGGTTGCTGGGTTGTAGTGGGTTGCTGGGTTGTAGAGGTTGTAGTAGGTTGCTGGGTTGTAGAGGTTGTACTAGGTTGCTGAGTTGTAGAGGTTGTAGTAGGTTGCTGGGTTGTAGAGGTTGTAGTAGGTTGCTGGGTTGTAGAGGTTGTAGTGGGTTGATGGGTTGTAGAGGTTGTAGTGGGTTGATGGGTTGTTGAGGTTGTAGTAGGTTGCTGGGTTGTAGAGGTTGTAGTATGTTGCTGGGTTGTAGAGGTTGTAGTAGGTTGCTGGGATGTGGGGGTTGTAGTGGGTTGCTGGGTTGTAGAGGTTGTAGTGGGTTGCGGTGTTGTAGAGGTTGTAGTAGGTTGTTGGGTTGTAGAGGTTGTAGTGGGTTGCTGGGTTGTAGAGGTTGTAGAAGGTTGCTGGGTTGTAGAGGTTGTAGTAGGTTGCTGGGTTGTAGAGGTTGTAGTAGGTTGCTGCGTTGTAGAGGTTGTAGTAGGTTGCTGGGTTGTAGAGGTTGTAGTAGGTTGCTGGGTTGTAGAGGTTGTAGTAGGTTGCTGGGTTGTAGAGGTTGTAGTAGGTTGCTGGGTTGTAGAGGTTGTAGTAGGTTGCTGGGTTGTAGAGGTTGTAGTAGGTTGCTGGGTTGTAGAGGTTGTAGTAGGTTGCTGGGTTGTAGAGGTTGTAGTAGGTTGCTGGGTTGTAGAGGTTGTAGTAGGTTGCTGGGTTGTAGAGGTTGTAGTAGGTTGCTGGGTTGTAGAGGTTGTAGTAGGTTGCTGGGTTGTAGAGGTTGTAGTAGGTTGCTGGGTTGTAGAGGTTGTAGTGGGTTGTAGAGGTTGTAGTAGGTTGCTGGGTTGTAAAGGTTGTAGTAGGTTGCTGGATTGTAGAGGTTGTAGTAGGTTGCTGTAGGTTGCTGAGTTGTAGAGGTTGTAGTGGGTTGCTGGGTTGTAGAGGTTGTAGTGGGTTGCTGGGTTGTAGAGGTTGTAGTGGGTTGCTGGGTTGTAGAGGTTGTAGTCGATTGCTGGGTTGTAGAGGTTGTAGTAGGTTGCTGGGTTGTAGAGGTTGTAGTAGGTTGCTGGGTTGTAGAGGTTGTAGTAGGTTGCTGGGTTGTAGAGGTTGTAGTGGGTTGCTGGGTTGTAGAGGTTGTAGTGGGTTGCTGGGTTGTAGAGGTTGTAGTAGGTTGTAGAGGTTGTAGTAGGTTGCTGGGTTGTATGGGTTGTAGAGGGCGTAGTAGGCTGCTGCGTTGTAGCGGTTGTAGTAGGTTGCTGGGTTGTAGAGGTTGTAGTAGGTAGCTGGGTTGTAGAGGTTGTAGTAGGTTGCTGGGTTGTAGGGTTGCTGGGTTGTGGTTGTAGAGGTTGTAGTAGGTTGTGGGTTGTAGAGGTTGTAGTAGGTTGCTGGGTTGTTGTGTAGTAGGTTGTAGTAGGTTGCTGGGTTGTAGAGGTTGTAGTAGGTTGCTGGGTTGTAGAGGTTGTAGTATGTTGCGGGGTTGTAGAGGTTGTAGTAGGTTGCTGGGTTGTAGAGGTTGTAGTAGGTTGCTGGGTTGTAGAGGTTGTAGTAGGTTGCTGGGTTGTAGAGGTTGTAGTAGGTTGCTGGGTTGTAGAGGTTGTAGTAGGTTGCTGGGTTGTAGAGGTTGTAGTAGGTTGCTGAGTTGTAGAGGTTGTAGTGGGTTGCTGGGTTGTAGAGGTTGTAGTAGGCTGCTGGGTTGTATAAGTTGTAGTAGGCTGCTGGGTTGTAGAGGTTGTAGTAGGTTGCTGGGTTGTAGAGGTTGTAGTAGGTTGCTGGGTTGTAGAGGTTGTAGTAGGTTGCTGGGTTGTAGAGGTTGTAGTAGGTTGCTGGGTTGTAGAGGTTGTAGTAGGTTGCGGGGTTGTAGAGGTTGTAGTAGGTTGCTGGGTTGTAGAGGTTGTAGTAGGTTGCTGGGCTGTAGAGGTTGTAGTAGGTTGCTGGGTTGTAGAGGTTGTAGTAGGTTGCTGGGTTGTAGAGGTTGTAATAGGTTGCTGGGTTGTAGAGGTTGTAGTAGGTTGCTGGGTTGTAGAGGTTGTATTAGGGTGCTGGGTTGTAGAGGTTGTAGTAGGTTGCTGGGTTGTAGAGGTTGTAGTAGGTTGCTGGGTTGTAGAGGTTGTAGTAGGTTGCTGGGTTGTAGAGGTTGTAGTAGGTTGCTGGGTTGTAGAGGTTGTAGGGGGTTGCTGGGTTGTAGAGGTTGTAGTGGGCTGCTGGGTTGTAGAGGTTGTAGTAGGCTGCTGGGTTATAGAGGTTGTAGTAGGTTGCTGGGTTGTAGAGGTTGTAGTAGGTTGCTGGGTTGTAGAGGTTGTAGTATGTTGCGGGGTTGTAGAGGTTGTAGTAGGTTGCTGGGTTGTAGAGGTTGTAGTAGGTTGCTGGGTTGTAGAGGTTGTAGTAGGTTGCTGGGTTGTAGAGGTTGTAGTAGGTTGCTGGGTTGTAGAGGTTGTAGTAGGTTGCTGGGTTGTAGAAGTTGTATTAGGTTGCTGGGTTGTAGAGGTTGTAGTGGGTTGCTGGGTTGTAGAGGTTGTAGTAGGTTGCTGGGTTGTAGAGGTTGTAGTAGGTTGCTGGGTTGTAGAGGTTGTAGTAGGCTGCTGGGTTGTAGAGGTTGTAGTAGGTTGCTGGGTTGTAGAGGTTGTAGTAGGCTGCTGGGTTGTAGAGGTTGTAGTAGGCTGCTGGGTTGTAGAGGTTGTAGTAGGTTGCTGGGTTGTAGAGGTTGTAGTAGGTTGCTGGGTTGTAGAGGTTGTAGTAGGCTGGTGGGTTGTAGAGGTTGTAGTAGGTTGCTGGGTTGTAGAGGTTGTAGTAGGTTGCTGGGTTGTAGAGGTTGTAGTAGGTTGTGACGTTTCGACTATAACATTAGCCATATTCATACAAGTGGTTTATGATAGGTATTTTTTTATTTTTTTTAAGGTAGGGGTGGGGGGGGGGGGGGACAGAGGCACCTCAGAGTGGGTGGAGGTAAGAGAAAGTAGGAAAGATGAAATACAGTGGAAGAGAAAAGTTAGTGGGCCTTGCTGTTGTTGAGGGATGTTATTACTTGATTTTGTTTGTCTTGTAAATTTTTTTTTAAATTTTGTATTCATGCTTTATTGTTGTACTTAAGTTACTAAACTGCTGACAAGAATGATTTTAATTATTATGTTCCCTCCAACAACCAACCATACTCCTAAAATCGATTAATGAAATTTACAAACACATGTGGCAGTCCGTGGATTCGAACCCAGGATGCTCACACCGAAAATCAACACCTTATACATTGCACCACGAAGACAGTTAATGGTTGGTGGACACTGCCTACGATTTATTATGCAACTTCGAATCCTGCATATCAATCTAAGCATGTACACACATCCCAACTGCAACTCACGTAGGCTATGCATATGTGAATGGAAAGCGCAATTAATGTGGCCTTAACCACTTAGGGAAGTCCTCTCGATAAATTACTCCTGAACCAATATCAATTATTATGTTCCTTCCAACAACCAACCATACTCCTAAAATCGATTAATGAAATTTACAAACACATGTGGCAGTCCGTGGATTCGAACCCAGGATGCTCACACCGAAGTGTTTGTATGTATATGGCTTCAAGGATGGGGAGGTGCCTAGGGTCGGGCTCATTATCTAATATGGAGGTGTTAGTTTCAAGGTCTTTACGGGTTAGATTAGGGTGGTCAGGGCTGTTGTAGTGATTTTTGATGGAGCCAGATTGAAGGTGGAGGGAAAGACGACGACTCAAGCGAGTCTGGGTCATTCCGATATATGTTGTACGGGGTCCACAGTCCCCGTGGGTACAAGAGTGTTGCAACACGACATGGTCCAGGTTCAGTTGTTTCTTATCCTTGGCGGGGCGATTACGTAGAACAAGTTGGGAGGTTTTGGGAGATTTATAATATATTATTAGTTTGATATTGCTGTCAGTGTTGGTGGGCTGGACATTCTACAGGATTATGTCTCTTATGACAGCTTCGTCTGTTTTATTATCTGAGGACATGTAGTATTTATAGAAAATGTTGATGTCTTCAGGGCTGGTGGTGTTGGGGGCTTCATTATTGAACAATTTGTTTATGTGTTTTTGTTATGGTTTTGTCAACGTCGGAGTTAGAGTAGCCGTTATTTATGAGGACTTGTGTGAGGCAGTTGGGTTCGAGGTAGGTGTCCCACCAGGAGGAGCAGTGAGAGAGTGCTCTCCTGACGTAGGCAGAGATGTTGGAGATGTGGTATCAGTTGGGGCACTCGCTTTTGCCGTTGAGACAGAGTCCATTGTTTGTTGGCTTCGTGTAGACCGTAGTTTTGAAGCTTGTGTCTTGGTTAGTGACTAGGATGTCAAGGATGGGTAATTTCCCTTCAGTAGTCTCCTCGTAAGTGAAGTTGAGTCCTGATGCTTAGATGAAGCGCTGCTGAAGCTCTCGTAGTTCTGCGATGTCCTTCACCCGCACAAAGATGTCATCAGCGTAACGGCAGTAGATGGAGGGGCGGTGGGTGGCCAGGAGGTCCTACTCGATGACGCCCATGAAAAAGTTTGCGAAGAGTACACGAGGGGGCTGCCCATCTCCCCACCATCTGTCTGCCAGTACATGTTTCCTCGGGGGCAGATGAAGGGATCTTCTTTAGTGCATAGCTACAACAGCATTCGCAGGGCTTGTTCCGGGATGTCTAGAGGTGGGGAGGTGGTGGAGTGGTATACACGACGTAGGATGATGTCGATCGTCCTATCCACTGGTACGTTAGTGAAGAGGCTTTCAACATCGAGTGAAGCGATTAGGTTATCATCAGTCGGTGGGGCATCACAGAGGATTTCGAAGAAGTCCGTGGCGGAGGATAAGCTGTATTGAGTGGGGGCGTACGGCGTTAGCAGGGTGTTAAGGGTCTTCGCAATTTGGTAAGTTGCCGTCGGGATTTGGGAGATAATAGGTCTGAGGGGGTTTTCCGGCTTATGGGTTTTTACAGTGCCGTAAGCATATCCTGGGGAAAATTCCCCAACGAGTTTTTTGAGGTGGATTCCGTCAATCTTGGTGTTGATTATATTAGATAATGAGCCCGACCCTAGGCGCTTCCCCATCCTTGAAGCCACATACATACAAACACTCAACCCTACCCTCAACAACCAGATCTTGGACCTCCAAATTCTCCCAACAGCGAGGAGATCCTACCCCCGCAGAAACCCTGATGGAAATTACCATAACAATAATACCCCGAGCCAACGCCCACCTGACGATGCCCCCTTGCCCAGCAAGCCAATCAAGAGACGCAGCGCACACATAGCAGCAACCAACCAACCACACACGCAGATCACCGACTAGCCCCGCCCACCTGTGCAGAATACGCGGCGCGTGATCCCAGCCTCCTTATATATACCCTGTTCTCCCCTTTACCTATCCTAAACCACTTGTATGAATATGGCTAATGTTATAGTCAAAACGTCACAACCTACTACAACCTCTACAACCCAGCAACCTACTACAACCTCTACAACCCAGCAACCCACTACAACCTCTACAACCCAGCAACCTACTACAACCTCTGCAACCCAGCAACCCACTACAACCTCTACAACCCAGCAACCTACTACAACCTCTACAACCCAGCAACCCACTACAACCTCTACAACCCAGCAACCTACTACAACCTCTACAACCCAGCAACCCACTACAACCTCTACAACCCAGCAACCTACTACAACCTCTACAACCCAGCAACCTACTACAACCTCTACAACCCAGCAACACACTACAACCTCTACAACCCAGCAACCTACTACAACCTCTACAACCCAGCAACCTACTACAACCTCTACAACCCAGCAACCTACTACAACCTCAACAACCCAGCAACCCACTACAACCTCTACAACCCAGCAACCTACTACAACCTCTACAACCCAGCAACCTACTACAACCTCTACATCCCAGCAACCTACTACAACCTACTACAACCCAGCAACCTACTACAACTTCTACAACCCAGCAACCTACTACAACCTCTACAACCCAGCAACCTACTAAAACTTCTACAACCCAGCAACCCACTACAACCTCTACAACCCAGCAACCTACTACAACCTCTACAACCTACTACAACTTCTACAACCCAGCAACCTACTACAACCTCTACAACCCAGCAACCTACTACAACCTCTACAACCCAGCAACCTACTACAACCTCTACAACCCAGCAACCTACTACAACCTCTACAACCCAGCAACCTACTACAACCTCTACAACCCAGCAACCTACTACAACCTCTACAACCCAGCAACCTACTACAACCTCTACAACCCAGCAACCTACTACAACCTCTACAACCCAGCAACCCACTACAACCTCTACAACCCAGCAACCTACTACAACCTCTACAACCCAGCAACCCACTACAACCTCTACAACCCAGCAACCTACTACAACCTCTACAACCCAGCAACCTACTACAACGTCTACAACCCAGCAACCCACTACAACCTCTACAACCCAGCAACCCACTACAACCTCTACAACCCAGCAACCTACTACAACCTCTACAACCCAGCAACCTACTACAACCTCTACAACCCAGCAACCTACTACAACCTCTAAAACCCAGCAACCCAGCAACCCACTGATAACTTCGGTTCCCTTCTGTACCTATTGAATGACCGACAACGCAAAATTGCACGAGACATTGAATCTCTCAATAAAAAACATATAAATGCTAAATATGCTGTTTTATTATTTTAACCTCACATGACTTCAAGAATATATATATATATATATATATATATATATATATATATATATATTTATTTATTTATGATAATTATTTTTATTATTTTGTGTTGGGCGGGAGGGGGTCAGACAACGTAATTCCCGAGATGGGGTACCCCGGCCATGAACATTAGACGTTTGTCACAAATCGCTAGGTCAAGTTGCCTTTACATCTACCAATAACGTTTGGACAGTACGGTATTGGTCAATTTACTGTACTATGAACATGGGAACAAATATTATATTGTACGGTCGGTCGAGGTTAATTAGTGTTGTCAGATTTTTCACAAAGTTTCGGACACTGACTAATTCTTTGAGGGATAAGCACTTTTCCCAGTAACTATATAGATACCAATAACACTTGTTGAGCGAAAACCACTGGAATCTATGACAACACTTAATACCCCCGATTGTACGTTTATTTATTCAGGTTTCTGTCCAATTACTTAAAGTAATCTCCACTTCCTACCGTAATACTTGTTAACAGTCATCCTTTGCTTTACCTTTTAGTCACGTAATCTACAATCTTTTAATACATCTTCATTTTTTAAATGGTCTATCACTATGCTTCATTTATATCTCTCTCTCTCTCTCTCTCTCTCTCTCTCTCTCTCTCTCTCTCTCTTTCTCTCTCTGTGTGTATTTGTGCATACAGTACGTGCTGTATTTATGAACATAATAAATTACATATCAATAAATATACATATACAAAGCATGAATGGGAAGCCCCCTCCCCCGGCACCACTCTCTGTTCTGTGATTCACAAAGGACTTGGCTACAATATATGCAGGTTATAAAGCAGAGAATAATGGACCATATCGAATGAATGAGTATGCAGTTTTACAGTCTCCAAGAATGTAAAATTGTGACAATGTTCTTACTGCGTTCTTACTGTCATTTATTTAAATGTTAGTATGTGTATAACATTTGTATTGCAGCCCTTCAGCCTTTGTCATGATATATTAAATAGCAACTGCTTTTATATAATTAATCAGAATAATTGCAATATTTGTCTATTAAAATCACTGCTACTCTTCACTCTTATAGTCATCATCTTCAGAGGAACCGTCACTAATATCATCAGCAGTAATATTGTCAATAATATTACAGTCATCGAACATTATCGCCGTTATGTTTATATATATATATATTCGCATTATCTTTTCTATTATCAACACGAACAATCACCGTGATCGTCATCATAGAATATAATCAACATTTAAACCTCATCACCTTCAATATCACTATATAATGCAAAATATCAGATTTAAGTGATCATTGCCATTAACAGCAAGCCACTATTCATCAATATTGGCTTAATGCTAAATACCAATAATTATTACTGTCAGTAACATATACAAATAATCATAAAATACAAATATACTTCCTATCTTTCACAAGCCTAGATCATGAAGTAGAAGATATCTGGAGATGTCCTTTGCCAAACAATTCCATTTCCTTGTCTTCAGAATTATATTGAGTATTCGTAAAAGACCGGGTCAGGGATTGGAGTCATGGCCTGTAAAATCCGGTTGGAGATCTTGAGGGATTCAGCATTTCGTCGATAGAGTTTATTTTATACCGTATCAGATTTCAATTATTGCCCTGGGCGAATAATATAAAATTATCTGAATAGGACGATTGGCAGGCAGAGAACTATTATAGACATACAGCCTGAGAGCATATATATATATATATATATATATATATATATATATATATATATATATATATATATATTATATACCAGTATATATATTATATTATATATATATATATATTAGTATAGCCAGGTAATAGATTCTCTTTTAAACAGACGAAGTTAAAGGCAACAGCGGTTTCAGCATTCAGTATTTTATTGTTACAGCTTTCAATATTTTTAACAATTTTCCTCTGGGGTTCAGAGATGAGGTACAACAGGTTAGCAAAATTCATGGTGGATCCAACGTTTCACAAGTAAACATCTTGCATCTTCAGGGAATGGGCAGGTAATGATTAGAATAAGGACAAAGCAACATATTTATACAAAATTCGAGGATCAAGAATAGGTAGGTGGGCGGAGCTACTGGGTGTGGGGTGGCTGTTCATTGGTGGAAGGCAGTCTATTCGCGAGACGGGCACTAAATCTTATCGGTGGTTGGTTGTTGGCTGTGGGTGGCTGTGATTGGTTGGTGTTGTCAGTAGTGTGCTGATCGCGGAAAGGTACGGGAGGGGGGCACAGGGCGAGAAGAACGAGGGCAGTATGCCTGTAGCGCTTGCCTGAAGGAAGAATTTGAAGGTCTTGTGTTAGGTTGTTGATGCTGGGCTTGAGCGTTTGGATATATAGAGCTTCTAAAATAGCTAGTCTTCTGGGGTCTGATTCTTTGTCGAGTATGGTAGTTTGTTTGTCTAGGTCGGCGCGAGTTAGGGCAAGATGGTGGGGGGCTTGATAGTGATCTTTTATAGCGCCAGATTGAAGGTGGAGGGTTAGTCGACGGGAAAGGCGAGTCTGTGTCATTCCAACATAGGATAGGGGTCCACAGTCCCCAGAGGTGCAAATATGCTGGTATATCACATGATCGTCTTTCGGTTGGTTGGTGGAAATGGGGCGGTTACGGAGGACAAGGTTGGAGGTCTTAGGAGATTTGTAGTAAGTAATGAGTTTTATTTTATTGTCAGGGTTGGTGGGGAGGACGTTTTTGTGAATTATTTCTTTCATAATGAATTCGTCTGTTGTGTGGTCGGAAGATATGTAGTTTCTGTAGAAAAATGTAATGTCATTGGCCGGGTTGGTGCTAGGGGGGTCTTGTTTGTACCATTTTTCTAGGTGGTGGTTGATGGCATTGGTGACGTCAGTGTTGGAATACCCATTGTTGACTAGGACCTGGGTGAGCCTTTCCAATTCATTGTGTGTGTCATTCCAGGTGGTGCAATGGGTGAGGGCTCTCCTGACATAGGCGGCGATGGTGGACTGATGGTATCGTTTAGGGCATTCACTTTCCCCATTAAGACATTGGCCATTGTTAGTAGGTTTGGTGTACACTGTAGTTTTGAAGCCGTGGTCGTGGAGGGAGACAAGGAGGTCGAGGAAGGGTGGATGACCATCGGTGGTTTCTTCGTATGTGAAGTTGAGTCCGGAGGTGGCCATGAAGCGCTGCTGGAGGTCCCTGAGTTCGTCCAGGTCCTTCACCCGCACGAAGATATCATCGATGTACCTGCAGTAGACAGTGGGCCGGTGGGCAGCCAGGAGTTCCTCTTCGATAGTTCCCATGAAGAAATTGGCGAACAGGACCCCCAGGGGGCTTCCCATCGCTACACCGTCGATTTGCTGGTACATATTCCCGCGGGGGCAGAGGAAAGGGGACTCCTTGGTACATAGTTCCAGAGCGTCTTCAGGGCCTTCTCCGGGATGTCCAGGGGGGGCGTATTAGGGCAGTGGTAAACTCGACGTAGGATAAAATCTATTGTCTTGTCGACGGGCACGTTGGTAAACAAACTCTCTACGTCGAGGGAGGCGATGATGTGGTCGTTAGCAGGGGGGCATCTCGTAGAATTTCTAGGAAGTCATAAGCAGAGTTGAGGTTGTATTGCCGAGGAACAAAAGGGGTGAGGAGTTTGTTCAGGGCCTTGGCGGTCTGGTAGGTAGCAGTAGGGATCTGTGATATGATGGGGCGGAGCGGGTTCCCGGGTTTGTGGGTTTTTATAGTACCGTAAGCATAACCTGGGGTGAATTCGCCGATGAGTTTCTTCAGGTGTACGCCATCGGCTTTGGCGTTGATAGCAGTGATGGTGGAGTTGGCTTTCCTTTTTATTTCCTTTGGCTATTCTATTAATAGAGAATCTATTACCTGGCTATACTAACATAAAACTCCACAACGAGAATGCCAGACATCGTACTAGCACCCGCCAGTTTCGTGAAGAACTGATACGAGAAGAATTAGCTGAGAAACGAGAGACCACCACCAATCTCCGATATGAACGTGACGCCCTGCTACAGAAATGGGATGAAGAAGAAACCACCCCTAACCACATCAAAACAGAAATCAACCAAAAACTCCAACAACTCAGCGAACAACACAGACGACAAACAGAGAACACTACCATCCAAAAACTCTCCCGTCTATATGGTGGAAACATAAAACTTCCCAAGCCAACAAAAGGATATATTAACCTCACCAACACCACCATAACGCCGGACCAAAAAGACCTACTGAACAAAGGCTTAAATTGCCACTACATTTCCAAGCCGGGACCCCACCGAAAACGCCTTGAAATTGAAGTCCTACTGGATGACATCCTACGATCCCAGAAAGACGGCAAGATCACCACCACCCCAGCCCTACAACCCTCCCTACTAGCAGAAGCCGCCAAAACCAGGGGATCCCACCAAAGCAAGCTCCTCAACAAACACCACTTCAAAGCCGCTAAACAACTTAAAGAGAACCCCAACATCATCATCCGACGAGCTGATAAGGCCTCCTGCCTTGTGATACACGGAAAAGAAGAATACCTACGGAAAATGGACGACATTCTTAGTGATAAAAACAAATTCACAAGGAACACTCGCAATCCTACTGACGAAATAAAAAGGAAAGCCAACACCACCATCAGTGCTATCAACGCCAAAGCCGATGGCGTACACCTGAAGAAACTCATCAGCGAATTCACCCCAGGTTATGCTTACGGTACTACAAAAACCCACAAACCCGGGAACCCCCTCCGCCCCATCATATCAAAGATCCCTACTGCTACCTACCAGACCGCCAAGGCCCTGAACAAACTCCTCACCCCTTTTGTTCCTCGGCAATACAACCTCAACTCTGCTTATGACTTCCTAGAAATTCTACGAGATGCCCCCCCTGCTAACGACCACATCATCGCCTCTCTCGACGTAGAGAGTTTGTTTACCAACGTGCCCGTCGACAAGACAATAGATTTTATCCTACGTCGAGTTTACCACTGCCCTAATACGCCCCCCCTGGACATCCCGGAGAAGGCCCTGAAGACGCTCTTGGAACTATGTACCAAGGAGTCCCCTTTCCTCTGCCCCCGTGGGAATATGTACCAGCAAATCGACGGTGTAGCGATGGGAAGCTCCCTGGGGGTCCTGTTCGCCAATTACTTCATGGGAACTATCGAAGAGGAACTCCTGGCTGCCCACCGGCCCACTGTCTACTGCAGGTACATCGATGATATCTTCGTGCGGGTGAAGGACCTGGACGAACTCAGGGACCTCCAGCAGCGCTTCATGGCCGCCTCCGGACTCAACTTCACATACGAAGAAACCACCGATGGTCATCTACCCTTCCTCGACCTCCTTGTCTCCCTCCACGACCACGGCTTCAAAACTACAGTGTACACCAAACCTACTAACAATGGCCAATGTCTTAATGGGGAAAGTGAATGCCCTAAACGATACCATCAGTCCACCATCGCCGCCTATGTCAGGAGAGCCCTCACCCATTGCACCACCTGGAATGACACACACAATGAATTGGAAAGGCTCACCCAGGTCCTAGTCAACAATGGGTATTCCAACACTGACGTCACCAATGCCATCAACCACCACCTAGAAAAATGGTACAAACAAGACCCCCCTAGCACCAACCCGGCCAATGACATTACATTTTTCTACAGAAACTACATATCTTCCGACCACACAACAGACGAATTCATTATGAAAGAAATAATTCACAAAAACGTCCTCCCCACCAACCCTGACAATAAAATAAAACTCATTATTTACTACAAATCTCCTAAGACCTCCAACCTTGTCCTCCGTAACCGCCCCATTTCCACCAACCAACCGAAAGACGATCATGTGATATACCAGCATATTTGCACCTCTGGGGACTGTGGACCCCTATCCTATGTTGGAATGACACAGACTCGCCTTTCCCGTCGACTAACCCTCCACCTTCAATCTGGCGCTATAAAAGATCACTATCAAGCCCCCCCACCATCTTGCCCTAACTCGCGCCGACCTAGACAAACAAACTACCATACTCGACAAAGAATCAGATCCCAGAAGACTAGCTATTTTAGAAGCTCTATATATCCAAATGCTCAAGCCCAGCATCAACAACCAAACACAAGACCTTCAAATTCTTCCTTCAGGCAAGCGCTACAGGCATACTGCCCTCGTTCCTCTCGCCCTGTGCCCCCCTCCCGTACCTTTACCTTCCGCGATCAGCACACTACTGACAACACCAACCAATCACAGCCACCCACAGCCAACAACCAACCACCGATAAGATTTAGTGCCCGTCTCGCGAATAGACTGCCTTCCACCAATGAACAGCCACCCCACACCCAGTAGCTCCGCCCACCTACCTATTCTTGATCCTCGAATTTTGTATAAATATGTTGCTTTGTCCTTATTCTAATCATTACCTGCCCATTCCCTGAAGATGCAAGATGTTTACTTGTGAAACGTTGGATCCACCATGAATTTTGCTAACCTGTTGTACCTCATCTCTGAACCCCAGAGGAAAATTGTTAAAAATATTGAAAGCTGTAACAATAAAATACTGAATGCTGAAACCGCTGTTGCCTTTAACCTCGTCTGTTTAAAAGAGAATATATATATATATATATATATATACTGTATATTCTTAGTGTAAATGGGCAGGACATTTGTTCTCAAGCAAATTTCATTGAAGGTTATGGCAAGTATATGATTGGAAAGCCTCTTGTCAGCTTGTTCTCTATTTCTGAGAGCAATCTTGCCTTCCACAGGAAGTTGCCTGATGATTCTCCATAGGTCATTGTGGGTGGTAATATTAGTGTGCATAGTACTGAGCCAGAATTAATGCGTGTTCATACCTCTTGGTGCTTCTTCAGTGGCAAGTGAGAGAATGAAGGTTAGCTGAGGTCAGGTAAGTTACACGTGCAGGTGAAAGGAAGTATGGCGGGCAGGCTCCTGATCGAATCTTAGTAGGACAGCTCACGTTGCTCCCCCATTGGTTGGTCGCTCTGTGACATTATCAGTATCCCTTCCTCCGTCAAGCAGTGAGGGTCTCTTCATACTTGGAAGGGCCTGAAGGTCTTCGGCTTGTACATTTAGGTTAGAGGACAACTCCTTTATAAATAAAGTTTCCAAGATGGACAGTCTTCTTTAATCTTGATTAACTGTGGTTATTTTCTACCTAGATTTTTCTGTTGATGGTTGCCTGGTGAGCTTCTCTTTGGTGTTTCTAAGGGCTCCATTAGAAAGGTGGTATGACAAACGGCGGGACAACTTCATGGTTGTCATGCCAATATAGGTGGTGGGTTGGGTTGCACAGTCCCCAAGTTTGCAGGTGTACATATATATGACCATGTACTTATACTGTATATGGAAAGAAGCAAACATCCATCCAGTTCCTAAAAAAGGTGCCTCTTCAGATCCATCAAACTACAGACCAATAGCCATAACTTCCACTCTTGGCAAAGTCTTTGAAATTATATTAAATAATCACATAATTAAGCATCTGGAGAATAATAAATTAATCAGTGATAGGAAATATGGTTTTAGACGATGTCGATCAACTGCAGACATTCTTTGCCTTCTTACGCATCAAATCAACCAAGCTACAGACCAACATGGTGAAACACATACAATAGCACTGGATATATCAAAGGCATTTGATAGAGTCTGGCATCAATCCTTATTGTCGAAGATGTCACACTACGGCCTTGCATCATTAGTTCCACTAATTTCTTCTTATCTTCATAACAGAAAAATACGTGTAATGGTAGATGGCCTTTCTTCTCAATTTCACTCAATAAATGCTGGTGTTCCCCAGGGATCAGTTTTGGCCCCAACTGTGTTCCTCATTCATATCAATTATCTCATATCTACCACTCATAATCCAATACATTCCTATGCAGATGACTCAACACTCCACAGTTCCTTCACATTTACCAATTGTTTCACCCAACCCTATCTTATAAATTCAAAAATAAACACTGCAATTTCTCTGAACCAGGACCTTTCTAGAATTAATGAATGGGGACAAGAGAATCTAGTTTCCTTTAATGCACAGAAAACCAAGTATATACATTCAGTTTTCTAACCGACAGAATCTCACTGACTCCCATATATTTTGTAATGATGTAAATATTCCCACTTCCCCTAGTATTGACATTCTCGGTGTAACATAAACTACTAACTTGAGCTGGACACATTATGTTAGAAGCATTGATAAGAATGCCTCTAAAAAACTGGGACTCCTGTACAGAGTTCGAGAATTCTTCACTGACGAGCAGTTGGCCTTAATATATAAAAGTCATGTGCGTTCTCAGATGGATTACTGTTACTGGATTACTGGATTACTACTGGAAGTGGAGTGGTTGCATTGAGGCAGTTGGACAAAATTCAAAATAAAGCTATTAGATTAATCAATAACCCTGCAATCACACAGGACCTTCCTACATTATCCATACGAAGAAACGTTGCATCCCTTGCATTATTCTACAGATATTTTCACAGCAATTGTTCCGAGGAACTTGCTTCAATTGTGCCGCCTCTCCACATCTTTCCCCGTAGAACTAGGGCAGCTGAGAGCGCCCATGAATTTACACTTTCTCCTCCACAATGCAGAACTTCTGCTTATCAGAATTCATTTATCCCCAGAGCTACTACTCTTTGGAATTCATTTCCCTCGAATTGTTTTCCACGAACTTACAATCTACAAATGTTTAAATCCAGTTGTTACAAACATTTTATGAATGGAGGATGCCTTTAGGCACATGGACCTTTTTGTTTTATCTGTGTTTTTCCTTCCTCTGTTCATTGTCTCTTTAAAAAAAATAAAAATAAAATAAAAAAAACATGGGCTTTTTGAAGAGCCTTATCCGTCTGTGTGGTATTATTCTTCAGTATGAAGTTTGATGTCTTCTTGTTTTGATAGTAGATAACCAGGTTCATGTTTATGTTAGCTTCGGTTAGCTTGATATTCCTCTTGATGGTCTGTTGCATGATTCGTTCATCTTCTTTATAGACCGTAGAAAAGAAGGTGTGTATATAAAAAAAAAATATATATATATATACTGTATATATATATATATATATATATATATATATAAGAAACAGGAACATTCTTGGGGAATCGTAGCTTCAACAGAATCAGGACAATAAAGGCTGTGACGATGATAATTTTTCTGAATTGGTACCAGACGTTTCGACACATGTGTTATGTCATCATCAGTGTAAATCTATGGACAATTGGTTCAAATTAGTAATTTTTTAAAATAAACAGGGTTTGAGCCCTAGAGTTTATTAACCCTTCCGCATTCTTACGACGCGATCGCGTCATAACGCCACCCCTCCAAGAGTACTCGTATGACGCAATCGCGTCATAATGCCACCTGTAAGTTAGAAATATTCCCCAAAAATAAGTTAATGACTCGATTTTGACTCAATTTGGACTGGTAAGTTAGGCATTAGTAAGTTACAAAAGGAAGTATCTAGCAACCCCATAGCGTCCCTCTCTGAGGAGTCCGGGCCTTTGTTAATTTAGTAGTTTCCCGGCCCCGAGACTGTGAGGCAGGGTCCCGGCCCTTTAAATTCTGGGCTCCCTCCGTCTGGCCCACCATGCCTAGCTATAGGCAGGCAATTATGGTTTATTTCATCTACCCAGTGTGACGTCTACCAGCGTTGGCAGAATCGCCTCTCATTGGCCACTAGCGCTCGCCAGGGACATCGAAATGGGCTACATTTATCAGAGAATGTTGTTCTTTCTTTCCTAGTAATCGCATTGTCACAGACAGTCCAGTGGTGGTCTTCGTTTTCGTCTGTGACAACAGGTTGTATTTTATATCAACAGTAGTGATAATAGTACCAGCGTGTGAATGATAAAGACTATCAGAGCGAGGAGGTAGTGGGTGTCTGTATGTACGGGTGCATTCCTGCATCTCGCTCGCCATTGGACGGCGTGTCTGGCTGTGTCATGTAACGCCTGCTGTCTTGTGACATCTCGGCCCGTGATTGGCCGACCATCGCGCCTTTGCGGTCTCCTGTGTAACTTACCCCCTCCATGAGGGTCCCCAGGAGCTGTCCTCGTCAGGACAGGCTTGGCACGCGTGCTTCCAACATCCCTTTGCATACTCTCTCCCGATCACCACCTTTATCACTGTTTCTCTCACTCAATTCTCTCTTTCCATACTCTAACCTTTATTAACTGCACAACACTCCCCTTGGGTTTTGCATACGGTTTTCATAGCCAGCCCATTGTATTGCATGCGCCGTCTTCAGAGATATTTACATGTACTTAGAATAGGTTTGAGGGTTCTTAGTTAGTATAGGTTAAGAACTTGTGTGTCTCCATTATTGATTTAGTGTTTCTGCTCTTTTATTTAATGCTAGACTGGGATAAGGTAACTGTAGTCGTTGTCTCCGATGTGTGTACAGTTTGCTTATACCTACACGACTTCGACCAGTCCTGTGGTAGCCTGGGTTGTCTTTTCGGTTGCTTCATTTGCGAGTACAGCATTGTGTTGACTGAAGGTTTTGGCCTGTACCAGTTCAACACTTTGCTGCCTCTTTGTTTGTCTTTAGAGGGTCGCCAGGATAGAACCAGATACTTGTGATCTGGATCTATCGAGAGAGCCCCCTAGTCAATTAACGTAACTTAAAGGATGCAGTCTTAAGGACATCGCTAGGCTACGAGCCTGTCTTGCTCCACCCCAGTTCCTTACCTAGAGTATCCCAGCTAGACATTATTAATCGAGTAGACACTTGTTAGTATTTAATATAAGCTCTTTGATATGTGCGCATTATTATTCACAGCATTTATTAGTCTAGGTTGTTGCTGAGCCGCACAACCATAGCAGACTGTTTCGTTGATGAGGAAGTACTTCTTTTAGTGTCGAGCATTGCTACCGTTGCGCATTTATAGTATTCTCGTGTCAGTTAACATTATATGTCCTATCTTTTAGTGTATTCGATTTACACGTGTGGTGTCCTGCCTCCTGCCTTTATATAGTTCTACCAGGTCTATGCTGTAGGACTATACTTCACTTTCTTTCAGATAGGAGTGAAGAGTTTATTGTTGTTTAGAGTAACTGTATTGAAGCATCTTTTTATTGTATTAAATCTTGCAGTGATTTAATTGATCTTTCCATAGATTTCTTTTTATGCATTTTAACGTAACTTGCATCTTGTTTGTTATCAGGCTATACCAGTGCAGGTTAGCCTGAAGTAGAGTACATTTATGCCCAGTTAAGGATACCCCGCTATCGCAGATTAACCATGGAGGGTATAGGTGTTTTGTTCGTCGGTATATAAGTTCGAGGGTTTGGATCTAGCGTACCGTTGTTGCATAGTGCCCTATTACTAGTCCAATCATTGAGTGCCCTTGTTTTATTCGTAGTCCCGGTCGTAACAAATGGCGACCTTGCCTAGTATCTTATCTTAGTCATCATAACAAATGGAGACCTTGTCTAGTATCTTATCTTAGTCGTCATAACAAATGGCGACCTTAGTCTAGGATTTAGTGAACTAAGAAATAATTGCAGGATTTTTTTTGTGGAGATTTTATTTTTTTTTAATCACCGTTTGGGGGTCGATTGTTATTTCCCACAGTTTGGCAGTGGACATTTGTTTTTGAGGAATATTTTGGACACGTTGGAATTATTTTTTGGCAACGTAGTATAGCACTTAAGTTGTCTTCAAGCATTTTTTGAGTGAATAGTGCTACATGAGAGTTTAGGTATTTTTTTTTTTTTATAAACGTTGAGGATTTCCGGTGGACACTATGTCGAACGACGGATCAGTGCACAGTGAGGACACAGTACGGGAAGCAGGCGAGGAGGTGGAGAAGGTGGAGTTGTCTAACGGCGTTCGGGTGGTGAACAATGAGGAGGATGCTCGGATTTTTTTGGAGGAGCCTGTGTCGGCGGATCGGGTGTCGGGGCTGGACTGGTACGGACTGCAGTGTGTAGCCACGGTCTTAGGGTTGTCCGGTACTAGCGGTTTGTCGAGAGGTGAGCTGGTTGCCTGGGTGTTCGGTGGGTTGCATGGGGCTTCGGGTGGAGCGGGAGCTGGGGCACCTTCTGCCCAGCCCCCATTCCACTCGACTCCTATCATGGCGCCCCATCGGGCTCCGGAACCGGGTACGTTCCCGCGGACCAATGCCCGCTGGCGGTTGGGTATGCCTCTAGGTGATTCACTGGGTGGGTCCCCAATAGTAGCAAACCCTCCTCAGGGTTTGTCTTCCGAGATGTTGTTTCAGCTCGAACTCGCCAAACTCGAGCAGCGATAGCATGAGGCTGAGCTCGGGCAACGAAAGTATGAGGCTGAGCTCAGGCTGCAGCAGCAGCAGCGGGAATCTGAGCATAGGATTCAGGCTGAGGAGAAAAAGGCCATACGTGAGGCTGAGCTTCAGGTTGAGGCTACGAAGTACTGTGCAGACATAGAGTTGAGAAGTCTCGGGTGGAGTCGACAGGGCAGCGTCTCGGTTCTGGGATTCGAGGTCTTGATCAGTCTTTATCGCACCTTCTTTAGTTAGGCCCTGCATTTGACGAGTCGGGTGTCACCGAGTTTTTCCTGCGTTTTGAGAAGAAGTGCCGGGAGCACCAATGGCCCGAGGTTAAGTGGGCAGCACTTGTTTCCTCTAGGTTGGTTGGCAAAGGACTCAAGGCATATGATGCGTTGCCCTTGGAGTCTTGCATCGATTATGAGGTATTGAAGGAAGCTGTTCTGCGGGCGTACGAGTTACAACCAGAGACATATAGGTTGAAGTTTCGGGGTGTTACGAAGGGTCGTGAGTGCACTTTTCTAGAACATGCCTGGGAACTGTCTGATGCTTTGAGAAATTGGCTGAGGTCAGAGAAGGTGACGACGTTCGAAGAGCTTGAGCAGTTATTCCTTCTAGAGCAATTTTTTAAATGCACAGGTGGCGACCTGACTTTGAACCTCAAAGAGAAACATCCTAAAACTCTACAAGAGGCAGCTGAGTTGGCTGACCTTAGATTATCGCTGATTCGTGGGTGCGGGTGTGCACAACGGACCGATGCAGTTAACAAGGGGCGCAACACTCCACCCCCCTGAGTCAGTGATGCAACATATAATAACAAAAGTAAGAGCAATGATATTAATTTTGATCACAAACCCAAAACCGTACCGTTTAACCTAACAAGTGCGCATGGGGGTAATTAGACACCTCTCCCTGTGCGCATGTATTTGAGGTGTTTTCGTCACTAAAATATTCATTTTACCATAAATAGCATTAATACTTATCCATACACGCCTATTATGGGTTGATTATAAAGGTATTAACCTGAAACAACAATAAAACGAGTGAAAACAGCGTTTGGATGGTCAAAATCGGAGATATAGCCCGCAAGTTGTATAATGTATGGGTGAGGCAAGCTGCTTTCCCGCCAATTTCCCCCAAGGCCACTGAGACACAGTCGATCGATACTCTCTCTCTCTCTCTCTTGCACTCGCTTGCTATCAGTGATGACAACGCCCTGCTTGCAACTCGCTAATGTTAGCACGAAAACATACCTCAGAATAAGGGAATAACATGGAAAATAGATGATAACTGAAGGAGAGGAGGAAAGTGGGGAAGGAGGGGAGGTAGAGGACTGAGATTTTGCATGGCCCAGGGGCCCAAAAAAAAAAAATAAAAAAAAAAAATAAAAAATTTGATGTCAGAAGTTGATTTTTTTTTTCTCTGACTATTAAGAGTCTTCCCGCAGTCCGCCAGGGGAACTCGTAAGAGTCTCCCCGAAGTTCCCGGGTAAGAAAGGTCAGGGCCCTTCCCCACCTCAGGGGAAGTCCAAGGGTGAAGTAGAGTGTTTTAACCCTTAAAAAGTGGCTCACCACTTAAGTCGTGTTGAAAAAACTGGCAAAAAACGGGTGAAAAAAGGGTGGAAATCGAGTGAAAATGGGTGGGATAGTAATGATCCATACGTCCGACATCTGTGGCCTCCCGGCCCACACTAACTCCAGTTCCCCCACCGCACGTGAGGATGACAGTGTAACCAATAGTTCGCTAAAAGTGAGCAAGGTAGCAAAATCTGCTAAACTTCCATCTTCGAGGTAACACTGTCAGTGCTCCACGAGTGCTACGTAGCTGTATGTGGCGTCATTGTGTAGCGATTTCCACCTAGTTTTCGGCGCAATACAGTTCCTTTCATACTGATGGTTGATATAGCAGTCAGAACGGCCCAGAAAGGCCCAAAACGGCCACAGAGCACCCGCTAGAGGAGGGTTAAGAGTCATAAAAAGGGGTATTTTGCACGTTCCTGCCCTAGTAACCAACCTGCAGCAGTCGTGTCTTTGGCTAGCAACATTGGGGTGTCTCTGAGGTCTTCTGTGTTTACCCAGGGTGATATGTCAGATGCGGGGGCACAGCCAGTGAAGGCGTGTCCGGAAGGCTCGAAACCTGTCCGCGATGCTTTTTGCGACCATAGAGGGCGTGGCTGCGTGAGTTGGGCTGGTTGCAAGCATGGGTTGGAGTTGTTGCGTGATACAGGTGCATCCCAGACTCTGATGAAAAACTTTACGTGGCCTATAAACGTGGCATGTGTAGTTGTGGTGCAGGGTATTAATGCTACACGGTCATACCCGTTGGTTCGAGTGGAGCTGGAGGTTGATGGTGTGACACGAAAGATAGATGTTGGAATCGTAGAGAAACTGCCAGTAGAGGGGGTCGACCTTCTTCTCGGCAACGACTTTGCGGTGCCTACTTCTGAGGTTCCACCCTTAGTCGTTGCCGAGAGGGCGGCCGACGTGAGTAGGGAGGGGCAGGAGTTGGTCGAGAGGTGTCAATTACAGCAGATGGCATGTGTTGCCACCCGATCTCATGCATCTAAGGTGTCACAGCCTATTCCTCAGTCTCTAGACCAGCGGAGGAACGGTCGGAAGGAGAAAGCTAAAGTTGGGAGAAGTTTTGTGAATTTTGATCCAGCGGCTCTTCCTGGCGACTCAGTAATAGCACCAATGTTTAGGTCCGAAGTGGCCCCAGAACCTGTCACACTTGGTGAGGAGGTAGGGCGTGAGAAAACTCTGAGAGAGCAACGTTACACACTTAAGCAAGATAGGATCGAACAGTCCAGTATCGGGGGAGGCCATAAGTTGCTCCGGGAGCACTTAGATAGAGTGGCTCCTTCGGATATCTGTCGGCTGCAGATAGATGATCCTGAGCTTCAGAAGTGTAGTAACGGTGCGATTGAACATGAGGAGGATGGGGATGCAAAGCCGGGGGACTTCTTTCGTGTGGAGGGCATATTGTACAGGCGTTTTCTAGATCCCAGACGGAGTTGGGAGGGTAGGTCGAGAGTGGTTGACCAGTTGGTAGTGCCTAGTGTGTGCCGTGATAGCCTACTGAGGTTGGCGCATGATGTACCGTTGGCAGGGCATTTGGGTGTACGTAAGACGGTAGCAGCATTGGCGAAATTGTTTCGGTGGCCAGGTATGAAGGCACATGTGGCATCATGGGTGGCAATGTCCAGTACCTGCCAGACAGTAAGTAAACAAAACCAGTGTATTCCCAAGGCTCCATTACACCCTATTCCTGTAATCGGGCCACCATTCAGTAAGGTTATAATCGACATGGTTGGCCCTCTACCCCCTACTAGTGCAGGCAACAAGTTCCTCCTCACAATCATGGATGTTGCCACTCGTTATCCGGATGCATACCCCATGCGAAATGGTACTGCTAAGACTGTTGTTCGTAACTTGCTATTGTACTGTTCTAGGTACGGGTACCCGCAGGAATTGCAGTCAGACCAATGGTCCAACTTTACTTCTAACCTTTTTAAACAGACCATGCAGCAGCACGGTATCAGTACAGTTGTCTCTTCAGCCTATCACCCAGAGAGTCAAGGGGTGTTGGAGAGGTGGCACTCGACTCTGAAAAGCATGCTGCGTTGTTACTGTGTTGTGAATGGCAAGGATTGGGATCTTGGGTTGCCCTATGTATTATTCGCTGCTCGGGAGGTACCTGGTGAAAGCCTAGGGTTTAGTCCCAATGAGTTAGTTTTCGGACATCAGGTCAGAGGCCCCCTCAACATGGTTAGAGAAATCTGGGATGGCACAGCAAAACCATGTTCCATGTTAAAGTATGTCCTCGAGAGTAGAGAGAGAATGCTGAGAAGCCTAGAGTTGGCAGGTAGGAATTTGGTAGGGTCGCAAGCACTTATGAAGGACAGGTACGATGAGAAGACAAAACTCCGGGAGTTTAAGGTGGGGCAGGAGGTGTTGATTCTGTTACCTCTGCCAGGTCATCCATTGTCTGCCAAGTATGCTGGTCCTTATAAGGTGGTAAAAAGGATCTCTGACCTAGACTATCTTGTGGCTACTCCAGATAGGCGTAAAAAGAATCAGCTGTGCCATGTGAATCTGGTGAAAGAGTTTGTGAGGCGCCCCCCTGAGCCTCTCGCTGTCCCTATGTTGACCTGCAGCGGTCATGGAGGAGAAGGAGTGAGGGACAGTGAAGCCCAGGTGGAGGATAACTGGGAGTGTCATGTCTCTGCTGACCAGTGGGCGGGCAACTCCAGACAGGTGGCTGATGATGCTCTAGTGCACCTGCCTGAGCAACAGCGTGCAGCCGTGCAGCGCCTGTTTGCTTCATACCCCCCTGTGTTTGCAGAGCATCCAGGCCTCACAACTCGAGTGGTGCATGACGTGGACGTGGGAGATCACCCCCCCTTTAAATCAGTACCCTACAGAATTCCACCCATTAAACTCCCAACCCTCAGAGCGGAGTTAGAGTATATGTTGGAATGGGGGCTGATTGAGAAGGGGGCAGTTAGGTGGACATCTCCTGTCACTCTCAGCCCAAGCCTGACGGGAAGGTTCGCTTCTGCATTGACTTTCGGAGATTGAACGGGTTGACTCCCACCAATGCTTATCCCCTTCCCCGTGTTGACGATAGTGTAGATAAGATTGGTAAAGCACAATTTCTAACTAAGGTAGACCTAGTGAAAAGCTACTGGCAGGTGCCCTTGTCTGAGCGGGCGAAGGGGGTATGCGGGTTTGTGGTTAATGGGAACACCTACCATTGCAATGTGATGCCGTATGGCCTTAAAAATGCCCCAGCAACCATCCAGAGTCTTATGAATGAGTTAGTAGCTGACATCCCTAACTGCACTGTCTACCTAGATGACGTTATAATCTACGATGACAACTTTGAGAGTCACTGTGAGCACATAGAAGCCTTGTTTCGGAAGCTCAGTGAGGCCAGCTTGGTGGTCAATCTGGGCAAGTGCGACTTTGTCCGGGCAACTGTGCAGTATCTTGGGTTTGTGGTCGGGTTAGGCGAGGTGTGCCCCCCAAAAAACAAGATACAGGCTATTAACCAGTTCCCCAGGCCGTCCACCAAGCGGCAGATCATGAGATATTTGGGCATGATCGGTTACTATCGCCGCTTCATTCGGGGTTACTCTACTGTGTTAGCTCCCCTGACAGATTTGCTAGCAAAAGAGAAAAAGTTCAAGTGGGCACCTGATTGTGAAAGGGCTTTTTCGCTGGTCAAGCACCTACTATGCACTCGCCCAATCCTCAGGGCACCTGACTTTGAAAGACCGTTCCAGCTGGCAACAGATGCCAGCGGTGTAGGGGCTGGTGCCGTCTTAATGCAAACAGACGAGGAAGGTTTGGAGCATCCAGTCAGTTTCTTTTCCAAGAAGTTTAATTCCGCTCAGAAAAACTACTCTGTGGTGGAGAAAGAACTGCTGGCAATAGTGTTGGCGCTCAGGCACTTTGAAGTATATGTTCCTGCCTACGGGCCAGTCGTGGTGATTTACACCGACCACCACCCTCTTAAATTTCTGAACCAATTCCACAACCGGAATATGAGGCTGACACGTTGGTCACTCATGTTGCAAGAATACAATCTAGACATTCGCCATATTGCCGGTTGTGAGAATGTGATTGAAGACTGTTTGTCGAGGGTGGAGGATGCGGCATAGATCACCACAGGTGTGTGGGTTTGAGTGGAGAAAAACCAGGCTTGCCGCTGTAGAGCAGCCGTAAAAAACAACATTAAAATTAAATAAAAAATCACATAAAACTCTTTCTTTTTTATAGTTAATTGTAAGTTGCCAATGTTATAGCTAAAGTCCTAAGTTGAACCTGTCTTTCACTTAGTAGGCTGGGCTCTGTGAAGCTCGCTCAGGGAGCATAGCAGGCTAAATTATACTATTGTGTTTGGGAGGGGTTGTAAGATTTTCTTTATGCTAATATGTTATTTTATTTAAGATTGAGCATTGCATTTCATTTCTGGTGGAGTGGCTAGGTGTGGCGGGTCTTGTTGGCATTCTGCCTTGTCAGATATGGTGCTCGCCTAATGTTGAGCGTTCCATATCTTGAGCGGGGTGTGACGTCTACCAGCGTTGGCAGAATCGCCTCTCGTTGGCCACTAGCGCTCGCCAGGGACATCGAAATGGGCTACAGTTATCAGAGAATGTTGTTCTTTCTTTCCTAGTAATCGCATTGTCACAGACAGTCCAGTGGTGGTCTTTGTTTTCGCCTGTGACAACGGGTTGTATTTTATATCAACAGTAGTGATAATAGTACCAGCGTGTGAATGAGAAAGACTTTCAGAGCGAGGAGGTAGTGGGTGTCTGTATGTACGGGTGCATTTCTGCCTTTCGCTCGCCATTGGACGGCGTGTCTGGCTGTGTCATGTGATGCCTGCTGTCTTGTGACATCTCGGCCCGTGATTGGCCCACCATCGCGCCTTTGCGGTCTCCTGTGTAACTTACCTCCTCATTGAGGGTCCCCAGGAGCTGTCCTCGTCAGGACAGGATTGGCGCGCGTGCTTCTAACATCCCTTTGCATACTCTCTCCCGATCACCACCTTTATCACTGTTTCTCTCACTCGATTCTCTCTTTCCATACTCTAACCTTTATTAACTGCACAACACTCTCCTTGGGTTCTGCATACGGTTTTCATAGCTGGCCCATTGTATTGCATGCGCCGTCCTCAGAGATATTTACATGTACTTAGAATAGGTTTGAGGGTTCTTAGTTAGTATAGGTTAAGAACTTTGTGTGTCTCCATTATTGATTTAGTGTTTCTGCTCTTTTATTTAATGCTAGACTTGGATAAGGTAACTGTAGTCGTTGTCTCCGATGTGTGTACGGTTTGCTTATACCTACACGACTTCGACCGGTCCTGTGGTAGCCTGGGTTGTCTTTTCGGTGGCGTCCTTTGCGAGTGCAGCATTGTGTTGACTGAGGGTTTTGGCCTGTACCAGTTCAACACTTTGCTGCCTCTTTGCCTGTCTTTAGAGGGTCGCCAGGATAGAACCAGATACTTGTGATCTGGATCTATCGAGAGAGCCCCCTAGTCAATTAACGTAACTTAAAGGATGCAGTCTTAAGGACATCGCTAGGCTACGAGCCTGTCTTGCTCCACCCCAGTTCCTTACCTAGAGTATCCCAGCTAGACATTATTAATCGAGTAGACACTTGTTAGTATTTAATATAAGCTCTTTGATATGTGCGCATTATTATTCACAGCATTTATTAGTCTAGGTTGTTGCTGAGCCGCACAACCATAGTAGATTGTTTCGTTGATGAGGAAGTACTTCTTTTAGTGTCGAGCATTGCTACCGTTGCGCATTTATAGTATTCTCGTGTCAGTTAACATTATATGTCCTATCTTTTAGTGTATTCGATTTACACGTGTGGTGTCCTGCCTCCTGCCTTTATATAGTTCTAAATCAGTACGAGCATCTTATAAGCATCAGACTTTCTTCAGAAGTTTCCAGGTCTATGCTGTAGGACTATACTTCACTTTCTTTCAGATAGGAGTGAAGAGTTTATTGTTGTTTAGAGTAACTGTATTGAAGCATCTTTTTATTGTATTAAATCTTGCAGTGATTTAATTGATCTTTCCATAGATTCCTCTTTATGCATTTTAACGTAACTTGCATCTTGTTTGTTATCAGGCTATACCAGTGCAGGTTAGCCTGAAGTAGAGTACATTTATGCCCAGTTAAGGATACCCCGCTATCGCAGATTAACCCTTGAGGGTATAGGTGTTTTGTTCGCCGGCATATAAGTTCGAGGGTTTGGATCTAGAGTACCGTTGTTACATAGTGCCCTCTTACTACTCCAATCATTGAGTGCCCTTGTTTTTTCCGTAGTCCCGGTCGTAACACCAGTGAAAGTGTTTAGTGAATAATTTGAATTATATATGTACAGTATATAAGATGTTACTTGTGACTTTTGGTGACTGAGGAGAGTGAATCTTGGTTAACCCCTTGAGTATTGATGAAGTTTTGTCTAGGTATCATTTATGACTTTACACTATTTTTTGCTTGAAAGACAAATATATTTATCAATAAATACCGCCTACGAAATAAATACATTATAATCACGAAGATGTCACAGGAATGCTTACAGGAAGCTTACAGGAAGTATGGTAAGTACTCTATGGAATTTTAGTTATATTACAGTATATATATATTATATATATATATATATATATATATATATATATATATATATATATATATATATATATATATTATATATATACAGTATATAACAGGCCCAAGGTCCCGAGCAAGCCCAAGGCCCATAATCGAGTATTTATATTATTATTATATTTTGTATTTTATTTAAATATTTATTTATTTGATTTATTATTGTTTTATTTTTTTATTTATTTTTTTTATATACCCGGTATATATATATATATATATATATATATATATATATATATATATACTGTATATTATATACGGTATATAATTTTTTGTTTATTCCTGTTCCCCAGGGTGTCTAGCGGATCAGCCACAAGGTCCCGAGCAAGCCCAAGGCCCATAATCGAGTATTTATATTATTATATATTTTTTTTTTTTTATATATATATATATATATATATATATTATATATATATATTATGTATATATATTATGTATATATATTATGTATATATATATATATATATATATATATATATATATATATATATATATATTATTTTTGTTTTTATTCCTGTTCCCCAGGGTGTCTAGCGGATCAGCCCCAAGGTCCCGAGCAAGCCCAAGGCCCATAATGGAGTATTTATATTATTATTACATTTTTATTTGATTTATATATTTATTTATTTTATTTTATTTATTTCTATCTATCTATCTATTGCCTGATGCCGTGATCCCCGAAGGGGTGGCCACGAACGAACCGCCCCCATGCACCTCTGTCCCCAGTCAGTCGACGCCCCTCCCCCCAACCAGCACCGCCTTCGTTCATGTAGTTCCTCACTCCATCCTTCCACCTCATATTCGGTCTACCTCTCCCCCTCTGTCCCTCCACCTCGCTCTCGTACACCCTCTTAGTCATTCTCTCGCTTTCCATACGTTCCATATGGCCGAACCATCTCAAGTTGTTCCTTTTCACACTTTCCAGCACATCTACCTCCACACCACACCTCCTTCTTACTTCCTCATTAGTCTGTCTATCCCTCCATGTAACTCCGCACGCACTCCTTAAGTAATTCATTTCCACTGCTCTCACTCTTGGTCTGAGTCTCTCAACCAACGTCCATGCTTCGCTTCCGTAAGTCAGTGTCGGGATTACCACACTGTCATGCAAGGACTTCTTCACTTCCATACTGACCACCCTATTTCTTGTTACTGCTTTTAGCGTTCCTACAACCCTCTTCCCCTGTTGTACCCTCTCCCGCACCTCTTCATCCATAGTCCCATCTTTACTCAACACACTGCCCAGATACTTAAAAGAGTTGACGATCTCCATAGCCTGACCGTTCAGCTTCACCTCACACTCTGTGACTTCACCCCTTTCGAAGACCATAACCTTGCTCTTCCCCGTATTTACCTTCAAATTTCATTTTTCGCACACTGTTCCAAACTCATTTACCAGACCCTGCAACTCCCATTCATTATCACTCATCAGAACTGTATCATCCGCAAACAGCAGTATAGGTAGCTTCCACTCAATTCCCTCCCTTTTCAGCGATACACCAACATCCACTGCTCTTGATAGTATTTCTTTCATAACTCCATCCATATATACAGTAAACAACCACGGGGACATCACACACCCCTGTTTCAAACCAACATTCAGGTCAAAGAACTCGCTCTGCTCACTCTCCATACGTACTGCCGCCTTTGCACCCTCATACATGCTCTTCACTGCTTTCAGCAACTTGCCCTCTACTCCGTATATTCTAAGTACTTTCCACAAACCTTCTCTATCCACTCTGTCATAGGCCTTCTCCAAGTCCATAAAGGCAACATACACCTTTTGTTTCTTCTCCAGATACTTCTCCACAACACAATTCAGGGTAAAAATCTGATCTACACATCCTCTTCCCTTCCTAAAACCTCCCTGCTCGTCGCCTATCCATTTCTCCGTTCTCACTCTCACTCTCTCAATCACTACCCTACTGTATACCTTCCCTACTACGCTTAGAAGACATATTCCTCGGTGGTTACCACACACTCCTCTTTCCCCTTTGCCCTTATATAGGGGGACTATTATGCCAGTCTTCCAGTCATCGGGTGCACTCCCCTTCTCCCATGCTAGTTTGCACATTTTCCATACCCATTCTATCACTATCTCACCACCATACCTCAACATTTCCCCACACACTCCATCTGTTCCTGGTGCTTTCCCCAACTTCACTCTTTTCATGGCTTCCCACACTTCTGACCTCCTGATCCCCACCTCCTCCTCCACTACTTCTCTTCTTCTCCCTCCCATACCATATCCAGCTATGTTTGCTGGCTCTTCATTCCTTTCATTTAGCAACTCACTGAAGTACTCCCTCCATCTTTCGACTCTCTCTTGCTTCTCGGCTAGCATTCTCCCATTCTTATCTTTCACACCCTTACTGTTTCCCTTGCTACCTTCCCTAACTTTCTTGACTTCTTTCCAGAACAGTTTCTTACTCTCCCTCCATTTTACACTCAGATTCCTTCCAAATTCCTCATCTACTCTTCTCTTACTTTCCTTCACTACTCTCTTCACCACCCTCTTACTCTCCACGTACCTCGCTCGTTTCTGTCTCTCGGAATCTTCATTCCCTCTACTACCCAACCACTCTCTATATGCTTTCTTCTTTTCTTCCACAGCTATTCTTACCTCTTCTGTCCACCATGCTGTACCTTTCACTCCCCTCCCTCTTCTCTTCACTCCACACACCTCCTCACATGCTGCACAGATCTCATCCTTAAACACCTTGCTCATCTCCTCCACTTCCTCCATAACTTCCAGGTCGAACCCACCTAGTCGTCTTTCCACTGCTCTCCTGTACTCCTCCCTGACTTCCTCCTCCTGCAACCTCTCCACCCTCCTCACCATTCCACCCTCCTCTCGCCTCCCTCCCGCTCTCCTCACCCACTTCTTTTGTATCCTAACCTTAGCTACCACTACATAATGATCAGACAGACCCCCTCCAATACCCCTATACACCCTAGCATCCATCACAGATTTCTTCATTCGTTCATCCACACATACATAATCAATCAATGACTTTCGTTCCACCACTGTCTTATCCTTCATCGTCAACATCCGTTTCCACGTGTACCTGTGGATCATTCTGTGTCGGAAGAAGGTGTTGGCTATCCACAGCCTCCTCCCCACACATACGTCCACAAGTGCACTACCATTCCCATTCACCTCTGATTGATTTATTTCATTATATTTATATTTTTATTTCATTTATTTTATATATATATATATATACCGTATATATAATTATATATATATATATATAATTATATATATATATACAGTATATATATATATATATATTTTTTTTTTTTTTTTTTTTTTTTATTCATGTTGCCCAGGGTATCTAGCGGATCAGCCCCAAGGTCCCGAGCAAGCCCAAGGCCCATAATCAAGTATTTATATTATTATTATATTTTTATTTTATTTATATATTTATTTATTTTATTTATTACTGTTTTTATTTATTTTATTTTATTTATTTCATGTTATTTATATTTTTATTTTATTTATTTTACATATATATACTGCATAAATATATATATATATATATGTATGACACCTTGTATGTATATATATATATATAGATACCCACACACACATACACAAATTTTTGTTACCATTCATTATATTTTGTTTGACACCTTGTATATATATATATATATATATATATATATATATATATATATATATATATATATATATTTATATATTACTTTATTTGTGTGTAAAATAGAATTATTTCTGAATTTATTACTTGAAGATAACCTGGCTTTCTTTTTTTGTTTTTTCACTGTCAACCCAGGAGCCATTTCCCTTCTCATTGGAAAGGGTTGTGGCCCTATCAGGTAAGTAAAATTGACAACCTTCATGACTGACATGTGTTCTATCAACATTGTCCAATTATTGGCAAGGAAAATTATATAAAAGTGTTGTACATTGTGGCAAAGATATACAACTGTATAAACATGCTCATATATTTACATAACAATAACAATGCATGGATACAATTGCGCATAGCTCGCGAACCAAATACGCTATATTATTTTGGTTTTCACCATTAGAAAGAGCACAATTTTCCGATTCCGGTGATATATACAGTTATATACGTATCCAAGCAAATATCGCAACGACGAGGTGGGGAACAGCTCGGAAACTGGCTAGCGTCGGCGGAACAGAGACGGGTGAAGTGTAAATATTCGCATTTTGGCTCTTCATTTCAAATATTCATAGCGCAAAAAGTATTTGTCGTAGGAACTTCTATTTTTTTTATACTCATCAGCATTAATTGCCGTATTCATACAGCCTAAATTTAAAACCATACACTTCCTAACAACGAAATAAATCGAAAATGTTATAAACCATATCAATCAAAATCATATATTATTTTTTTTTCGGTCACTGCTTGAGAACTATTGCAGATAAACAATTTCTGTTTTCAGATTTGGAAAGAGGAGAAAAAATACAATTATTTGAGCAAAACAAAATATATGTTCATCACTCACAATTTAGAGATAGGACGGTGTGAAGACAATTGCATGGGAAATAACTGTATTCCGGACTCATTTACACTTTCATATTTCGATTTATTTAAAAAAAAAAAAAAAAAATTATCATGTACTATAAATATTCCTGTTTCCATTGACATATGATACATCACAATAAACAGCATTCTGGTGGATGAAAATACAGAAAAACACAAGGCTTCGAAAACTTGCCCAGCCTGGTATTTCATGGCAAATTAGAAAATGTCTGACCATAAGTTAGATAATTAAGTTACCGGATGCAGGAGGGTTAAATGATTTTATTTGTATTTGTTTAAATTGATATAAATAAAAGATCAGTTACTTATGCAGATAAATCACTAACCATTCTCAATTACATATTTGCAAGAAAGCAGCCAAATGCATCGATCAGTCTATGCTAAAACATTATTACTTAAACCACCTAACAATATCAAGTGTAAATTCCGCCTCAACAGGTGAGATTGAGCTTAAAATCACGACTTAAATACATCTATCAAATGTTCAGTCAGAGAAAAAAAGATACGCAATAATTAAAACTTATGACAGACAAAATTTAAAATACCTATCAATATAAAGTAGTAATTCGGCTAATATATCCATAATTCATTACAACCACTTTTAAAGTTACTCTACCAGAGGACATTCATGGAGAGACTAATGCCACCCGAAAAGCTATGCAACATTTAAGGGAAAAGAGGACACAGTATTGTTCAACTGGGGGTTAAGTTTCTTAACACTTAACGAGCGGCCTAGGCGGTATATTTGACCGTGCCCCCCAGCGTTTTTTTTTTTTTACCATAAATGGCGTTGTTTCTGTGCTCTTTTTCATGCATAAACAAGAGCCAGAGCGTAATACAAGTATGTATCCGTCAAAGGGCGATAATTGAGCTTTCCAATGACACCAGTACCATCCTTCTACGATCACTGGTTGTCTTGCAACGATCGTGCAACCGAAGGGCAAAATCGCTAAAATACGGTCATTTCGTGACATAATTACGTGTGTAGCGAGTGAGAGAGGGTAGAGTAGTGTGGAGTACATGTCAGTGGGCCCACGACGGTCGTGGCGAGCGGTCATGAGGCAACCTACGCTCCTCCCACCGCTCGGCTCTCTATCAGAGCTAATATTGCGCCAAAATTGCACACGGACTAAAGGCGGGCCCCGTCACATAGTCCAGGATTTTAGATACGGACTTAAGTCGGGCACCGATAGACAAGGGTTAATATACAGGGATTCCAGAATTCTAATACTATCCCCTGGACAACTATCAATAATAGAGAAATGCTCTCGATTTGGTATGACTTTACATACCTTGCAGTGATCACGTACTGCCGAGTGGGAGAGGGTCTTCATCCTACGACCAGTTCTGCTAGACTGACCTAGATGTTCGTCGATTCGTGTTTTGAAGGATCGCAATGTGCTTCCCACATACCCTGCTTGGCAACTAGGGCAAGTAAAACTATAGACAATCGACGAGCGCAAGTCAGCTGGCATACGATCTTTGAAGTGAAACATTGACCCAATCTTGAACGAGTTCATAGGTAAAAATCTAAAGTCTTTGTCAGGGTAAATTTACATAACTTGTCTAATAATGAAGATTCTATTTGTTTTGTGAGACTCACCTAAATAGGGGATCCGAAAGTAGATTATCTCCTTTTGAACTGTTGGGATATCTAGCTTGGGCTGATATTTGTAATTTAAGAACTTATTCACAAGTTTGTCGAACACATTCGTGGGGAGGATCTGTACGCAGCCACATACCTTACCCCCAGCCCCGCCCACTGCCCAAAATGTACAAATATTTTATTAGATTAGATTAACCTAACTTAACCTAACCTAACCTAACCTAACCTAACCTAATCCTAATATAATATAATATAATATGATATAACATAACACAAATAACAAAATAAAAATATAAAAATACACTAAATTTCGAGTGGGATTGAACACTGGATTTCTGGGTGCTGGGCGAGAGCTCTATGACCGAGCTACAGATCGAGTTGGCAGTACCGGTTTGAAGAGTATATTTAAACGCGGGAAACGGGGTGCGGGGCCAAGGGAGGCTTACATTTTCGCGCATGCATAGAGGGTAAGGTATGTGGCTGCATACATTCCCTCCCCATTCGTGTGATAGCCATTACAATTAAAGTAATTCCTTAAAAAAGTTATTTGTTGATGATAATAGTCAATACTTGAAGCTAAAGAATAAGCTCTTTGTAAAAGGGTTTTCACAGCGTTGATTTAAAAAATTAAAGTGACAATAGCTGCAAAATTCTAGTGCCTTATCTCGAGAATGTTGGCTTTCGAGAAATGGAAAATGCAAGACCGCCATTGAATCTCTCAATATTTAGATTTAAAAATAAAAGTTTATTGTCAGTCTCAGTATCCATTGTAAAACTAATGTTGTCATGTTGTGCATTAAGGTACTCTAGAAACTGTTGGGCATGATTTTTATCCTTCAAAATAACAAACGTGTCGTCCACATACAGCAAGGGTTTAAAATCGCTTGGACAATTACCTAGCCAAATTTTTTCATGAAAGCACAAACATACATTGGCAAATGCAGGGGCTAATGGGCTACCCATGGATAGGTCATCTTCCTGTTTGAACAGTTCACCATTGAAAACGAAAACATTATCTTTAGTACACAGAAGTAGGAGATTTCTAAATACAGATTTAGTCATACCAATGAATTTATCCAAACCCCGGAAAGCTAAACCGACACAATTGTTAACAGTCTCAACTAGAGGTATATTGGTGAACAATGACTTTACGTCGTAACTAACCATATAGTAGGACTCTGGAATTTTGCAGTCCGACAAGGATTGGGATAGGTCATAGGAGTTTTTAACTGTGTAGTCATTAGTTGTAAAGGGGCTCAGAATAGGCACTAGGAACTTTGCTAGCTTATAGGGGGCAGTATTATATGCTGCTACTATAGGTCGAAGGGGAACAGAAGCTTTGTGCACTTTAGGAAGTCCATACAAGGTGGCCGGGGACGAACCTGTAGGTTTAAGGGACTTTGACTCTGCTTCGCTAACTATTTTTAATGAAACAAGGTTGTTACCGAATCTTATTACTTTATCTTCGAATTTGGTTGTAAGTTTGAAAATATCAGAGTAGAGTAATTTAGTAAATGTGGAAGCATCTTATAATATATCATTCTTCTTTGAAATATAATCAGTTTTTCAAGTAGGACCACACCCTTCCCCTTGTCGGGTCTGCATATTACCAGGTCATTTTTCTTTCCTAATGATTTCAAAATGTTTAAGCCCGCTCGCGAAATTATGGGGGAGAACACCTTACTAGACTTGAACCCATACAAATTATTGCATGCAATACTCTGAATAGTTTCAACAAATGTTTTGAATTGAAGATTTTGTGGAAGCTTGATGCGTTTTAACCTATTTACAATGTTTTCGAAATCTAAAAAGTATCTGTAAAATGAGGGCTTATATACTGGGAGACAGAAATCAATACCGAATGAGAGAAGTATTCTTCTCTATATGATAGGGTTGTATTTGAATAGTTAAAAATAACATTGTCCGGGTCACATGAGTTGAGGGAGTGTTTGCCGCCAATATTGTGAAGTTTCTTTTCGTGGGTCTTACTTACTTTTTCCCTTAAAAAAGTTCAGTTTTATTATTTACGAATCGTCTTAAACATATACAGTCCAAACGAGACACAATGGATTTGAGACTTGCACACAACTGAGAAAGGCGAGTTTCTGGCTCACTATCTTCGCTTTCCTTCGTATTTATTTCTATGTTTAAAAAATGTCTTTGCCATTTTCTATACAGGTTTGAAGTGAGTAGAGATTTTCGATACAATTTAAACTTTAAAAATTTAGGGAACACATTATATACTTTGCAACACTTGACGAAATCCAGATCCAATTGTTTCTTAGCATGTTTCTTGGACACATGTTCGACCTTTCGGAACCCTTGTAGAGCTGGGTAGACCTTGTAGACCTTGTTCGTAGAATTTGAGAAACAGGAACATTCTAGGGGAATCGTAGCTTCAACAGAAACGGGACAATGAAGGCCATGACGAGGATAATTTTTCTTTAATGGTACCAGACGTTGCGACACATGTGTTATGTCATCATCAGTGTAAATCTATGGACAATTTGTTCAAATTAGTAAAAATGTTAAATAAACAGGGTTTTAGCCCTAGAGTTCATTATAATAATAAAAAAATAAAATATATATATATATATATAAATAAAAGATCAGTTAATTATGCAGAAAAATCACTAACCATTCTCAATTACATATTTGCAAGAATGCAGCCAAATGCATCGGTCAGTCTATGCTAAAACATTATTAGTTAAACCACCTAACAATATCAAGAGTAAATTCCGCCTCTACAGGTGAGATTGAGCTTAAAATCACGACTTAAATACATCTATCAAATGATCAGTCAGGGAAAAAAGATACGCACTAACTAAAACTTAATACAGACACAATTTAAAATAACTATCAATATAAAGTTTTAATTCGGCTAATAAATCAATAATTCATTACAACCACGTTTAAAGTGGCCCAACAGTTTCTAGAGTACCTTAATGCACAACATGACAGCATTAGTTTTACCATGGATACTGAGACTGACAATAAACTTTAATTTTTAGATCTAAATATTGATAGATTCAATGGCAGTCTTGCATTTTCCATTTTTCGAAAGCCAACATTCTAGGGATTAGGCACTAATTTTGTTCAGCTATTGTCACTTTAATTTTAAAATCAATGCTGTGAAAACCCTTTTACACAGAGCTTAATCTTTAGCTTCAAGTTTTGACTATTTTCATCAGGAAATAACTTTTTTAAGGAATTACTTTAATAGTAATGGTTATCACACAAATTTGTTCGACAAACTTGTGAATAAGTTCTTAATTGACAAATATCAGCCCAAGCTAGATATCCCCACAGTTCAAAAGGAGATAATCTACTTTCGGATCCCCTATTTAGGTGAGCTCAAAAAGCAAATAGAATATTCATTATTAGACAAGTTATGTAAATTTTACCCTGACAAAGACTTTAGATTCGTACCTATGAACTCGTTCAAGATTGGGTCAATGTTTCACTTCAAAGATCGTATGCCAGCTGACTTGCGCTCGTCGATTGTCTATAGTTTTACTTGCCCTAGTTGTCAAGCAGGGTATGTGGGAAGCACATTGCGATCCTTCAAAACACTAATCGACGAGAATCTAGGTCAGTCTAGCAGAACTGGTCGTAGGATGAAGACCCTCTCCCACTCGGCAGTACGTGATCACTGTAAGGTATGTAAAGTCATACCAAATCGTGAGCATTTCTCTATAATAGATAGTTGTCCAGGGGATAGTACTAGAATTCTAGAATACCTGTATATTAAGAAACTTAACCCCCAGTTGAACAATACTGTGTCTTCTTTTCCCTTAAATGTTGCATAGCTTTTCGGGTGGCATTAGTCTGTCCATGTATGTCCTGTGGAAGAGTAACTTTAAAAGTGGTTGTAATGAATTATTGATTTATCAGCCGAACTAAAACTTTATATTGATAGGTATTTTGAATTTTGTCTGTCATAAGTTTTAGTTATTACGTATCTTTTTTCTCTGACTGAACATTTGATAGATGGGTAAATATAAAGTTTTACACCGGGGACGATTTTTACACAAAAATTGTATTTGTTTTCCTTGTTTTGGGGTTTTTAGGTGTGTGTTTTTATGAACCCCATCGGAAAATGCCAAAAAAGCTATTATCCATCAGTCTTAAGACACGGCCCCTGATAGCGGGGAGGGCTATGAAGTTCATGGAAAATGAGGGGTTAAAAACTTAAAAAGGCGATAATAGCGTATTGTAGCAAAACTTGGCTCGGGTTTTAAGGAATTTGCAACCCCCAAAACCCGAGATTTCGAAAACACGACCCAACTTTTGGCAAAAGTTGGCTCGAATTTTGCAATTTGTCGGAGCCTAAAAAGACTAACCTAATTTCGAAATTTGGCTCGGGTTTTCAAAAATTGCAAAGGAATAAAACCCGATATTATGAAAACCCAAGCCAACTTTTGGCAAAAGTTAGCTCGAATGTTGCAATGTTTTAGATTGTAAAAAGACATTAACCTAATTTCGAGATTTGGCTCGGGTTTTCCAAAATTGCAAACGCATCAACCGATTTGGTAATTATAATTATAGGGAATAGGCTCGCACCTTTATTTTTTCATGTTTTTTCCTCAAGATTTTGAGAAATGAGTGATTTCATAGTCTTAGTTATAATTCCAATGTGGGATACACGATGGGTTGAGGGGGGGCTTTGCCCCCCCCCCCCCCCAATGAATTATTGAAATCGTCATCTATGTGGCCGGCAGAGGGTAAATATCGATTACACTGCCTAAAGAAGGCGTTATAGGGAATAGGCTCGCACCTATATTTTTCATGTTTTTTCCTCCAGATTTTGAGAAATTAGTGTTTTCATGGTCTTAGTTATAATTCTAATGCGGGATACACGATGGGTTGAGAGAGGACTTTGACCCACCTCCCCCCCCCCCCCATGAATTATTGAAATCGTCATCTATGTTGCCAGCAGGGGGTAAATATCTATTATACTGCATAAAGAAGGCGTTGGTAAAAATTTATCACCAACCAGTTACGAGTTTTTCAGGTAATTTTTTGTTTTTATATATTTTCTTTGATATACAGTGTTGTTTAATACCGAGGACCGTCACATTTTAGTATTTTCAACAATAGCCTAACCTAACCTAACCTAACCGAAAACTAACCTGTCTCGCCGACGGCCTAAGTCGTAAATATTGTCCAACTAACCCTTACCTGCCACCTATGTCCTAGTACATTGAATACAAGATTAACCCTTACCTATTACCTAGTGCTAAACTAGAAAACATTCTAGATAACATATACTAATGGGAAACTAAGGTACCTCATTCATCGTCGTGGTCGTCGTCGTGGTGGCAGCGCCAGACAAGTGTCTTTTTGCCTGTTTTGGGGTTAACTTGTTCTCTTAGAGTACAGGGGCGTCCACACTTAACACAATCTACTTTGGAGGGCAACACACCATGGGATTGTAAGATATCTAAACTTGGCTCGTTTTTTCTTAAACACTTCTCAATAATATCAATAAAGGAAGGTGTACAACCATCGCAGACGAAAGCCATGACTCGAGTGGTGAAATCACAGGCACGGTGGAGGGGGGGGGGGGAAGGCGTTGGTGGTTGTTAGTGGTTGACACATGTAACCTGATACTACGTCACTAACATGTTTGATTGTTATTGGCAGGTGTGAAACACTACTGCGCAGGCATGGCATAAATGAAAGAAGGTGGTGGAGCGAGAGGGGTGGCCGTCCCCAGCGCAACAGAAAATGGAGATCGGGTGAGCCGTGCGAGATTTAGGGATTTTTTTATAGAGATTTAGGGATGTGTTTATAATGAATTACCGACGGGGTAGACATATATGGCAATGAAGTACATGACCTAACTAACATATTTGTCTAAATAATATATCGATGGTTTCGACCCGGTGTAAAACTAGATAAATTCCGATAGATATATTTAAGTTGTGATTTTAAGCTCAATCTCACCTGTAGAGGCAGAATTTACAGTTGATATTGTTAGGTCGTTTAAGTAATAATGTTTTTGCATTGACTGATCGATGCATTTGGCTGTATTCTTGCAAATATGTAATTGAGAATGGTTAGTGCTTTATCTGCATAATTAACTGATCTTTTATTTATATCAATTTAAAAAAAAAAAATCTATTTTTTTTAATGAACACTAGGGCTCAAACCCTGCTTATTTAATGTTTTTACTAATTTGAACAAATTTTCCATAGATTTACACTGATGATGACATAACACATGTGTCGAAATGTCTGGTACCAATAAAGACAAATTATCCTCGTCACGGCCTTCATTGTCCTGTTTCTGTTGAAGCTACTATTCCCCTAGAATGTTTCTGTTTCTCAAATTCTACGAACAAAGTATGGATACCCAGCTCTACAAGGGTTCCGAATGGTCGAACATGCGTCCAAGAAACATGCTAAGAAACAATTGGATCTGGATTTCCTAAAGTGTTGCAAAGTATAAAATGTGTTCCCTAAATGTTTAAAGTTTAAATTGTATCGAAAATCTCTACTCACTTCAGACCTGCATAGAAAATGGCAAAGAAAACTTTTCAACATAGAAATAAATACGAAGGAAAGAGAAGTTAGTGAGTCAGAAACTCGCCTTTCTCAGTTGTGTGCAAGTCTCAAATCCATTGTGTCTCGTTTGGACTTTATATGTTTAAGACGATTCGTACATAATAAAACTGATCTTTTAAGGGAAAAAGTAAGTAAGACCCACGAAAAGAAACTTCACAATATTGGCAGCAAACACTCCCTCAACTCAAGTGACCCGGACAATGTTATTTTTAACTATTCAAATACAACCTTATCATATAGAGAAAAAATACTTCTCATTCGGTATTGATTTCTGTCTCCCAGTATATAAGCCCTCATTTTACAGATATTTGTTATATTTCGAAAACATTGTAAATAGGTTAAAACGCATCAAGCTTCCTCAAAATGTTTCAATTCAAAAATGTTGTTGAGACTATTCAGAGTATTGCATGCAATAATTTTTATGGGTCCAAGTCTAGTAAGGTGTTCTCCCTCATAATTTCGCGAGCGGACTTAAATATTTTGAAATCTTTAGGAAAGAAAAATGACCTGGTAATATGCAGACCCGACAAGGGGAAGGGTGTGGTCCTACTTGAAAAAACTGATTATATTTCAAAGATGAATGATATATTACAGGATGCTTCCAAATTTACTAAATTACTCTTCTCTGATAATGTCAAACTTACAACCAAAGTCAAAGATAAATTAATATGATTCGTTAACAACCTTGTTTCATTAAAAATAGTTAGCGAAGCATAGTCAAAGTCCCTTAAGCCTACAGGTTCGTCCCAGGCCACCTTGTATGGACTTCCTAAAGTGCACAAAGCCTCTGTCCCCCTTCGACCTATAGTAGCAGCATATAATACTGCCCCCTATAAGCTAGCAAAGTTCCTATTGCCTATTCTGAGCCCCTTTACAACTAATGACTACACAAATAAAAACTCCTATGACCTATCCCAATCCTTGTCGGACTGCAAAATTCCAGAGTCCTACTATATGGTTATTTACGACGTAAAGTCATTGTTCACCAATATACCTCTAGTTGAGACTTAACATTTGTGTCTGTTTAGCTTTCCGGGGTTTGGATAAATTCATGGGTATGACTAAATCTGTATTTAGAAATTTACTCCTGTGTACTAAAGATAATTTATTCGTTTTCAGTGGTGAACTGTTCAAACAGGAAGATGGCCTATCCATGGGTAACCCATTAGCCCCTGCATTTGCCAATATATTTTTGTGTTTTCATGAACAAATGTGGCTAGATAATTGTCCAAGCGATTTTAAACCCTTGCTGTACAGGAGGTATGTGGACGACACGTTTGGTATTTTTAAGGATAAAAATCATGCCCAACAGTTTCTAGAGTACAGGGGAGGCTGAGCCTTACACCCCCAATTCACCCTGTATAGGAGATTTTGTTTCTGGCATTATACCATCTTAATACCAATGGAAATACTAAGACTCGCTGAAAATAAATCAGCTCTCTATGTGCGTGCGCACACGCGCGCACGCGAATTTCATCGCACTATATGAAAAATCATTGTAGACATTGAAAATTATTCAAATTTCCCGCAATTTTTGTATGGCGCATCCTACAAGCATCCCCTACAACGTAGCGTGCTCGCTTTCCCATATTGAATAATAGAAGGTGCTGAAAAAATATATAATGTATATATTTTTTGGGTTGCGCAAATTTTGACATGAAAAAGGTTGAATTTTTGGAAAATATCGGAAGGGCGACCATTGTGAGCATGCTAGAACGTTGCTATATAGTCCTATAAATAGTGTGTAGAAGGGGAACGAAGCAGAGCAATATAAAAAAGTGTAGTTACACTTGGGAGTTGCCAATATATGATCTCTGGAAATTGCAAAACATTTATAATCATACCTTGATATAATTTTGAGGAAAATAACTAAGCTTCTCCTTCCAGAGACGTTTTCTATTACTATGCTGTTAGAGAAAACTAAGTTATATGGGAAACTAATGTAAACAATCTTGGAACATTGGCTCAACAGACGACTTACCAAAGCTTTTTGTGTAAATCCATGATATTGGGGGCAATGGGGGGGGGGGGGCTTATGGATGTCATATGGGTGTTTATGCCCTCATATGATAGTTTCTATTGTTTACAGAAGCCTTTTAGACAAAAAACAAAAAAAAACAAAAAGTAGCTGAAGGGAAAACATTTCGTTGATTGGGGTGTGTGGTTGAACCCCTGTTCGGGGGGGGGGGGGGGGGGGGGTGTTATGGATGCATATGTTTTTGTTGCCCTCCTATGCTATTCTCCTATGTTGAAAGAAGCATTTTAGAAGAAGAAAAAAATAATGTGAAATTTTTGACTGAATTGGGGGTGTAAGGTTCAGCCTCCCCTAATGCACAACATGACCACATTAGTTTTACCGTGGATACTGAGACTGACAATAAAATTTCATTTTTATATCTAAATATTGAGAAATTCAATGGCGGTCTTGCATTTTCCATTTTTCGAAAGCCAACATTCTCGGGATTAGGCACTATTTTGTTCAGCTATTGTCACTTAAATTTAAAATTATCACACAAATTTGTTCGACAAACTTGTGAATAAGTTCTTAAATGACAAATATCAGCCCAAGCTAGATATCCCCACAGTTCAAAAGGAGAAAATCTACTTTCGGATCCCCTATTTAGGTGAGCTTACAAAGCAAATAGAATCTTCATTATTAGACAAGTTATGTAAATTTTACCCTGACAAAGACTTTAGATTGGTACCTATGAACTCGTTCAAGATTGGGTCAATGTTTTACTTCAAAGATCGTATGCCAGCTGACTTGCGCTCGTCTATTGTCTATAGTTTTACTTACCCTAGTTGCCAAGCAGGGTATGTGGGAAGCACATTGCAATCCTTCAAAACACGAATCGACGAGCATCTAGGTCAGTCTAGCAGAACTGGTCGTAGGATGAAGACCCTCTCCCACTCGGCAGTACGTGATCACTGTAAGGTATGTAAAGTTATACCAAATCGTGAGCATTTCTCTATAATTGATAGTTGTCCAGGGGATAGTATTAGAATTCTAGAATACCTGTATATTAAGAAACTTAACCCCCAGTTGAACAATACTGTGTCTTCTTTTCCCTTAAATGGTGCATAGCTTTTCGGGTGGCATTAGTCTGTCCATGTATGTCCTGTGGTAGAGTAACTTTAAACGTGGTTGTAATGAGTTATTGAGTTATTAGCAGAATTAAAACTTTATATTGATAGGTATTTTGAGTTTTGTCTGTCAAAAGTTTTAGTTATTACTTATATTTTTTCTCTGACTGAACATTTGATAGATGTATTTAAGTCGTGATTTTAAGCTCAATCTCACCTGTAGAGGCGGAATTTATACTTGATATTGTTAGGTGGTTTAAGTAATAATATTTTAGCATAGACTGATCGATGCGTTTGCCTGCATTCTTGCACATATGTAAATGAGAATGGTTAGTGATTTATCTGCATAATTAACTGATCTTTTATTATATCAATTAAAAAAAAATAATAATCTGTTAATGAACTCTAGGGCTCAAACCCTGTTTATTTAAAAAATTTACTAATGTGAATAAATTGTCCATAGATTTACACTGATGATGACAAACACATGTGTCGAAACGTCTGGTACCCAATAAAGAAAAAATATCCTTGCCACGGCCTTCATTGTCCTGTTTCTGTTATATATATATATATATATATATATATATATATATATATATATATATATATCTAATCTCACCACAACACCCCCAATGAAATTAATTAAAGTATATATGATCCACCGGGATTCGACCCCGGGTTATCACACACAGATTTTTGCCACCTTAACCATTACACCACCAGGACGGTTAAAGGTTTATGCACAGCCTACGACTTATTATCCATTCTCGAATACTGGATATTAATCTAATCATGTTCATATTCCCAACCGCGCTATGGTAGCCTACTGTTTAAGTTTATATGAGGAAATGGAGAAAGGCTACCATTGTTCACATCTACTAGGATTATGCAAGTAATATATACAAGCAGGCATTTTAATATTACATAAGCATATCCCTTGTGGCACACACACACACGCATACACACACACGCACTCACACACACAAACACACTCACACACTCACACGCACACACACACATACTCACACACACACACACACACACACACACACACACACCATTTGTCCAGCTGGGGATTAACTTCTATCAATATCCTCCCCTCCATCCTTGACTGCCGGAGAGGAAGACGGCTGACCAATGAAGAGCACAAGGGCAGGAAGGAAATCAGACATGATGGAAGGGAAATAGATGTGATAAGAGGAGAGGATAGCAAACAAAAGGCTAACACAAAATTATTGGATGGGAGGAACAGACAGAATATGGGAAGGGAAGATAATGGATGAGGCGAGGAGATAGTTGTATATACAAGACAAAGATTGATTGGAAAAGGAAGGACATGCAGATTTATAGAAGTAAATAGTATGAAAGAAAGTATAAATAAGGCGAGAAGAAAAAATAATTGAAGCCTATTAGAAAGAAGGATGGAAACAGTGGTTGACAGGGCCTATACAAATATATGATACAGATAACACAAACGTGTGGGTGTGCTACCAGTATATAACATATATTGGTATAATCTTTCTTTTTGATAATATGCCTGCCTTGTGTGGGGGAGAACAAAATCCCTTCTCCCTCATATTTAGCCCCATTAGTTCTGAGATTTTACTTAAAGACATTTGCTACATTAGTTTGCCGATTCTAAGACCTCTTGTGCCATTTTGGTGTGATTTTTTTTTCCTGGTGACCGTTTGCAATACGAGTAATCGGCCTTTGGCTGGGTATATCTCGAAGTGGGATCTTGGGGGCATTATTTAATGCTTGATGGAGGTCTGGCGAAGAAACTGAATTAATATATATATATATACAGTATATGCAGTATATATATTTATATATATTTATATATATATATATATATATATATATATATATATATATATATATATATATATATATATATATATATATATAAGCAGGTTTTCTCTTAGGTTAGAGAGTTGGAACGGATAGGGTGAGTATAAGTTGTAAGGCGGTTGCAACCTACTTTCAATTAATGTGGAAGGTATACACTGAGATAGCTCTGAATAACATTGCTGTATTGAGTTAGTGATGGAAACAAATATTAAACATCGGGGCGAGTGGAAAGAGACTGAAGAGAGTAAGTAATAGCAGGAGAGATTATAAGACAAACTGCTCTTAACTCTGCCCGTTCGAGAATTGTTGAATATATGAAACACGATGCTACACATCTTACTATATGGCCACCTCGATACCAAGAAAACAAATATCATACACAAACCTATTAATATGTAACGTACATAACATAAACTGTTATATCATACCCTACCCTTACCTAAATGTTGTTGAATGTGGCCCGTTAAAGGTAGTTGCACACTGACACGAAAGCCCCTCCAGGCGAGTTCCCGACTCGAAAGTTCAGCCTGATACGGCGAATCGGCAACATAATCGTGGATATTGGAAATTAGCCGTGGGTGACTCTCGCGGTCCAAGCGACGTATCGGGGGTCGATACCAGATTTTGAGCTGTTCAAAATTTTGCGGGAATCCCCCGGTAACTGTCTGAGTCTGGTCTTCATCGCGAACTCGCCATTTCAAAATTGTGTGGTCCGTATCAAAGACGTATGGTCCGTATCAAAGTCATATTGTCCGTATCAAATACGTATGGTCCGTATAAAAAACGTATGGTCCTCCCCAGCCCACCAAACCTCATCAATAGAAACACCGCATCACGAGGACGAGGAACTCTAGTGTGAGTTGATGTACACTGTACACTAATAAGTAAATACAAATGTAAAAGAAGTAATAATGTGTTCCATTACTCCCATACACAATTACATATAGTTTTATATTTATGTATCTATATATGAAAACAAAATATTTTGGTCTACTCTTAACTCATTCAAATCCAACTTCACTACTGCTTCATCCATTCCACCATTAAAATCTCCGACTGGCAATCTTGTGAGTGACCCAAGAGGTAAAGCTAACCTTCTTGCGGATATTTTCTCCACCAACTCAACCTTAGATGAAATAAATCAAGATGTCCCTGTACTTAATTTTAATTCGCCTGAAATTCCCTCACTTAAGATCCACACCAGACATGTCACAACTATTTTGCAGAATCTCTCAGTAGATAAGGCTCCTGGTCCAGATGAAATTCCTCCAATAGTACTTAAGAATTGCTCCTTGGTACTCGCTCCTGTATTGGCAATTTTTTTCCGTCTGTGTACTCATACCTCATGCTTCCCAGTACCGTGGAAAGAAGCAAACATTCATCCAGTTCCTAAAAAAGGTGCCTCTTCAGATCCATCAAACTACAGACCAATAGCTATAACTTCCACTCTTGGTAAAGTCTCTGAAATTATATTAAATAATCACATAATTAAGCATCTTGAGAATAATAAATTAATCCGTGATAGGCAATATGGTTTTAGACGATGTCGATCAACTGCAGACATTCTTTGCCTTCTTACGCATCAAATCAACCAAGCTACAGACCAACATGGTGAAACACATACAATAGCACTGGATATATCAAAGGCATTTGATAGAGTCTGGCATCAATCCTTATTGTCGAAGATGTCACACTACGGCCTTGCATCATTGGTTCCACTAATTTCTTCTTATCTTCATAACAGAAAAATATGTGTAATGGTAGATGGCCTTTATTCTCAATTTCACTCAATAAATGCTGGTGTTCCCCAGGGATCAGTTTTGGCCCCAATTCTGTTCCTCATTCATATCAATGATCTCATCTCTACCACTCATAATCCAATACATTCCTGCGCAGATGACTCAACACTCCACAGTTCCTTCACATTTACCAATTCTTTCACCCAACCCGATCTTATAAATTCAAAAATAAACACTACAATTTCTCTGAACCAGGACCTTTCTAGAATTAATGGATGGGGACAAAAGAATCTAGTTTCCTTTAATGCACAGAAAACTAAGTACATTAAATTTTCTAACCGACAGAATCTCACTGACTCCCATATATTTTTTAATGATGTAAATATTCCCACTTCCCCTAGTATTTACATTCTCGGTGTAACATTAACTACTAACTTGAGCTGGACACATTATGTTAGAAGCATTGCTAAGAATGCCTCTAAAAAACTGGGACTCCTGTACAGAGTTCGAGAATTCTTCACTGACGAGCAGTTGGCCGTAATATATAAAAGTCATGTGCGTTCTCAGATGGATTACTGTTCACCTCTGTGGGGTGGAAGTGGAGTGGTTGCATTGAGGCAGTTGGACAAAATTCAAAATAAAGCTATTAGATTAATCAATAACCCTGCAATCACACAGGACCTTCCTACATTATCCATATGAAGAAACGTTGCATCCCTTGCATTATTCTACAGATATTTTCACAGCAATTGTTCCGAGGAACTTGCTTCAATTGTGCCGCCTCTCCACATCTTTCCCCGTAGAACTAGGGCAGCTGAGAGCGCCCATGAATTTACACTTTCTCCTCCACAATGCAGAACTTCTGCTTATCAGAAATCATTTATCCCCAGAGCTACTGCTCTTTGGAATTCACTTCCCTCGAATTGCTTTCCACAAACTTACAATTTACAAATGTTTAAATCCAGTTCTTACAAACATTTTATGATGGAGGATGCCTTTAGGCACATGGACCTTTTTGTTTTATCTGTGTTTTTCCTTCCTCCGTTCATTGTCTCTTAAAAAAAATAATAATAATAATAATATATATATATATACCGGTATATATATATATATATATATATATATACATAGAATAAAAATGAGAGTCAGACATGGAGGAAAACTCGATTGAAGGCATAATATATGAGTGAACAATACATATAGGTATGACATACAATTAAATACATAATTAGTAAATAATAAATACAAACATAAAACGTACAAAAAACACGAATGAAGGTATACTATATAAACTGACCAAAATATAATGGAAAAAATAATATATAACTAATAAATACATACATGAGTAAATAATAAATACACAATAAAGACAAAATAAAATAAACACGAATAAAGGTATACTATATAAACTGACCAATATATAATGATTTAAATAATAAATATATACATAATATAATTATAATACAATGAAGATATACTAACAAAAATAGGCTATGAAAACAAATATATTAAAAGACATATTAGAAAAAGGGAATGAGGGTATAATATATGATTTAATACTATATATAGGTATAATCTACAATAAAATATATCTATACAATAATAAATAGTTGCAGACTGTGTGATTGGTGCTCAGGCATGCCCCTTTTTGTACCTTGACAGCCCATCGGTTGCACGTCTCACGGCGTCGATACGGGGTCGTTACGATTCGTCTGAGTTGTATCGCAGTCTTTTGGGTCTTATCTTTTCCGTGGACTAGTCGAGTACCCTTCGAACGAATTTCCAATCTTCTTCGTAGCATTCGTTTCTCCACCGTATTGGCATTGCTAGAGTCTTATCAAGTCGTGCGGAAGAGATACAGTAGAGATAAGGTAGAGATACGACTCTAACGATGCCAGCCATTTTCGCCGCGATCTCTATTAAATTCGGTAAGACACAGGGTTTGTATGTGTCGTGGGTGTTCGTGCCAGTCTTGATGGGGCTGTCGTGTCAGTGTGCAACGAAGGTCGTTGCACACTGACACGAAAGCGCCTCCAGGTGAGTTCCCGACTCCAAATTTCAGCCTGATATGGCAAATCGGCAACATAATCGTGGATATTGGAAATTAGCCGTGGGTGACTCTCACGGTCCAAGCGACGTATCAGGGGTTGATACAAGATTTTGAGCTGTTCAAAAGTTTGTGGGAATCCCCCGGCAACTGTAAAAAATCGTCTGATTCTGGTCTCCAATACGAACTCGCCGTATCACAATCGTGTGGTCCGTATCAAAGACGTATGATCCGTATGAAAGCCGCATGGCCCGTATCAACGTCGTCTGGTGCGTAAGCCTGCCGGTACTCGGAAAAAAGGTCGCCGGAAAAAACGCACAGGAAAAAATGGCACCGGAAAAAATGTCACAAATTACGGACTAGGAAAAAATTGCACATACAACAAAATATTGTATTAAGAAGTAATAGATCAATAAGATGTGTATCGATGCAATATGCAAATTGCATAATGTAACTACATATATCTGGTAGTGTACTCACCATATTGTGACGTCTACCAGCGTTGGCAGAATCGCCTCTCGTTAGCCACTAGCGCTCGCCAGGGCAGTGAAATGGGCTACAATTATCCGAGAATGTTGTTCTTTCTTTCCTAGTACTCGCATTGTCACAGACAGTCCAGTGGTGGTCTTTATTTTTATCTGTGACAACGGGAAGTATTTTATATCATTAATAGAATATAAGATGCATTGTGTAGTGTTAAGGAGAGAGAGAGAGTAGCGAGAGCGTGGTGGTAATATGTGCGTGTGTATGTATGTGCTGCCTCGCTCGGAGGAGTTTTCCCGCTCGCGCGGGCTTTCCCTTGCCTTTAATTGGCTGGTGGCTCCGGGTGCGGCCTAGGGGCCTGCTGCCTTGTAACGTCTTGGCCCATGATTGGCCGACCATCGCGCCCTTGCGGGCTCCTGTGTAACTAACCTCCTCCAGGAGGGTTCCCAGGAGCTGCCCTCCTCAGGACAGGCTTGGCGTGCAAGCTTCTAACATCCCTTTGCATACTCTCTCCCGATCACCCCCTTTACCACTGTCTCTCTCTCTGACCTTCTTCTTTTCCATTGTTCCTCACCTTTATTCAATTACTTATCCCCTTGGGTTCTGCATACGGTTTCCATAGCCGGCCCATTGTATTGCATGCGCCGTACTCTGAGATATTTACATGTACTTAGAATAGGTTTGAGGGTTCTTAGTTAGTAGAGGTTAAGAACTCTGTGTGTATCTCCATTATTGATTTAGTGTTTCTGCTCTTTTATTTAATGCTAGACTGGGATAAGGTTTCTGTAGTCGTTGTCTCCGATGTGTGTATGGTTTGTTTATACCTACACGACTTCGACCGGTCCTGTGGTAGCCTAGGTTGTCTTTTCGGCTGCGTCTTTTGCGAGTGCAGCATTGTGTTGACTGAGGGCTTTGGCCTGTTCCAGTTCCACACTTTGCTGCCTCTTTGCTTGTCTTTTGAGGGTCGCCAGGATAGAACCAGATACTTGTGATCTGGATCTATCAAGAGAGCACCCCAGTCAATTAACGTAACTTAAAGGATGCAGTCTTAAGGACATCGCTAGGCTACGAGCCTGTCTTGCTCAACCCCAGTTCCTTACCTAGAGTATCCCAGCTAGACATAATTAATTGAGTAGACACTTGTTAGTATTTAATATAAGCTCTTTCATATGTACGCATTATTCTTCCCAGCATTTATTAGTCTAGGTTGTTGCTGAGCCGCACAACCATAGCAGACTGTTTCGTTGATGAGGAAGTACTTCTTTTAGTGTCGAGCATTACTACCGTTGCGCATTTATAGTATTCTCGTGTCAGTTAACATTACATGTCCTATCTTTTAATGTATTCAGTCTACACGTGTGGTGTCCTGCCTCCTGCCTTTATATAATTTAAGATACGAGCATCTTATGAGCATCAGACTTTCTTCAGAAGTTTCCAGGTCTATGCTGTAGGACAATACTTCACTTTCTTTCAGATAGGAGTGAAGAGTTTATTGTTGTTTAGAGTAACTGTATTGAAGCATCTTTTTATTGTATTAAATCTTGCAGTGATTTATTTGATCTTTCCATAGATTCCTTTTTATGCATTTTAACGTAACTTGCATCTTGTGCGTTATCAGGCTATACCAGTGTGGGTTAGCCTGAAGTAGAGTACATTTATACCCAGATAAGGATACCCCGTTATCGCAGATTAACTCTGGAAGGTATAGGTGTTTTTGTTCGCCGGCATATAAGTTTGAGGGTTTGGATCTAGCGTACCGTTGTTGCATAGTGCCCTATTACTAGTCCAATCATTAAGTGCCCTTGTTTTATTCGTAGCCCCGGTCGTAACAAATGGCGACCTTGCCTAGTATCTTATCTTAGTCGTCATACCAAATGAACTAAGAAATAATTGCAGGATTTTTGGACATTTGTTTTTTGAGGAATATTTTGGACACGTGGAATTTGTTTTGGAAACGTAGTATACCACTTGAGTTGTCTTCGAGCATTTTTTGAGTGAATGGTGCTACATGAGAGTTTAGGCACTCCTTTCTTTTTATAAACGTTGAGAATTTTCGGTGGACACTATGTCGAACGACGGATCAATGCACAGTGAGGACACAGTACGGAAAGCAGACTCTGAGGTACAGCAGCTGGGTTTGTTAGAAGGCATTAGAGTAGTAACTAGTGAGGAGGATGCAAGGGAGTTTCTGGAGATGCCTATTACTGTTGACTGGGTGTCGGGGATTGATCGGTATGGCCTCCAGTGTTTGGCCACGGTCATGGGGCATGTGGGCACTAGCAGCATGACGAGAGGTGACCTGGTGGCCTGTGTGCTCGGTGGGGTGTGTGGGGCTTCGGGTGGAGCGGGAGCTGGGGCACCTTCGGCCCAGCCCCCATTCCACTCGACTCCTACCATGGCGCCCCCTCGGTCTCCGAGGCCGGGTACGTTCCCACAGGCCGATAGTCACTGGCAGTGTGGTTTGCACCTGGGTGGATCACTGGGTGGGTCTCCAATTTTTGCATCTCCTCCTACTCAAGGTTTAACTCCAGATATGATCTTCCAGCTTCAGATGGCTAAGATGGCTAAGCAGCAGGAATACCAGATTGAAATGGCTAAGATTCAGCAGCAGCAGCGGGAGGCTGAGCTCAGGATTCAGGCTGAGGAGAGAAAGACCATGTACTGTGCAGACATAGAGCTTGAGAAGTCTCGGGTGGAGTCGACAGGGTAGCGTCTCGGTCCTGGGAATCGAGGTCTTGATCAGTCTTTATCGCACCTTCTTAAGTTAATCCCTGCATATAACGAGTCGGGTGTCACCGAATTTTTCCTGCGTTTTGAGAAGAAGTGCCGGGAGCACCAATGGCCTGAGGTTAAGTGGGCAGCCCTTGTTTCCTCTAGGTTGGTTGGCAAAGGACTCAAGGCATATGATGCATTGCCTTTGGAGTCTTGCATCGATTATGAGGTACTGAAGGAAGCTGTTCTGCGGGCGTACGAGTTACAACAAGAGACATATAGGTTGAAGTTTCGGGGTGTTACGAAGGGTCGTGAGTGCACTTTTCTAGAACATGCCCGGGAACTGTCTGATGCATTGAGAAATTGGCTGAGGTCAGAGAAGGTGACGACATTTGAGGAGCTTGAGCAGTTAGTCCTTCTAGAGCAATTTTTCAAGTGCACAGGCGTGTAACTGACTTTGAACCTCAAAGAGAAACAGCCTAAAACTCTACAAAAGGCAGCTGAGTTGGCTGACCTGAGAATGTCACTGATTTGTGGGTGCGGGTCTGCAGAACGGACCGATGCAGTTAACAAGGGGCGCAACACTCCACCCCCTCGAGTCAGTGATGCACAATTTAATAACGAGAGTAAGAGCAATGATACCAATTTTGATCACAAACCTAAAACCGTCCCGTTTAAGAAAGGTCAGGACCCTTCCCCACCTCAGGGGAAGTCCAAGGGTGAAGTAGAGTGTTTTAAGTGTCATAACAAGGGGCATTTCGCACATTCCTGCCCTAGTAACCAACCTACAGCAGTCGTGTCTTTGGCTAGCAACATTGGGGTGTCTCTGAGGTCTTCTGCATTTATCCGGGGTGATATGTCAGATGCGGGGGCACAGCCAGTGAAGAAGTGTCCGGAAGGCTCGAAACCTGTCCGCGATGCTTTTTGCGACCATAAAGAGCGTGGCTGCGTGAGTTGGGCTGGTTGCAAGCATGGGTTGGAGTTGTTGCGTGATACAGGTGCATCCCAGACTCTGATGAAAAACTTTACAGGCAAACCTATAAACGCGGCACGGGTGGTTGTGGTGCAGGGTATTAATGCTACAAGGTCATATCCGTTGGTCCGAGTGGAGCTGGAGATTGATGGTGTGAACGAGAGTTGGATGTTGGAATCGTGGAGAAACAGCCAGTAGAGGGCGTCGACCTTCTTCTCGGCAACGACTTTGCGGTACCTGCTTCTGAGGTTCCACCCTTAGTCGGTGCCGAGAGGGCGGCCGACGTGAGTAGGGAGGGGCAGGAGTTGGTCGAGAGGTGTCAATCACAGCAGAGGGCTTGTCTTGTCACCCGATCTCGTGCATCTAAGGTGTCACAGCCTATTCCTCAGTCTCTAGACCAGCGGAGGAACGGTCGGAAGGAGAAAGCTAAAGTTGTGAGTTTTGTGAGTTTTAATCCAGCGGCTATTCTTGGCGACGTAGTACTTGACCCAGAGGTGAGCTCCGAAGTGGCCCCAGAAGCTGTCATCCCTAGTGACATGGTTGGGCGTGATGGCACTCCGCGACTTAGTAGTTCCCAGGTGCAGGAGAGTTGTGGGAACGGGGCTATTGAACACGAGGATGGGGAAACATGTCATGTGAACCTGTTAAAGGAGTTTGTGAGGCAACCACCTGAGCAGCCTACTGTCCCTGCGTTGGTCTGCAGCGGCCAAGGTGGAGAAGGAGAAGGGGGCAGTGGGGCACAGGTGGAGGAGAGTTGGGATTGTCATGTCTCGGCGGAGCAGTGGGCGGGGGACACGAGTCTGGTGGCTGTGGAAGCGCTACCTGCCTGAGCAGCAGTGTGCAGCGCTCAAGCACCGCCGCGGTTCATACCCCACTGGTCGTGCCGAGCACCCAAGCTTCACAAATCATGCGGTGCACGATGTTACGCTGGCAGGTCACTTGAGTGTGAGTAGCCCGTTGGCCTCGTTGTTCCGGTGGTTCAAGGTGGGCGACGAGGCTTTGGCATGGTTGTCAGGTCAGGGTCGACCCATGGCTGCCAAGGGTGGTGGTCAGAAGGAGGACATTGAGCAGATTGGTGAGGTTGGCTGTGGAGTGGATGTGCCCGGTCGTCGCATGGCCTCCCAATGCTGCTCTAGTCGAATGCAACAGCCCTACCATAGACCGACTGTATCTGGCCATGTCGCTGAAGGCGGTGATGCTGCGCAGGCAGATGTAGTCACAAGGAATGCGGGGGTGCGCATGTACGGTATCGGCGGGGAAGCCTTAGCAATTATGAACTATGGGAGTGACTGCACAGGTGGTACTGATTGTGTCTCTCACTAGGGTACTAGGCATGTTGTACTTCGAGATAAGTTGCAACCTCTTGTTCCTAAGCGACAAGAGGAGTTGTTTACTAGGCTGTGGCAGTACATCCGCATGTTTGTTGCTTCTCCAGGCCTGATGTACGGTGTAGAATCCGACATGGAGGCTGGAGACAGTGCAAGGCTCAAGTTAGTTCCCTACCGTATAAATCCTGCTCAACAGCCTGTCGTGAAAACAGAGGTAGACGACATGTGGAAAAAGGGTCAGAGGGATAAAGGATATCGTGAGTGGTCGTTGCCAGTGAGTTTGCAACCTGAGTTGAGTGGCAAGATCCGTGTGTATGGTGATTGCAAGAGTGTGGAAGCATTATCCCTGACAGACACCTATCCATTACCTAGAGTTGACGACACCATAGACCGCACCGGGGCTGCCTTGATCATCACGAAGGTAGAACTAGTGAAAGGTTATTGGCAGGCCCCGTTGCCGGAAAGAGCGAAGAGAAGTGCCAGTCTTGTGATGAACTGGGCAGTTTATCAGTGTCAGGTGTTGTTTTGCTGCCGGGACACAAGTTGGATGTGTGGCATGTTAAGGGCACTGATAATGTTTTGGCTGATTGTTTGTCACAGGAGGGTTCGTTTGCAGGAGAACCCTCGCCTTTCAGTCAGTGTGTGTTGAGAGTGGAGAAAAATCAGGCTTGCCCCTGTAGAGCAGCCGCCAAAAACAACATTAAAATTAAATAAAAAACTCACATAAAAACTCTTTCTTTTTGATAGTTAATTGTAAGATGCCAATGTTATAGCTAAAGTCCTAAGTTGAACCTGTCTTTCACTTAGTAGGCTGGGCTCTGAGAAGCTCGCTCAGGGAGCATAGCAGGCTAAAATTATAATATAATGTTTGGGAGGGGTTATAAGATTTTCTTTATGCTAATATGTTGTTTTATTTAAGATTGAGGTTTGCATTTCATTTCTGGTGGAGTGACTAGGTGTGGCGGGTCTTGTCGGCATTCTGCCTTGTCAGATATGGTGCTCGCCTAAAGTTGAGCGTCCCATATCTTAGGCGGGGTGTGACGTCTACCAGCATTGGCAGAATCGCCCCTCGTTAGCCACTAGCGCTCGCCAGGGCAGTGAAATGGGCTACAGTTATCCGAGAATGTTGTTCTTTCTTTCCTAGTACTCGCATTGTAACAGACAGTCCAGTTGTGGTCTTTATTTTAATCTGTGACAACAGGAAGTATTTTATATCATTAATAGAATATAAGATGCATTGTGTAGAGTTAAGGAGAGAGAGAGAGTAGCGAGAGCGTGGTGGTAATATGTGCTGCCTCGCTCGGAGGAGTATTCCCGCTCGCGCGGGCTTTCCCTCGCCTTTGATTGGCTGGTGGCTCCTGGCGCGGCCTAGGGGCCTGCTGCCTTGTGTCGTCTCGGCCCGTGATTGGCCGACCATCGCGCCCTTGTGGGCTCCTGTGTAACTAACCTCCTCCAGGAGGGTTCCCAGGAGCTGCCCTCCTCAGGACAGGCTTGGCGTGCATGCTTCTAACATCCCTTTGCATACTCTCTCCCGATCACCCCCTTTACCACTGTCTCTCTCTCTGACCTTCTTCTTTTCCATTGCTCCTCACCTTTATTCAATTACTTATCCCCTTGGGTTCTGCATACGGTTTCCATAGCCGGCCCATTGTATTGCATGCGCCGTCCTTTGAGATATTTACATGTACTTAGAATAGGTTTGAGGGTTCTTAGTTAGTAGAGGTTAAGAACTCTGTGTGTGTCTCCATTATTGATTTAGTGTTTCTGCTCTTTTATTTAATGCTAGACCGGGATAAGGTTTCTGTAGTCATTGTCTCCGATGTGTTTATGGTTTGTTTATACCTACACGACTTCGACCGGTCCTGTGGTAGCCTAGGTTGTCTTTTCGGCTGCGTCTTTTGCGAGTGCAGCATTGTGTTGACTGAGGGCTTTGGCCTGTTCCAGTTCCACACTTTGCTGCCTCTTTGCTTGTCTTTTGAGGGTCGCCAGGATAGAACCAGAAACTTGTGATCTGGATCTATCAAGAGAGCACCCCAGTCAATTAACGTAACTTAAAGGATGCAGTCTTAACCCTTAATTAGCGGCTCACCACATAAGTCGAGTTAAATAAAGCTGGACTATGTGGCGGCGCTCGACATAGGTCGAGTGGCAATTTCAGCACGTAATGTTGCTGAGAGAGAGAGACAAGTGGTGGCAGGAGACTAGCGAGCGTATGACTGCTCCAGACCACCGCGGAGAACCTACTGACACGAATCTCAGCTCCCTCCTCCCTCTCTCACTCGTTACATACTGAATTATATGGGGAAAGTACCGAATTACATGCTTTTTGCACTCGCGTTGCACGGTTATTGCAAGAAAACTAGCCATCATAAAAGGATCGTTATGGTGTCATTCGAAAGCTCTGTTTATGCCCTTTCAGGGATAGGTACTTGTTTTACGTTCTGGGTCTTATTTAGGCATGAAAATGATCACGTAAACAGCCCTATTTTGGCTAAAAACACCCCGCTGGACGGTACATATAAATAAACCGCATAGGCCGCTCGTAAGGTGTTAAGGACATCGCTAGGCTACGAGCCTGTCTTGCTCAACCCCAGTTCCTTACCTAGAGTAACCCAGCTAGACATTATTAATTGAGTAGACACTTGTTAGTATTTAATATAAGCTCTTTGATATGTACGCATTATTCTTCCCAGCATTTATTAGTCTAGGTTGTTGCTGAGCCGCACAACCATAGCAGACTGTTTCGTTGATGAGGAAGTACTTCTTTTAGTGTCGAGCATTACTACCGTTGCGCATTTATAGTATTCTTGTGTCAGTTAACATTATATGTCCTATCTTTTAGTGTATTCAGTCTACACGTGTGGTGTCCTGCCTCCTGCCTTTATATAATTTAAGATACGAGCATCTTATGAGCATCAGCCTTTCTTCAGAAGTTTCCAGGTCTATGCTGTAGGACTATACTTCACTTTCTTTCAGATAAGAGTTTATTGTTGTTTAGAGTAACTGTATTGCAGCATCTTTTTATTGTATTAAATCTTGCAGTGATTTATTTGATGTTTCCATAGATTCCTTTTGATGCATTTTAACGTAACTTGCATCTTTTTCGTTATCAGGCTATACCAGTGTGGGTTAGCTGAAGTATAGTACATTTATGCCCAGTTAAGGATACCCTGTTATCGCATATTAACTCTGGAGGATATAGGTGTTTTTGTTCGCCGGCATATAAGTTCGAGGGTTTGGATCTAGCGTACCGTTGTTGCATAGTGCCCTATTACTAGTCCAATCATTAAGTGCCCTTGTTTTATTCGTAGCCCCGGTCGTAACAATATGTTAGTTTAGGTTAGGTTAGGTTAGAGCTTAAGAAACCGGAATTTTGCATAAGGCTGACCGACCCACACGAGGCAGATCCCATTCACACCCAACCCATATAATTCATATGACTATCAAGTTTGCACTTTAAATGTTCTACTGTTCCTGAGCTAACCACACACTTCCACAACTCTGTTCCCAAACCAGTGCCTACCTATATCTTTTCTAAATCAAAACTTATCCAATTTGAAGCAATTTGAACGGGTTATCTCGCCGTTATTAAGCCTTAATATCTTATTTATATCTCCCTTGTTGATACTTTTCATCCACTTAAACACCTATATCATATCTCCTATACATCTTCGTCTTTCTAATGAATGCAAGCCAAGGGTTTTCAGCCTCTCCTCATATGATAAATTTCTAATAATGTGGATCATTTGCGTCATTCTTCATTGGACTGCCTCCAGAGAGTCAATATCCATTCTATAATACGGACACCAACACTGAACAGCATAGGCCAAGTGAGGTCTCACATTAGGTCAGGTTAGGTTAAATAGAAATATAGTGTAATTAAAGCAAAATATAGAAGTACAATAAATATAACAAATATATTAAAATTATATAATGAATCATTTTGGAATAAATCCTGGATAATAAAGTTGGCTAATTAAACATTTTGATAGATTTTCATAATATGCCATTTTTTCCCAGATCCCTTATTTCCGGTGCCTTTTTTTCCTACATTCATGCGGACAGTGTCTCTTCTGTGCGGAAAATTGGCAACGGTCGAGTTGGCAACCGCGCATCTAGCCTCAATCCGGTTGCTCGTCGTCTCACGGCATCGATACGGCGTCATTACGATTCTTCTGAGTTGTATCGCAGTCTTTTGGGTCATATCTTTTCCGTTGACTAGTCGTTTACCCTTTGCACGACGTTTCCTATCTTCTTTGTAGCATTCGTTTCTCCACCGTATCGGCATCACTAGAGTCTTATCAAGTCGTGCGGAAGAGTTTCGGTAAAGATACGACTAACAATGCCAGTCATTTTCGCCGCAATCTCTAGTAAATTTGGCAAGACACAGGATTCGTGTGTCGTGGGTGTTCGTGCCAGTCTTGAAGGGGCTGTCGTGTCAGTGTGCAACGACCTTTAGGCTTTATAAATGCCGTTCAGGTTATTGATGACAAAAAACGAGAAAAGAGAAAGAAACCTTTGGGATGGCCATATTCCAAATATATATTCGGTCATTGTCTGTCTGTATCATATTTTGATTTACTGTTTTGGTTATTAGAAGTGCATAGTCAATGTGGTTAATTCTGTACATTGAAGACACAATTGGTAGATCAGAAAATTGTGGTGCCATGACCTTATCCTTTGAGTTATAAATTAACTGGAAGGTCGCTGAAGAAAGCTTGTCGATAAACCTTACAAATCTTATACCTAATACCATTACACAACAATATATGGCACATATTCATACACCCAAATACCTCTATGGATATTCATTGTAATGGTCGCTTTGCTTAACATATAATTCACATAATGTTATTCGTATTCGTCATTATACGTATAGTATATTTTGTTCATGCGAAACGATGACAAAAGCCTTTCTGTTTGAGTGTGTGTGTGTGTTTGTGTATTACTTACGTCTATGTGTGCAGGTAGTTCCCTGTGACTGGTCAGGTGTTGTTCTGCTAAGGTGGTGGTTATCAATCACCTCACGGATTGATAGATGTGTGGTGCCAGATCAATACAGTGTGGAGTGTGTGGTGATCTACATGGACAGTGGTCGTTACTTACCCAGCAATACTGATAGGGAAGGGTCGGATGGGGGATGGTAGGGGCTTTTGTTATTGGTGTTGAGAGAGAGAGAGAGAGAGTGTGTGTGTGTGTGTTATCAAATCAAATTATGGGTGAGTCATGTGTGGCAATCATTACTGAATATGTCATCACTTACTTGTGATATTGGATCAAAGGACATGTAAAGTGGTGGTTTATGTGTGTGTGTGTATGTGTGTATGTGTTTGTGAGAGAGAGATAGACATGATATAACTTAATATAAGTTAATTGTGCATTTCAAAGGGTTAAACAATATATAATGCGTGTTTATTGAATGAGACCCTCCCCCTATAATGGTTGATATAGTATCCTACCCCTTGACGTACCTCAGTGATCGGTATTAATAGCGTGTATGACAGTAATAACACAACTTGTTATATATAGCCAATTACTGACAATACCCTCCAGTTGATCGATAATGGCCACACCTGTTGTATTGGTCATTCACGGTGGTTGAGGGTAGGAGGGTAGCTTGTATTTGTTTTGAATAAAATACTTTCATTATATACTATGTCGTAACTGCTTTGACAAGGAATTAATAACACATAAACACTAAAAGTATTACTCTGGAATATATAGAGTATGGAGGCAGGGTGAGGGAGAGGAGGAGGAGTGAAGGGATGGAGTATATATGGAAGGATTAATGGTAGGTGACCATTACAGGGAACTAATGACATAATTGTCGAGACATGTATGTATGTGCGTGTGGTCACTTGTGGTATGTGTCTCTGTGTACCTCAGTGATATTATTGTAGTGTAGAATTGTTTTTCTTTAATTAACTATACATATAATTAATGAATGATATGGAAAATGTGTCTGTGAGTGGGAACCTTCCTATTAGTCTTAGTTATCTATCTGTTGAACTTCACAACAGTCGTCTATATTATAAGAACATAAATTAATTCTGTTTTACCAGTCATTTATGGGTATTGAGTATGCAGTTTTGTATACATACACACATGAAAGGGAACTTTTCTATAAATCATACTTACCTTCCTGCCACTATTCATGTTCGTATTACAGCAATAAACACGATATAAATTTTTTTGGATGTAAGGAAGTTGTTAATGCACAAATATATTGGAGTACATAGCCATGGAAAGGATGTTGGAGATTAGCAGAATAGTCGGTTTCAGGAATTGATATGTGAAACAGCATTATGGATATTACAGATATATTCATTCATACTTACTGTATGTAAACGTGTTATATTTAAGAATAATGTAGAGTTAAAATATGTTACATTACTAGTATAGAAGGCAGTTTCTCTGATCTCTCAACTGGTCAGCACTTATTCTTCCATTTATTCATCGTTACTCTTATTAAAACTGAACTTTTGTTCTTGATAACCTGCCTTGGTTTTCATTAATAACTTTGACACACTCTATCTTTGTCTGCCTGACACCCGATATTTAAACAAAACTTTGACCATGTAATCTCGAACAAATAAAACTTTGGGCCATCTTCCCTGTAGGGCCTCAAACGTCACCTGCTTGTCTCTCACTCACCAGGAGTATCGGCTTGGAATTGTTTTGGCATTTACCACCGCCAGTATGACCTTCATTTTGGTCAAACAAGATACCAATCAATGGTGACTTAAACTCTATCATTAAAGGCGGATTTATTCCAGCATTTTCCCCGCAATTCTGACCGAACACAATATATAATATAGAATATCTTCAATAGGCGACGTTACTAGCAAAGTAAGTAAAGTTTGAACATGTTAGCTTGAAAAGCTTCAAACCAGACATATAAACACGCACACACACATATATATATATATATATATATATATATCAGTAGTAGGTTGGCCGCTAGGGTACCGAATCTTGAGAATAAATAAGATGACGAGAGCAAACATCAACTCCATTTTCATTGTTTATTAATTAAGCTTTTGACAATATTTCGAACAACTCTGTTCATCATCAGGTGAAACACCAACGATCCTAGAAAACAAACATGATATCTGTTAAAACTTTGTATTTAATATATGGATCTATTTAAACAAGTTTAATGTGACAATTCTACATAATACTTTACTTAAAACTGCTAGACTATAAGTAAATAATTGAAAACAATAACAAGATTTACAAGAATATTACATAATCCTAACTTCATAAACCTGAACATGTAATATAAAATATATAATAACATGCAACAAACCATTTCCACCTGCACCTTACGACTATTCCGGGAGAACTAACTAGATTAACTGACTATAGACATTATTTTATTTATTTTTTCTATGTGATTGAGGGAGGCAAAAGGCATAACTGCCTATAGCGAGTGCCTCCCCCATAGTTGAAAGAGTGACAGGGCCAAAATCAAGGGACGTTCGAGCCAAAATGCCTGGACACACGGAGTTTGAAGCAATTTAAGTCATAGGAATAGGGAAAAACTGATTCTGGGAGAGAGTTCCAGAGCTCAGCTGTTCAGTAGAAGAAAGTTTGAGAGTAACGTTTCACTCTTGGGTTGGAGAGTTGCACAGAGTAGGGGTGGGATTGAGTTGCAAGACGGGTACCACGTGCCCTACGTAAAGGAGGTGGTATGCACTGGGATAGCTCTGAGGAACACTGATTATTATAGTAGCGATAGAATAGCGAGAGAGATGCAACATTGCGGCGGAGAGAGAGAGATTGCAGAGAGTTGGTGAGTGGACGGGAGCTAATGATACGAAAGGCCTTCCTTTCAACTTTGTCTAGGAGAGCGGTGTGAGAGGAACCTCCCCACACATGTGAACAATACTCAATACAAAGGCGCACTATGCCCCTGTACAGAGCAAGAAGCTGTGCAGGGGAAAAGAACCCCCTAAGACGGTTGAGCACACCCAGCTTCTGGGAGGCTGCCTTAGCAAGACTGGTAATATGGTCCTTCCAAATGAGAGAAGAAGAAAAAGAGACACCAAGAATATTGAGAGAAGATGAAGGGTTGATTTTTGTATTGTTGAAGAATAAGGGATAGTCCGCTGGGAGATCCTGACGGGTAGATAGATGGAGAAATTGGGTTTTGGAAGCATTAGTGTTAACAAGGTTTTCTCTGCCCCAATTGGAAATAGTATTAAGATCAGAATTTAAGAGTTCTATGGCTTCATTACGTTTGTCGTTGAGGGATTGCTGGCTGGGGCGTTCTGAAAAACTAATGGAGTAGTGTAAGGTTGAGTCGTCTGCGTATGAATGGATGGGAATTAAGGTACAGTTAGGGAGATCATTTATAAAAATTAGAAAGAGAATAGGAGATAGGACAGAGCCCTGAGGAACACCGGAGTTGATAGGGTGAGGAAATGAACAATGGCCGTCCACAACTGCGGCTATGGAACGGCCGGAAAGGAAATTAGAGACAAAGGCACAGATGGAGGGATAGAAACCGAAGGAGGGTAGTTTAGAAATTAAAGATTTATGCCAGACTCTATCGAAGGCTTTCGATATGTCTAGTGCAATAGAAAAAGTCTCACCGAAGTCCCGAAAGGAGGAAGACCAAGAGTTAGTAAGATATGAAAGAAGATCACCAGTAGAGCGACCCTTAAGGAAGCCATACTGGCGATCTGAGAACAGATTATGAGAAGAGAAATGCTTAAGAAATTTGGAAGCAAGAATAGTTTCAAAAACTTTAGAAAGACAAGAGATAAGAGCAATTGGACGATAGATGGAGGGTTGAGAGCGGTCACCCTTCTTTGGGACAGGTTGAATTATATATAGCAAGGGATCCTAAAGCCCCAAGCTATCAACTACCTGAGCACTGAGTTTAGGTTCGGTTTGAGTTTGTCTATGAAATATTTCTCCCCAATGTAAGTATCGTTCTTGTTTCTGAATTTAGCCAATATCTTAAAATGTTTTTCATTACATCTGTGGTCCAATTCTAAAGAGTGATTCCTTACTGCTGAAAAAGGCATTTTCGTTATATATTGACCTGTTCGGATACTTTTCCCCAAATGCTCCAATATTCTAGCGCGGATCCTGTTTTCTAGGATCGTTGGTGTTTCACCTGATGATGAACAGAGTTGTTCGAAATATTGTCAAAAGCTTAATTAATAAACAATGAAAATGGAGTTGATGTTTGCTCTCGTCATCTTATTTATTCTATATATATATATATATATATATATATATATAATTATATATATATATATATATATATATATATGTATATATACTGTATATATATATATATATATATATATATATATATATATACAGAGCGGTTGCAAAACATTTCCCAATAAGGAAAGCATGTGTATTTGCAAGAGAAAGCTGAAGAATCTATTTTTATTTATTTCACTCCAACACCAAACACCTACCAACGAAATTAAGGAAAGCAAGCTTGTGATCCACCGGGATTCGAACCTGGGTTAACACATATAGAAGCAGATCAAATATATAGGAAGGCAGATTAAATTTATATGAATACCCAATGGGCAATAAACAGGAATTCCCTATGGGGAAATGTTTCGCGACCGTTCTGCATATATATGTATATATATATATATATATATATATATATATATATATATATATACCGATAGTATACAGTCATAGACTACAGTATATCTGGACTGGACACGAAAATGGAACTTTGCAGTAAGGGACCCAAAATCGGAGAACGAACCCCCAAGTTTGAACCTCGAAACCGCGAAAATTTTATATTTTCGCGGTTTCGAGGTATATATTTGACGCTATATATTTGATCTGCTTCTATATGTGTTAACCCAGGTTCGAATCCCGGTGGATCACAAGCTTGCTTTCCTTAATTTCGTTGGTAGGTGTTTGGTGTTGGAGTGAAATAAATAAAAATAGATTCTTCAGCTTTCTCTTGCAAATACACATACAGTATATATATTTTTTTTTTTGGGGTGGGGGGGGGGGGGGGGGAGTGAGGGAGACAAAAGGCACTACTGCCTGTAGCGAGTGCCTCCCTCAGAATTGAAAGAGTTACAGGGCCAAAATCAAGGGACGTTCGAGACAAAGTGCCTGGACACACAGAGTTTAAAGCAATTTAAGTCATAGGAAGAAGGAAGGGCTGATTCTGGGAGAGAGTTCCAGAACTCGGCTGTTGAATAGAAGAAAGACTGAGAATAATGTTTCACTCTTCGGTTGGAGAGTTGCTACGTGCTCCGCGAAGAGGGGGTGGTATACACTGAGAGAGCTCTGAGGAACACTGATTATTGAAATAGCGGTAGAGTAGTGAGAGAGCTGCAACATTGCGGCAAAGAGAGAGAGACTGCAGAGAGTTGGTGCCTTCATAATGACGGAATTCCAATAATTTTAGGCTATACAATTGTCTGCAGCAACTGCCAGCAGCCCTTTCTCTTTATCCTCCTTTCTCTATACTAGTGTCCATGCCAAAAGTGGAGTGACAGCTCCCAGCCCTCCAACTATCGTCCAATTGCTCTCATTTCTTGCATCTCCAAAAATGTTGAGACTATTTTTACTTCAAAATTTCTTAAATATTTATCTTCTAATAACATACTTTCAAAAGATCACCAGTATGGCTTCCTTAGCTCATAAACGGCAACCGTCCTCAATAGAGGTTCTTCTGGTGCACTGTGACCGTCCGTGCTCAATAGATCCAGAGCAAAAAAACAAAATTTAAAACACCCCAGTGGCACTCAAAACAAAGCAATATGTGATTAGGTGATATAATTCCCCTCCATTACTTGCTACCACTCCTACATATGTGCCCCCGCCCTTCCCCTCGTTTTTCCCCTCCTCAATTATCAGCTATTTTTCCTCGTATTTCCCTTTTTATCAGGTAATTTTTGTCGCGAATTTCCCTCACATAGTCTCTTTAACAAGGACGAGGCAGCTAGAGATCCTTGCAATAGAGAGACTTCTAGTGCAGGGCCCCAGTGTCGCTCTACAGCTCAGAGAGGGAGCATATATGCCGCCCTGGCTCTCCCCTCATAATACGACCGGGCGGCAATATTACGTATTTTTGACACCCCAAATGCTATTCCCACTTCTTTTATTGCTCTTAAATGTTCATATGTTCATAATAAAAGCAAAATAGGCACATATGGATAAGTACTAATATTATATATATGGTACTATGACGATATTCGTCAAAATAAAACCAAATACATTTGTTTGGCAGGAGGGTTTGAACTACCATAGCTTCGCAGTATACGTGTTAAGGTCCATCCTACTGGTGATCTTCATCTTTATCTTACTATCTCTTGATCATCCTTCTGTCAGGGCTTCGATGAGACCTTCTCTAGTGCGCTAGACATATCGAAAGCCTTTGATAGAATCTGGCACAAATCTCTAATTTCTAAACTACCCTCCTTTGGTTTATATCCCTCTATCTGTGCCTTTACCTCTAATTTTCTTTCTGGCCGTTCCATAGCTGTGGTTGTGGACGACCATCGTTTATTTCCTAATCCTATCAACTCCGGTGTTCCTCAGGGTTCTGTCCTATCTCCAATTTTCTTTCTAATATTCATTAATGATCTTCTCAACTGTACCTCCAGTCCTATCCATTCATATGCTGATGACTCTACCTTATACTATTCAACCCCAGCAAGCAGTTACTCAAAAATTCATGTGATGATGCCACAGAACACTAATCTTCTGACCTATTAACCATTTCCAATTGGGACAGAGAACATTTTGTTACTCTGAATGCTTCCAAAACCCAATTTCTCCATGTATCTACCAGTCAAGAACTCCTACAGGTCTACCCCTTATATTTCAACAATACACAAATCAACCCTTCATCTTCTCTCAGTATTCTCGGTGTATCTTTGTATTCTGATCTAACTTAGAAAGACCATATTACCACCCTTGCTGAAACAGCTTCCCAAAAGCTGGATGTGCACAACTGCCTCCGGGTGTTCCTTACCCATCCACAGCTTCTTGCTCTGTACAGGGACACAGTGTGTCCATGTATTGATTGTTAGCATGTGTGGGGAAGATTCTTTCACAAAGCACTTCTTGACAAAGTAGAAAAGAAAGCCTTTCGTCTCATTAATTCGCGTCCACTCACCATCTCTTTGCAATCTCTCTCTCATCTCCGAAATGTTGCATCTCTCTCGCTATTCTACCGCTATTAAAATAATCAATGTTCCACAAAGCTATATCAGTGCTTACCACCTCCTCTACGTAGAGTATGTAGCACCCGTCTTGCAACACAAACCCACCCCTACTCTGTGCAACTCTCCAACCCTAGAGTGAAACGATATTCCCAATATTTCTTCTATTCATCAGTTGAGGTCTGGTACTCTCTCCCTGACTCCATCTTCCCCTCATCCTATGACTTAAATTGCTTCAAACACCGTGTTGCCAGGCATTTTGACTCGAACATTTCTTGATTTTAGCCCTGTCACTCTTTTAACACCTTAAGAGCGGGTGGTGGACTATATTTCACTGTGCCGCCCAGCGTTTTTTTTTTACCATAAATGGGGTTGTTTCCGTGCTCTTTTTTATGCATAAACAAGACCCAGAGCGTTATACAAGTATGTATCCCTGAAGGGGCGTAAATTGAGCTTTCCAATGACACCAGAACCATCCTTCTACGATCACTGGTTGTCTTGCAACGATCGTGCAACCGAAGGGCAAAATCGCTAAAATACAGTAATTTCTTTATATAATTATGTATGTAGCGAGGGAGTGAGGGTGGATGTAAGTGGAGTAAATCTCAGTCGGTCCATGGCGGCCGTGGCGAGCGGTCATGAGGTAACCCAGGCTCCTCCCGTCGCTCGTCTCTCTCTCAGAGCCAATATTGCGCCAAAATTGCACACAGACTTAAGTCAGGCCCCGCCACATAGTCCAAATTTTTCGATACGGACTTAAGTCGGGCCCTGATAGACAAGGGTTAACTCTGGGGGAGGCACTCGTCACAGGCAATTATGCATTCTGTCTACCTCCTTCATATAGAAAAAAGCATGTTTAACAAAACAGAAACACACTTTTGTGTATATTGCCTGATAATTCGTAGAGACCCAGATTAATAGAAACATTCAGTCGTTGAAATTCCTTTTGTAGCATTGCATATTTACGATATTAAACAAATAGTACTGGTATATCAACCATAATTTGCATGCCTAATATATTTAAATACTCATTGAACTAGTTTTTGTTTTTTTGTTTGCAGATGAAAATAGAGGTAAACATACAAGAACACACTATGAGCTGCTTGTTTAACTAAAAGCATATTTCGCATGAGTAATTTTACTCAAAATGGTAAGTTTGTATAAAATGCATTGTACAATACACTATTCCTCATCCAAGCTAGCCTGGCTTCGAAACCGAACTTCTTGCCTTTGGTTGGCTATATTGTGATTAATATTAACCCCTTCTGTACCGGTGAGGTAGTTTATATTTGATTGCAGCTTCATTTAGATGATTTTATGAATCTAAAGAAGGATATAAAATTATGGTAGCTAAACGGAATGATTGAAATAATATGTAGCCATTTAATTTTTGTTTTCTATGTGATTGAGGGAGGCAAAAGGCATAACTGCCTATAGCGAGTGCCTCCCCCATAGTTGAAAGAGTGACAGGGCCAAAATCAAGGGACGTTCGAGCCAAAATGCCTGGACACACGGAGTTTGAAGCAATTAAAGTCATAGGAAGAGGGAAAGACTGATTCTGGGAGAGAGTTCCAGAGCTCAGCTGTTGAGTAGAAGAAAGTTTGAGAGTAACGTTTCACTCTTGGGTTGGAGAGTTGCACAGAGTAGGGGTGGGATTGAGTTGCAAGACGGGTACCACGTGCCCTACGTAAAGGAGGTGGTATGCACTGGGATAGCTCTGAGGAACACTGATTATTATAGTAGCGATAGAATAGCGAGAGAGAAGCAACATTGCGGCGGAGAGAGAGAGATTGCAGAGAGTTGGTGAGTGGATGGGAGTTAATGATACGAAAGGCCTTCCTTTCAACTTTGTCTAGGAGAGCGGTGTGAGAGGAAACTCCCCACACATGTGAACAATACTCAATACAAGGGCGCACTATGCCCCTGTACACAACAAGAAGCTGTGCAGGGGAAAAGAACCCCCTAAGGCGGTTGAGCACACCCAGCTTCTGGGAGGCTGCCTTAGCAAGACTGGTAATATGGTCCTTCCAAATGAGAGCAGAAGAAAAAGAGACACCAAGAATATTAAGAGAAAAAGAATGGGTAGACGTCCTTCCTAACCTGAACAAAATTGTATAATAGATGCCAGAATATAATGAAAAAGACGTCACCGGTAATGAATGGGTTAACTGGAAATCATGTGATATTTTTCCCGTCATTTGTCAGAGGAAGCAGTGACGGTGGTGCCATTGGAGTGGAAAATAGGAGGGAAAGATGAGGAAGTAAATTTTGTCGAGAGATTTTTTACTGGATGCCAACAAGTTTGGGAAGAGCTAGAGTTAGAAAGTTAATCGCATTTGTTATCGATGAAAGAGTTTTGTGGAGAGTCAAAGAACAGATTTAACTTGCTTATGGTCCGAAACATACACTGTACGAGATTCTTGAGTTTATAGGCGATGATACTGTTTGAATGCTTCCTCCTTATTGTCGACAGCAATAAAACAAGTGTGAGTAAGCCAAGATTACTTTTGTAATAGACTGAGAGAAAGAAAATGGAATGTATGCCTCCATGCCCAAGATGATCACCTTGGTAACACTTTGAGCGTCCCTGGCCACGGAAGCCGAAATTATTTCATGGGAAATAAAAAAAGTACTGCCGAAGAGCCTTCCAGTTGGCAGAGCCAATTTGCCTCAAGCACCTCCGGCTGGGATGATCAGATGGCCTACTAAAGAGATGGGACAGGTAACAGAGATAAGGTTATAATCAGAGGAGCCTAACGGAGAGAAATGGTTGACAGTGTAAGCAGAATGAGTTGAGGTTAAAAATAAATCAAAGATGTTGGGCCGATCTCCAAGGCGATAAGGGGTACGAGTAAGGTGCTCGACTAACTACTCTAGGTCAATTAGGATAGAAAAGATGTAAGCTTGCTCACCAAATTAGTCAGTAAAATAAGAGGAGAGCCAGTGGCAGTGGTGAACATTGAAAATCATCCGAATTGAAGATTGAAGAGAAGGCAGAGATTGATAGAATGTGTTCACTTTAGAGCAATGGTTCTTAACCTTTTTAGCACCACGCCCCCCTTTGGTGAAGACTGTATTCACGATGCCCCCCTGCCTCTGGTGCCTAGATATTTTTTTTTGTTTATCCACTCCAAATGGATGCTGAAGATGCAAGATACTGTAAAAAGGGCGAACAAATAACCAATCTGCATGCAAGGAGTAAAACTAATTAATGGTTTTACGTCAACACTACGTCATATGGTTGCTCGGAATGACGGTTGTGAATTTTTCCTATCAGAGTTTCTTATTTATATATATCTCTGCGATTACCCTGTAAACATTTGAATGGCCTAGCCCTATTTTGAACTTTGATTACCCAACGTCCCCCCTAGCATTGTCAAACGCCCCCCAGGTTAAGAACCACTGCTTTAGAGGCAAGGTAGTCAAATGATTTAGGAAAGTCATAGAGTTAGGGGATATATAGACAGAATAGACATATCTTATTTGAGAGAGACAGGAAAGTTTGACCCAGAAACTTGAACATTCAGAGGAGTCGAAGTTGGCAACCCGTAGAATTTGTTGTACACATATACATAATTACCTCATTTGGGTATATTGTGGAAAATATATATATATATATATATGTGTGTGTGTGTGTGTGTGTGTGCATATTTTGCACTATACATGTTGACATGAACAAATCATTGTACTGTATATGTAAATGTCACTTTCGCATTCATATATTGTATTATTGCATGCCGATTGCTTTCCACATCCAAATGCAATAGTAATATATTCATTCTAATATTTGCATTCCCTAAAAATCATAGTGTAACTAGGATAGTCTGCGTTTGAGAAATAGTTTGCTTGTTAACTCAGTATTTGACATTCATGAAGGACAAGGTAAATAGCGGCTGGTGAAACTCAACGTATTATACATAGCTACGCCTGTGTAATAACATAAAAACTGATGTTTATCCAACTTCATGCCAAGTATTTCGTAAACTTTCGGTACACTGGTATATCAAGGGGAGAGAGAGTGGGGTCACCGGCTTTTTTTTTATTTTTCTCTCCTTTTCTCACTGTCCCTGGCTTGTATCCATTCGGCTCCATTCAGCCAACCGTTTTAAGACGCTTATCCTCATCCAGATGTCGATTTCTTCCTTTCGAGCGATAGTGAACCAGCATTGTATGGAGAAATCCGGCTTCGCCGGAGAAATTTTTCTATCGAAAAATGTACAAATTTAGCTTGCTGTCAAAAAAAAAAATTATATGCTGGCTCGCTACCGCTCGCCTGGAAAATATTGACACCTGGATGGGGGTAAACGTCTTAAAACAGTAGGCTGAATGGTGCCGAATGGATACAAGCCAAAGAGAGAGGGAAAGAAAGAGAAAAAAGCGAGGTGGGCTCCCTTAAGTAGTAGTTATAGCATTAAACAAATTGCAGTTGTTAGAGAGAGAAAGGGTAACATAAGATATACATAGATACTCGAACGTTGTCATTCCTATTAGGCATAATATATTTGAATCTACATTGGCAGTTTTTGCTAAGTGGAACGCAATACATCACTGTAGGTGAAGATTAATTTATGTGATAACTAATGTCGTATTCTTAGATATAATGTTATACACTTATACTAATTGTTGAAATTGTATTCACGTTGCTCATCGTGTTATTATATAGTATGTAAAACTGTTCAATACATTGATGCACTCGACTACATCACCTGACAATCTTTTCTACTTTAGTGAATGCAATTTCAATTTGTTTAGTTGTTATTAAATGCATGCTTTCGTTTTGTGATGTACGATAGTGGCTGCTCTACGATATTCTGACTCGATTCTTTCAATGTGCTTGCTAAGATTTGGGAGACGAAAGGTCCACGACTATCATTGATGTAAGACTAATAATATTGGTTTACACTTTCTTGGTTGGACCTAAGTACATCTATATTTATATTGCTTGATACGGCACTCTGATGAGGTACAAGGATATATATAGATACTTTTTCACCTGTTTCAGTACATCTGAAGTGGAAGGTGTCTGGTTCCGAAGTATTGGTAATATATATGGTGTTGTTCCAGGAATAATAATTAATTTAAGCAAAAAATAAGATTGTTTTATCTTGTTGATTATAATGTTTTGTTTTTTTCATAGATAGAGGTTCATAGCTTTTTGTTGAAAACATAACAATTATTTTCGTTAACCATTATTAGAATGTGTTTGAAAATATTATTGCGGGGTCATCGTTAAATACTAAACAATGTTCACATTAAACAGCTTATGCATAATATCGTAACTGTAGAATTCGTCTGGATTATAATCAATTTGCTTTTAGATTATTACGCTTTTCTGACATAATTATTTAATTTTAGGTTTTTCTTTTACATAGTGTTTATAAAGTGTTTTTGTAATCTTTGTTTGGCATTGTTCGAAAGTTCATACACTTATTTTGTTTATTTATATTCTTGTGAACGCCATATTAATATATTTAATATATCCAATAAGTTCAGAAAGAGAGCGAGAGAGAGAGAATCAAACTTTACATTGCAGATGTTATTACCCCCAATATGCTTGGGGTCATATTAACCCTTAACTGTCGGCGAGCAACATAAGTCGAGTTAAATAAAGCTGGACTATGTGGCGGCGCTCGACATAGGTCGTGTGGCAATTTCAGCACGTAATGTTGCTGAGAGAGAGAGACAAGTGGTGGCAGGAGAGTAGCGAGCGTATGACTGCTCCAGACCACCGCGGCGAACCTACTGACACGAATCCCACCTCCTCCCTCCCTCTCTCACTCGCTATATACGGAATTGTATGGGGAAAGTGCCTAATTACATGCTTTTTGCACTCGCGTTGCACGGTTATTGCAAGAAAACTAGCCATCATAAAAGGATCGTTATGGTGTCATTCGAAAGCTCTGTTTATGCCCTTTCAGGGATAGATACTTGTTTTACGTTCTGGGTCTTATTTAGGCATGAAAATGATCACGTAAACAGCCCTATTTTGGCTAAAAACACCCCGCTGGGCGGTACATATAAATAAACCGCCTAGGCCGCTAATAAGGTGTTAACAACGACAAATATATTTTGCAACCCTACACATTGTGTTATGTTATGTTATCCCAGTGTTACCTACACAGGAAAGCGATAAGTAAAATCCTAAGTAGTGTCTGGTTTATCATGGTACCAATAATGTACATAAACACCAACAAATCTTCTGTAGCCTACTTTATCATTCCGCGGAGATCCATTGAATATCACAAGAAGCACAACATAGCAAACTCCATATATATTTATGTTGAATTTGCATTGGTATTATTACGCCGGGTGAGTTTTATTAATGTAATTATTCTTTAAGAAGATTTCTACTAACAAAATACAAAGGAATCAAGTATGAAAAACAACAGCCAACAGCGTCATCAAAGAAAAGTAAGAGGAAGGGAAGAAACAAATCCGAGCAAATGGAAGCTCGGATGATAAAAACATAAACAAGTTAAATGGAGTAAGAATGTAGTAAACTGATCTCCGTGTGAAACGGACTTGACAGTTATTGTTTTATGAGAGAAAGAGTACAAAGGGGTACAAAGGAAGTCAAGCGACAAAATATCAAGTTGCTTGACCTCTTAATTACTGCTATTCAAAGTGTCCAACAGTTGTTCAGAGTGGGTAAGGGACAATTGGAAAGGGAAGCACTGCCTTAAGACCAATGTCCTTGGCAGGGTTAGGAGTTGTTAGTAGGGAACAATTTAGGTTAATAACACAACTCGGCTACAAGTGATTCTCGATGTATCTGAGAACAAAGTAATTCATTTACAAATGCAATCAGTCGCGGGTTTAAAACGAGGTGTTTGTCTAGGCGATGTTTAAAGAATCAACGGTGCTGCATTCTATAACATCTCGAGGAAGCCCATTCCACAAGTTCACAACTCGATTGAAGAAGAAATTGTTAGACTCATGTGAGTTATAAGATTTACCAATAATTTTGCAACCATTTCCCAGCGTGTAGTTTGATTGGCCGATCGTAAAGTACTTATTACATTATATTGTTGATGCCTTTGATGATTTTGAAGACTTGAATTAGGTCACCTCTTAATCTGCGCTGGGTTAAAGGAAATATATGTAATTCTCTAAGGCACTCCTCGTATGGTTTGTTTCTTTAATTAGGAATCATTTTGGTAACTCTACGTTTAACTCATTCAAGCTTATCAATATATTTTTGGTAGTAGGGGCACCAGGATTGAATGCAATATTCCAGAAGAAGACAGACTAAGGAATGGTAGAGTGTGAGGATTACATCTTTGGATTTATGCTCGAATGACCTGCCTATAAAGCCAATTATTTGATTTGCCTTCTTAACAACTTCCAAACATTGTTGACTGGGTTTTAGGTTACTCCCAAATCAGTCTCTCTGTTTACACTCTTAAGCTGAATGCCATTCATTGCATAATCTGCTTTCTCATTTCGGGTCCCAATATGGAGTACTTTACGTTTATCCGCATTAAAACTAATTTGTCAAATATGTGCTCAGCATGACAGCTTATCTATGTTATTTTATATTATCTTCTACATGTTTGTTTCTGAATACAGTATTTGCAATATTTGTATCATCTGCAAACTTTCAGATTGTACAGGTGAGGCCCCCATCTATGTCATTTATATAAACTACGAAGAGAACTGGCCCTAGAACCGATCCCTGGGGTGCCCTGCTAGTTACATTGGTCCATTTGGATGCTTTACCGTTTGCTTTCTTTCACTGAGCCAATTTTCCATCCATCTCAACACTCCCTCCTGTATGCCATGCGCTTTTTAATTTATCAATAAACGTTTGTGGGGTACTTTGTCACATGAATATGTTTGCGTTACTTTTTTCTAATAATTATCACTATTTTCATTTGCTTGCAGTTACACATATTCAAATTGATCTTCTCTCTTTTAACCCCTTCAGACCCATATGACGCAGAGGTTGCCAGATTAGCAATACTAAATAGAGTTCTCTCACGCTTATAATTACCTCTCCAAAATTAGTTTTCTGCCCACAGCTAACTCAAAGACAACTGCAGAGGTTGAAGTAACTAAACTAAAGGTTTCTAAATACCCCTGATAGTAACAAAGGCTTTAAAGTATCCCTAATAGGCTCAAAATTGCGTCAAGAACGTGAGAGGGTTAATGTTATCTTGGATTTACTATAAAACTTGGACACCCTCTCTTTTTGTGTTACACACGACATACCATAACCTTTTACTTGTATGCCTAAGCACATACAACTTTGGGCCACATAAAACTTTAGCACTTCAAACCGTCACCTCCTTGTTGCATACTGCACTAGTTTATTTGTTCGGTAGTCTTGACTTAACAACCTCCAGTATGACCTTCAATTTAGTAAGGAAGGATACCAATCCTACTTGACTTAAACCCTATCATTAAAGGTGGATTTACACGAGCGTTGATATAGCACCTTTTTGGAAAATAATGATATATGAATTCTATCACTTATTATAATTTAATTTCAATCTACTTGCCGATGCCAACACAAAATAATTTCAAAATGCTTCCAGAGTAATATTTGCGAATCGTAATTATTTGGAACAAGTCCTTGTGTAAATCCATTTGATTAGGTACCACTCAATATATATATATATTATATATATATATATATATATATATATATATATATATATATATATATATATATATATATATATATATATATATATGTATATATATATATATATATATATATATATATACTGTATATATATATATTGTTACGAGGGGAGGCTGGGGGAAAACAGATGCTCACATAGCTTAGCCCACAGCACCCTCACCGTGCAACAGACACGCTCTTAATATCTGACTCAAACACCAAGACACGCAGGTTCTCTAGGAAAAATGGTTATCTTCCTCTTGGCTCTATTAACCCTCCGGATCCGGGGGCTTTCATATGAGGTGATCGTCGTGTCTGGGGGTATTCCTGAAAAATGGCTATTTTCATAATTCGATATCTACTGATTTACACCACCTAGAGCAGTCCACTAAATTGCATAGTGCAGAACCAACCTACATCTGTAGACTGGCATTGAGTTGACATCACTACGACAAGTAGTTGCCGAGATATGATGATGGGAATGGAGGGAATTTCCCGCATATTTTCGTTTGTGTCCGAACGCTTCGCCGAGGCCCTGGCTAGCACGCACTAAGTCACTCGTTGCTTCGGTGGCTTTGGTACCGGTAGACGATATTATGTTTCTATGGTGATAATGTCATAGTTATTGTGTCATTTATTACTTTTACAACCATTACTGAGTTATGTGAAACTTTTTATAACATATTTTCGGCACTTTCACTGTTATTGGATATTATTGTGTCACTTTCACTCTTATTTTTCCTCTTGTTATGAATTATTGTCACTCACTGTTATTATTGTGTTATTATTACTTGTTATACATTTGTGTGTCACTTTCACTTACTAGGCTAGGCTACGCTAGGCTAGGCTAGGCAAGCGTACGGTACCGTACCCGCATCTTCACTAACCACTTCTTCATCGTCAAAGTCACTCCCAAGTTCACTCAGTTCACTATATTCACGAGCACCGCATTCACCATCGTCATTATCCTTGTCATTATCGTCCTCATCGGTACTAATAAAGCCCAGAAAGTCTAATCCATCCGCCACTTCACCCTCATCTTCACTAACCACTTGTTCTTCGTCAAAGTCACTCCCAAGTTCACTCAGTTCACTATAATCACTCAGTTCACTATATTCGCTTAGTTCTTCCAGAGTGTGTGCAACACCATCGGGACTAAGCACTGTTTTCTTGGTCGTTTAGCCTTGCTTTTGTTAGGTGTACGGAACGCGGCGGTGGGCGGCGATTCGGACACAGCGATTTTTTTTTGGATTAGCTCCATCCAAGTTGGATGCGTGACGAGAACTGATGCTACATGTTAGTTTGTGCTTGGTGGCGCTGCGGTAACCCACGCATAAACGCATATCCGCCCGCGCGATTTAAACCGTTTGATTTTGCCTCATATGAGGCCTCCCGGATTCCAAGGGTTAAAGCAGCAACAAGGAGACACAAAAATATCGATTGCCCCCGAGTCAGGTAGATAATGCGTATAATATTCAAGAGTATATACTTATCTTCTAGACTGCACCTAACTGAGGAAATATAACACTGCCAGACTCCCAGACACTTCATAGTATGCCCAATCGCTTAGGAATTAGGAACACTATAAAGCAGAAACATGGGGGGGGGGGGAGTCTGAAGCACTAACCTAAGACATGTAACACAAGAGTTGACATTCCAGTAGGTTGGGGATACGTTATCCTTGAGCAGACCTCCAAACCACTGTGAATGTCAACTTCAATAATAAAGGAGAAATATACATGTAATATCAATAGGCAATGCAGTTAAACAATGGGAAAGAATGCACGGAAGAACAGGGTGAAGCTTATATATTAAGCTTGCCAAAGAAGAAGTGAATGCAGTAATTAGTATTAAACTAAAGAGGTTAAAATGAAACAATATGCTCAATATGACTCCAGCCCCTGCTATGCTCCAATCAAATAAAGAAAAACAAAATGCGGTATTCAAGGGAAACAAAAGGAGCAAGCCTGACCAACACTAAACAGAGATGTTGTCAGAGCGAGAACCAGGACTAGAGTGAGGCAGCTAGTGTGGCCGCGAGTCGAGCTAGGGGTCCCGCGTGGCAAGGAAGGGCTCCAGGCGTCGCAAGAATACTTAATTAACTCAGGTAGCCTGTGCTCTCATCAACAATAAAAGAATAAAATAAATAGGAGTCATCATTGTGTGACTTATGATAAACTGCATTAATCACACAAGACTAAATAAACTAACTACTTCATAGAGCTAACACAACGGCAACAACACAAGGCACCACCACGGCTCACTCGTGGGAACAAAAGCAGAGGGTAGCCTCGCGCCAGGCCCCCTGAAATATTTGCCTTGTACTTGTAACTCACTCACACATGATATACTGTAGGCTACAAACTCATTTGGGAGTGACAATATATATATATATATATATATATATATATATATACACTGTATATATATATATATATATATATATATATATATTTATAGTGGTATCTTATTACATGACCTATCCATTCATGCTCAAACTCTTTCACGAACTAATAATCAGACACACACAAACGCACATACAGTACATAGGACGAATTATAATACTGTAGCTTGCCTCTGGTGATAACAAGATAAATAGTATATTTTGGTTTACTAAATCATACAGAATTACTCTTCATTTGATCAGTATTTCTTAGCCTGGGTACTTGCATAGCCGAAAATGAAGATAGTCAGGTTTTGCATGGCCCTTTCTGTTCAAACACTTAATTGAGTTACAGTTAACACTCTCATCTGTGTAGCTTCTTTTGTATATGATTATAATCCTTGAGTGGGTATCTACAACACTAGAGAGAGAGAGAGAGAAAGAGATTAAAAGGCTATATAGAAATACATCAATCCTAATGAAATGGCCACAATATTGATTTCGTTATTAGTCTCCTCTTATACCCACACCCTCATGCATCTCTCTAAAATGTATTTTCACATTTCATTCATCTCTCTCTCTCTGTCTCTCTCTCTCTCTCTTTCTGACTCTCTCTCTCTCTCTCTCTCTCTCTCTCTCTCTCTCTCTCTCTCTCTCTCTCTCATCTTTCAATAATTTATATCCGTATCATATCTGCATGTTCTTGATCAGCTGGTTCTTTTATATATATTTTCACTTTACTCTATCAAATGACTTTCCTCTGTGTTTTTAACTGATAGATTTAACCCCTACTGTAATGCCAACGTCCTTTCATTGTTATTCTAGTTATATTAAGAGGAGTTTGTACAGTTTAAGAAAGTTCTCTTGTAGTAAAAAGGGTTAAGTGATATAGTTCGAAACCCGCTAATTGCTGGAGATTCCATTTAGCCTGAATACAATTGTGTATTTGTAGCCAGAATAAAGTTTAAAGGACAATACAGGTACAGAAAGGGTTAAGTCCGATCTGTAAGCACAAATATTATTCTATTCCACATCACACATTGTACTTCCTACATCATAGTTCCCCTCATCATATCCCTTTCTATTGCAATACATTAAACCCCGCTTTCCACCCTCCCCAGCACCCTCGACGCCCCTAGCATCATCATCACTGCCCGACGCCCTCCAAGTCCGAAAGATGAATGAGGCTGACCTGCCCCCAGACTCCCAACTTCACATAGAGATCACCCCTTATATGATGTAGGTGGACCTGAGTCACATCGTGTTCGTGAACGCCGCCCCTGAACCAGTTACCCTCCTGTTGCTATGGCTGCAGCTCCAACCTCATCATGTGTCCCTGGCCCAATCAGGGGTCCCCAGCAAGGGCTGGCAAGAGATCCTCACTGATTGGCCAGAGTTCCCAGGACAGAAACCCACCACAAATGCCCCCGACTGTCTCTCTCCTCTCGGATCCAGTGATAGACACTTTTGATCTCCCCTGGCCTGTGACTGGTCCAGTGAAGAAGACCAGTCAGGCTTCATGATTTTGGGCTGGAAAACCTCTCCAGAAGCCTGAGAAAGACAAATGTTCCAGAGTGGTTTGACAAGATAAAGATAAATGTCAGACATCTCCAGTCCGCGGCTAACTAATCTGCAGCAGGAGAACAGTGACTGCGTGGAGCTGCAGTAGCTACAAGAGGAGCTACTCGTCTCATATACCTAGACGCCAACAGCCTTTGTCAAAATCCATATCCTCACGGCAACTTCCTTCTAATTTCCCCAATTGCTGTAACTCCCCGTATTTTTTATTTTTTGTATATATTCTATCTACTCCCTCTCGAGCATAGGCTGAAAACCTGTCCATTCAACCGTTATTGAACGGTGAAGCCTGTGAGATCTCGTTCCATTCTAGGGGATGAGACATGTGAAGCACTTTTAACTGCAACCAGTCCCTGCCATCTTGTCACTTGTCATCAAAATCACCACTGTCCCCTTAATCCGATCCCATCAACGAGTGACTACCTATAAACCCTTTCAATAGCGGTGGAGTCTGTTTTGCCTTAGTTCTGCCATACTTAGACGATTGTATGCAGCTTAAGAACGGTCTGTGGGAGTTAAGAGAGATAAATGAGAGAAATGGAGGTCTTGTGATTGCCACAGGCCCTTCGTAAGCATAATACAGTAAACTAATATTTGCCAGACTATAACGAGAAAGACGTCACTGGTACTGAAAGGGTTAACTATAGATGGCCTTGTTTTACCAATTACTCAAAGAACCACTTAATTAAGGGGAGATGGGCATATTTGTTTGCTCATTTATGGATCTTTTATTATGTTTTTAGTTTCCTCCCTAGACCTCAAGCTTAATACCCCCACACACACAAACGTCACCTCCGACAGACCGGTTTGCCTCGGTCGGGATCAAGTGTGACGGAGTTGGGGTTCAGTGGGACAGGATGGCTGTCCATCGCCACCGTAGTATCTATCGGAGCCCCCCTACCTCCTATAGGCGCCGCTCGTCAGGAGCCTTGTCGCCAACCAGTTTGCGCACTACGGCGCATGACACCGCCCCAGCGGCGTCATATATCTTTCTTAGGTCTTGCATGGTTGCCGCTCGACCCCGTCCAGTTGCCGTTAGGCGGCGTGCCCCTCCATACTGCCTGCCGTGGCCGTCCCGTCCCTTGATCACCCACGATATTCGGCAGTGGTCTCCCCCTTGTATCGCCACTCCTTAAGTCGCCATAGTGTGACACTTACTTTAGCATTTGTCGGAGGTTTCCAGGTTGTCAGACCCTTAATACCCAACAGGTCTTTAACTAGTGTTGTGGTTGTTATCGGTTGCCATTCATATAATTTTCGTATTTCTTATTTGTCTTACCGACTTGCAGGGTCAGGATTGTATTCCCTATCTTTTCATCATTGGCGAACTAGGAGATGGTGTTGCTTAGCCCTACATCAATACAATGTATGTAAATGATAAACAAGACTGGTTCAAGGACCGACCCATGCGGTACTCCAATACAGACAGGCTCCCACTTGGATTTACTCCACTTATAACCACTCTCTATCTTCTGTCTGTAGTCCAACTATTTATCCAATTATGAATTTTACCATATTTTCATTGGTTTCTCATGTGGTACCATATTGAAAGATGTTTCTTTTTGGTGTAGGGTACTAATAGTACTTTACTCCAATGTATCCAGAACATGGAAAAATCTTTATTAATGATTAGATACAATTACGTAGTAATCCTTAAAGACTACGGAAGAATTAGTTTTACCTCTCAGTTTAATTGGTGGTGCGCAGTGTAAGTTCTATTTATCACTACCTTTCATTATACGACGACACTTTTTGTTACTTGTTTCTGGCTAATATTTAACTATTGTTATTAAGTATATAAAGTGTTTGGACGAGTTAAAGGGATAATTTAGATACTGTATATGTAACCATTTGTATTCCTTTATACCCTTCTAAAGCTGCACAAAGTCGCCTAATGATAGTCAAATATAACAAGCAAGAGCATCTCAATACTGAAAGGGTTAACCAAGACGGATGTTTACCTATTCCTACTCTAGCACATGCAGCAATGCAATAGTGAATAGTAGAACTTATCATGTGGTGAAAGAAGGAATGAGGGATACAGTAGGGACCAGAGGAAGTTGAACTAATGGCGCGTTAACCCCTACTGTACCGTAGGATGAAGTTATAAAAGTCCCCCCCTGTCCCAAGCAATGTGGCCAAAATGGCAAGATAGAACAACCTACCACCACAAGATGAAGGAAGACTGGCTCCCCCATCCTTCAAAGGGTCTTATATAAGCTGAGAAGTGTTGCCATATCGAGAGCAGTGCTCAATCGGTTGTGGTACCAGACACAGCCTGATACAGGCAGTTACTAGGAAATTACATTACTGACGGCTACTAGCCGTCGCTGGGACTGGGGAGTGACTTTTCTACTGACGGCTAGTAGCCATTGCTGGGGTTGGACGGGTTAAAGTGTTCTTTTCTTTTCTTTTATTGTTTCATATTGGCGAGAAATTGCCTGGTCTCCCTCTAAATTATATAGATATTACAACGCGTGCATAGCCAAATGTGGTGTTTAGCAGGTATTCTTCGCAATAATATGATGCAGATATCAGTTAGTTAGTTATTTGTCCATAATTTATCAAGAAAGCAACTGCTAATGGACTAAAAAATCTGCCAAGTTAAATTTGGATCTTATATATTTGTTGTCATCAACTTGAATTGCATGCTTTTTAATTATTGGTTTAGGGATAATGATAGTACATCTGTTTATGCGAATTGTTAACATCATATAGTTAATTATGTCTCAAACAATATAAACAACATTAAGCCCAGCCAACAATGCACTGTAGTAGTTAAGAAAGCAAACTAATTTAATGGATTCATAGATTGATCATTCGAATATCAATCTGAAAGCATTATTACTTTATACAATGCATTGCTTCGCTTCAATCTCGAAAACTACATACACATGTGTTGAGGATATTATATAGATATATATAACATAAAATAGATACATTCATAATAAATAATGGAGATAATATATAGGATAGAAACAATATATTATATTCCTAGACTAAACATTGAGTCGTACCAATGTATGCGATAAATCTTCATGCCTGAGCGAAAATTGAACTACGGTCTCCCAAATGGAAGATGGAGACAGACGCTCTCCACTATAAGTATACCGAGTGTTAACAATTAACTCCATAAATATCTCGCTGATAAACCCAGACTAACGGCTTTTACAAATGGATAGCTTCCCTTAGCATGGTGCTATCCTTTCTTCATAATTATAAGCTACGTAAACTGGCTAGAAAAAGCCTCAAATGGATAAAAAGAACCTGTTGTTTCCTGTTTTAATTTGTACTCCGATTAATATTACTGGGTGACGAACTCCATTATATATACATAAATCAAATATTATGGATTCTGAATAATAAATTTGTGATGTGGATGGTTGGAGAAGAATAGGAAGGCCACGAGTAAGGTAGAACAAGAGACATTAGCCATTCTCTCTCTCTCTCTCTCTCTCTATTTAGATAAATTAAATAGGTTCAAGTTATCCGGCCCAGATTGTTTTCTTCCTCGAGTTGTCTATGAAGTGCGAGATGAAATCACACCTTTTTTAGTAGACATCTTCAATAAATCAATAGAAAATGGAGAAGTCCCTGAAGACTGGAAACTGGCCAATGTGACCCCAATCTTTAAGAAAGGGGATCAATAGTGTCCTAAGAATTATCGGCCAATTAGATTAACTTCAATCATAGTAAATATCATAGAAGGGTTACTAGTAGACAAGAAAGTTGACTACCTAGAAATCCACAATTTAACTACAGATTCCCATCATGGATTCAGGCGATACCGATCATGTTTTACCAATTTGCTGTATTTTTTCCATGAAATGCTGAGTGAGTATGACAAAAGTAGAGCCATAGACATCCTTTGCTTAAATTTTCAAAAAGCTTTTTGACAAAGTGCCTCATTGCAAGCTAATGTCAAAAGTGAGTGCGTTAGGTATCAATACAGTTGTCACAAATTGGATAGAAATCTGGCTAACAGGTAGACAACAACGAGTGGTAATCAATGGTGTTTCTTCTCTGAGTGGACTTCAGTCACTTATGGAGTTCCACGGGGATCTGTCCTTGGCCCACTACTGCTCTGGAACTCTCTCCCAGAATCAGTCTTTCCCTCTTCCTGTGACTTAAATTGCTTCAAACTCTGTGTGACCAGGCATTTTGGCTCGAGCGACCCTTGATTTTGGCTCTGTCGGTCTTTCAACTCTGGGGGAGGCACTCGATACAGGCAGTTCTGTCTTTTGTCTCCCTTAATCACATAGAAAACAAATCATATAATAGTCAATGACATCGATATTGGTCTGTTGAATGTTATCTCCAAGTTTGCAGATGACATAAAGCTTGGAATGAATGTGGAAAACCTTAAAGGGGTTGAACAGCAAAGGATGGACCTCAACAGACTGGGTGAATGGTCGGAGACATGGCAGATGCCTCAAAACTTTAAAAATTGCAAGGTGATGCATATTGGCCAAGCAAACTCCAATTCAGAGTATTCACTATTGGGAATGCCTCTGGAAGTGACTGACTTATAAAAGGATGTGGGTGTTCTGCTTAGCAGTGACCTTAAGTTTTCCAAACAGTGCAGTGAAGTAGAGAAGAAATTATTGGACTATATTTACCCCTCTAATTCCAGTGCTGTATATATAAGTCAGTAGATAAGTAACTCCCCTGTCCCAGCGACGTATATATCTGTCAGTAATGTATTTTCCTTGTAACTGCCTGTACAAGGTTGTACCAGGTACCACCACCGTTTGAGCACTGCTACCGATATGGCAACACTTCTCACTGCATATATAAGAACCGCTGAAGAGTGGCAGGGCCACAAGGGACTGGAGTTTTCGAAGAGAGGCTCCAATCCTGAAATTATTCTGGCTTCCAGTGTGCTGGCTTAATAATCCAATAAGGTTGATAGCCTCTGAAGTCCTATTTTAACTAAATTAGGCAGGGCCAGTCTTGCCTCACTCTGGAGGTGGAAAGGTGGTCTCTCTAGCCATTTTTGCCACATTGCTTGGGACTGCTGGGGACTTTTATTACTGTATCCTACGGTACAGTACGGGTTAAGAGGCAATTTAAGTATAGAATTAAGGAAATAATCCTCACACTTTACATCGGTCTGATACGGCCTTTCCTGGAGTATGCTGTTCAATTCTGGTCTCCAGCACTCAGGAAATATATAGTCACTGGAAAGAGTACAAGCTAGGGCTACAAAGCTTATTCCATCGCTTAGAAGACTGAGTTATGAAGACCGGTTGAGAGCTCTTGATCTCTTCCCGTTGGAGACACGCAGACTATGAGGTCAGCTCATTGAAGTTTATAAAATACTTAATGGGTTTGACAATGTGGATTATAGCAAAATGTTTAGCCTTAACTCCTTCAGACATTATTATGTTCCAATAAGTCTGAGGAGGCGGGAGCCCCGGGATCATTGCCACTGCCCCGCACTACACTCACAACAACACTGCGGCCGTTAGAATTATCGGAGGTGGATGAGGTTGCCACCAACGGTTTTATCGTAAGGTAACTTATCGAACTTACTGAGCTCCATATGACGCTAGTGCGTCATATAACTTATTATAGAGGCATGGAGATAAGTCCATATGACGCGATCGCATCATATGAGTTTTTGGTTCACTAGTCCATATGACGCGATCGCGTCATATATGTCTGAGGGAGTTAATATGAATACAACACGCAACCATGGCTGGAAATTAGAATTGAAAAGGCTCAGCACTAGTATATGTGGAAACATTATCACATATAAGATCTGTTGTACCTGGAACAAACTTTCCTCTGAAGTTGTAAGTAGTTCTTCAGTAAAGCAGTTCAAGAAGAGAGTAGATAATATTTTGCACACTGTAAAGAGTGTAGTGCACTAAACAGTCTATCTCCTTCCACTTTGAGTATATCCTCGGAATGGACCACAAGGTCTCTGAGATACTAACTATTCAGTGTAACTCCTTGTAACTCTCTCTCTCTCTCTCAATAATAATGACAGTTCAATAACCAAATAATTTAATCAGTTCATGTATTTGAACTGCAGCTTCCATTAAAGGAGGTCCTATTATATGTTGTATTTTTGCCTCATTTGCTATATAATTTAAAGGGGATCAGCTCTAGAGTACGTTAACAGGCCCAACGTCCTAAATACAATGTATACGAAAGATGAGTGGGTAGTTAAGGAATTGCTTGTAAAGGAGAGGATGTCAACAGCCTGACAGAGCCTTTGCAGTAATTGAGTAAGTGTATAGTGTTAATTTTACGGCACATTAATATGGTATTGGCTGAGGCTGTTTAGAAAATTAACGTAAAGGTGATTAATGGAAAGTGTGTACTATTTTGTGTCGACTAAAAGATAAGTAGATCATATTACGTTAAAAGGTGTTTAAATAAACACAGATTAAAGGGACGATATGGTTATAAGGAAGAGAGTAAGAAATCGGAGTGAAAAATTCGTGAATGGTGGATGATTATATGTTTGTGTAATACAGTGTGAGCCGTTGTTTAAACTGAATAACAGAGTAGTGGCTTCATAATAAAGCGAACAATTGCCTGTTCTAGTGGTTGTGTAGACCTGCTTTACTTTTACTTAATCTCTTATCCATTGTTACTACTTCCTATATTCCCAATTGTGTCGGCTACCAATATATTCATTAATATTCTATTCATAATTATCACATCGCCACACACACACACACACACACACACACACACACATGCACACACTTACACACACACAGACACACTCTCTATCTCTCTGTAATACAATGATACTACATTATATAATTAGTGTATAACCGACTATAGAAATACTTACAAAATGCGTTTTACTGACTCCCCTCAATTTGTCAAGCTACATATATTCTATGGGTACCTTACACTGAGACAAACAACCATGCATTCATTAATGTTCCCTCCCCGTCATTCACTACCAAGGTCGCTATTACTCCTCAAATAATTAACCCATACAATACCGGTGACGTGCTTTGGTATATTATCATGACACATTCATTCGGTACATTCCGGTTACTCCCACAGGATTTCATTAAGTTGAGAAAGAGCATGTAAGAGTTAAAAGGGCAAAACAATGATATGAATATAGACAGCACTAAATCAACCATACCGTTATATTACAGAAAGGGCTAACATTATACGTGGTACGGTTCTACTATTACATTACAGCTTTATTCAGTTACTAACCGAGGTGTCTGAACCCTGTACAGGTTAACCCTCCCGCATCCAGCAACTTAACACCTTACAAGCGGCCTATGCGGTTTATTTATGTGTACTGCCCAGCGGGGTGTTTTTAGCCAAAATAGGGCTGTTTACGTGATCATTTTCATGCCTAAATAAGACCCAGAACGTAAAACAAGTATCTATCCCTGAAAGGGCATAAACAGAGCTTTCGAATGACACCATAACGATCCTTGTATGATGGATAGTTTTCTTGCAATAACCGTGCAACGCGAGTGCAAAAAGCAGGTAATTCGGTACTTTCGGTACATAATTGAGTATGTAGCGAGTGAGAGAGGGAGGAGGGAGCTGAGATTTGTGTCAGTAGGTTCGCCGCGGTGGTCTGGAGCAGTCATACGCTCGCTAGTCTCCTGCCACCACTTGTCTCTCTCTCTCAGCCACATTACGTGCTGAAATTGCCACTCGAGTTATGTCGAGCGCCGCCACATAGTCCAGCTTTATTTAACTCGACTTATGTTGCTCGCCGCTAATTAAGGGTTAATTATCTAACTTACGGTAAGACCTTTTCTAATTTGCCATGAAATATCAGGCTGGGCGAGTTTTCGAAGCCTTGTGTTTTTCTGTATTTTCATCCACCAGAATGCTGTTTATTGTGATGTATCATATGTCAATGGAAAGAGGAATATTTATAGTACATGATAAAACAAAACAAAATGTAAATAAATCGAAATATGAAAGTGTAAATGAGTCCGGAATACAATTATTTCCCATGCAATTGTCTTCACACCGTCCTAGCTCTAAATTGTGAGTGATGACCATATATTTTGTTTTGCTCAAATAATAGTGTTTTCTCCTCTTTCCAAATCTGAAAAGAGAAATTGTTTATCTTCAATAGTTCTCAAGCAGTGACCGGAAAAAAAATATATATTTTGATTGATATGGTTTATAACATTTTCGATTTATTTCGTTGCTACGAAGTGTATGGTTTTAAATTTAGGCTGTATGAATACGGCAAATAATGCTGATGAGTATAAAACAAACTAGAAGTTCCTAGGACAAATACTTTTTGCGCTATGAATATTTGAAATGAAGAGCCAAAATGCGAATATTTATGCTTCACCCATCTCTGTTCCGGCGATGCTAGCCGGGTTCCGAGCTGTTCCCCACCTCGTGGTTGCGTTATTTGCTCGGATACGTATATAACTGTATATATCACCAGAATCGAAAAATTGTGCTCTTTCCAATGGTGAAAACAAAAATAATATAGCGTAATTGGTTCGCGAGCTATGCGCAATTGTTTCCATGCAGTGACCGAAAACAAAAATAGATATGGTTTATAACATTTTCGATTTATTTTGTCGCTACGAAGTGTATGGTTTTAAATTTAAGCTGTATGAATACGGCAAATAATGCTGATGAGTATAAAACAAACTAGAAGTTCCTAGGACAAATACTTTTTGCGCTATGAATATTTGAAATGAAGAGCCAAAATGCGAATATTTACGCTTCACCCGTCTCTTTTCCGCCAATGCTAGCCGGGTTCCGAGCTGTTCCCCACCTCGGCATTGGTTTATATGCTCGGATACGTATATAACTGTTTATATCACCGTCATCGGAAAATTATGCTCTTTCTAATGGTGAAAACAAAAATAATATAGCGTTATTGGTTCGCGAGCTATGCACAATTGTTTCCATGCATTGTTATTGTTATGTAAATATATGAGAATGTTTATACAGTTGTATATCTTTGCCACAATGTACAACATTTATATAAATATATAAATAATATATATATATATATATATATATATATATATATATATATATATATGTATATATATATATATATATATATATATTATATATATATATATATATATATTATATATATATATATATAAAAAATGATAAAAATATGAATCAAATGAAATAAATCAAAACAAATTAATAAATATATAAATAAAATAAAAATGTAATAATAATATAAATACTCGATTATGGGCCTTGGGCTTGCTCGGGACCTTGGGGCTGATCCGCTAGACACCCTGGGGAACAGGAATAAAAAAGAAAAAGAAAATATATATATACTGGGTATATATATATATATATATATATATATATATATATATATATATATATATATATATTATATATATATATACACTGTATATATAAATAAAATAAATAAAATAAATAAAATAACAAATATAATAATAATATAAATACTCGATTATGGGCCTTGGGCTTGCTCGGGACCTTTTGGCTGATCCGCTAGACAGCCTGGGGAACAGGAATAATAAAGAAAACAAAATATATATATATACCGGGTATATACGTATATATATATATATATATATATATATATATATATATATATATTATATATTATGCTGTATAAATAAATAAAATAAAAAATATAATAATAATATAAATACTCGATTATGGGCCTTGGGCTTGCTCAGGACCTTGGGGCTGATCTGCTAGACACCCTGGGGAACAGGAATAACAAAACAAATATATACGGTATATATATATAAAATAAATAAAATAAACATAAATAAGATGAAATAAATAAAATAAAATAAATAAAAACTAATAAATAAAATATATAAATATTTAAATAAAAACAAAATATAATAATAATATAAATACTCGATTATGGGCCTTGGGCTTGCTCGGGACCTTGGGGCTGTTATATACTCTATATAGGCTATATATAATATATATATATATATATATATATATATATATAATAATATACTGTAATATAACTAAAATTCCATAGAGTACTTACCATACTTCCTGTAAGCATTCCTGTGACATCTTCGTGATTATAATGTATTTATTTCATAGGCAGTATTTATTGATAATTATATTTGTCTTTCAAGCAAAAAATAGTGTAAAGTCATCAATGATACCTAGACAAAACTGCATCAATAGTCAAGGGGTTAACCAAGATTCACTCCCCTCAGTCACCAAAAGTCACAAGTAACATCTTATATACATATATAGTTCGAATTATTCACTAAACACTTTCACTGGGTAGATGAAATAATCGATAATTGCCTGCCTATAGCTAGGCATGGTGGGCCAGAGGGAGGGAGCCCAGAATTTAAAGGGCCGGGACCCTGCCTCACAGTCTGGGGGCCAGGAAACTACTGACTTTACAGAGGCCCGCGCTCCTCAGAGAGGGACGCTATGGGGTTGCTAGATACTTCCTTTTGTAACTTACTGATGCCTAACTTACCAGTCCAAATTGAGTCAAAATCGAGTCATAAACTTATTTTTGGCGAATATATCTAACTTACAGGTGGCATTATGACGCGATTGCGTCATACGAGCACTCTTGGAGGGGTGGCGTTATGACTCGATCGCGTCCTATAGATGCGAGAGGGTTAAATATAAACATTATACGTGGTACCGTTCTTCTATTACATTACAGCTATATTCAGTTACTAGCCGAGGTGTCTGAACCCTGTACAGGTTAAATATAAACATTATACATGGTACGGTTCTACTATTACATTACAGCTTTATTCAGTTACTAGCCGAGGTGTCTGAACCCTGTACAGGTTAAATATAAACATTATACATGGTACGGTTCTACTATTACATTACAGCTTTATTCAGTTACTAGCCGAGGTGTCTGAACCCTGCACACTGCACAGGTTAAATATAACAAATTCGTGGAAACAAATTTGAAGGTGTTTACGCTAAAAACAAGAAAATAAACATTAACAAATACAAAAACAAAAGTAAATAAATTATATAAACAAATGAATACAAAACCGCGCTTGGTTCCCTCTGACTATCCCCGTCAGGTTTCATCTCCATAGTCTCAAAGGTTTGGGTGCTTGAGCGACACAAACAAACTCTATACAACTATCTAAATACTGTGTAGATGAGTCGATATTACAAAATGAAGCTAAATTCAATCTTAATATTGTATATGTGTTTTAGCGAATACATTATTTATATTTTATCCAAATATCACCAGACATTGTTACGCAGAATAAAGTTCACCCTCCTCATACCTACTCTAACATATTCCAACACTCGATGCAATTTGCTTTCTCTCTCTTTCCGTCACCAACACATGGACGAATTTAACACTCCCTTAACTTTCCGAATGTGTGTGTGTTCATGTGGGTAAAACGAGATTATACACATGTGCAGGTACACGCAATATACATGTTACGACCGGCACTACGAAATAAACAAGGGCACTTAATAATGGACTAGAAGATAGGCTATATCTGCAACAACGGTACGCTAATTCCAAATCCTCAAACTATTAAGCCGGTGAACAAAACACTTACACCCACCAGAGTTAATCTACTGGATAACGGGGTATCAATTAACTGGGTTAAGTGTACTTCTACAAAGGCTTTCCGGTGACGGCAAATCCTACTCACAACAGGAGTACTTTACGTTAATAAAATGCTCTCAAGTAATAACAATGCTTAAATAAACTATAACAAGATTTTAATAAAGGAGTATATGCTTACGTTAACTTTAGTGTGAGTCTGTACTCACCACTAAACTCTTCAATGCTCTATAAAAACACTGGAAGTCTAGCCCTACAGCAATCAGATAAAGAATCTTCTGAAAACGTCTGATGCTCTAAGATGCTCGTCAATATAGAACAGAAATAATGCAGGGGCAGGACACCAAAGCGTGTATCTTAAATACACCAACATGTAGGATACATATATATAAAAACAAGGGAGTGCAACAACTCTGTGACAGCACTAATAATAGCCACTCAAAACAGGACTTCCTTAGCCAACGTAACAGCCCAAACTGGGTTGTGCACTATGCATCAACCTAGGCTAAAATAAGGTGTGAATAATTCCTAAAGCATACACAATTAAAGTTAATAAACACAATGCTGTCTTTCTCACTAATAAAGTCTAGCAGTGGCATAAAAGGTACCAGGAAACTAGGCAGAGAGCAAGCATGCTCGTAGCCTACTGTCTCCCCTTGAACAGATTTCCCTTAAGTTACATTAAGTGACTTGGAGGCTCTCTTGGTAAGTCCAGATCTCAAGTATCTGGTCTTACCCTGGCGCTCCACAAAGGTCAACAAAATGAGGTAGCAAGCATACAGGGAAGAGTAGGCAAAAGCCCTTCACCTGTATACTGCTACACTCGCAAAGGAAAACTATGCACAAGGGTTACAGGCTACCTAGCTTCGTCGAAGTCGTACAGGCTCTGACTTGCCACATACATAACTCAGACAACGACCAAAGATACCCTCCACTGTCTAGCATTAAATAGTAGGAAAGAACAGCTCAATAATTAGAAGCAACCCAATACTATGCTACCATGTGACTATGACTCTAATAATCCCTAAAGCTAGTGCAAAACATGTATGTGAGAACTGGTGCTGGTAATACGACTGGCCGACTATGGAAGTCGTATGCGAGAACCAGAAGGGATAAGTAAATGAATAAAGAGGAGAAGTATTGGAAAAGAAGAAGTTCAGAGAGAGAAACAGTAGTACAGGGGGTTAGATTGGGGACAGATTGCAAAGGACATGTAGGACCAAGCACGCTATGCCAAGCTCTGCAGGAGACACGCGAGTAGGAGCCCCCCAGCACTAACAAAGACAGCGGCACCCAATCACAGACGACTACGTCATGAGGAGCAGGCGTCATATGACACGCCAGGCCCGCCGGCCAATCACAAGCGTGGGAAACTCCGCCCGAGCGAGGAAGGCACACGTACATACACACGCACATAATACCACCTCGCTGCCCGCTCTCTTTCTCCTTACAACTTCACACAACATATCTTATACTCTATCAATGATATAAAATACTTCCAAGTGTCACAGACAATAACAAAGACCACCACTGATCTGTCTGTGACAACATGAACACTAAGAAAGAAAGAACATCGTTCTACGATTATTATAGCCCGTTTCACTGCCCTGGCGAGCGCTAGCGAGTTACGAGTACATTCTGGCAAGCTGGCCAGCGTAGCACCCAGCCCAAGATGTGGGACGTTTCAGCCTCAGGTGAACTCCACATCTGATCAGACAGAATGCCCACCAACCCCACATCACCCAGCTACTCTCCCAAGTTGTGAAAACAAGGCACGATAACAAACATAAAACACTTCATTATGAAAACAAAACCTACACAATACTTCCCCAAAATAATAGCATAATAATAATTATATCACGCTCAACGAGCAAGCTTCACCAAGCCTAGCCTACTAAGAGTGTCTTAGATTCTTGCTGTAATATATTGCACTTATATACTATCAAAAAGAAAGAGTTTTTATGTGAGGTTTTTATATTTTGTTAATAGTGTTTTTGGCGGTGTTGCACTACAGGGGCAAGCCTAATTTTTTTCCACTCCACCAAACACACCTGTGGTGATCTACCCTGGGTCCTCCACCATGGACAAACAGTTAGCTATCACATTGTCACAACCGGCAATATGGCGAATGTCCAGATTATACTCCTGCAACATTAAAGACCATCTGGTTAGCCTCATATTCCGGTTGTGGAACTGATTAAAAAACTTCTAAGGGTGGTGGTCAGTGTACATCACCACGACTGGGCCAAAAGCGGGAACATACACCTCAAAGTGCCTGAGCGCCAGCACAATGGCCAGAAGCTCCTTCTCTACTACTGAATAGTTATTTTGTGCTGAGTTGAACTTTTTACTGGGTGTTCCACACCTTCTGTGTCTGTCTGCAACAAGACGGCACCAGCCCCTACCACGCTAGCATCTGTCGCTAGCTGAAAAGGTCTAGAGAAGTCGGGGGCCCTGAGTATGGGGTGAGTGCACAACATATGCTTCACCAGTGAGAAGGCCTTCTCACACTCAGGTGCCCACCCAAACTTTTTCGTCTTTGCAAGTAGGTCCGTCAGAGGAGCCAACACCGAGGAGTATCCGCGGATGAATCTGCGGTAATACCCAATCATGCCCAAGAACCTCATGATCTGTCTTTTGGTGGTCGGCCTGGGGAACTGGTTAATAGCCTGTATCTTGGTAAGGGGGCGGGGGGGAGGGGGGGGGGGGGGGCACACCTGGCCTAACCCTCCCACAAACCCCAGATACTGCACAGTTGCCCGAACAAAATCACATTTGCCCAGATTGACCACCAAATGAGCCTCACTCAGCTTCCTGAACAGTGCCCCGATGTGCTCGCAATGGCTTTCAAAGTCATCATCGTAGATTATCACATCATCTAGATAAACGGTGCAGTTAGGGATCTCCGCCAATAACTCATTCATCAGGCATTGGAAAGTTGCAGGTGCATTCTTCAGCCCATACGGCATAACGTTGCAACGGTAAGTGTTCCCATCCACCACAATCCCGCACACCTGCTTCGCCCGCTCAGACAACGGCACCTGCCAGTAACCCTTGACAAGATCCACCTTGGTGAGGTAACGTGCACACCCGATCTTGTCAACACTGTCATTGGTGGGGGTTAAGTCGTTCAACCGCCTGAAGTCAATGCAAAACCTGACCCTTGCCGTCTAGTTTAGGCTGCAGAGTGACGGGAGATGTCCACCTAACCGCCCCTTTTTCTATCAGCCCCCTCTCCAACATGTAGCCTAACTCCGCTCGGAGAGCCGGAAGTTTAATGGGAGGTATACGATAGGGCACTGATTTAAAGGGGGGGGGGGTCTCCAACGTCCACATCATGCACCGCATGAGTTGTGAGGCCTGGGTGCTCGGCAAACACAGTGGGGTATAAACTAAACAGGTGCTGGATCGCTGCACGCTGATGCTCAGGCAGGTGCTCAAGCGCTTCCATAGCCACCTGGTTCGTGTTTCCCGCCCACTGATCCGCCGAGACATGACAATCCCAACTCTCCTCCACCTGTGCCTCACTGCCCCCCTCTCCTTCTCCACCTTGGCCGCTGCAGACCAACACAGGGACAGTAGGCTGCTCAGGTGGCGCCTCACAAACTCTTTTAACAGGTTCACATGACAGAGCTGATTTTTCTTCCGCCTATCCGGAGTAGCCACAAGGTAATCTAGGTCAGACAACTTCCGCACGACCTTGTAAGGACCGACAAACTTGGCCGACAGGGGATGGCCTACTAAGGGAAATAAGACCAAAACCTCCTGTCCTACCACAAACTCCCGGAGCTTTGCTTTGATGTCATACCGATCTTTCATCAAGGCCTGATTATCTACCAAATTTCTCCCTGCCAACTCCAGGCTTTTCAGCATCCTGTCTCTACTCTCGAGGACATACTTAATTAGAGAACATGGCGGCACAGTCCCTTCCCAGATCTCTCTCACCATGCTCAGAGGACCTCTAACCTGATACCCGAAAACTAACTCGTTGGGGCTAAACCCAAGGCTCTCCCCAGGTACCTCTCGTGCCGCAAACAAAACGTACGGTAACCCTAGGTCCCAATCCTTGCCGTTCTCCAAACAGTAGCACCGCAACATGCTTTTCAAAGTGGAATGCCATCTTTCCAACACCCCTTGACTCTCTGGGTGATAAGCTAAAGAGACAACCGTGTTGATCCCATGCTGCTGCATGGTCTGTTTAAAGAGTGTGGACGTGAAATTCGACCCTTGGTCCGACTGAATTTCCTGCGGGTACCCGTACTCGAGCAATACAACAGCAAGTTTCGCACAACAGTTTTAGACTTGCATTTCTCATAGGGTATCCATCAGGGTAGCGAGTGGAGACGTCCATGAGGGTTAGCAAAAACCTGTTACCTGCACTAGTGGGAGGCAGAGGGCCTACCATGTCGATGATAATCTTGCTGAAGGGAGGACCAATAGCAGGCACTGGGTGTAACGGAGCCTTAGGTATGCTCTGATTCGGCTTTCCCACCCTCTGGCAGGTACCACACATCGCCACCCAGGCCGAAACTTGGGCTTTAATACCTGGCCACCAGAACAACCTAGATAACGAGGCCAACGTTTTTCTCACACACAAGTGACCTGCCAACGGAACATCGTGTGCCAACCGCAACAGGCTATCACGACACTTCTCAGGGACCACCAACTGGTCAACCACTCTTGCCCCACCATCCCAACTACGTCTGGGATCCAAAAAACGGTGGTACAGGATTCCCCCAACATGAAAAAAATCTCCTGGCTTTGCATCCCCGTCCTCGTCGAGTTCAATAGCCCCGTTCCCACAACTCTCAAGCCCAGGATCTTCTGCTTGCAACCGACATATATCCGAGGGTGCCAACCTATCTAAATGCTCCTGAAGCAACTTGTGGCCACCCCCAATACTGGGCTGCTCAAGCCTTGCCTGCTTCGCCTGGGAACGTTTCTGTCGCGGAGTGCTAACACACCCTACCATGTCACTATGGGGGACAGGTTCTGGGGCCACTCCGGACCTCATAATGGGTGCAAGTACCGAGTCACCAAGGAGTGTCGCTGGATCCAAACTCTCAACCCGACCAGCCTTGACTTTCTCCTTCCGACCCTTCCTCCGCTGGTCTAAAACTTGGGTACTAGGGTGTGACACCTGAGCGGACTGAGACCTGGTGACAGCACACGCCATCTGCGGCATCTGGCACCTCTCGAGCCACTCTTGCCCCTCCCTACTCGTGTCGGCCGCCCTCTCGGCAACGACTAAGGGTGGAACCTCGGAAGTGGGCACTGCAAAGTCGTTGCCGAGAAGAAGGTCGACCCCCTAAACTGGCAATTTCTCCACCACACCCACATCCAACTCCCGTGTCACACCGTCCACCTCAAGCTCCACTCTAACCAGTGGGTAAGACCGCGTAGCATTGATGCCTTGAACCACCACAACCCGAGCCGCGTTAATAGGCTTGCCAGTGAAATTTTTAACAAGTGTCTGGGAAGCGCCCGTATCACGCAGCATCTCAAGCCTATGCTCCACACCAGCCCACCTCACAGTGCCATGCCCCCTATGACCACAAAAAACATCTCGGACGGGTGATGAGCCCTCCTGCTGCTTCTGCACCAGCGATGACTTCGCAACCGACTGTTTATCCCAGGCAAACGCGGAAGACCTCAAAGACACGCCAATGTTGCTCACTAGTGACACCACTGCTGTAGGCGGTGCGCTCGGACATGAGCGCCCAATATGCCCCTTCTTATGACACTTGAAACACTCCACTCTTGGACTTCCCCTGAGGTGGGTAAGGGCCCTGGCCTTTCTTTAACGGGAAGGGTTTCGACTTGGGATCATAATTGGCAACAGTTCTCTTAAATGGATAATTAGTTGTGTCATTAATTCGGGGGGCTTGAGTGGTACGCCCCTTGTTACCTGCCTCAGCTCTCTGTGCAGACCCGCTCCCACGAATCAATGACAACCTGAGGTCAGCCAGCTCAGCCGCCTCCTGCAGAGTTTTCGGTCGCTTTTCTTTCAGGTTAAGAGGCAAGTTACTGCCAGTACATTTAAAAAATTGTTCTAACAACACTAATTGCTTTACTGCATCAAAAGTAGTTGCCTTCTCCGACCTCAACCAATTTTCAAATGCATCTGACAGCTCACTAGCGTGTTCCTGGAAAGTACTCTCCTTTCTTTTAGGAACCGCCCTAAACTTCAGCCTATAGGTCTCTGGCTGTAGCTCATACGCCCACAGGACAGCCTCTTTCAACAACTCATAATTCACACAGGAATCTAGGGGCAAAGCATCGTACGCCTCGAGTGCTTTCCCCGTCAATCGTGAAGAAACAGAAGAATTCTGTAACTCCTAACTCATCAAACACTGGAACACTCTGCAGGAGGCGGCTGAGCTGGCTGACCTCAGGTTGTCATTGATTCGTGGGCTCCCCACTTCTCCTCGGGCCATTGGTGCTCCCGGCACTTTTTCTCAAAACGTAGAAAGAATTCTGTAACTCCTAACTCATCAAACACTGGAACACTCTGCAGGAGGCGGCTGAGCTGGCTGACCTCAGGTTGTCATTGATTCGTGGGCTCCCCACTTCTCCTCGGGCCATTGGTGCTCCCGGCACTTTTTCTCAAAACGTAGAAAGAATTCTGTAACTCCTAACTCATCAAACACTGGAACCAACTTTAGTAGATGCGACAGGGACTGGTCATGGGCTCGACCCCCCTGGGCGACCCGGTTCCTCGTCACCTCTACACGAGTTTTCTCTAGGTCAACATCGGCACAATACCTTGCAGACTCAGCCTGATACCTATATTTGAGCTCAGACTCTCGCTGCCTGAGCTCAGCCTCATGCTTTCGCTGCTCGAGTTTGGCGAGCTCGACCTGAAACAACATCTCGGGAGTCAAACCCTGAGGAGGGGGTGCTACTACCGGGGACCCACCCAGTGAGTCACTTAGAGGCATACCCAACCGCCAGCGGGTCTCGGCCCGCGGGAACGTACTCGGCTCCGGAACCCGAGGAGGCGCCACGATAGGAGTTGAGTGGAATGGGGGCTGGGACGAAGGTGCCCCAGCTCCCGCTCCACCCGAACCCCCATGCACCCCACCTAGCACACAGGTAACCAGCTCACTTCTCGACAAACCGCTAGTACCGAAAAACCCTAAGACCGTGGCTACACACTGCAGTCCGTACCGGTCTAGCCCCGACACACGGTCCGCCGACACAGGCTCCTCCAAAAAAATCCGAGCATCCTCCTCATTGTTCACCACCCAAACGCCATTAAACAACTCCATCTTCTCCACCTCCTCGCTTGTCTCTCGCACTGTGCCCTCACTATGCTCAGACCCGTCCAGTGACATGATGGAGTCTACAAAAAATAATTCTCAAGTCAAGACAAAAATAGCCAAACTCTCGCGCACGTTTATTCACCAAAAATATTCGAAGATGTTCTTGAGTGCAATACTAGGTCACCAATAAACTCCAACAAGTTCTATATATCGTCAAAAACAATGTCTACTGCCAACACTGCGAGAAATAAATTCAACCCCAAATGGCAATAAGATTTCTCCAAAAAAAAAAACTGCAATATTCAGTTCACTATATACTGGTCTAAGGTCGCCATTTGTTATGACCGGCACTACTAAATAAACAAGGGCACTTAATGATGGACTAGAAGGTAGGCTATATCTGCAACAATGGTACGCTAATTCCAAACCCTCGAACTATTACGCCGGTGAACAAAACACTTACACCCTCCAGAGTTAATCTACTGGATAATGGGGTATCAATTAAATGGGTTAAGTGTACTTCTACAAAGGCTTTCCGGTGACGGCAAAGCCTACTCACAACAGGAGTACTTTACGTTAATAAAATTATCTCAAGTAATAACAATGCTTAAATAAACTATAACAAGATTATAATAAAGGAGTATATGCTTACGTTAACTTTAGTGTGAGTCTGTACTCACCACTAAACTCGTCAATGCTCTATGAAAACACTGGAAGTCTAGTCCTACAGCAATCAGATAAAGAATATTCTGAAAACGTCTGATGCTCTAAGATGCTCGTCAATATAGAACAGAAATAATGCAGGGGAAGGACACCAAAGTGTGTATCTTAAATACACCAACAAGTAGGATACATATTTATAAAAACAAGGGAGTGCAACAACTCTGTGACAGCACTAATAATAGCCACTCAAAACAGGACTTCCTTAGCCAACGTAACAGCCCAAACTGGGTTGTGCACTATGCATCAACCTAGGCTAAAATAAGGCGTGAATAATTTTTAAAGCATACACAATTAAAGTTAATAAACACAATGCTGTCTTTCTCACTAATAAAGTCTAGCAGTGGCATAAAAGGTACCAGGAAACTAGGCAGAGAGCAAGCATGCTCGTAGCCTACTGTCTCCCCTTGAACATATTTCCCTTATGTTACGTTAAGTGACTTGGAGGCTCTCTTGGTAAGTCCAGATCTCAAGTATCTGGTCTTACCCTGGCGCTCCACGAAGGTCAACAAAATGAGGTAGCAAGCATACAGGTAAGAGTAGGCAGAAGCCCTTCACCTGTATACTGCTACACTCGCAAAGGAAAAATATGCACAAGGGTTACAGGCTACCTAGCTTCGTCGAAGTCGTACAGGCTCTGACTTGCCACATACATAACTCAGACAACGACCAAAGATACCCTCCACTGTCTAGCATTAAATAGTAGGAAAGAACAGCTCAATAATTAGAAGCAACCCAATACTATGCTACCATGTGACTATGACTCTAATAATCCCTAAAGCTAGTGCAAAACATGTATGTGAGAACTGGTGCTGGTAATACGACTGACCGACTATGGAAGTCGAATGCGAGAACCAGAAGGAATAAGTAAATGAATAAAGAGGAGAAGTATTGGAAAAGAAGAAGTTCAGAGAGAGAAACAGTAGTACAGGGGGTTAGATTGGGGACAGATTGCAAAGGACATGTAGGACCAAGCATGCTATGCCAAGCTCTGCAGGAAACACGCAAGTAGGAGCCCCCCAGCACTAACAAAGACAGCGGCACCCAATCACAGACGACTACGTCATGAGGAGCAGGCGTCATATGACGCGCCAGGCCCTCCGGCCAATCACAAGCGTGGGAAACTCCGCCAGAGCGAGGAAGGCACACGTACATACACACGCACATAATACCACCTCGCTGCCCGCTCTCTTTCTCCTTACAACTTCACACAACATATCTTATACTCTATCAATGATATAAAATACTTCTAAGAAAGAAAGAACATCGTTCTACGATTATTATAGCCCGTTTCACTGCCCTGGCGAGCGCTAGCGAGTTACGAGTACATTCTGGCAAGCTGGCCAGCGTAACATACATATATACAGTAAATGATCATGCTATTAATTAAACGAATTGCAAGTCAAATATGTAGGGCTTACTTGTACTGCTATCGTTTATGACCACAGAAACTACACTTGCATTATTATTAACACGATATTATTACAAATGTACTGATTTCCACTTTGACTGCCGCAATTGAAACAAAATCAATATACTCTTTCTAATAACACTATTGAGAGAGAGAGAGAGAGAGAGAGAGAGAGAGAGAGAGAGAGAGAGAGAGAGAGAGAGAGAGAGAGAGAGAGAGAGAGAGAGATTGGACTGGGTATTTAATTTAGGAAATATAAATAATATATTGATTTTGAAGACATATAATTAAGCAATGACAAATTTAAGACATTGTAAGAATTCCAAAATTCAATACCTAAGCAATCTATCTATCTATCGGATGGTCGGGGGCCAGGGAAGTGCTGGAGGAACCTTGATGACCATGGTCTCTGGGTTTTCACCTGGATGACCTAGATGTGTGATGACCTAAATGTGTGTGAATTTATATTTTGTTTTTGTGTGTTCATTGTTTTCTGTTGTGTTGTCACTATTCAGGCTGTGTTGAGTTACCCCCCCCCAAAAAAAAACAAAAAACAAAAAAACAAAAATTGTTTTGGAAAAGTGGGGATTGGTCCTGATTATATAGATAGATAGATAGACTACTGCCGGAGGAAAAATGGTGAGATGAAAATTGTGAACGCTAACCAGGTACGAACACAACATTCGAAAAGATGATTTAAACAAAAGCAAAAATAGAAATGGAAAGAAGGGAGGGTAGGGTCTGAGCGGAAGAAAATGGAAAGTGAAATAGGGGAAAGTTATACGACGATTCCGTTCGGTATTTGAATGATTACACAATTTATAGTCGCTGTCCCAGAACAGTTCATGCGTGGATAGTGTTATGGCCAGCCTGGGAGAGTGACAGATGTGGGAGTTAGTGTCGGAGGGGGAAATTCCGTATAGCGTGATGAGTGGGAAGATTTATAGTAAAACACACATACTGTACACACACACACATATGGAGGATATATTGTAGGTTCCAATCGAACTGGGCATTATCCCAGGAAGGCTTTATATGCCTGTAATAAGGAACGCTAAAAGCAGTAACAAGAAAGAGGGTGGTCAGTATGGAAGTGAAGAAGTCCTTGCATTACAGTGTGGTAATCCCGACACTGACTTACGGAAGCGAAGCATGGACGTTGGTTGAGAGACTCAGACCAAAAGTGAGAGCAGTGGAAATTAATTACTTAAGGAGTGCGTGCGGAGTTACATGGAGGGATAGACAGACTAATGAGGAAGTAAGAAGGAGGTGTGGTGTGTAGGTAGATGTGCTGGAAAGTGTGAAAAGGAACAACTTGAGATGGTTCGGCCATATGGAAAGCGAGAGAATGACTAAGAGGGTGTACGAGAGCGAGGCGGAGGGACAGAGAGGGAGAGGTAGACCGAATGAGAGGTGGAAGGATGGAGTGAGGAAGTACATGAACGAAGGCGGTGCTGGTTGGGGGGAGGGGCGTCGACTGATTGGGGACAGAGGTGCATGGGGGCGGTTCGTTCGTGGCCACACCTTCGGGGATCACAGCGTCAGGCAATAGATAGATAGATAGATAGAATAAGGTGATGCTGGATCCCCTTTTCATTTCCTGAGCCTCTCTTACTGATTTTCTTTGTACCTCACCTACATAGAAAATAATCTAGCAAGTTCTCACAAACACTTTGTCCTTAACACTACACCACAGAAGCACACTATTCTTCTCTGCAATATACCTAATAACAACAAATAAATGAAATAACAATATATAAAATAAAATAAATTTCTTTTAAAATCATGGTGACTACTGTAAGCTCAACCTTGGAGTCCCCAGGAGGGGAAACATAAATCCACCCATACATCTTCCTGAGGATAATAACTCCCCAAAATGTCCTGGACCACAGCCTGTCACTCAATCAACTTTTCCTCATGGCCTTTCACATATTTGCTCTCTGTTAAGCCCCACCTCCCCTCCAACAAACCTGATCTTCTTCTCCTAACCGAAACTCAGATGTCTGAAGCAACTAAAAGCAGTCCCTCCTCAGTTTCCTCCTACTGTCTATATCCTAGTTTCGAAGTCACTGATGGATATTGTGTGCAAGTGCACAGCAAAGTCACTTGCTCTTGTGTTACCAAGTCAAAATTATAATCCTCTGAACTCTCAACTCTAACTCAAACTTTCCTGTCACTCTCAAACTAAGTATTTTTGTGTTGTAGGATAATTCAATCTGCACTACCGTCTATGGGTCATTTAATTGACTAACCTGGTTAACAAGCCTACATTTTGTTCTATCGTAAATTACCTGCTCGAATCACTGACAACCTTGGAGATTGGCCCAACATTGTTGATTTACACCATATCTATCTCCGTATTTATCTCTATTTGGCTCGTCCGATCATAACCTTTTCTCTGTTACCTGTTCTATCTCTTTAGTTTTGCCTTCTGATCTCCCCAGCTGGCAGCTCTTGTGGCACTTTGGTGCTGCTGACTGGGAGGCTCTTAGGCAGTACTTCTTTGAATTCACTTGGAATTATTTTTGCTTCTCTGACCAGGGACCCTAGGAATGTTCCAAACGCACTCTGGCATAGAGGCATTCATTCAATAATGTTTCTCTTAACCTGATGCAAACAAATCTTGGTTTACTCACGCTTGTTCTACTGTTGTCCGCAATAAGGATGAAGCATTCAAAGAGTACTGTCGTCTTCAACTAACAAATTTCATATTCCTTATTTTTCTGTCTGGAACCAAGCCAAAGTTGTTCTTTGACTAGCCTACAACTTTGTAATCAACAATACATTTATTGTAACTCTAGCTCTTCCAAGCCTTTCTGGCATATAGCCAAAAAGATCTCAACAATTTTGCTTTCTAGTCTTACCCTCCACTTTTTCACTCCAATTGCACGACCGTCACTTCTTCCTCTGACAAATTTGAACTATTTGCTCAAACTTTGCTAAAACCTCCACCTTGGATTATTCCAGTCCTACTCCTCTCCCTCCAGCCCCCTTTCTCATATTAATGTCTATTATTTTCCCTTTTTGAGGATTTAATGCATTTGGATAGTTTATTCTGGCTATCATTGGAAGATTTTATACAATATAAAAAGGATCTGTGGGAATTATATAGGCAAAGATTATCGCAATTAACCCTTTGACTTCCATAACACTCTTCCTAATATGAATATCATTATCTAATAATAGCCAGAAAACTGAAAATAATTGCGTATCTGATCTTCTAAGGGTAATTTGTTTTAAGTATGTACTCTCTGCTTTCCTTTGGCTTGATACTAAGAAAGCACATACGGACCCGATGGTTTCCCTCCCGTTGTATTAAAAAACTGTTCTTCCTTCCCGACTCACTGCCTAGGCAACCTTTTCTGTCTCAGTCTTTCCTCTCATATCTTCCCCTCATGCTGGAAGTTTGCTCTCATTCAACCTGTCCCGAGAAAAGCGAGCGCTCTCAACCCTTCAACTATTGTCCATTACTCTTATAATTATCATATAACTTTAAAAACATTAAATCTGTTCTTAGAACACATTTCTTAAACATTTGCCTTCCCATTATCTAATGTCATACCTTAGTTAGTTAAAATAGGACTTTAGAGGCTTTTGACATATGAATTGAAAATTGAATTGACATTTTATATTTAGCCAATAAATATATACATAAGTTGTGATGCACAAGTATAGATATAACCCAATGGGATTATTATGGCTGAGCCTTTTGAGAGCACGGGACTCTCTTAACACCTTACGAGCGGCCTATGCGGTTTATTTATATGTACCGCACAGCGGGGTGTTTTTAGCCAAAATAGGGCTGTTTACGTGATCATTTTCATGCCTAAATAAGACCCAGAACTTAAAACAAGTACCTATCCCTGAAAGGGCATAAACAGAGCTTTCGAATGACACCATAACGATCCTTGTATGATGGATAGTTTTCTTGCAATAACCGTGCAACGCGAGTGCAAAAAGCAGGTAATTCGGTACTTTCGGTACATAATTGAGTATGTAGCGAGTGAGAGAGGGAGGAGGGAGCTGAGATTTGTGTCAGTAGGTTCGCCGCGGTGGTCTGGAGCAGTCATACGCTCGCTAGTCTCCTGCCACCACTTGTCTCTCTCTCTCAGCCACATTACGTGCTGAAATTGCCACTCGACCTATGTCGAGCGCCGCCACATAGTCCAGCTTTATTTAACTCGACTTATGTTGCTCGCCGCTAATTAAGGGTTAAGAGGCACATTGTGTTTAATTACACGAGTGAGTTTCTACATTCATGATGGTTGTGCATACTTAACCCATAATTAGCGGCGAGCAACATAAGTCGAGTTAAATAAAGCTGGACTATGTGGCGGCGATCGACATAACTCGAGTGGCAATTTCAGCACGTAATGTGGCTGAGAGAGAGAGACAAGTGGTGGCAGGAGACTAGCGAGCGTATGACTGCTCCAGACCACCGCGGCGAACCTACTGACACAAATCTCAGCTCCCTCCTCCCTCTCACTCGCTACATACTCAATTATGTACTGAAAGTACCGAATTACCTGCTTTTTGCACTCGCGTTGCACGGTTATTGCAAGAAAACTATCCATCATACAAGGATCGTTATGGTGTCATTCGAAAGCTCTGTTTATGCCCTTTCAGGGATAGGTACTTGTTTTACGTTCTGGGTCTTATTTAGGCATGAAAATGATCACGTAAACAGCCCTATTTTGGCTAAAAACACCCCGCTGTGCGGTACACATAAATAAACCGTATAGGCCGCTCGTAAGGTGTTAAAATATAGAGTCAATAATGTTAATAATGCCCAAATTGAGAGTTCGTGGTTATAAAGCAATATGAATGGTATGAAGATATTACATATATGGGTATTTGGACAACATATATACTATATTATACCTGTTTCCATGCAAATTACTATTTGTTAAGCAAGCTATTAATTATTGTATTTGGATAATAAATACAATTTGAGGCATTTTTTGAGATCGGCTATATTAGATTTATCTCTTACGTAAGATGGTAACCTATTCCATATCTTGACTCCATGGTAGCTTATAAATGATTGAGATTGTGTTGTTAACATTAGTGGTATGTCTAAGAGGTTGGTGTTTCTCATATTATATCTAGCATTTGTTCTTATATTAAACCTATCATTTTCGATGTGTTTTTTCAAGGATTAATACACAAAAAGAGCACAGCCGTATGTATTAATATATTCAAACTTAAGCAATCCAGATTCGGAGAATAATTCGTTAGTGTGGTCATGCTTATTTGTGTATGCAAGTGTTCGAATTATTTGTGTATGCAAGTGTTCGAATTACTTTCTGTTGAGTTACTATTTGTTTTCTTGTTTTGTTTTTTGCAGCAGCCCCCCATATTGTATTGCAGTCAAATATGTTAGAATATATTAATGAATAATACATATGTTTCATTGCTCTTCTGCTTAGATAATTTCTTGTTAAGTAAAGTATACCACACTTCTTGTTTATTTGTTTCGTAAATATAATGTATGATCTCCCGACGTTTATCCACGATGACACCCAAAACATTAGCTTTATCCTCTTCATTTAGGATTATTATGCCCACCTTAAAGTCAGGAGAAGCTAACTTCAAGTAATGGAGGAACAAAACGTAAGGATTAAGAGAAGAAGTTAATTTAAACAACTATAATAAAAATATATACAAAATAACACACACACAAAAACAGGAAAGTGATAATGGCAAAAATGAGCGCATACAAAGGGGAAACAGATTGTTTAAGTATATAAGACAATTACATTTCAGACATCATAATATATGACCATGAACAGAGAAATGGTATTTCTGAAGAATGAGGAACTATAGCTATGTAAAACAGAGAGAGAGTGAGAGAGAGTTTTTACTTTTGTTTTCAATCAGCAGGCAAAAGTAAAATTAATATAACAAGAGACCCAGAGAACAAAGGAAACCACAGTTGTAGAGGAACTGGAAGAAAAAGGTACCCATGGTTTATATGCATATTAACACAATAGTTGCTGATTCACTCGGTACACCAGTAGGGGGGGGGGGGGGGAAGAAAACGGAAGATGAGAGGAAGTAATGAGTCAGAAAGGAAGATAGGAAGGAAGACACAATACAAAGGGGACACCCCAAGACCAGCAATTTAATTGTACTTATCCAGTTATTCTGACTTTATGATATATCAGTTAATTTTCAAAAGGACACTAGCTAAATCCAACATATTATAGTATGTAGATGATATACTGTAAATTCTTCCTTAAAGAAAATTATAATAGGAATTTCCTGATCAGATGATTATACATTATAACAAGCGATCTTTAGTAGTATGCACGGTATGAGATTCAATCAACATTTACACCTATACACCCAATGTGTATGTGATTGGATTGTTTTCAACTCTACTGTTATAAGGGGGGTAACAAGTTATATCATGTAATACAATCTGTGGTGTGTGTCCTATCAAATGTTGGTTAACACTGAATAATTGTATTCAACCTTTGAAGATGCGCTGGTATATACTGGGTTAATATTGTGTTCCAATATTCAGTCCATAATATAGTACAACACAGTTGAATATGTTTACAGTGTTTCATAACTAAATTGTACGAGAAGGTTATACATTAGTTGCTACATATACATGTACCTTAGAATAGAACTAAATACATCGATAAGTACAAACCCACTCTCATGTCATTGGTAACGCTTGCAACTTAAACTTGACTCTCATGATTATCTGATATTAGATTACATTATTAGTTGACATTTGTCTAGGACTCTTGTACATCTCGGCGATACGTACATAAAGATAAACACAGACAAGTTGACAGACTATCCCCGCCAGCAAAAATATGATTCATCAAATATATCTGTAATTGTCTAACGCCTATCAATGTTATCAACTCGCTCCCTCTTACTAACTATGGCCAGTCTCTCTCTACACGCCGGAAAGCTGCGTATCTCTCTCTCTCTCTCTCTTTATCTCTCTCTCTCTCTCTTCTAACGCAATTACAATTTTGTTTTCTTCAGAGGTTCCTTAGTGTATGCCTCCTCTCTTACGGGCAGTAGGTGGCACCCGCCTTTCAACATATTCCAACCCTAGTTATGTCCATCTTTCTTAACTTCCAGTGTTTCACTCAATGGAAAATCTCTTTAACTCTATTCCGTCTATGTTGTCTTTATCCTATTACTTAAACTCTGTGAGTCCAGATATTTATAGCCCAGCGCACCTTGCATTTAGTTCTCTATCACTTCTTCAGTTTGATGGAACACTAGCTACAGGCAGCCATGCCTTTTGCCTCCTTCTTACGTATTGAAGATAAACTAAAAAAACATTGTTATTCCATTTTAGAAGTTCGTTCATCCGACGACTCGTTCAACGGTATACCTGCTATATTTATGATATTATGGTTAAAACAAGTTAATGACCTTGATGCTTAACCCTTTCAGAATTATGGCGCTTTTTGGCTGTTTTTATTGGGTAATATTATACGATATTCTTCAGTTATAGGAAGAGCTTGTGGAAGTTAGTTGGGAGTTAACTTAGTTATATACCCTTTGAATCCTAGAAATTCTTCCAAAAAATTGCATAGCATCGTTAAATGATAACCAGAATACAACGTACAAATGCGTCCGCAAATACTGCAGGAGTCAAAGAACCACTTACACATCTACAGATTTGTGTGACAAACAAACTCCCTGTCACTCTATGTTACTATTTTATGAATTAGCAATCAACAAACTGGTCATTACCGAATATATTAGTTAAGAAACAGAGTCGGTAAGAAACTAATCAATCGGATATTGGGTCTGTAATGCCCCTTTCCCACTGGTGAGACAAGTCACGATTTTCGTCGCCGACACCAATAAATTGGCACATTCGTGACATGTCTCAACACCTCTCATGAACAATCGTTTGACCCTCAAGGCCTCGCAAGGGCCTTCGCAAATGTTCGGACAGTTCAAAATTTTGGACGAGGACTCACGAGGATTGGTTACCCCTCGCAAGCATCGTCGAGCATCGCCGAAGGATCTGCGAGGGTATCTGCGATCATCTGCGACATCGGCGAGACATCGCGGAGGGTTTCGCATAAAAAAAACTTTGCAACACTGCATGGATGCTCACCGATGCTCTGCTCGCCGATGCTCTCAGATGTTCCGAGAACATCGAAGATGCCAAAGAGCACCTTCGGCGAGGTGGGAGAGAAAGAAAAACAAAAAAGAGGTGGGAGAGAAAGAGAAAACAGCGAGGTGGGCTCAATGTTTACATTACGGCTTAGCCTAATTGAGCCCACCTCGCTGTTTTCTCTTTCTCTCCCTCCTCGTTTTTTTTTTTCTTTTTCTCCCTCTCTCTTTGCCTATAATCCGTTCGGCCCCGTTCAACCTACTGTTTTAAGACGTTTACTCCCTTGCAGGTTTCAATATTTTTCTGGTGAGCAGTAGCGAGCCAACATATATATACTTGTATTTTTGGGTCGTTTTTCTGGTCCCCTTTCTTCCTCATGGTTAACCCCATTAGTTTTCATATTTGGGGGATGGTGAGGGGAAGGTAGAAGGGTAATTGACTAGTGTTACAAATATGAAGCCGATTGGTGAGGTAGTTTCGCCACCACGGATTTTCCTTTTTTTCCTGTTCTTCGTACGGATACGCTGGAAGTGGGTGGTGGGAGGGAGGTGGGGGTGTGGTGGGGGGACAACAGAAGGGTAGGGAACTTGTCACACAAATATGGAACCGATTGGTTCAGTCGTTTCGCCGCCACATATTTTCCTTTTATTTTCTTTGTGAGGCGACCGATAGTCAGCGAGCGGGTGGAGGGAGGGAGTTGTGTTGGTGGTGGCAAGAAGCCAGAAGGGTAAGCTACATGTGGTAGAAATGTAAAAGCCATAAGTGCAGTCATTTCGCTGCTACGATTTTTTTTCGGCGAGTCCGTATATATACGGACCTGGCACTGGGCGTGACAATTTCAATACGCCGAACCATCGCTTGAATCACCGAAGACGTCGCAGAACATACGGCGAGTTTTCTTTCATCCTCGCATGATTTCGCAAGATATTTTTGAAAATGTGACATGCCTCGCAGAGGACATCGGCGAAACATCGCTCACTTCGCCGATAACGTCGCAGAAGGTCGGCGATTGCGTCGCGGCGACATCGTCGCCGAGTATAATTTGTCATCTGTTTGTAACGGTCAAAATCGTGAACGTCGCATGTATTCTTGCAAATTTGACAAAACTAAGTCATCGGCGGCGAAAATCGTGACTTGTCTCACCAGTGGGAAAGGGGCATAAGGATCCGAGTATCGACATTATCCTCACGAGCCAATCGTCCGCTTCCTATCACGACATCACTGCCCAATCAGCTCCCGTTCTGCGATAACATATCAGGAGCCTCGCCCTTTCCCTCTCCTGACCAATGTTCTGAGTAATCTATGAGAATATAAGTAATGATGGTTCAGGAGATGACCTAAAGGTTTCATTGATCCAGGGGAATAATAACGCTAATGCTTATACATAGTTCGGTGTAAGTAATGTTGATATACAATAGAATATGAATATTGTATCAATCAACACGATACCAATATAATGAACATCACAATAAGTGACCTTCGAATACTGTTAATATTGGTAAGTAGCCATAACCTTATTATAAACAGACTAACACAGTTTCAAGTAACACCAGTTTTCCTTTGTTTTTTAGCCGCGGCGTCCATCATATTTGACTAATGTCGTTTTAAGTGATGCTGAAATACAAGATAAATCTTATTTTGGGCCACATACAGTAATATTATCTGACACATTATTATGCTTTGTACGAGATAAGATGATTAAACGAGGTATACAGGATTGGTTGACTAAGTGTCATTAAGTGAATGCCTGATTGTAAGACTTTTGTCATCCACCAGACTGATGCTTCATGTACAGGGTTGGGTGTCGTTCTCCTGAAGCAGTTCCAGGGTAGACTGTTCCCTATCTTCAATGCTAGCATAAAACCGAATACCGATGTTTTGAGTGACTAAGTATTCAGCGGTGGAGTGTGAGGCCATAGCTATTGTGTTCGGAGTAAATTAATTTGAGAATTATGTTTGTTACAAAGTTCACGATGTTCATTGATTATAGAGCCTTAGAGTAAATGAACCAACAGCATTGTGGACAATAGTAGAGTTCGTAGGTGGTCATTACTTCACTATCAAAGGCTATCTAGCTTTTTGTTTTTTTAGCACTATATTTTTTTACTCTTAGATTTTAGCCTTTATTTAGTGCATTTCATTCAAAACTGGTATTTAATATTTTGCCCTGTGTATTTGAGTTTCTATAATCCTTTCCAATTATCAAGAATATTTGTTTTTCCATAGCTGGTTCGTACAAGTAATTGTATACCTCTCTCTCTCTCTCTCTCTCTCTCTCTCTCTCTCTCAATAAGGCTCCCTGTGCACAGAGTCCCCTAACATAATAAAGTAATATACAGGCTGTGGTCAGACAGTAAGTGAGGGAACAACTGGGAAAGGCGAGACACACAAGATAAAGGACGAGAGGAAGGGGAGATACATGAGAGAATAAGGGGAAACAATTACAACAAGGAGAGGATATATATGAGTACTCTGTGAAATGAAGCGATACGAGAATGAGCTCTCAACAATATATAAAATTTAAAGTGAAACTTGATACACATTTTATTATGACGGAATACAGAAAGAAACACCGTGTTTATTGACAAACATATATGCTGCTGGTACCCCAAAATGTCCTTCAATGTTGCAAAATACTGAATTCATTATTAAATGTTGTACGAGATCAATATTGTCAATACTTATAAATCTCCGCATCCCAATCAACAACTGCCTCATGAAGTCCGGAAACATTACCTTGATGTGAAGGAGTGGTATATTGTATGGAATAATATTTATATAATACATTTCCTGGATCAGGTCATTGTGAACAAAGAACTAACATGATGCCAAGGGTGTACGAGGCAGAAGAACAAAATAAACAACAACCAAGAATGTACAAATCTAAAATTAGATAAACACTAGAAAAACATATATCTGAGATAAGTGAAACATTATTGGAAAATGTTTGAGAGAGAGAGAGAGAGAGGTTCATAGTGGGGTGTCCTTCGTCTTTTAATAAGGAGTTTGTACTTGAATGACATCTTGCAACTTATTATGGAGGCATTTAGATGCATATGACTATCCCTTATTCTTCAACAATACAAAAATCAACCCTTCATCTTCTCTCAATATTCTTGGTGTATCTTTTTCTTCTGCTCTCATTTGGAAGGACCATATTACCAGTCTTGCTAGGGCAGCCTCCCAGAAGCTGGGTGTGCTCAACCGCCTTAGGGGGTTCTTTTCCCATGCACAGCTTCTTGCTCTGTACAGGGGCATAGTGCGCCCTTGTATTGAGTATTGTTCACATGTATGGGGAGGTTCCTCTCACACCGCTCTCCTAGACAAAGTTGAAAGGAAGGCCTTTCGTATCATTAACTCCCATCCACTCACCAACTCTCTGCAATCTCTCTCTCTCTCCGCCGCAATGTTGCATCTATCTCGCTATTCTATCGCTACTATAATAATCAGTGCTCCTCAGAGCTATCCCAGTGCATACCGCTTCCTTTACGTAGGGCACGTGGTACCCGTCTTGCAACTCAACCCCACCCATACTCTGTGCAACTCTCCAACCCAAGAGTGAAACGTTACTCTCAAACGTTCTTCTACTCAACAGCTGAGCTCTGGAACTCTCTCCCAGAATCAGTCTTTCCCTCTTCCTATGAGTTTAATTGCTTCAAACTCCATGTGTCCAGGCATTTTGGCTCAAACGTCCCTTGATTTTGGCCCTGTTACTCTTTCAACTATGGGGGAGGCACTCGCTATAGGCAGTTATGCCTTTTGCCTCCCTCAATCACATAGACAAAAATATATATATAATGCAAACGCAATTGGCAATCTGCCATCATATGCATAAACTAGGTCCTTCACAGTATCGTGCCTGAGGCAACAGATGATAAACAATATAACTCTGACTATGCTAACTCTCCCAGAACATCTATTTCACCCTCTTCATCAGTCGTCCTCATAAAGAACAAATTGCAAGCAAAGTGCTCTTTATCAATGCCCGAAGTGTCCAAAAGAAAATTCAATTTATGCTAAAACTATCAATATGGTAATAACAGAATCTTGGTTCAACATAATATTTACTGACATCAAACTTCATCCTGTATTTGCCTCTAAACAGGCATTAAATCATATTGATGAATTTTAAACCAATTTAAATTATATATATAAAAAAAACAAGGTAACCTTTGAGACTAATTTTCCAACCCCAAACACAATATTCTCAATTAATGACTCTGACATATACAACTAAATAATAGAGATAAGCAATAATAAATATGCGTTTATTATTGATGTTTTCTCATTTTGCCAGTGCTAAAATGGGGCAAACCCCTAACCTCCTACACAGGACACAATATCTATACCAGTTACAGGAAAGTCCACTATATTAGTTTGTCAGCTCCCCCAAATGGGGCACCAATATTCTTGATATCATCCTTGCAAACAATTACCAAGTCATGGTAGGCGATGAGTTTAGTTCAAACAATCACCGAACAATAACCTTCAACATTAACATCATTAATGTCAAATCAGTCTAAAGCCAAGCAGAGTACTAAGATTCAGATAGACTGACTCTCACAAGATAGAAAACATCCTCAATGTTACCGACTGGAAATTCATAAACCATTTAATTAGCAGATACAGATACAATTTTTTACAAAAGAACCCCGTCTACGTATTGTGAAAAACCTGTTATCCTCCGGTAAATTGCGGGGGTGAGTGCGTGAAGTGAGAGACAGTGAATGGATTGACGGATACATGTTTTTTATAATACGTGTTGCTAGCCCCAAACGCGTGAGCAACTGTGGCTTTCAACCATCCGACACATCTCCTTTTATTTATGTGCATCAAACATGTTAAATACAAATACAGTTTATTTTTACACCCTACCGAGGAAAGACTACGGATACACCACTCCTGCCCGGGCCTCACACAGTGGCATGGCCTAGTCGTACTGAGCTCATGATGCTGGTGGCATTGCCTCGGAGGATAGCCATCCCTAGTCTTTGCTTGAGCCAGAGAGTTTCCCGGGATTCACCTGAAACTTCTCTGATTTTACGGTCTATTTCATTCACAATATTGAGGGTGGTAGGGCCGAAGACTCCTGACGTTTCAAATGCCAGAGGCTCGAACTGATGACTTCTGGCGATGGCTTGATATTTTTCTCGCTTTCTACTTTCTGCTATCCGGGCGGCTTCACCTGCTTCGTTGGCGTTTCTGGTGATGTTGGTCATGGAGAAAGTGTCAACACATGTGGCATCCCACACGAGGCAACGGCCATTCTTGTAAGTGAAGGTGGTCATCCCATCTGGCCATTTGCCGTCTTCTCTGAGAAGTCCATGTGATTCAAGGATTGATGCACGGTTAGCACTCTGCAGGGCCCGTTTTATGACATCATTTAGTGCATCATTTGAGAATCGTTCACAATAATAGATATAAATGCCATTGAGTCTTGCATATCAGTACAAAAACGACGTTTAAATCAAAATAATAAACCTAAATGGTAAATCAAGAAATCAAAGATTGTTTATCAGAATAAAACAGTAGCTCATGAGGCATTCTACAGGGACAAATTTAAAATTCATAGGGAATTCTTCCCCGATCTTTGTTTTAAAGCAAAAATATTATGATATAGAGCCACGTATTGCGACCCGTAGCAAGTCAAATTCAAAAGTGTTATAGCTATATCAGATGTAAACAAAAGTAGTGCCTCGACAGTTGGATTGCTAGTTGATGAAAGAGGAGAACAAATTGATGCTTTATTGCAAATGAACAATACTTTTAAATACTGTCTTTGTGTTCGTGTGTACTTAGGAAGACATTAACTAACTACCTCACTTTTTGTCATGTCAAATGAACAACTGCAATGCCCTTTGCAGCATTGCAATTTCACACACTGACATTTCCGATGATATATCCAACCTAAATTCCAATAAATATCATGGACCTGAGTGTTTGTATATAGGAAGAGAGAGAGAGAGAGAGCGAGAGAGAGAGAGAGAGAGAGAGAGAGAGAGAGAGAGAGAGAGAGAGAGAGAGAGAGAGAGAGTGAGAGAAGAGAGAGCATTATATACCCATTAACTTTGATCACACCCCATAAGTCAAACAGAAATGGATAACTTTTCGTTCACTCTTCCTCTCCCCTAAAACAGATGGAGGGTGGGGGGAGGTAAAGGCGAAATTCACTTGGTAGATAACTCATATTGATAAAAGTACATTCCAGTATCAACATTGGGTAATATTCTGTAAATGAAGCTTATATTCTTTATTGTTATTAGTGATATAAAAATATATTTATACAGTATATATATATATATATATATTGTTGAAACGAATTATATACCCTATTTTAAATAAGTAGGCCCAAACTTTTGAACATTATCCTGTGTAACTCAAGCGAGTAGAGTAATCGAACCAATATTTATACCATTTGGGAGGGTGAGTCATGGCCATTGTACAGCCCATTTACTTTTGCCCTTTTTAGAGTTACAGAGGTTAAAGTTCACTATATCTGGCCTACCTATGTGTATATAGTGAGGTAAACAATATTTTGGAAATAATTTTGCATTGCATCTAATAAGGCAAAACAGTTAACAAATATATGTATATGTGATACATAATCCATACAATTATATATGAAATAATTACAATTATGTATTTAATGATAAAAACATATACTGATAATGGTGGATATTTGGTACTGTCCCCACCTGCTCTATTAACAGCCTAATACTTAGGCGTAAGGAAAGAATATTCATGGGACACAGGTCAGAGAAAAAAAGAAACAAAATATAGACCGACCTCACTAAGAAATATTCTTGAGCCTATGGCTAATATAATTTATATAACAAATATCGCAACAATCAGATAAACCAACAATGGATGTGGTACTGACGGAAGTAGAGTGCGAAATTAAAGAAAACAAATACAACAATATTTCTCAGCATATAATGTTTCCATGGCGCTAAATGGAACCAATAACAACTAAAATAAAATACTTATTTTTCCTCCACATTGTTTACATTCCGAACTTGACTTTTCGACATTCTACGCACATTTCGGCCCAGAAGGAGTAGTCAAGTGATATCAAGACAAGTCTGTTGAAGTGAGGTCCTTGAAATTATCAATTGGAATGAATTATAAAACGAAGACGCAAAAGAAGGAACCAAAACATTGTCATTATTAATGTTTTATTTGTTTTTATTGTACATGTAATTCATGGGCAAAACCTGTAGTTCTATCCGCCTTTGAAAAAAAAGGAGAATTTGACGGGCACTGAGAAGGACAAGTAAGGGAAGCATAAACATCAAGGGAACAGAAGTAAAGGAGAAAGAGATGCACAGCTATGGAAGATTATATATATATACACAGGGTGGTGCATATCACGGTTACCCTGTTATCTCATCTGGCATCAATATTGGGTACCCGAGTTCTGCGCCACTCTGTATGTATACATTTTTGTATTTTCTATAATTAAATATAGGGGCACGCTATCAAAATTGCTAGCGCAATACGTAACTTAAATACAGTCCCATGAACGTGTGACTCTGCTTTTTGTGGGAATCTGATAAAATACCTGTAGTTTAATAAAGTGAAAGTCTACTTTCATCTGTGAAGGAGAGCTAGTGACAGTGGACGAGGGGGCAGAGGAAGCAGAAGGAGGTGGGTGTGAAGAAGACCAAGAGAGAGGAGGAAGAGAAGGATAACGAGGGTACAACACATTAGCCGGAAGAAGGGAGGACGAGGGGATAAATGTGGCCGAGTAGGGTGACGGAGGGGAGGTGAATAATGAAGGTAGTTTCTGGTGGAGACACCACAATAACACAATGCTATTGTGGCTACGTAAAGGTACCGATAGAAACACTAGCAGAATACTAAATATAAAGTCTGTCTAGTGTACTACACAATCACTCTCGTTCCTCTTATATAGCTAGCTAGTTAGATAGATAGATAGATACATGTATAGATATTTAGATAGATATATAGATATATAGATAGATAGATGGATAGATAGATATATGTAGATAAATAGATAGTTAGATGGATAGGGAGATAGATATTTGGAATCTCCTAATTACACCTGATTACATAACAATGCTTTTGCCCCTGGCCGAGAATCGTAACCACAATCTTAGGATATTAATTAAGTGCATCCTACCAACCATATTATAAGCTCATAAGACCCTAGCTACAATAATATATTACTGGACCTGGATGCATCTCGCATATTGATAATATTGCAATCTATTACGCTCGAGTTCATTAACGTCGGTATAGGATTAAAATTATCCTTTATACTTGAGTTGCTTCGGACTTAGTGAAGTATATCCGACGATATATCCAGTTGGCCTAGGGACCATTTAAAGGTTCCGATCACCTATATAAATTCCAATAATGTTAAACACATGGCTCGCATGTTTAGCCATTGTTTATCTATACCTATCTATCTATCTATTGCCTGACGCCGTGATCCCCGAAGGGGTGGCCACGAACGAACCGCCCCCATGCACCTCTGTCCCCAGTCAGTCGACGCCCCTCCCCCCAACCAGCACCGCCTTCGTTCATGTAGTTCCTCACTCCATCCTTCCACCTCATATTCGGTCTACCTCTCCCCCTCTGTCCCTCCACCTCGCTCTCGTACACCCTCTTAGTCATTCTCTCGCTTTCCATACGTTCCATATGGCCGAACCATCTCAAGTTGTTCCTTTTCACACTTTCCAGCACATCTACCTCCACACCACACCTCCTTCTTACTTCCTCATTAGTCTGTCTATCCCTCCATGTAACTCCGCACGCCACTCCTTAAGTAATTCATTTCCACTGCTCTCACTCTTGGTCTGAGTCTCTCAACCAACGTCCATGCTTCGCTTCCGTAAGTCAGTGTCGGGATTACCACACTGTCATGCAAGGACTTCTTCACTTCCATACTGACCACCCTATTTCTTGTTACTGCTTTTAGCGTTCCTACAACCCTCTTCCCCTGTTGTACCCTCTCCCGCACCTCTTCATCCATAGTCCCATCTTTACTCAACACACTGCCCAGATACTTAAAAGAGTTGACGATCTCCATAGCCTGACCGTTCAGCTTCACCTCACACTCTGTGACTTCACCCCTTTCGAAGACCATAACCTTGCTCTTCCCCGTATTTACCTTCAAATTCCGTTTTTCGCACACTGTTCCAAACTCATTTACCAGACCCTGCAACTCCCATTCATTATCACTCATCAGAACTGTATCATCCGCAAACAGCAGTATAGGTAGCTTCCACTCAATTCCCTCCCTTTTCAGCGATACACCAACATCCACTGCTCTTGATAGTATTTCTTTCATAACTCCATCCATATACAGTAAACAACCACGGGGACATCACACACCCCTGTTTCAACCCAACATTCAGGTCAAAGAACTCGCTCTGCTCACTCTCCACACGTACTGCCGCCTTTGCACCCTCATACATGCTCTTCACTGCTTTCAGCAACTTGCCCTCTACTCCGTATATTCTAAGTACTTTCCACAAACCTTCTCTATCCACTCTGTCATAGGCCTTCTCCAAGTCCATAAAGGCAACATACACCTTTTGTTTCTTCTCCAGATACTTCTCCACAACACAATTCAGGGTAAAAATCTGATCTACACATCCTCTTCCCTTCCTAAAACCTCCCTGCTCGTCGCCTATCCATTTCTCCGTTCTCACTCTCACTCTCTCAATCACTACCCTACTGTATACCTTCCCTACTACGCTTAGAAGACATATTCCTCGGTGGTTACCACACGCTCCTCTTTCCCCTTTGCCCTTATATAGGGGGACTATTATGCCAGTCTTCCAGTCATCGGGTGCACTCCCCTTCTCCCATGCTAGTTTTCACATTTTCCATCTATACCTCCGCCAATTAAATTGGAGGAAATTATGTTTTCGCCTGACTTTCTCTGTCTGTCTGTCTGTAAACAAGTTAGCTCACAAAGTTATGAATTGATGTTCACGAAATTTGGTGGGCAGATACGATATGCGACAAGAAAGAAGTTATTCAATTTAGGAGGCGATCAGTAGAGCACATGCCTTCACCAGCGTAGGTTGTTAATTTTTTTTATTTTTGTATGTGTGTATGCAGGAGACAAAATGCAGATTGTCTGTAACAAGTGTCTCCCCCAAAGCCAAGAGAGTGACAGAGCCAAACTGATCGTTGGGGTCAATTGTACTAATTGTATGCGAAATTTGGTGGGCAGGTATAATATGCAGCAAGGAAGAAGGGATTCAATTTAGGAGACAATCGGTAGAGAGCATACTTCCGCCAGCGTAGGCGGCTCACACATGTATTAACCTATTTAAAAGAAAATGGTGGGTAGATAGGATTTGCAACAGGAAAGAAATAATTAAATTTATGAGCCGATCAGTACAGCACATACCTCTGCCAGTGTAGGCGGCTTACACAATTATGAACCAATGTTCATAAAATTGGTAGGTATATAGGATGTGCAGCAAGGAAGAAGTTATTACATTTGGGAGGTGATTGGTAGAGCGCACACTTCCGCCAGTGTAGGCGTAGGTATGTGCCCTCTTTAGTGGCTCTCCTATTATAGTATACAGTACTTTAACCCTTATTTAGCGGGCTAGGCGGTTTATTTATATGTACCGCTCAGCGGGGTGTTTTTAGCCAAAATAGGGCTGTTTACGTGATCATTTTCATGCCTAAATTCGACCCAGAGCGTAAAACAAGTATCTATCCCTGAAAGGGCATAAACAGAGCTTTCCAATGACACCATAACGATCCTTTTATGGTGGCTAGTTTTCTTGCAACAACCGCGCAACACGAGTGCAAAAAGCATATAATTCGGCACTTTCCCCATACAATTCCGTATATAGCGAGTGAGAGAGGGAGGGAGGAGGTGGGATTCTTGTCAGTAGGTTCGCCGCGGTGGTCTGGAGCAGTCATACGCTCGCTACTCTCCTGCCACCACTTGTCTCTTTCTCTCAGCAACATTACGTGCTGAAATTGCCACACGACCTATGTCGCGCGCCGCCACATAGTCCAGATTTGTTTAACTCGACTTATGTTGCGCGCCGACACTTAGGGGTTAATATGATCTGGTCTCTTCCAATCTGCAGTCGTCTACTCTGTTAAATTTTCTTCTCATTACTCACCTCCCATCACAGCTTCCCTCCTCCCTCTACCATCCTTCATCCTTTCTGTCCAACAGCTTTAGAATTGTTCACAACTTAAGAACTGTCTATCAGAATCAATCTAACTGTTTGATCATCTAACTGTCAATCAGTTCAACCATTTACATCATTGTCATTATATATTTGTAATGTTGAGACAATTTTCCCTTTCAGTGTATTACATGTACGCATCATTCTTGTCACTCGTATGCTTAAGCAGGTTTGTCCATATATTGAAAATGCTGGTTCGGCTTCGATTGCAGATACAGCTGTTAAATATACTGTAGGAAATTACTTCGTGGTGTTCTTGGTTTCAGTACTTCATCATAAACCCACCGAAATTGTTGGACAGATGTACGCAGCGTATTCCATCTTCTATCCCTTACTCTCCCCACCTGATATGTTATTTACTTGTTTTACAATGTTCTATTGGTCACCAATTGTTCTCTTTCTCTCTCTCTCTCTCTCTCTCTGTCTTTCTCTCACTCGCTTTCTCTCAGTTTCACACTCTCTCTATCTCTCTCTCTCTCATAGATAGGCTAGTTTTTGTATTTTTTTCTATATTCCAATTACTCCCTCTCGGGCATAGGCTGATAGCCTTTACACTCTACCGCTGAACACGGTGAGGCTCGTGAGGTCTTGTTCCAGTCTAGGGAGTGAGACATGCGAAGCACCCCGGCTCGAAGCAATCCCATCTCTGAAGCCGCCTTGCCTCTGCGCTTCACAGTCTCATCCCCCACACTCGGACCCTCACTCTCAAAATGCCACCTATTGAGCAATTAACTCACTAGGCATTGCCCCCCTGTAGCATATTTTTGAATATGGGAATATTCATACAATGCTATTTTAGTCAGGGAACAATGAGGGTATTTTTTTGGCATTTCGGTGTGCTGTGGTAATGCACTGATGTGTACAGCACACATTCCATCCCAATAATATCTTCCCATTGACATATTGGGATTCGAGCCCTGGTCCATTGGATTACCAGTCCAGTGGCAAGACCACTCCGCCACACCTCCCCTATAGGACAACTACTTTTCTCACAAATCACTTCACACAAAATAATGTTGTGATGCCGGCTAAAAATAATTTCTCCTACGCATCCAATCGGCCTCATGTTAATTCCACCGCACAGTATTTGTCGATAAACTGGTATTAATAATCATTGACCTGTATATTTGTTTGAGTAAAGACAATTAGTTTTCAAGTGCCTGGCTACTAGTAAACGCTGCATACAACCGCCTTATAACCAGATATAACGTCAACAACACAACTATTATTTACAAAACATTCTCTCTCCTAATAACCCTTGTCTATCGGGGCCCGACTTAAGTCCGTATCTAAAAAGCTGGACAATGTGGCGGGGCCCGACTTAAGTCTGTGTGCAATTTTGGCGCAATATTGGCTCTGAGAGAGAGCCGAGCGGTGGGAGGAGCATAGGTTACCTCATGACCGCTCGCCACGACCGTCGGGGGCCCACTGACATTTACTCCACTCTACTCCACCCTCACTCACTTGCTACACACATAATTATGTAACAAAATGACCGTATTTTAGCGATTTTGCCCTTCGGTTGCACGATCGTTGCAAGACAACCAGTGATCGTAGAAGGCTGGTTCGGGTGTCATTGGAAGGCTCAATTTACGCCCTTTCAGGGATGCATACTTGTATTATGCTCTGGCTCTTGTTTATGCATGAAAAAGAGCACGGAAGCAACCCCATTTATGGTAAAAAAAAAAAAAGTGCTGGGCGGCACGGTCAAATATACTCCACCACCCGCTCTTAAGGTGTTAAGAGAGGGAAGATGTGGGAGGGGTAGAGCAAGAGAGATTGATAAACAACGAGCTAAGGTACTATAGAAACACACAATATATAGACAAGATAGACATGAGCATATCTGATGGATGTGGCTATTATTGAGGATATGATAAGCCTCCCACTATGGCCCACACTCAATGTCAGAGAGGGTAAGAGAAGAGGAGACAATAAGGACCAGTGGTGGTGGTCAGTCTGGTGGTCTTTGATGTTCTCTCTACTAAGACCACCATCACTTTGATCACGTCTATCCCTTCTAGCTATTCCTCTTACTGTTGTCCCTTCACTCTCTGTCTGTTTTACATTGCATTCCACTTCGCTCAATATATTCGCCAGTTCTACATCTATTGATACCTTTTAACCACTGTTGTTCCGTTTGCTGTTGTAGCTGCCGCTGCTTCTTATATTGCTTCAACTGGTCACAATGAATTTGCTGTTATTAATATTTGTGTACAGTAGATGTCATAGGTCCCTTCAACAGTTCTGCCATTGTCAAATTCTTTACTGTTCTAGCAATTGTCACTCTGTCATACTGGCCGGGGGAGTGCTGGAGCGACCTTGGTGACCCTGGTCTCTGAGTCTTCTCCTGGGTGACCTGGATGTGTGTGAGTTTGTGCTTTTTATCTGTGTTTATCTGTGTTTTATGTTGTTTTTGTGGTTTCCCTGTTCTTGCTCTGTCTTGAGTCGGCTACCCCCAAAATGGGGATTGGGCCTGAGCATATAGATAGATAGATAGATCGATTTTAAATTATCTCCCCATTAGCTACATATTCTAACCAAAACTCATCACATTTGCCGTTTGTTGATTCATAAATTGATTAATTTATATATTTATTTACATAATTAATTATTTACAGCATTCTTTCTCTATGTTGTAGTTGAAGCTATAGATACCTGGTACAACTGATGAGGCATGAACCTTGGTTAAATAGTATGGCGAGTTAAAATTCTCCCTTGCCACTTTGCCAGGCAGTCTTTTGCATTTTCGTGGGCTGCAGAATTCCGGGGTTCCGAGTAAATCATGTGATAAGCGGCTACACACATCTATGTAAACCAATGACCTAACCTTAATTATATATATATATATATATATATCAGGTATGGCTAGGGGGGCCCCGCTTGGAGTTCTGTTTGCTCAGGCTTTCATGAACGATGTTAAAACTACTGTTCTTAGCGAAAACATCATGCCACAAATACTGTATACTGCAGGTAAGCCGATGACATATTTGTATGTGCAGAGGACCACACCAAACTAGTAAAATTAAAACAAAGGTTCCAAGAAGTTTCTGGCCTATCATTCATTACGGAAATCAGCAATGGTGACACCATCCCCTTCCTGGATGTTAATGTCACTACGAGCCCCAACAAGTACATCACCGACATATACCGAAAACCAACCGACATAGGAACATGTATGAACGGAGAAGGGCAATACACAGAAATCTACAAAATGGCTGTCGTAAGGAGAGCAATTCAAATATGCTACACATGGCAACTCCTACATCAAGAACTACAACTGATTCGCCAGATAATTGTAGACAATGGTTATTCAAATACCAATTTTGATCAAATTACAAACAATTTGCTGCACCAGCACCTAACTAAATAGGATATACCTAAGTGTTATGACATACAAGTGTACTATAAGAACATATTTACCAATGCGTATAAGAAAGATGGGAAAGTTATTTGAGATATAAATGAGAAAAACTTCAAACCACAGTACCACTATAAGACGAGACTAAGCTCCGACTCATCATCTATTATAAAAACACTCTTTCATCCACCTACGTTAGGAAAAATAACCTTTCAGCCGGAACCGATAAACTTAAGTGTACCAACGTAGTATATAAAATACAAATGTACCATCGGGGACTGTGAGCCATGAAATATATGCTACATAGTTCATACTACCAACACCCTCAGCCGATGACTTACTCTTCTTCTGCAGGAAAGTGGAAGAAAAAATCATCATCAACATAAAGCATCACCAACAGCATCACCGTACAAGTATAACGTGAGACCTCATTGTAAATAACACACATATCATTGCCCGGGAAAAAAAATGCCAGTGATAAACACTCAAGCCAACATAAACACAACGATGCAACGATGTAACGGTCCTCGTAATAGCTCGAGACAAACAAATAGCCAAAGAATTCCCGTGAAACAAGGAGTTCGAATCCCGACACCGACGCAAGGTACGGACACCACGCCTCCACAACAACTCAAACGATCGGTACAGCTAAGGAACCCAAGGCGAAACGATCTCTCTTAGCTTTAACCGTTTTATTCAATTATTATTTTCTATAATTTATTGTTTAACTCATGAGCTGCGTAGCTATGGTATTTGAAAATGCCCGCCATGCGAAGATATTTGGTACATTTCTTACAAAAATTATCAATTTACCATATTATACAGAATATAATTAATACTTATCCATATACGCATATTTTACTTTTAATCTAAATACATGAACATTGGAAAGCAATAAAACAAGTGGTAACAGCAATTGGCTGGTGAAAATCGTATATTTTAGCCCCACGGTCGTAATCTGACCTTGACCGGCGAGAGAGAAACACCCTCCCTCTCTCGTGTCTGGCATGGCTCTAAGAGACAAGAGGAGCTCTCAGACTGGCTTAGAGGGTCGGAGATACAATCCTCCATCCTCCCCCCTCTCTCCTAGCCGTCCTCGTATGAAAATACTTGATAACTATCGGGAATAATAGGGAAACTACCGGATAATTGTGGAGGGGGGAAGGAGGGGGTTGGGACACATGTGTAGGAGTGGTTGCAAGTAATGGAGGGGAATTATCTCACCTAATCACAAATTGCTTTGTTTTAAGTGCCACTGGGGTGTTTTAACACCTTACGAGCGGCCTATGCGGTTTATTTATATGTACCGCCCAGCGGGGTGTTTTTAGCCAAAATAGGGCTGTTTACGTGATCATTTTCATGCCTAAATAAGACCCAGAACGTAAAACAAGTACCTATCCCTGAAAGGGCATAAACAGAGCTTTCGAATGACACCATAACGATCCTTTTATGATGGCTAGTTTTCTTGCAATAACCGTGCAACGCGAGTGCAAAAAGCATGTAATTCGGTACTTTCCCCATATAATTCAGTATGTAGCGAGTGAGAGGGAGGAGGGAGCTGAGATTCGTGTCAGTAGGTTCGCCGCGGTGGTCTGGAGCAGTCATACGCTCGCTAGTCTCCTGCCACCACTTGTCTCTCTCTCTCAGCAACATTACGTGCTGAAATTGCCACTCGACCTATGTCGAGCGCCGCCACATAGTCCAGCTTTATTTAACTCGACTTATGTGGTGAGCCGCTAATTAAGGGTTAAAAGTGTTTTTGTAAGACTTGGATCTCAAGAGTCTGGCCGCATCCGCCCAGTAGAACCTCCTAAGAGTCTGGCCTCAGTCCCTGGGTTAAACCATTATTCAGTACTTTTATTGCATATTTAATTTTATGTGAATTCAGAATGTAAATATGTATTGTTGATTTCTTCTGGAGCTTGACGATGCCGCTCTGATGGCGAAACGTGCAATTGAACAGATGTAAACTAAGACAAATATAATGGCAAGTATTGGACAATTGGTGTTTGAACACACAATACAAGGTAGCAAAGCGTTATGAAAATTAGAAAATATAAGCATGATAATCAGTAACTGTAATTACGCTGCCGTATTTAATTCAATATGTGCTAAAGAAAATCTCCTTCCTAACTTTACTATATATATATATATATATATATACTGTATATATTATTGTCACTTCCAACTGAACTTTTAGCTATTTTAGTTGCAAGTGTTGTTTTAGTTTGCATGTAGCCTATGTGTAGCCTATGTGTAGGGGGAGAGACCAGCTGCCTTTTCCTAATGTTTTTCTTCCCTTTGTTCCCACGTGAGAGCATGTTGTCAGTGTGTGACGCCCTACAGTAACATTACCGTTCCGCTAAGAGTATAATTATTTAGTTGGGATTATTTTCAGTTTATCATAAGTTACCCAATGATTACTCCTGTGTTATTAGAGTGAGCACAGGTACATAGTTTAATTATGTAGGTTGGCGGTGCTAGGAGCCCTTCCTTCCCCGCGCGGGCCCCAGGACTCCCTAGGCCGCACCAGTACCTCACTCCCGAGACTGACATTGTATCGACCACACGCTCTGCTCTGTGTGTGGTAGGCTTGCTTTCTAGATCCCTTAGTAACCGCATAATTATATTCTTTTGTTCCCTATTACATAGTAGCATAGCAAGTCTGGAGTCACTTTGATTATAAATATTTCTACATTAACCCTATTAGCTAGACATTAAAGATTTCTGCATTTGGTTAGTTAGGAGCATTGTATTTACCGGCATTCTTGTATGTTATCTTCAGACTACTCTTCCATTTGGTTAGTTAGGAGCATTGTATTTACCGGCATTCTTGTATGTTATCTTCAGACTACTCTTCCATTTTTATTCCTTTATTCTACTGCATTATCAATATTTGTTGTATGTTTATAATGTGTATTATTGGGGTTGATATCTACAGCGGTTTGATGACTGGCTTGTTTGGACCAGTGTTTTGACAGCCAGCATCAACCTGCTGAGATATCAACCCTTGTGTCTCGTGTGTTAGGCTACTGCATTGGACTCTTCCCATAGTTTTTTTATTCATATTATCCTCGGTTCCTGAGCGACTGGCCATGCTATGAATTGTTCTGGGAGTCTAGCAGTATTATGTTCTGGCACTTTTGCGTAGTTTAAAATAATCTTAGAAGTACTCATGACTTACTATAATAGCACTATCAACCCGAGACGGATAGGCCCCGACTCTGAGACAGTAGATATTTTTGTGTCTCCTTTGCACTGCTTTAATAGAGCAAAGGGGAAGATAACCCCTTTTCCTAAAGAGCCTGTGTGTCTTAGTGTTGAGTCAGATATTAAGAGCGTGTCTGTTGCAGGGTTAGTGTAGTACGGTGGGCAGTGTGGGTGCATGACTACAGCATTGGTGTCTTTTTGCTACGGGGTTTCTTTTTTGGACAGTACTGTGGGCTAGGCTATTGGAGCATATCTGCTTTCCCCGAACCTCCTCTCGTAACAATATATATATATATATATATATATATATATATATATATATATATATATATACAGTATATACTTAGCAAAGTGCAGGTTGTTAGTTTTTCAGGATGACTCTAATGTTCATAGATGGAAATATAATGGTATTGCCAATAACTTATATAATGTACAGGTATAAGTTAAATCTTGATAGTCTTATAGTGTACATAATATAATGTGAAACAAAGAATAGTAAGGACAGAAGGACAGAGTCACTATGAAAGCAAAATAAGACGAACTCAAATTAATTAGTGGCGTTGTTTTAAGGGATAGAAAAAGGGAGGATTATTGGAAGAGATATCTTGATTAACCCCTCCAACCCGGATGGGCTCTTGAACGCCCATAACAACCTCGGCCCGCGCAACCCGGAAGGGCTCTTGAACGCCCATTGCTTGCATGCGTGCTTTCGAATGCCGCGCGTACATTTTCGGTATCGTGGGACGGTAGGTGGCGCCACCAGGCGTAAACTACGCCACAGCAACAGTATCTACCCCGACGCCATCATGGACAGTACGCCAAATAGTGATTCCGCTGTGTCCGATACCGTGCTTCCTACGACGCCCTTGCTTGTTCGTCGCGCCTTACCCCGACGCCATCGCCTAAATGTGTTATCTCCCGGAGGTATTGAGACGACATTGAGACTTTATGAGCGAGCTGATGCCAAGCATAATGTTGATGATGAAGTCAGTGACGACTCCAGTAATTATAAGTCGAGTGATTATGGCCATGAGAGTGACAAAGAAGAGCAATTCCTGGGATTTGCGAGAGAACATGACAGTGATGAGAGTGATGAAGGTGATGTACCAGTTGTTGAGGAAGCTGGTTTACCTAAAGACAGTGAACTTGAGAGAGTGAGCGAGTGGGAGAGTTCAAGGTCACTCACCAAATTTTGCTTAAGTGACACGACGCCAAGCCCTTCCCCAGGTAAATCGCCTTTCAAGCTACATTTGTATAAGCAGAAAATACTTGAGAAGGCGGCCGCGGCAGCTAGGGAACAAGAAAAACTACTTGGTGAGGATGAGGCTGTGAGTGAGGGTCAGCGTGGTGACCCTTCTCGTCCGCCATTGTCTCCCTTATCTACCCACGCCACCCAAGATGACCCGGATGCCCCGCATTCTTCCCCACCACCCCCACCATTGCCAAGGGTTGAGGACCCCACACTTTCGGCCTATTTGCCTCCTAGGTCCCCCGACAGGAGACATACTGCTGCCGAAAAGGGGAAAGGCAGGAAATATACCAAGAAAATTCAGAAAAATAAGAGAGTTTTGTTCGAGGCTCCCGCGGCGTCCACCCCGGCCGGCCCCAGCCATACGTCCCCGCAACTTTCCCCACGGTCCTCCCCACCTCTCCCGCCTTCAACATGTCTTCCTGAAGAAGTCTTTGAGCTCGCATCACCAATACCTGGGCCTAGTGACAGTGAAACATTGCTTTCTGTCACTCGTCGCAGGCCAAGGAGCCCGGGACATCGGGGGGACACAGCCTCACCTGCCACTCCTTCCCCACCTCGCCCACCCGCACGCCGCCCACGCATCACTGGTTCCCCGCCAGATTATGTGGGGGCCACTGATGATGAAGGGCACCTCTCTCAAGACTCTGGCCATGATTACATAGGTCCACCGTCAGGGCAAGATGACCACTCTGACGATGACTATATGGACATCGACGACCCTCGACCCATCCGCTTGGCCCGGCGTCGTGCTGCCCGTCGTGCTGCCCACCGCCCTGGCCGCCGCCCTCGCCGCCCTAGGGCGCGCGCCTCCCGAGTTGGCCGTGGGCGTGCTGGGCCACCAGCTGGAGCTCCTCGTCAGCGTAGACAAGACCCATTCTACGTTTTTCAGTGGCAAGACGTAGTTGATGAGGATGGATACAACCCTGATGTGCCAGCTTTTGATGAGGTACTGGAGGGTTCAGGCGTTACCCCCAATTTTCCTGCAGGCCCCAATGCTCCACCACACGAACTGTTTGAGGCCTTCTTTGATGAGGAGGTGGTAGGCTATGTTGTCAAAGAGACAAATAAGCAGCACCAATTCCAGGTCCACTTTTTGGGAAAGGTGACCAAGGGCCACATGAGGCAGTGGACCCCAGTGACTCATAAAGAGTTCATGGTGTTCCTGGCACTCACCATGCTAATGCCTCATGTCAAGAAGCATAGGTTGCCTGACTATTGGATCACCAATGATCTGATATCCACCCCTGCCTTCGGGAAATATATGTCTCGCGACCGGTACCTTGATATCCTCGCAGCGCTCCATCTTGTCACCAACCTTGACGTCCACCTCCCAGACAAGCTGTGGAAGATTAGGACGTTGTATGAGATGATGCGAGAACGCTTCACCTCCTACTTCAAGCCCGCAAGGTCGTCATTGACGAGTCTCTTGTGCTGTTCCGGGGAAAACTCAGCTTCCGGCAGTACATCCCCTCAAAAAGACATCGCTTTGGCATAAAATTCTTTGTGCTGTGCGACAGCCAAACTGGCTATGTCCTGGACTTCCTGGTCTACAGCGGGAAGGAAGGGGACTTGCTTGTGGACCCCCTCATTGGCTTTGGCGGAGCAGTGGTGCAAGCCATGATGGACCGCTACTTTCACAAGAATCACGTCCTCTACACGGACAATTATTACACGTCCCCCACTCTCTCACAGTACCTGCATGAGCGCAAGACGGGGACTGTAGGCACAGTACGAGGGAAAAGGAAGGGCATGCCACCTTTCCCTCCAAAGACCAAAAAAAGTGATGTGTTCAAGAAGAAGTCGGGGCCCATTCTGGCTATCCACTGGCACGACCAGCGGAAGGTCAACCTCCTGACCACCATCCACAAGGGGGAAATGGTGGAGACTGGCAAGGTGGATCGCCGCACCCAGGCCAGGGTGACCAAGCCCGATGCTGTCCTGGACTACAACATCAACATGAGGCTGGTGGACAAGTCCGACATGCAGATAGGCTTCATTGACTGCCTGCGTACCTCGTGCAGATGGTACAAAAAGTTCTTTCTGCATATGGTGGACATGTCAGTTCTGAATGCCTACAACATATACAAGCTTCGGAATGTGAACACACCCATGAAGTTCAATAGCCTGCGGAGGTTCCAAAAGCAGGTGTTGACGGAGCTCCTGGAGAAGTATGCTATGCCACAGAGGGCAGTGGCACATCAAGGGCCCGCCGTTATTGACCGCTTGCAGTGTGCTCAATACTTGATTAGGCACAGGCTTGGTTCCCTGCCTCAGAATGAATCCGGAAGAACACAGCAGAAGCGGTGCCATGTCTGCTACAACAGCAGGGTGAAGCCGAGGTCAGGTAAAAAGTCAACCCTGGAGTGTGTGGAGTGCAAGGTGGCACTCTGTGCTTTAGAGTGCTTCTTTGATTACCACTCCAAGCTGGAGTTCTAATAATCATACTGAAATTGCCAAATAAAATGACAATATGTACACTATAATTATATATAGGCAAAAAGTGGAAGAAAACCAATGTATTGTAATACAAAAGTCATGTATTATGAGAACATTGATACAAATACAATTACACCATAATAATATGTGAAAGTGACACATATGTATATACCAAGTGACATTCATATGATTAGAACCTATAGAAATATATAAATCAGTGAAAAAAGACACAATAAATTGTATATAAAACGTTTACAAATCATATAACTAAGTGAAAGTGACACAAGACCTAATATTTGATGGCCAAAGTATAATAAATACCTGTGATAACGAATAATCAGTGCCTAATACAACAATAACCTACCTCAATTACTAATAAAATGTACGGTATCGAGTGAAAATGAGCATTATCAGTGACAGTGACACTCTCTAAAGCATATTTGTCAAAGTAAAAGTGACACAAGACCTAATATTTGATGGCCAAAGTATAATAAACACCTGTGATAACGAATAATCAGTGCCTAATACAACAATAACCTACCTCAATTACTAATAAAATGTACGGTATCGAGTGAAAATGAGCATTATCTGTGACAGTGACACTCTCTAAAGCATATTTGTCAAAGTGAAAGTGACACAAGACCTAATATTTGATGGCCAAAGTATAATAAACACCTGTGATAACGAATAATCAGTGCCTAATACAACAATAACCTACCTCAATTACTAATAAAATGTACGGTATCGAGTGAAAATGAGCATTATCTGTGACAGTGACACTCTCTAAAGCATATTTGTCAAAGTGAAAGTGACACAAGACCTAATATATGATGGCCAAAGTATAATAAACACCTGTGATAACGAATAATCAGTGCCTAATACAACAATAACCTACCTCAATTACTAATAAAATGTACGGTATCGAGTGAAAATGAGCATTATCAGTGACAGTGACACTCTCTAAAGCATATTTACCTCAATTACTAATAAAATGTACGGTATCGAGTGAAAATTAGCAATATCAGTGACAGTGATACCCTAATAAACATATTTTATATAATTGGCCTCAAAATAACTAGAAAATATCAAATAAACATCACATTCTCAATATCAAACACTAAAATCGTCTAAGGGAGATAAATACTTTGGCGCGACGAGCGGCTAGGTGCGTCGTAGCCATGGCCGGGGCGACGCGTCCGAACGCGGGAAGAATTTGCCGCCGAAAAGCACTCGTCTTCCCGCGCTCACCATTATGCAACCAGAGGGGCTAGAGACCTCTACTCAACGCCATTCGACAGAGGAAGGTTTGTGGAACATTATTCTTTTTTTATTCACAACATTACATGACATATTCATTGACTTACAGAGTAGTTAACATAGGCCAAAGATCGTCAAAACACCCGGTACCGGAGCACAGTCGTAAGCTATAGCCCCCGGGGCTGGAGGGTTAAATACAGTTATGCGATAAGAGAACATAAATAGAAATAACATTAATCAACAATAAAGAAAAGAGCATAAACGAAACACATTGATAAAATATATCAATATATGTTAGACTAAATAAAGTAACCCAATATAGAGTATATATCAGTATATGTTAGACTAAATAAAGTAACCCAATATAGAGTATATATCAGCATATGTTAGACTAAATAAAGTAACCCAATATAGAGTATATATCAGCATATGTTAGACTAAATAAAGTAACCCAATATAGTATATATCAGCATATGTTAGACTAAATAAAGTAACCCAATATAGAGTATATATCAGCATATGTTAGACTAAATAAAGTAACCCAATATAGAGTATATATCAGCATATGTTAGACTAAATAAAGTAACCCAATATAGAGTATATATCAGTATATGTTAATATAGAGTATATATCAGTATATGTTAGACTAAATAAAGTAACCCAATATAGAGAAGACAGGGAACAGAAGGAGAAACACGTCTTTGATAAGATGTTTGAGAAAGAAAAGGTAGAGAGAAACGCCGAGCAGAAACAGACATTATTATATTCAATACATCTCAGTGTGGAATTAGTTACAACCGGTGCATGGTAATGTTTTGATGGTATTGGTGGTGATGGAGGTTGATGGTGATAGTGCTACTGCTGTTGTGGTGATTATGAAAATGTAGAGGTTGGTTGGTGGTGGTGGAGGGTGATGGAGGTTGATGGTGATGGTGCTACTGGTGTTGATGGTGATTATGGAGATGTAGAGGTTGGTTGGTGGTGGTGGAGGGTGATGGTGATGGTACTACTGGTGTTGTAGTGATTATGGAGATGTAGAGGTTGGTTGGTGGAGGTTGATGGTGATGGTGCTACTGGTGTTGTAGTGATTATGGAGATGTAGAGGTTGGTTGGTGGTGGTGGAGGGTGATGGTGATGGTGATACTGGTGTTGTGATGATTATGGAGATGTAGAGGTTGGTTGGTGGTGGTGGAGGGTGATGGTGATGGTGCTGTGGTGATTATGGAGATATAGAGGTTGGTTGGTGGTGGTGGAGGCTGATGGTGATGGTGCTACTGGTGTTGTGGTGATTATGGAGATGTAGAGGTTGGTTGGTGGTGGTGGAGGTTGATGGTGATGGTGCTACTGGTGTTGTAGTGATTATGGAGATGTAGAGGTTGGTTGGTGGTGGTGGAGGTTGATGGTGATGGTGCTACTGGTGGTGTGGTGATTATGGAGATGTAGAGGTTGGTTGGTGGTGGTGGAGGTTGATGGTGATGGTACTACTGGTGTTGTGGTGATTATGGAGATGTAGAGGTTGGTTGGTTGTGGTGGAGGTTGATGGTGATGGTACTACTGGTGCTGTGGTGATTTTGGAGATGTAGAGGTTGGTTGGTGGTGGTGGAGGTTGATGGTGATGGTGCTACTGGTGTTGTGGTGATTATGGAGATGTAGAGGTTGGTTGGTGGTGGTGGAGGTTGATGGTGATGGTGCTACTGGTGTTGTGGTGATTATGGAGATGTAGAGGTTGGTTGGTGGTGGTGGAGGTTGATGGTGATGGTGCTACTGGTGTTGTAGTGATTATGGAGATGTAGAGGTTGGTTGGTGGTGGTGGAGGTTGATGGTGATGGTACTACTGGTGTTGTGGTGATTATGGAGATGTAGAGGTTGGTTGGTTGTGGTGGAGGTTGATGGTGATGGTACTACTGGTGCTGTGGTGATTATGGAGATGTAGAGGTTGGTTGGTGGTAGTGGAGGTTGATGGTGATGGTGCTACTGGTGTTTTAGTGATTATGGAGATGTAGAGGTTGGTTGGTGGTGGTGGAGGTTATTGGTGATGGTGCTACTGGTGTTGTGGTGATTATGGTGATGTAGAGGTTGGTTGGTGGTGGTGGAGGGTGATGGTGATGGTGCTACTGGTGTTGTAGTGATTATGGAGATGTAGAGGTTGGTTGGTGGTGGTGATGGTGATGGTGCTACTGGTGTTGTGGTGATTATGGAGATGTAGAGGTTGGTTGGTGGTGGTGGAGGGTGATGGTGATGGTGCTACTGGTGTTGTGGTGATTATGGAGATGTAGAGGTTGGTTGGTGGTGGTGGAGGGTGATGGTGCTACTGGTGTTGTGGTGATTATGGAGATGTAGAGGTTGGTTGGTGGTGGTGGAGGGTGATATTGATGGTGCTACTGGTGTTGTGGTGATTATGGAGATATAGAGGTTGGTTGGTTGGTGGTGGAGGGTGATGGTGATGGTGCTACTGGTGTTGTAGTGATTATGGAGTTGTAGAGGTTGGTTGGTGGTGGTGGAGGTTGATGGTGATGGTGCTACTGGTGTTGTAGTGATTATGGAGATGTAGAGGTTGGTTGGTGGTGGTGGAGGGTGATGGTGCTACTGGTGTTGTGGTGATTATGGAGATGTAGAGGTTGGTTGGTGGTGGTGGAGGTTGATGGTGATGGTGCTACTGGTTTTGTGGTGAAAATGGAGATGTAGAGGTTGGTTGGTGGTGGTGGAGGTTGATGGTGATGGTGCTACTGGTGTTGGTGTGAAAATGGAGATTTAGAGGTTCGTTGGTGGTGCTGGAGGTTGATGGTGATGGTGCTACTGGTGTTGTGGTGATTATGGAGATGTAGAGGTTGGTTGGTGGTGGTGGTGGAGGGTGATGGTGATGGTGCTACTGGTGTTGTAGTGATTATGGAGATTTAGAGGTTGGTTGGTGGTGGTGGAGGTTGATGGTGATGGTGCTATTGGTGTTGTGGTGATTATGGAGATGTAGAGGTTGGTTGGTGGTGGTGGAGGTTGATGGTGATGGTGATACTGGTGTTGTGGTGATTATGGAGTTGTAGAGGTTGGTTGGTGGTGGTGGAGGGTGATGGTGATGGTGATACTGGTGTTGTGGTGATTATGGAGATGTAGAGGTGGGTTGGTGGTGGTGGAGGGTGATGGTGATGGTTCTACTGGTGTTGTGGTGATTATGGAGATGTAGAGGTTGGTTGGTGGTGGTGGAGGTTGATGGTGATGGTGCTACTGGTGTTTTGGTGATTATGGAGATGTAGAGGTTGGTTGGTGGTGGTGGAGGTTGATGGTGATGGTGCTACTGGTGTTGTGGTGATTATGGAGATGTAGAGGTTGGTTGGTGGTGGTGGAGGTTGATGGTGATGGTGCTGTGGTGATTATGGAGATATAGAGGTTGGTTGGTGGTGGTGGAGGGTGATGGTGATGGTACTACTGATGTTGTGGTGATTATGGAAATGTAGAGGTTGGTTGGTGGTGGTGGAGGTTGATGGTGATGGTACTACTGGTGTTGTAGTGATTATGGAGATGTAGAGGTTGGTTGGTGGTGGTGGAGGTTGATGGTGATGGTGCTACTGGTGCTGTGGTGATTATGGAGATATAGAGGTTGGTTGGTGGTGGTGGAGGGTGATGGTGATGGTACTACTGGTGTTGTAGTGATTATGGAGATGTAGAGGTTGGTTGGTGGTGGTGGAGGTTGATGGTGATGGTACTACTGGTGCTGTGGTGATTATGGAGATGTAGAGGTTGGTTGGTGGTGGTGGAGGTTGATGGTGATGGTGCTACTGGTGCTGTGGTGATTTTGGAGATGTAGAGGTTGATTGGTGGTGGTGGAGGGTGATGGTGATGGTACTACTGGTGTTGTGGTGATTATGGAGATGTAGAGGTTGGTTGGCGGTGGTGGAGGTTGATGGTGATGGTGCTACTGGTTTTGCGGTGAAAATGGAGATGTAGAGGTTGGTTGGTGGTGGTGGAGGTTGGTGGTGATGGTGCTACTGGTGTTGGTGTGAAAATGGAGATGTAGAGGTTGGTTGGTGGTGGTAGAGGTTGGTGGTACTGGTGTTGTGGGGGAAATCTATATGTGGGAGTGGCTGTGGGATTGGTGTTATGGTGGAAATGGAGAAGTGGTGATGGAGAAGGTTGTTGGTGGTGGTGCTCTTTGTGGCGATGTAGTGGAAGTGAAGATGAGATGGTGGAGTGGTAAAACTGGTGTTAGTGATCGTGGTGTAAATAGTGAGACATTCCTTAAGCACTAACAAGGATTCACCCATTAAAAGAAACATGTGAAGCACTTAGGATTTTAAGATATATGAAATATCATATGTTATTGTTTTGTAATCGATACTGAGGTAACTGGAGGCATTGTTAACAGTGGTCATGTTTGAACACCCAGTGTACTGTACAATAATGTTATCAGGTATAAAGTCATCATGACCAAAAGAGTGAATCAAGTTTCCCCGAATTGAAAGGTTCACATGATGTAATTTTTCAAATACTCTCTCAATCGTAGGAGAGAATGAAGAACACGAATTTTATAAATATTTGCGTAAGGTTTTGATTTTTACAATATTTCTTCATTCGCCTATTCAATTATTTTTTGACTCACTTGTGCAGGCTAGAATTGTACTAGTGTTTCAAGAATGATTGCGATGCGACCTCACTGATAATTTGTTTGTTTCTTCCAGGGTCATGAGTGTAATTGTTTAGTAGAATGTCTTGTGACCCCGTATGTTTCTGGTTGTGCGTCATTGTATGTCAAAGTTAATATACATTCAATGTTCAAATACAATAATTGTTCATCAACTCAGGGACATGGAATGAAATTAAATACCAGAAGGGCGAATCTCGATGTCACAAAGCACTTCTTGTGGCCAACGAGTAGAACAAAATGCCAGAGAAAGTGGCACAACGTAATACATTTAACACAATCAAAAGGAGTCTAAACATCCATATCGAGGAGGTTGGAGTACTATAGGTAACAAAACTATACTGTATAAATAGATAAATACAAAATAAATTAGGTTAAGCATCAGTAGTATACAATATTTCTCAACTTCCTTTTTTACTACGAATTTCCCATTAGAAATGTTCTCATTCTGCTGGGGCCTTGTTTCCCCAACTAAATGTCATGCCCACTCAAGTCGGAGAGAGTGGTGGTTGGGGAAAGGGCCTTCTGCTTTGTTTCCTTACCTTCCACTTTGTAGCAAATTCACTGTTAGCATTATGTTCGGACTTCCTAGTAGGGACCGCAAGGTCTGTGCAGTCTGTGTATCTATGTAACTCTCTCTCTCCCTCATATATTTTACCTAATTTAAGGCTCTTCCCTTTCAAGTATACCTTGCCTACGCTTTCCCTCTTCCCCACTATGCCGAATATTTGTTCATTCCTATCATCCCCCACTATCCTCCTCCTTTGTCTATTTACTCTGTTTTTTCCTTCTATATTCCTCTCCTTCTCTTCCTCGCCCCACCGTGACGTCACTCATGGAACCAGGCTAATTTCCCCAGTTGTTGTTGTATGTTATAAAAATCGCCACCTGTAAGTGGCACCGATTAGCGTGTCGCCCATCGGTAATTTGTGTAGTTTTTTTTCCCCTAGATAGGTTGCCCGCCAAGGCTATCGAGTCCCATCCACCCGGAAACACCCCTTTCAGATACCAGGGGGACAGCTATCACCAGAGACACCCCTATTACAGGGGGACCACACCCCAGTGTGATGAAAGTGAAATTTGGCATGAATGCTTGTTGTCGTATTTGCCGACCTGTTTTGTATCTGTTATCCCGTGCGTTAATATTGTCTTGGGAGTAAACCTGGAAAGATGCTTTTGGATTACGTCTGTATTTTGAGTTTTATCATTCTATTTTATAGATTGATAGATAAATTTATCTTTCATAGATATTCAGTGCATTTTATAACGTGTTTTACTGTTTTGTGTTTGTATATATTTACTAGTATTTTTCGCTACTAGAGAACAGAATCGATTGTTTCAACATTGCCATCCTGTAAATCCCTCTCAAACCACAGTCTTGCTTCCTCAACTGCCTTTCCCACCGTATCATTCCACCACTCACTTCCCTTCCTGATACTTCTGTTACCTACTTTCCTTTTACCACATATCTCCTCCGTGCTTGCTTTCACTCCTTCTTTACATCAAATGCTATTCCATGTTATGTATTCCCTTTCAACTTCCTCTAATACAGTTCAGTCGCATATTCTGCACTAGCGCCAGACAGACATACACGCACCTTTTCATTTGTTGCTCTCTTTCACGAGAGGCCTATATACAATTCTACTAAGAGAATGTTACATCACGATATCTTAAACTGTGAGAAATAAATTGACTACACTGGTATCTGAGTAGTGTTGGCGACAGCCTTCCAATGGGGTAACCTCATTAGAGTGAACCATTTCCTACCAGAGCCTGGTGATTGTAAATATTGTAAAGGATAATTAATATTAAGTAATTTAGAACTGTATAAGATTACCTTGGCCAGGTTAATTTTGTTATAAAACCGTGTATGATTAGATTTAGAGGTACTGTATTCGGTATCAGTTTTGAAATTCCCTCGCTCGCAGGCGCGATCCATAATTTGTAGTGGTAATCTCAACCTCTGGATATTATGTTTACTAAATCGTTGTGAAACGATATTTATATTAGTATTCATATAATTAAATGCTTATTTTTCATTTATATGATAAAGTGAAGAGGGAATTGAACCCTTGGTAACGAATTAGTATATAATTTATTTAAGAGTCGGAAATTGAAGTTCCGATCAGACGTCATTGAACCTTTAGACTAACAGGACGTGTCTCGTGACCTCTCCCGCAACAATCCCCGCACCCGGCCCGAAGTCCTGACCCTTTAACCCTTGTCTACCGAAGCCGGAATCCTCTGAACTACACCAGGATCCTAGTTATAGCTAAGTCATTGATATACATGGCCATTTATACAATGTTTAGTTAGGGTATCTGATAGATAGGCTATCGTGGGTAAGACTAGGCTACTAAACAACACTCATCTGTCCATATAGTTCATGCCATAAGGTAGCCTATCTAATACTTTATTTTTATTTATTTTCTATTATTGATTGGTGGGAGATAGGATATATTTTTGGCCATATTATCCTCCACATTTTGGTGCCCCGAGTGAGGATTCCGATCGGTGTGTAGACTAAGGGTCGAGTTAGGTCCAGTTTTATTAACAGTTAGGGTCCCCACTTCTGTGGCGGTAATGTTTAAGGACGTTTTTGTAGGACATAGTTTGATCCCGCGCCGTTATGAGGTCCCTAACTGTGAGGCAAGGGCCGTGGGTGAGTGGCATTTCAATTATTAAAAAGAAAAGATAGCATGGTGTTTGAATCCTGTGGTAGAGGACTGGTAGGAGGGTCTGCAACGTTGAGTTCTCTGGCGTTTGTGAAACTCGGAACTTGAGCTTCGATGCAGTCCCTAAATTTTCCCATATTTTGTGTATTTAGGCCATTTTATGTCTCAGTCCTTAATGTCACCCACGTCTGAAAGACCAAGTAGACCAGCTAAATGCTCGGGACGGAGCATATGTAAAAGTTACTTCAATAATAAATATATTCCCTCCCCCTACTAGCGTGGGTTCCCACGTATTAGGTAAATGATATTGTGGACTCAATGATTTTCAACTAATTATTCATCTGGATTTGTAGCAAATAATGGTGCGCGTATAATGCTAGAGATTAACAGCTAAATTAAGTATGTGTTAGGCTATATCTAAATGTAAATTTGATTGTTGAAAATTAGTATTCAGTATAAACATTAATAATAGTTTTGAAAATAAAAAATGGGATAAATTTAAGGGTTTAGTTCATGACAGGTCAGATATTTCTGCAGCAACTAAACTTTCATACTTGTTGGGTCAACTTAGCCCTCCGGATCCGGGGGCCTTCATATGAGGCGATCGTCGTGTCAGGGGGTATTCCTGAAAAATGGCTATTTTCATAATTCGATATCTACTGATTGAGACCACCTAGAGCAGTCAACTAAATTGCAGAGTGTAGAACCAACCTTCGTCTGTAGAATGGCATTGAGTTGACATCGCTACGACAAGTGGTTGCCGAGATATGATGATGAGAATGGAGGTAATTACCCGGGTATTTTCGCCTGTGTCCGAACGCTTCGCCGCGGCCCTGGCTAGCATGCACTAAGTCACTCGTCGCTCCCGTGGCTTTTGTTCCGGTACACGATATTGTGTTTGTATGGAGATAATGTGATATTATTGTGTCATTTATTACTTGTTCAACCATTATTTGAGTTATATGAAACTTTATATAACATATTTTCGGCGCTTTCAATGTTATTGTAATATTATTGTGTCACTTTCACTTTTATTGTAATAGTATTGTGTCACTTTCACTTTTATTACTCTTCTTGTTATGAATTATTGTCACTCTCACTGTTATTATTGAGTTATTATTACTTGGTATACATTTTGTGTCACTTTCACTTACTAGGTTAGAGGCTAGGCTACGCAAGCGTACAGTACCGTACGGTATCGTATTTGACACTTGTAATTATTACATTTGGTTGTTTCTTTCACTTAGACAGATTGTTATATTTTTTATTGTCACTTTCACTTTTTACAGGTTTCACTTATAATTACTTATTGAATAGTTACTCTAATATATAGTTGTTGTGTCTCTTTCACTTGCACATATTGTTATATTGTTTTAGTGTCACTTTCACTTATTACAGGTTTCACTTATAAATACTTATTGAATAGTTACTCTTATATATATTTGTTGTTCCTCTTTCACTTGCACATACTGACATACTGTTGTATTGTTTTTAGTGTCACTTTCACTTGCACATATGTTTTATTGTTTTAGTGTCACTTTCACTAGTGTTCTCAGGGTCAGTGCCACTTAGAAGTTTACCAGGATGTGGAAATCATCGTGGCAAGGCGTGATACACAGTGCTACCTGACATTCTTGGCACTGATACGAGGTTTTGGTGTTTGTCTGGGGTCTTCGGGTGGTGTTGCTGCAGACATGGCACCGTTTCTGGGTCTTGCAACCAGCAGCTACTGGAAGGCCGACGATCCTGTGCTTTTTGTGGTGTTCGGAAGCGTATGTGCGGTCCATGATGCCAGCTCCTGGCATATGTTGAGGTCGTGGGGCATCCTCAGGCACGGCATATTCCCCAATGAGATCCAGAATGAGCTGTTTCTGGAATCTCTGAAGGTTGGTGTACTTCCTGGGCATTGTGGGGTTCTTCAGCTTGTACAGGTTGTACGAGTTGAGCACAGACACATCCATCATGTGCAGGAAGAACTTCTTATACCACCTGCAGGAGGTCCGCAGGCAGTCGATGAAGCCGACCTGCATGTCTGACTTGTCAACCAGACGCATGTTTATGTTGTAGTCCATAACTGCGTCTGGCTTCATGATGGGCTCCCTGGTCCTGTGGTTGACTTTGCCAGAGTCAACCAGGTTGCCCTTGTGGATGGTGCTGATCATGTTGACCTTCCTTTGCTCGTGCCAATGGATTGCCAGCATCGGACCAAGTTGCTTGAGGAAGATGTCCTTCTTCTTGGTCTTTTGGGGGAATTCCGGCATGTTCTTCCTCGTCCCCCGTACTGTGCCCACAGTCTGGGTTTGCTGCCTGTTCAGGTACTTGGTGAGGATGGGGGACGTATAATAGTTGTCTGTGTAGAGTATGTGGTTCTTGTTGAAGTAGCAATCCATCATCGCCTTCACCACTGCTCCACCGAACCCTATTTCTTGATCTGCAAGAACCTCACCCTCCTTCCCACTGTAGACAATGAAGTCCAGCACATAACCCGTCTTACAGTCACAGAGGACGAAGAGCTTGATGCCGAATCGATGTCTCTTGGATGGTATGTACTGTCGAAAGTGAAGGTTCCCCCGGAACAGCACAAGAGACTCGTCGATCACGACCTTTTGAAAAGGCTTCAAGAATGTGGAAAACTTGGTCTTCATCATGTCGTAGAATCCCCTTATCTTCCACAGGCGGTCTGTTTTGTGTACATTGGTGTTGGTAACGAAGTGCAGGTTACCAAGTATGGCAAAGTAGCGGTCCCGGGACATAAGTTTGCTAAAAGCAGGTGTGGCAATTATGTCGCCTGTGATCCAGTAGTCTGCCAGCCGATGCTTCTTCACATGTGCCATGAGCATGGTCAGTGCTATGAACACATACATTTAGGCAATGGTGACAGGCTTCCAGGCCTTCATGTGGGAACTATGGGTCTTGCCGCTGAGATGGTCACTGAGGGCCTTCTGCTTATTGGTCTCATCGACAACATATGACATGACATCATTGTCGAAAAAGGCCTTGAACAGCTCGGCAGGAGTTGAGTTGGGTCCCGCTGGGAAAGATGGATCAATCCCTGCAGCATTTTGGGCGTCATCGAATGTGGCATCTTGTGGCTGAGAGGTGGCCCCATCCTCCCACGTCCAGACATCAGCATGCCTGGCATGGGGACGGGGACGGGGACGGGCAGCAGGGGCCTCAGCAGCAGCAGGGGCGTCGGCAGCAGTAGGGGCTGCCTGGCCGCGGTCGCGGTCACGCCCACGCTGACCAGCAGGGCCCCTGGCACGGCCACGTCCAAGGGCACGGCCACCCCGAGCACAGGGACGTCCACGGCCACGGCGGGGTGCTGGGTCGTCCACCCACTCAGCTGCGTGCACAATAGGGTCGTCTGGCAGGTCATAATTATCATCCCCAGAATCTGCACCGTGGTCGTCCATATATCTTGAAGGGCGGCCATATTCGTGGGTGTCTTCAGGGTCATAGGTGGGATCCTGGTCGTCAGTTGGTGGTGATACATCAGGTGGCGACTGCTGGCGTGGGCGGCTAGTGGGTGGTGAAGGTGAGCTAGTTGGCTCTGAAGTTTTTAGGCGACGACTAGAGCGTTTTAGGGGCAGCTTAGGGCCTGAGGTGCTGCTTTGTGCCCCCCCCCCCCCCTGTGGCCATGAACAAGGCCCTTCTGGAGGTGCGTTGACCACTTGCACCACTTGTTGATGGCTGTGGGTCATGCTGGGACAAGACTGCACCACTTGCACCACTTGTTGATGGCTGTGGGTCATGTGGGTACAATACCGCACCACTTGCACCACTTGTTGATGGCTGTGGGTCATGCGGGTACAATACCGCACCACTTCCACCACTTGTTGATGGCTGTGGGTCATGCGGGGACAATTCCGCACCACTTGCACCACCTGTTGAGGGCTGTGCGTCATGCGGGGTCAATGACGCACCAGCCACGGGTGACGAGGGCCCGAGAGACAAAGGAATAGGACTACCCACGCTCAACTCTTCACTCTCATCCTCACTATCAGCATCTTCACCTCTTTCCCTTTCGGCCGATTCCCGTGCCTGCTTCCTTGCACTATCCAGCACAGCTCTCCTATAGAAATAACTGGCTAATTTTGCCGGGGAACGAGTCCCCACAGCCGACGCCGGGGTTGCAAGCGCGCGCACCGGGTCACGTTCACGTGGTGCGGGTAGGACACTTCCCATTTCACTAACACTTTCATCACCTTGATGATGTTCACCGCTTCCAACATTGTCATCATTATCATCACCATCGTCATCATCAGTGCTATGAAAGCCCTGCAATTCTTCGCCATCTTCCACTTCATCAACATCTTCACTAACCACATGCTCTTCGTCAAAATCACTCTCAATCTCACTAAGGTCATGAACACTTAATCTTTTAGCACACATGCATCACCACCGGGACTTAGCAACGTTTTCTTGGTCGTTTTAGCTTTGCCTTTCTTAGGCTTACGGGTCGTGGCGGCGGGCGTCAAATCGGACACAGCGATTTTTTGGGGGTTAACTCCAGCCATCTTGGGTGCGAGATAAAAAACTGATGCTGCCTGCTAGTTTGTGCTTGGTGGCGCTGCGGTCGCCCACACACAAACAAAAATCCGTCCGCGCAATTTGAACGCTTTGATTTTAATTTTGCCTCATATGAGGCCTCCCGGACTCCTAACCATAATACGTTTTGCCTCATATGAGGCTTCCCGGATTCCAAGGGTTAAGGGTTTTGCATTGGAACTTATTAAGACCTTAAGAGTGGGTGGTGGAGTATATTTCACTGTACCGCCCAGCGTATTTTTTTTACCATAAATGGGGTGAGTTCCGTGCTCTTTTTCATTCATAAACAAGACTCAGAGTGTAATACAAGTATGTATCCCTGAAAGGGTGTAAATTGAGCTTTCCAATGACACCCGAACCATCCTTCTACGATCACTGGTTGTCTTGCAACGATCGTGCAACCGAAGGGCAAAATCGCTAAAATACGGTAATTTCTTTATATAATTACGTATGTAGCGAGGGACTGAGGGTGGATGTAAGTGGAGTACATCTCAGTCGGTCCACGGCGGCCGTGGCGAGCGGTCATGAGGTAACCCAGGCTCCTCCCATCGCTCGTCTCTCTCTCAGAGCCAATATTGCGCCAAAATTGCACACAGACTTAAGTCGGGCCCCGCCAAATAGTCAAAAAATTTCTATACGGACTTAAGTTGGGCCCCGATAGACAAGGGTTAACGAACTTCCCATAACAGATGCCAATTATACAGCATCTCTACAAGTACTCACGGACAATTTTGAAGATACGGAATTGACTCTACAGCACCTAGTTTACAAATTGCTGGATTTATCAGGACCCAAGCATACGTACCAGGATCTTCAATCATTCCGGATCAGCTTGAATTGTGTTTTAAAATCACTTGGTACCCAGAAAAATCTTGACTCAGCTTCTTGGCTCCTGAACCACATTGTACAACAAAAGCTCACTCAGAAAACCTGTGATGAATTGTACCACAGGTATAAGAAGAACTACTTCACATATCAAGAGATAGAAGATGGCTTAAGAGAGCTGTGCAAACACATGCAGGTTTCTAAGAAGGATACCGGTATCAAGGAAGGAGACAACAAGGTTAAATATACAAAAGCGTCTACAACAGGGACTAAGGAAAAGCAAAACCGTTCAAGAAGGAAGAAGTTGGTACCTATGTGACGTCTGTCCAACAGAATAATCAAACTAGTACAGTATCAAAAACAAATGGTATTTGGGAGAGAAAATATTAACTTCTCAATTCTCCAGTGACCCAAGAAGTAACCAGAAATATTAAGCCCACGCCATTGGTAAAACAAGAAACCCTGAAAGTGTGTATGTTATGTTCAGAACAACATTCCACAGTGTATTGTATGACTTACCCAGATCTTAAGGCTAGACTTCCACGACTCATCGAACTAGGTAAGTGTCTTGTTTGCCTTAGCTCAAGACATTCTACTGAGGAATGTGCTACTAAATTAAACATATGTTTTCGGTGGAAGACTGGTGTACATCATACAGCGTTGTGTCCAAAGATCAGTGAAGTACAACCCAAAACTACAAGTCTGAATATGACCCTGACCACGGGAAACCCAATGCATACGCCGGCAGCTACTCCTACAGCCGAGGTTCAACTGATCAGAGGAAAAAAGGTTATGCCAGTCAAAGCACTCTTTGATACTAGAGCACAAAAAACCTTCATTGCCAGAGAAGTTGTCAGAGCCATGAATTTGCCAACAGTGGGGAGAGTGAACACAGCAATAACTGGATTCTTGTCAAATAAGGAAATGCAAACATTTGACGTGTTTAAACCCCTGCTTAGATTAGGCAAATACACAATTAATGTAAGGTGACTGCGGTGGTTAAGGAAGATATGAACACTTCTGTGGTAAATAAGGGTTTGAAGGAAGCATCTGACTTCTTACCAAAGAGTGGTGTCCAACTAGCAGACCGTAATATAGAGTCTGACGTAGTAGGTCCAATTAAACTGATCATCGGCTCCGACTATTGTGGACGCTTCTTGCGAAAAATGACTCGGAAACACGGCATACAGTTAATTTCTTCATCAGGTGGATATATAATAATGGGATCTCTACCCACATGCGGCCCAAGTGAATCAGACAACCGGATGGATCCAGTCTTTGTGACTCCTGCACAATCTCTGGTGGTGGCTAGAATTGGTGCAGAATTAATTCCATCACAACTAGGAGACATTCTGGAGGAACAACAAGAACCTGTTCACAAACTTTGGGAACTGGACACTGTGGGTATAGAAGCAGATCTTCCCACCCCTGAAGACATCTTAACATATAACCACTACCTAGACACAGTTGAGTATAAGGATGGCCAGTACTGGGTAGGACTTCCATGTAAGATAAACGCCCCTGAATTACCAACTAACTACCAGAGTTCAAGCTGTCAACTGAATAACATTATGGAGAGGTTGTGTCAACATCCTGAACGACTGGAAACTTATCATAAAATAATTCAAGAGCAGTTGGAAAATGACTTTATTGAGGAGGTCCCAGGTTAAATAAACCACAAAGAGGGTCACTAACTTCCTCATCATGCTGTAAGTAAGGACTCCAGTACTACCCCCATCAGAGTGGTATTTACCTGCAGTTCTCGAGCAGCGAAGAATGAAGCAAGTCTAAATGATTGTTTCTATGTAGGACCAAATCTGACTAAAATACTTGGTGATGTACTATTAAAATTTAGGACAAAGAGATTTGGGTTTGTGGCAGAAATCTCCAAAGCCTTTTTGAGAATAGGGTTAAAGGAGCAGGACCGCAAATTCACAAAGTTCCTTTGGCCTGAAGATCCTTTTCAGCCTGGCGGGCGAATAAAAGAATACTGCTTTCGGTCAGTATTATTTGGTTCCTGCTCAAGTCCTTTCTTGTTGTGCAGCACTTTTAGATATCATTTCCAGAAGACAGAGAAACCGGAAATGGGTCAACTGTTTTACAGGGATAATCTTCAGGGCGTTGCCGACAGTGGAGAAGAGGTGATTGAAATCTACAATTTGGCAAGGCAAGAATGTAATAAAGCCAATATGCCATTACAAAGTTGGAATTCAAACTCTCATATTCTTTTGGACCAGATAAGAAGAGACTATCCTGACTACCAAATACCAGAATGTCAACCAGTACTAGGATTCCAGTGGAAAACAACTACTGATGAGATGTCTCTAAAGCCCCTCAAGTTTCCCGATGTAAAACTCACAAATCGCAAGCTCTTAAGTCAGGTCTCTATGATGTTCGACCCATTGGGCATATTTAGTCCCATATCAATTAAAGGGAAGATTTTAGTTCAGGAAGCCTGGAGAGAAGCATTGAGTTGGGATACTCCATTACCTGAAAAGTATACTGAAGAGTGGAACAAATTGTAGGTGGAATATGAAACGGTGTCATCAGTCAAGTTTCCTAGAAGATGTGATCCTACCTCTGATAATGAGTGTGTTCAATTGCACATATTTTGTGATGCTTCAACTAAGGGGTATGGTGCAGTAGCTTATTGTGTCATTGAAGTCCGATCTACTTTGATTATGTCCAAATCCCGAGTAGCGCCATTAAAACAACGTACTCTTCCACAGTTGGAGCCGACCGCTGTTGAATTGGGAACTAGGTTAGCTACTTATTTGAATGGTATGTTTCCCTTTGTAGGTGAGACATATATATGGACAGATAGTGAAATATGTTTGCACTGGATAGCTAAGGATGATAGTCACATAGTTTATGTGCGTAACAGAGTACACAAAATAAAGGAACTGCAAATGAACTATACATTCATGCATGTTAAGTCCAAAGATAATCCGACTGACTTGGTGAGCCGAGGTGTAAGTGTCAAGAAACTGATTAACGAAACTCTGTGGTTTCAGGGTCCGGTTTGGCTACGTCAGAGTGATTGGCCAGAACAAATATCATACCAGAAGGTTATTGATGATCAAGTTCATATGGACCCAATAATTATCCCAGAGCCTTCAGTGATTGACATCACCAAGTTCTCCAATTTCGACAAACTATTAACCGTAACTAAATTTGTGTTTAAGTTCCTGAGCAAGAAGGTAAAGATGGAGGAATTAGACCCACTTATCTACTGGATCATACTGAAAAGTATGAGGAGGAATTAGCACAGCTACGTAAACCCAATCCCAAGCCAACCAAAATAATGAAGGATCTTGGGCTGTACCTAGACAATCAAGAATTAATATGTTGTCAAGGTCGTATTGGTAAAGCTGATCTACCCCTCAAAACTCGGCATCCGATCCTATTGCCCAAGGATTGTGACCTCACCAAATTGATGGTTTTAAAAGCGCATGAAACCACTAAACACGATGGGGTAGCAGACACTCTAGCCTATATGCGGCAAAATTATTGGATACCCCAGGGATGACAATCTGTTAAATGCTATATCAAGAATTGCATTATTTGCAAGAGGTATACAGCTATAGCTATTCCTTACCCTGGTCCACCAGCTCTCCCACCAGACCACATTCACCAAAGGAAACCGTTTGAGGTAGCCTAACAGGTATAGATTATACTGGTGCCATCACTCTCACAGGAGATGATGGACCGCCCAAGAAGGTATACATATGTCCATTCACCTGTACCAGCACCCGGGCTATACATTTGGAGATAGCGGAGGACATGAGCTCGGAAACCTTTATAAATTTGTTCAGAAGATTTGCCGCTCGGCGAAGTTGTCCCAGACGTTTGATTAGTGACAATGGGACAAACTTTTTTGGGCGCATCCTCGCTAGTTTCAGAATTATTAAAGAGCAATGCAGTACAGCAAATGCTAGATTCTAGACATTGTTATTAGTCATTCACAACTCCCAGAGCCCCTTGGCAAAATGTATTTACCGAAAGAATGATAGGCATCATGAAATCGTGCCTAAAAAAAGGTTCTTCACAAGTCAAGAGTCACCTTGGATGAGTTAAGAACTGTTGTCACAGAGATAGAAACAAGAGTCAACAATAGGCCACTAACATATCAAGATGACTCCAATTTGGAAATTGAAGCCTTAACTCCGGCTCATTTGTTATATGGAAGACGACTAGACCAAGTACCCTGTTTGGACGTGACAGAGAAATTAGTGGATCCCACCGTTAATGAAGCAGACGCTCACTTGCGACAAAGCTATCATAAACTCTGCAAGATACTGGATGACTGGAACAAGCAGTGGGCATCAGAATATATCTTAAGCCTACGGGAGAGGTATTATGGTGCGAATATTGCTAGTAACCGTCGCAAACCTGAGAAGGGAGATATAGTCTTATTGAAGGTGGACCAACCTCACTCCAAATGGCCCTTGGCAAAGATCCTAGAAGTCTATCGAGATCCCGAAGGAGTTATCAGAACAGTTAACCCACTGAGCACCAGCTAATTATAAATAAAAGTACATCGAGAGACCGGCCGATTTGGCCAATTTTTGTTTGTTTTCTTAAATGGCTGAAATAGGTGAGAAATGAAAAAAAACTCACCTCGGTCATTTGTGGGTCGTATGGGGGGAGGGGCAGCCTCAGACATCAGCTGAGGCCGGGCGGCTTTCAAAGTTCCCGCCCGGCCAGCCACAGCTGAGCGCGGCAGCATGGCAGATGTACGATGCGTCCAGCTTTCGAGTGACGGTTATTTACACCACCCGAGCATCATGTGTGCCTTCATAGTTCATATACTACCAACATGTATCACATAATGTCATAATAAGTGAAGTAATAGTGTGATACGTGCTTAGATATAAGTTTTATAAGTGTTCACGAGTGGCAAGACCGTTGCGCGTCCCCGTTGCCATGGAGACTGGCGGCCATCATGGTCTCAGACAATAACAGAACGCACGTACGTACACACACCCAGCTGACTGACACGCGCCCCCAACACTTTCCCTTTTATTGTGTTTCTCTCTTACTCCCCCTCTTTATTCAGTTTATACTTTATCATATGTTTTATAGTTATAAAATATGGGTTTCACATATTGTTTTACGCACTTTTGACTTAAAAATATGCTATATTTACACTTATTGGTGTCCGTCATTGTTTTACGTATATTTGAGTGTCAATCTCACTTACATATTGTGTTCGGCACTTTGTATATATTTATTATTTACACTAGGTTTATATACACACAAACTTCAACATTTCATAGCGTCTTTTATTTTTATCGCAGTCTTTGAGTACACTCTTTTAGAAATGCTCAAGGGTGTGATACTCCCTGAAGCAGTCCGGGAAACACAATCCAACATCACATTCTCGGTACATATACCTGGTATCTGATCTCGCAGGGTCTCTCTGTGTCGTGTTACTGCACGCATGACACCGTCTTCGAGGTTTTTTATTGTGTTCTGTGGGTGGCACATATTCAGGGAAGTGGCGTTGTGTCAGCCTGGCAATCCCTTCTGCTGCTGGCCGTCGATGGGGTTGCTGGAGGTGGGGGGCAGTCATGTATTCCCTCAACATCTCCCTGGACAACTCGATGCAGAAGTTCTCCATCGTTTCCTGCTTGCCGGTGATTGTTGTGTGGAGGATGTGGCTGTTATAGAGGGTGAGATCGAGGAGGTGGAAGAATAACTTCTTATACCACCTCAGCGTCTTCCTCGCACACTCAACTGACGAGATGACAGCATCTGATTTGTCCACCAGCCGCATGTTGATGTTATAATCACAGATGACCAGAGGTTTCTTGATAATTTCGCCAGTTGCTCTGGCGACGTCTGCTGTCTTGGAAGATGGTACGGTGGACTGTTGTGAGGACGTTCACATCCCGGTTATCCATCCAGGACAACATGAGGACATTGTTAGGCTGCTTGTAGATGATGGAGCCCTTTTCCCGCCTGGGTGATAGTTCGGGCATGAATACCCGATTATTCCTGACGGTGCCACAGACTCCTGTAGTGCGGCTGTGCAAGAACTTGGCAAGGGAGGGGCTGGTGTAACAGTTGTCCAGGTACAGTATGTGGCCCCTGTCCAAGTAGCCCTGCATCATGGTGATGACGACGGCCTCAGAAATTCCGTATGTCCTCTTTTCCACCAATTCTGTTTTCTTGCCCATATACAGAATTAAGTCCTGAATGTAACCGGTTTGACAGTCACACATCACGAAGGTCTTCAGGCCATATCGATGTCGTTTGCTGGGCATGTACTGCCGGATGCCAATATTCCCCCTCCACAGCAGCAAACTCTCATCAATAATGAGCTTCTGATGGGGTTTGAAGGCGGCAGCAAGCTTCACCTTCAGGTACTCGAAGATGGGTCTTATCCTCTCCATGGGGTCCTTCATTGCTCTTGGTTGACTCTGATTTCTGGCAACCAGGCTGTCTATGAAATGTAGGTTCCCCATTATGGCTGTGAACCTATTTCTGCTCATTATTTGGCCAAAAATAGGGGTTCGGACGAGGGGATCCCAGGACCAGTACTTTTTTATGGAGGATTTCTTTGTGACCCCCATCAGGATGACAATGCCCAAGAATGTGTAAAACTCTGGGACATCTAGGGCGGACCATGACAGCCTTGCAGAGTATTTGAGCTGCACCTTTCCAGCCATGAAATAATAATTGTACCAGTTGGTCTGGTCAACAAATAGAGCCACGAGATTTGTAGTAAAAACTGCTTGAAGATTTCAAGTCTCGTGGTCTGGCGCCCCTGGTTTGGGAGCGTAGGGCCGGCAATCCTAGCACCCACAATGTTGTAGTCGGTGAGCACAAAGTTTTCTCCATCAACCCCATCCCACACGTCGGGTTGAGCGGCTACCTTTGTCGCCAGAGCCGTCAGGAGGGGGAGTCACCATCAGGGCGGCGGGAAGGCATTGCCCTGCCTCTTGGCCTGCCTCTTGCCCCTGCCCTCAACCTCGGCCTTGGTCGAGCCGACCCAGCCCTTGCTCTCCCACCGCCAGGGGTGGGACGTCGTATTAGGGTCACCTTAGAACAGGACCACGGGCACGCCACCAGCCACGATGTTGACGTTGCGCACGATCAGGGCGTTGTGGCGACGCAGGCGGTGATGGTGTCTGAGTGTCGTGTCTGTGGGAGGTCCCAGGCTGAGGAGAAGGTACAGGTGAGTATGGTAGTGGTCCGGGAGGTGATGGTGGGGGCGAGTCAATCCGGGCTGATAAGGGCGTGGAAACAGGCGTGGTGGAGATGATTCTAGGGCAGGCATATCCTCATCTGTTTCTTCTTCTGAAGAAGTCAATGGCTGCGCTGCTAAGATGGCTGCACCCCTGTGCAACCCATAGAAAGTGTTAGGGGTTCCCGCTTTTAGTGGAGAGGCAATGCGGGGTGGTGGGGAAGGCAAACGCGGGGGAGCACCACGGCGAGGCACGTTTGGTGTCGGACCTTGACCCACCTCATCCTCCTCCTCATCACCCTCTTCTTCTCAGTGAGGAAGGCCATGGGGTCTGGGTCATCTGCCTCATCCTCATTATGTTCTTCCCAACTTGCTGGGGAGTCCATTATGTCACAGGGAGCGATGGGGGAACGATAGCTACTCTCCTCCCTTTCTTGTAACATGGCGTAGCGATGAGAGATGGGGATATAGGGTTCCTCCTCATGCATGTCGTCTATCTCGGCCAAAGTGGGACTATATTTGTCCTCTGAATCGTAATTTAACAATCCAGTGTCACTATCAGGCACATCACTCTCTTCAAGTATGGCCATGGGATCGTCAAGGGATATTCCCCTGCGTGGGTAACGACGTGGTAAATCCGACATGGTGTTGCACTCGCGAGATGTATGGGTAAACTGACTTTCCTTTGTCACGCACGTCCCTTGTCCCAACAAACCTAGATTTGGGGGTTGCCATACATTGCCTACATCCTAAGGAATATCCCAAACAAATATCAAGCCTATAGCTACCATAGGACAAGAGTAAATAAGGTCGAAAGTCGTTGGGAGATAAGTGAGCACAGTGTTTTTCATCACCTCCTCCGCATGACCACCCGCCCGGCAGGACTTGGGGGATAGCTGAGTATGGTCAAGTAATGCGTACATCCTAAAGTATACCTCACACAAATTTCAAGCCTATAGCTCCCATACGACATGAGTAAATAAGGTCAAAAGTCGCAGTGAAGTAAGTGGGTAAAGTGGCGCCATTAGTGGTGTCCGCGGCCAGCCTGGGTATGTTTGCCGCGTACAATCTACGGTATATCCCCTACCATTCTCAAGCCATTTCCTACCATACGAGCCGAATAATAGAGGTTTAAGTGGCCGACGCAATGTTTGCGTCGCTGGGGTTCAGCGTTACATACATTGCTGACGCAAACGGTGCGTCGCTGGGGCTCAGTGGGTTAAAGTTTTATCTCGAGGACAAACAACTCTCCGAACGGTTGATCGGTTCATTCCTATGGAGCTCACCATCCTACCGGAGGAGGAACAGCAACCCATAGTAATAGGGGAACCTAGACCACAACGAGCAGATGCTGCTGGATCTCAAGAAATTGGCGTGATTTGTTAGCCGCATGTAATATAACATGATGCAACAGATCATACTTCGCCGGGCTCCAATCTGTGAGAAATAAATTGACTACACTGGTATCTGAGTAGTGTTGGCGACAGCCTTCCAATGGGGTAATCTCATTAGAGTGAACCATTTCCTACCAGAGCCTGGTGATTGTAAATATTGTAAAGGATAATTAATATTAAGTAATTTAGAACTGTATAAGATTACCTTGGCCAAGTTAATTTAGTTATAAAACCTTGTATGATTGAATTTGGAGGTACTGTATTCGGTATCAGTTTTGAAATTCCCTCGCTCGCAGGCGCGATCCACAATTTGTAGTGGTAATCTCAACCCCTGGATATTATGTTTACTAAATCGTTGTGAAACGATATTTATATTACTATTTATATAATTAAATGCTTATTTTTCATTGATATGATAAAGTGAAGAGGGAATGAACCCTTGGTAACGAATTAGTATATAATTTATTTAAGAGTCGGAAATTGAAGTTCCGATCAGATGCCATTGAACCTTTAGACTAACAGGACGTGTCTCGTGACCTCTCCCGCAACAATCCCCGCACCCGGCCCGGAGTCCTGACCATTTAACCCTTGTCTACCGAAGCCGAAATCCTCTGAACTACATCAGGATCCTAGTTATAGCTAAGTCATTGATATACATGGCCATTTATACAATGTTTAGTTAGGGTATCTGATAGATAGGCTATCGTGGGTAAGACTAGGCTACTAAACACTCATGTCTGGCTATAGAGGCATAGGTAGGCTATCTAATACTTTATTTTCATTATTTTCACTTATTGGTGTGTAGAGGGATATATTTTTGGCCATATTATCCTCCACATAAACGATATTTACTAATTTTTATATTTCATATTTTAAAATTAGGGCGAGACATCTTGAAACAGGATTAAATACTCAAATACTGAAAGGTAGACGATTAAATGATGGTGCATACCTGACTCTGATGCTTATCATCGGATACAGGTACCCGTGTGACCAAACCCTTAGTGGCAAATCTTCACTGATGTGGTGTTTCTTCGGGACCCCCTTCTCCCTCGTGTTTAGCCCTATTAGTGTTGAGATTAAAAGACGTTTGCACCATTAGTTGTGCGATTTGTCGTTCCATTTCTGTCAATTTTAAGACCTTGCTTGTCATTTAGGTGTCGATTTTTTGTCCTGGCAAGCGATAGCGAGCTTGCAATTTAAGAGGAACCGGTCTTCGGCCGGGACATATTTCTACCAACACAAATGTACAAATTTATCTTGGAGGGGGATTTTAGGCGTATATTTAAAAGCTTGATGAGGGTCTAGGGAGCAAACTAAAATTCTCCCCTTAAGAGGAAAGGGTAGGTTAAGCTGAAGCCAGAATAGGCAGAGTAAAGAGAGAACTAATCAAAGGAGAGCGAACCCGCACTGAGTAGTAATACAATGAAGGCATAGCGAATGCGAATTATTATAAAAATCATTTTTTTTAAACGGGAACAATCTGTGAAAGTGCGTCCTAATCTTCAAAGGGTTAACAGGTATGACCCATGAAAGAGATCGATTCGAAATGTTTTGCTTAAGTATCCTTCAGTCATTTTATTACTTTCCACCAAAATATACTCTATTCAATATCATAATGTTACCTCTTGACTTTCCCTCCTGCTCTTTCCTATAATCGTCCCACAATGTATCCGGTAAGAGAGTCACCTGTAAAGCTCCCCAGTCACGATCGGGTTCTCTGTTACACCATTACCGGACCATCCAGCCATGTTAACCCGGGATTTACTGGATTTTAACTCTCATTCATTCAGGATTTTAGCAGGATTCCACTGGCCGTCGACGGGTTTAGTGCACTCTACTGTATACTGAATGAGTAGCACTGAAATGTATCGGTGTTTGAAAGGGGTCAGCTGAAAAGTATACAGCATTCAAAGCTACATTGTATAACATTAAAGTATAATTCTTACAAAAATGATATACATAATAAGTGTTTAACCCCTGCTGTACCGGCGACGTTCTTTTTAATTTCATTCCTGCTATATTTAGACGGTTGGAACGCAGTTTAAGAAGAATCTGTGGTAGTAAAACATAGTTAAGTGAGATCGTTCAAAGCCAATTAATTGCTGGGTGCCATTTTTATACTGATTAAAATCGTCTAATAGTAGCCAGACTAAAGTTAAAAGGACGGCATTGCTACTGTAAGGGATACAATGTTTATGTATGTAATAGCATTATATAAACCGGAAAACACTGTTATGTGGACAATTTTATACATTCAAACACTATCTGAAACCCTCCTGCTCTCTGCCTGTTTGTTCACGTGTCACTTTCTGTAGCCTTTCTACTGCTACACTTGGAAACACTCTTAGGTAACACTGTTGTTGGCTAACTTATATATATATATATATATATATGAAGAATATATACTCTGTATATGTATATATCCTATCAAGAGAGTTTTTATTCGATCCTAAAATGCTAGCTTAGTATCTCACATGCTTGCCAAACACGCATGGTTGTTCAGTTGTAAAGGAGTAGGATATGCTGAGTTTGAAATGTAGCGTGAAGTGTGACTGAGATAAGGGAAGATATGGGTTAGGGGCGATCAAATAGTATGCAGTATGAAGCTAGAGGTCTAACAATATGGGTGGTGTGTGTGGAAAGATGTTAAAAGAATTCTCTTCCTAAGCTTCGCAAAGTTCAGGATTGTGAAATTCTGGTTCCAAAGGCCAAATTTACATTGCAGGACTTCGTATTCCAATGCTGGGAATGCATAAAAGAGATACTTATTGACACTAATTGGAGAATACTTCATAACTGCAGGGCACACAGGAAAAATAAGTCATCTGCTACTGACCACAGGCTTGTTGTTGCCGTCCGTCTGGCTTAGTAAACAATATTTCTGCTTCCCATCCTGCAGAATACCGTTCAATCACCGCACAGGTTGAAAAAAATTCTAGATTATAGCCGGCAGTTATCGTTTCCCCTTGAGTAAGGGAAATGGGTAACGGTCTCTGGTTTATTAAAGAAGGTTAAACATATGGAAATCCTCGAAGGAGGAGATATGGAGGCTATTATAAGTAACCACATGATTATTATTTTAAGGCTGCGCCTCATAATCATAAATACCTCAAAATGAGTACCTTGAGTAGTTGCACGCCATGGTGGACAAATTTACCCAGTCATCAGTTCCTGATCTTCCAATTAGCGAAAACCTACCCTCACTTGCGAAGGTAAGGGAGAATGTGGCTAGGCTGAAGTTTGGGAAAGTTCCTGGTATCTGTGGATATTTTGGACAACTATTGAAAGCTAGAGGTAAGGGTTGCTTGTGGTCCTGTCTGTTGTCTGGTAAACTAGCATCATTCTCCTTGACTGGAAAAAAGGTTTGATCATCCCTAACTGGAAAGGGAAATAGGACCATTAGGACTGTAACAACTATCATAATTTGGTCATCCCATTAGGACTGTAGACCATTAGGACTGTAACAACTAACATAATTTGTTCATCTAATGAACAACTGAAGCAAATTCAGTCACTTTCTGTAAGGTCAGGGACCTGAGCAAACTGGCTTCACACACAAAACGTCAATGAGAGACACATTGTGGCACTTTGATTCTTTGTGGAAAGCCAGCTTCAATTTCAAGAGGGGCTGCTTGCACTCTATGTCGATCTCAAAAAGGTATTAACTCAGTGCATCGGGTGACACTGTGGGAGCTTCTTAGATTCTGTTAAATCTAAGCAACAATTATTGATCTGGTATCCTGACTTTATAGAAGAACAGAGATTCCTGTCAAGTGTGTTGGGCAGGCCTCCCCCTTCTACACTGTGAACTCAGGAGTTGGGCAGGGATGTATACTGGCATCCTCACTTTCAAGACTTGTATGAATACTGTGCCCGACAGTCCGTCGCAGTCAATGAAGATTATTGGTCGGCAATATCAAGACATTGTTGATAATGCAGTGATCCTAGCAGAGTCGCTGGAGATTTTCACACCAACTCTCGAGGCACTACCAGAGGAGTAAAAGCCTCTAGGTCTAAAGATCTTTTGTACATTTTAACATGGACATGGTGAGAACACTGAGGTCTTGTATAATGCCACTTATCTTGGTAGTGAGATCTATAGAAATAATGGGTTGAACATTTCAGGCCAGCATATGGGGTTATGGATTTTATCAAAAAGAATATATGACTTTGTCGATACCTGTGCAGAAGGATTAAGTTGCAGATAAAGACTTGTACCTCCTGTGTTGTTATATGTTATACAGTGATTTGGAGTGATCAACTCTTTTGGTACCAAGTTTTTTCGCAGGATCATGGAATACTGCTGGTAAGACCACATATCTAACCAGCGCCTACTCTCTGAAAGTGATTCTCGACATATTGGGTGCATACTCTGTGACCACCAGCTTCAGCTATGTGGGCACATAGTTTGTTTCAATGAAATCAATCCTGCCCATGCAGTGGTTATGGTGGGTGACAACTTGGAGTGTAGCAGACCTTGGGGAAGACCAAATGACTCATGGGTGCGGGAAGTAGATCATTTATGTCGGGAGCTACTTGGGATGGATCAAGTCACAGCCTGGGAGCTCGCACGGGGAGACCCAGGGAACAGAGTCGGAAGGTTAGTGCATCTATGCGCTGCCGCCGCGTTAGTCACCAGTGAGTGAGTGAGATAGATAATCTCAAATTGAAATTGAAAATGTTTTATCTAACCAATGAATATGTACATATACAAGGAAGAAGCCTGTTTCTCATGTACAGATACTGATAAATGTATGTGAGGTCTTGCGATGTTCTTCATGCAGATGTATTCACTTGGATTGATTTTCAGATGTAATCACCTATATATCAAAATACACAAAATACTTATTTGTTAAAATATAGCTGATTTGATCTGAACATCAACCTAAATCAATATATATTTGCTTAAAGAAAATCATAAGAGCACACGAATATTTGTCAGTAGCTGGATAAAATTATAATATAATAGAAAGCATATCAATAACCCAATATGGTTATTATTATGGTTGAGCCCTTTGAGAGCACGGAATTATCTTTAAAAATAACATCGTATTATAAATATATTGATAGATATAGAGATACACAGGGGTAGCTATATATAGGCAGATGTCTCACAAAGCGTCATAAAAAGACGCCCTAAATTGTTTTCATAATTATTACAAAGGGCAAGTCTCCTCTCACTTCCCCTTATCGCTACCGGGGGTCCTCGCTCCCCTCCTTCCCCTCACATTTGCATATAAGTAGCTATAACCAGGGGGGCGGTTGAGGAATGAGGGTGAGAGAAAGTTGGGCAAGAATATTGGATGAAGAGTGAAGGAAAGAGAGGAATAGAGGCGAAGAGAATGGTGGACTGAATGGTGAAGGGTAGAGTATACAAAACGAAAGATGAAGGGTGGATGAAGAATGTTAACTAGAGGGAGGTTGACGTTGACAGAAAGGGCAGATAAATAGACAGAAAGGGTGAGGTCATAGTCGGACGGTGAAGGGCGGAATTGGATCATGGTATGCTCAAAGTTACAAGAGAAGACAATTAAAGGATAAAGAAAAGATGTACTGTAGATGGCAAAACAGATATATAAATAGGCAAATGACGGGACAAAATTTATGGGCATCTATAATGATAATGTACATGCTTAGTTGGTTATTGGTATTCTAAGTTATATGAAAATAACTGTGAAATCCAATATTTTACAAGTATTCAATTATATTTTGATGAACAGATTATATAATTCATGTAATGAATATCCTATTAGATTAAAGACTAAACGCACGTTACTAATATTCAGTTAATCAAAATGGTGGTTAGATATACTGTTTCTGAGAACAAAATAATAAGAAAATTAACATAGATGCAAATGTGAAAGAATCAGAAAATTATATTTATGTAGAACACTGTAACAGCGAAGAAGAACGCCAGCATGAAGTAATGTGAAGGGACCGTTCAAAATTAGATGAAAAGAAAGTGTGGGAGGGAGGGACACGGGTAGAACAGAATATGAACATGGAAATGTTATAACAATAACACCAAGTTGACAGAAGAGAGAAATGGTGGATACAAATAAATATGAACATGGAAATGTTATAACAATAACAACAAGTTGACAGAAGAGAGAAATGGTGGATACAAATAAATGGTGGATACAAATAAATGGCAGGTAAAATTTACAAATTACATTAGCTGGAACCACCAAAATGTGTATGGTGTTGTTCCTCAAGGTGTCCTCTTTCAAATTTACGAGGCACCTAAAGAAGGCAGTGGTTGCCATCTAGAATTTTGCAACATGTATAGTACCCCGAGTTACTACAGCTTCTCTGTCTTATCCTTGAGGAGAAAAATATGTTCCTTTCAACGATGAAGCACAAATATCAGTAGCGTCTGCCTCCCCCTTGAGTGTCTTAATACAGTATAATGGTGAGTGAAGGACTGCACACCACTCCCGTGTTGTGGCTAATGAATGTTTAGTAGGACAAGCTGGAGCTTCATGTTCACGTCAAGGAGCGGAAATCTGAGATGCGGTGGTCTTGGCAGGTTAACCTGTTCAAGTTTGAGGTTGTCAACATTTTCGTTTTCTCTCTCTCTCTCTTTATCTCTCTCTCTCTCGTATGAGGCGGATTAGGGTATGCAAAGGTAACATAGAAAATGTATATGATTGAAACAAAACTCAAGATATCACATAAAGAAAGGTCTCTATGAATAATAGCCACCTCAATAATGTCAGCCGAACAGCATGTACTCAACAAATACTAAATGCATCATTACAAACCTTATCACAACTGAAAAACTGCTGATATTACTTGCTTGGTAACTATTTTATGTCAAATATTTATTAGTACGAACACAATACATTATATGACCGATTTTTCAATTCTAACTACGATAATAAGACATAGTAAATGTTCTGTTTAACTGGTCTTGGACAATATTACTCAAGATTTTTGGCTTATCCTATCGTATATTTCTCACGTGAATTCTATGTATATATTTGGTTTATTTATGTGTGTTTTTTATTTTATATATTTATATATTTACATAGAGAGAACACATATGGAGAACACTTAAATTCAGCATAAACTTTTAAGTAAGTATCGGGGAGCCTGTGTATATATGAAAGGCTATGCATGGAAGTAATGTGAGCGGGCATTGTGGTGTGGTTCCGCTGCATGTCTGGCTGCTGAGACCGGAACCTCTCCGGGAGATCTGGGACCTGGGGTTGCTGGAAGCCCCTAATGATCCTTGGCCTCTGGGGTCTTCTCCTGGGCGACCTAGATGCGTGCGAGTTTTTGTTTCAACTTTTTTGTTTTGCATGTTGTTGTTTCCGTTCGTGCTCTGCCTCGAGTCGGCCACCCCCAGTTATGGGGTATTGGCCTGAGTATATACAGTAATAACCTAATTTTCCATATACACATCATTGTCATCCAGTCAATTTTGTTAATTTATCAATATGGAATTCCTCGAATAATATATGTCTGTGTACATATTTGTCATGTTCAATCTTCATTTATTGTTCAGGATATTATTCTAGTATTAATGTGTGGCTTAGTGGTATACGTAGCCACATGCACCTGAAGAGTGGACACTGTGTGTGGAGAGAGGTGAGTGTGCTCGTTATCTGTATATTATTCTAGTATTAATGTTTGGCTTAGTGGTGTACATAGCCACATGCACCTGAAGAGTGGACACTGTGTGTGGAGAGAGGTGAGTGTGCTCGTTATCTGTATATTATTCTAGTATTAATGTTTGGCTTAGTGGTGTACGTAGCCACATGCACCTGAAGAGTGGACACTGTGTGTGGAGAGAGGCGAGTGTGCTCGTTATCTGTATATTATTCTAGTATTAATGTTTGGCTTAGTGGTGTACGTAGCCACATGCACCTGAAGAGTGGACACTGTGTGTGGAGAGAGGCGAGTGTGCTCGTTATCTGTATATTATTCTAGTATTAATGATTTGCTTAGTGGTGTACGTAGCCACATGCACCTGAAGAGTGGACACTGTGTGTGGAGAGAGGCGAGTGTGCTCGTTATCTGTATATTATTCTAGTATAAATGTTTGGCTTAGTGGTGTACGTAGCCACATGCACCTGAAGAGTGGACACTGTGTGTGGAGAGAGGCGAGTGTGCTCGTTATCTGTATATTATTCTAGTATTAATGTTTGGCTTAGTGGTGTACATAGCCACATGCACCTGAAGAGTGGACACTGTGTGGAGAGAGGCGAGTGTGCTCGTTATCTGTATATTATTCTAGTATTAATGTTTAGCTTAGTGGTGTACGTAGCCACATGCACCTGAAGAGTGGACACTGTGTGGAGAGAGGCGAGTGTGCTCGTTATCTGTATATTATTCTAGTATTAATGTTTGGTTTAGTGGTGTACGTAGCCACATGCACCTGCAGAGTGGACACTGTATGTGGAGAGAGGCGAGTGTGCTCGGTATCTGTATATTATTCTAGTATTAATGTTTGGCTTTGTGGTGTACGTAGCCACATGCACCTGAAGAGTGGACACTGTGTCTGGAGAGAGGCGAGTGTGCTCGTTATCTGTATATTATTCTAGTATTAATGTTTGGCTTAGTGGTGTACGTAGCCACATGCACCTGAAGAGTGGACACTGTATGTGGAGAGAGGCAAGTGTGCTCGTTATCTGTATATTATTCTAGTATTAATGTTTGGTTTAGTGGTGTACGTAGCCACATGCACCTGAAGAGTGGACACTGTATGTGGAGAGAGGTGAGTGTGCTCGTTATCTGTATATTATTCTATTATTAATGTTTGGCTTAGTGGTGTACGTAGCCACATGCACCTGAAGAGTGGACACTGTGTGTGGAGAGAGGCGAGTGTGCTGGTTATCTGTATATTATTCTAGTATTAATGTTTGGCTTAGTGGTGTACGTAGCCACATGCACCTGAAGAGTGGACACTGCATGTGGAGAGAGGTGAGTGTGCTCGTTATCTGTATATTATTCTAGTATTAATGTTTGGCTTAGTGGTGTACGTAGCCACATGCACCTCAAGAGTGGACACTGTGTGTGGAGAGAGGTGAGTGTGCTCGTTATCTGTATATTATTCTAGTATTAATGTTTGGCTTAGTGGTGTACGTAGCCACATGCACCTGAAGAGTGGACACTGTGTGTGGAGAGAGGCGAGTGTGCTCGTTATCTGTATATTATTCTAGTATTAATGTTTGGCTTAGTGGTGTACGTAGCCACATGCACCTGAAGAGTGGACACTGTGTGTGGAGAGAGGTGAATGTGCTCGTTATCTGTGTATTATTCTAGTATTAATGTTTGGCTTAGTGGTGTACGTAGCCACATGCACCTGAAGAGTGGACACTGTGTGTGGAGAGAGGCGAGTGTGCTCGTTATCTGTATATTATTCTAGTATTAATGTTTGGCTTAGTGGCGTACGTAGCCACATGCACCTGAAGAGTGGACACTGTGTGTGGAGAGAAGCGAGTGTGCTCGTTATCTGTATATTATTCTAGTATTAATGTTTGGCTTAGTGGTGTACGTAGCCACATGCACCTGAAGAGTGGACACTGTGTGTGGAGAGAGGCGAGTGTGCTCGTTATCTGTATATTATTCTAGTATTAATGTTTGGCTTAGTGGTGTACGTAGCCACATGCACCTGAAGAGTGGACACTGTGTGTGGAGAGAGGCGAGTGTGCTCGTTATCTGTATATTATTCTAGTATTAATGTTTTGCTTAGTGGTGTACGTAGCCACATGCACCTGAAGAGTGGACACTGTATTGGGAGAGAGGTGAGTGTGCTCGTTATCTGTATATTATTCTAGTATAAATGTTTGGCTTAGTGGTGTACGTAGCCACATGCACCTTGTGACGTTAACCACTCCGTTAGAACCGCATGGCTCGTCCTACAGTGACTCGCTAGGATCGCCAGGGCAGTGGATGGGGCTACAGTTAATGTATTAGAGTGTGCTTTATTTCATATGAAAGCTCGTGTCATGGGCAGTCCAGAAAGGCTCTTTGTTTTCACCCATGTCAAGGCTTTATATATTTAATTTTAAAGTATATGTTTTATCATTAACTAGTAATGATGGGATCTGGGAGAGAGAGAGAGAGTAGAACAGAGTGAGAGGGAGCGCGCAGTGTTTTTGTCCCGCTCGATGACGTCACGGCTGGCTGCCTCGTGGGGGTTGGTTGAGAGAGGTCCTTACCATGGTGCTAGGTCCCTTGCTAGTGGCTAGAGGACTTGTTACCGCTGTACTTTGCGCGGTGAAAACTAGTCCCGGTATATATACTGGTTCCTCGCCACTCTCTCCCTCATATCTGATTTCTAGAACGCATCTATCTTATCCCTTGCTACCGGTCCCCGCTCTGCACCTGAGAATCTTTTCCTCTGCCTACCTCTCTCTTTTTTCATATCTTTCACCACCTTTTATTAATATTATATCCCCTCTGGTTAACTCTGCAAAATCAGCTTCATGCTGGCCAGTTGTATTGTGCGTTAAGGTCTGATATAACCCATATATGTTAGTTGTTAAGATAAGTTGATCACGAAGCATTGGTTGGCATTCATATTGTTTAGTACCGCTTCCTTTAATTATTAGTGTTCTGCTGGATTAGATAATGCTAGACTAGGGGTCTGATATTATAAGGTATTGTTTCCTATGAGTGCTGGCTTTAGGAAAAAGCTGCACGACATACCTGAGAACTGGAGTTGATTGAGTAAATTCTAGTCTGTGTGCCATTGAGAGTAGAGCATGCACGAATGAGGGCTTTTTGCCTATACCATTCTGCCCTGTTCTAGCCTCGCTTGTTTGTCTTTGAGGTACGCCAGGAGAACGCTTAATACTTCGGTATTAAGGTTTATCCAGAGAGCTACCCTTCCCTATAACGTATTATTTGACGCACAGACTTGAGATTTGCACTAGGCTATGCGGCATGCCATGCGCACCAGTATCTCGTATCATTGACTCTAGCTAGACTTTATCAGTCACAGTAGACATTAAGTATATTAACCTAATTACTCTTTTTATGCATACCCCTTTATGATTACACAAGCATTTCGCAGCCTAGTTTGATGTATGGAGACACAAACGACTTAGGCTCTTTTTGTTGATAGGAATACTGCATTGTCGTGGCGATTATTATTGTTGTAGCGTTTAGGATATTCTTGGCCCCGACTGCATTATATATCCTGCCTTTTTGTGTGCATAGCCTGCACGAGCATTGGTCCACTGCCTGCCTTTTTGAGTTCCATTTCCGATACGAGCATCTTTATAGCATCTAACATTTAAAGAAGATTCCTTGTTAGTGTTGAAGGACTTTAGTGCACTTTCTTTCATGCAGGAGTGCCTGACATTTATTGATTAAAGTAACGTAAGCTGTAACTTCTCTTACCACCTTACTTTGCACACCATAACCAAGCACCTTCGGTTATAGGTAGTAATAGGCTGTTTTCACATAACATTAAGCCTAGAGTAGACGCACATTTATTGAGAGTTTGATAGCCTATTATTGTATATAGAACTCTGTAGAGTATTTGTGTTCTTTGTTCACTGGGAATATACATCAGAGGTTGGATCTAGCGCTTTCCGTTGTAGCATTTATGCCATTACTAGTCCAATGAATAAGAGCCCTGATATATTTGAACCCCAGTCGTAACAAATGGCGACCTTACCTAGGATTTGGTGAACCTATATTTATTAAGCAGGGAACATTTGTTGTTTTGGGGAATATTTTGCGGGGATCAGCAAGAATATTTTTTTTTCGCATCATAGTATAGCCCTTGAGTATTTCCGAGAATTTTTGTGTGTATATTGAGGTATAAGAGTTTGGGGTGCTTCTTTTCTGAATATTGAGGTGGGAAATTTTTGAGAGCATCATGTCTTATACCGGATCAGAGGAGAATGGAGACAGTACGTAATGTCGAAACTGAGGAACAGCAGCATGATGAAAGGGTTAATCGGGTGAACTGTGAGGAGGATGCTAGGATATTTTTGCAATGGCCTGTTACTGCCGAGCGGTTGGAGGGTATGGATCGGTACGGTCTTCAATGCCTGGCCACAGCTATCGGTCATGCGGTACACTAGCAGCATGACCAGGGATAACTTGATAACGTGTGTACTGGGCAGGGTGACTGGTGAGCGAGATGGGTTGAGTGCTCAGAGCCCTTCGGCCATGCTTCCCCTACACTCGACTCCCATCCATCCCAGTAGTTTGCCGACCCCGGTTACGCTTCCGCAGTTGGGTGGTGACTGGCAGGGTGGGTTGCCCCTGGGGGGACCACCGGTAATTTCAAACATTGTAGCACCTTCACCTCCTCAAGGGTTAACTCCAGAATTATTGCTTCAGCTCGAATTAGCTAAGCTTCAGCAGCAACAAAGGGCATGTGAGCTTCAGCAGCAATTAGAATTAGCCAAGATAGAAGAGAGAAAAACTATCAGTCAAGCAAAAATCCAAGCTGAGTCGACTAGGTACTGTGCCGACATGGACGTAGAGAAGTCGCGAGTAGAGACAACGGGACAGCGACTTGGGGCTGGTTCATGAGCAGTCTCTCTCGCACTTATTGAAACTGGTTCCGGTGTTTGATGAGAGTGGTGTAACAGAATTTTTCACACGCTTTGAGAAGAAGTGCCAGGAACACCAGTGGCCAGAGAATAAATTGGCAGCACTTGTATCCTCTAGATTAATAGGCAAGGGTCTTAAAGCCTACGATGCGTTACCTTTGGAGTCATGTATTGTGTATGTGGATCTCAAGGAGGCTGTCCTGAGGGCTTACGAACTGCAACCAGAAACGTACCGTTTGAAGTTCCGGGGTGTAACTAAGGGAAGAGATAGCACCTTTTTGGAACACGCCCGGGACTTGTCCGATGCTATGGGGAACTGGCTCCGATCTGAGAAGGTAACAACGTTTGATGGAGTTAAGCAGTTAATGATGTTGAAGCAGTTCTTTAAGAGCACGGGCGGTGATCTAACTTTGAACTTAAAGGAGAAAAACCCAAGAACTCTAGTAGAAGCAGCAGAAATGGCTGATCTACGGCTGTCGTTGATTCGGGGTTGCGGGTCCTCACAGAAATACGATGCAAGTGCTAGGGACCGTTATCCTCCCCCTCCCCGTAGCAATGACACAATTAAACCAAAGAGCAATGAAACTAAAACTGAAGCCAAACCTACCACCACACCGTATGTGAAAAGTCAGGGGCCTTTTACATCACAGTATAAGCCGAAACCGAAATTTATGTGTTTTAGGTGCCACCAGGAGGGTCATAAGGCAAATGAGTGCCCTAGTCGACCTCCTCCGGCAGCCGTGTCTTTTGCTCACGGCATTGGAGTGTTCAAGAGGACATCGGAGTTTGTTAGAGGCATTTCTTCCAAGGTAAATACACTGCCAGTGCAGAAGGATCCGGAAGGCTTATTCCCTGTCCGTGATGCCTTTAGTGACCACAGGGGACTCGGTTGTGTGGAGTGGGGGGGTAGAAGACATGAGGTGAGAATTTTGCGTGACACTGGGGCATCGCAAACACTGTTGAGAAATTTCACTGGTAAACATGGCAATACGGCGCGGGTGGTTGTGGTTCAGGGAGTTAATGCGACAAGGTCATACCCGCTTGTAAGAATGAAGGTGGAAGTTGATGGTGTGACTCGTGACCTGGATATAGGAATTGTGGAGAAGTTACCTGTTGAGGGCGTCGACCTCCTTCTTGGCAACGACTTTGCGGGGCCTACTTCTGAGGCTCCACCCTTAGTCGTTGTCGAGAAGCCGGCCGACGTGAGTAGGGAGGAGCAGGAGTTGGTTGAGAAGTGTCCGGGGCAGCCTATGGCGTGTGTTGTCACCGGAGATTCTGCATCCAGGGAGTCACATTCTGGTCAACAATCTTTAGATCAGCGGAGGAAGGGTACCGAGAAGGGGTTGAAAGTTGATGCGGTTGAGAGTTTAGTGTCAACGGACCTTCTCGGGGACTCATTATTAGGACCACATTTCGAGTCTGGAGAAGACCCAGTAACTGTTCCTGAAGGGGCAGATGATGGGCTTAAAAAGATGAAAGAGTTGAAGGAGGACAGTGATGCACAATCGGGAGATGTAGCAACAAGGTGCCCTGACGCGTACCCTATGAGAAATGGGTCGGCGAAGACGGTGGTTCGAAGCTTGCTAGTGTATTTTTCCTGGTATGGTTACCTGCAGGGGATTCAGTCAGTCCAGGGACCCAACTTCACTTCTAGCCTCTTTGTTCAAGCAATGCCGCAGCATGGGATTGTTGGGGTTGTGTCATCTGCGTATCATCCGGAGAGCCAGGGTGTGTTAGAGCGATGGCACTCAGCCTTGAAATCTGTGCTTCGTTGTTGTTGCTTTGAGAGTGGGAAGGATTGGGATCTTGGCCTGCCATGTGTTTTGTTTGCTGTGCGGGAGGTACCTGGGGAGAGTTTGGGATTCAGCCCTAATGAGCTCGTCTTTGGACACCGTGTCAGAGGGCCTCTCCATATGGTTGAAGAAGTATGGGAGGGCACAGAAAAACCTTGTTCTATGCTCAAGTGTGTCCTCAACAGTCGAGAACGGATGTTGCGCAGTCTGGAGTTGGCTGGCCGTAATTTGACTAGCTCTCAGGCCCTCAGGAAGGACAGGTACGACCTCAAGGTTGAACTCAGGGAGTTTCACGTGGGTCAGGAGGTGTTGATTCTACTGCCCCTTGTAGGTCACCCCTTATCCGCGAAGTACGCTGGTCCTTATAGGGTGGTTGAGGAGCTATCAGACCTGGATTACTTGGTAGCCACTCCAGACAGACGGAAGCGCAATCAGTTATGTCATGTTAATCCCATGAAGGAGTATGGGTTGGCACCCCCCTGAGCCTCTCACTGTGCCTGTGATGACGTTTAGCAGTCAAGGTGGAGAAGGAGAACGGGACAGTCAAGCTCAGGTGGAGGATAACTGGAAGGATAAGAAGTTCAAATGGGTGCCTGAATGTGAGAAGGTGTTTAGAGAAGTAAAACACCTGTTGTGCACTCACCCGATCCTCAGGGCCCCTGACTTTAGCCTACCTTTCCAACTAGCAACGGAGGCTAGTGGTGTGGGGGCTGGTGCCGTCCTTGTGGAAAAGGACGATGATGGGCTGGAGCATCCTGTTAGTTTCTGCTCGGAGAAGTTCAATTCGGCCCAGGGGAGCTGCTGGCAATTGTACTTGCTCTGAGGCATTTCGAGGTCTATGTTCCAGCCTATGGTCCGGTCGTTGTAGTTTACCCAGATCATCACCATCTCAAGTTCTTGGACCAGTTTCACAATCGGAATATGAGGCTGACCAGGTGGTCACTAAGGTTACTGGTATATAACCTGGACATACGCCATATTGCCGGTTGTGACAACGTGGTTGCAGATGGTCGTTCAAGGGTATATGATCCTGGGTAGATTGACACACGGGTAGCCTCCTGCTTTAGTTTGAATAGTATTTTGCGCTTGGTGCTTGTTGGCTCGCGGTTGTAGCCCAGCGTATTGGGTCGTAAAGCAGGAGCTGAGCGTTTGGTATAGAAGAAAAAAACTAGGCTTGCCCCTATAGTGGAGCCGAAATAAACAAATTAAAAACATAACAAATAAAATAAAAACTCTTTCTTTGATAGTTGCATTTTTTCAGTATGTTATAGCAGTAATTCTGAGTTGCACTCCTCTCAGAATGCTGGGCTAGAGAAGCTCGCTCTTGAGGAGCATAACTACATATAATTTAACCTATTGTGTTGGGGAGGGTTATAATTTTGAAAAATGTTTTGTTGAAGAACTGTGCCAGATATTTTACTGCCGCTGGGTGATGGGAAGTGGAGATATAGCATGGGTTCTAACCATCAGATTTTTGTGAGCCTTGGGGCCTCTGAGAAAAATCTTGGGGGAGTGTGACGTTAACCACTCCGTTAGAACCGCATGGCTTGTCCTACAGTGACTCGCTAGGATCGCCAGGGCAGTGGATGGGGCTACAGTTTATGTATTAGAGTGTGCTTTATTTCATATGAAAACTTGTGTCATGGGCAGTCCAGAAAGGCTCTTTGTTTTCACCCATGTCAAGGCTTTATATATTTATTTGTAAAGCATATGTTTTATCATTAACTAGTAATGATGGGATCTGGGAGAGAGAGAGAGAGTAGAACAGAGTGAGAGGGAGCGCGCAGTGTTTTTGTCCCGCTCGATGACGTCACGGCTGGCTGCCTCGTGGGGGTTGGTTGAGAGAGGTCCTTACCATGCTGCTAGCTCCCTTGCTAGTGGCTAGAGGACTTGTTACCGCTGTACTTTGTGCGGTGAAAACTAGTCCCGGTATATATACTGGTTCCTCGCCACTCTCTCCCTCAGATCTGGTTTCTAGAACGCATCTATCTTATCCCTTGCTACCGGTCCCCGCTCTGCACATGAGAATCTTTTCCTCTGCCTACCTCTCTCTTTTTTCATATCTTTCACCACCTTTTATTAATATTATATCCCCTCTGGTTAACTCTGCAAAATCAGCTTCATGCTGGCCAGTTGTATTGTGCGTTAAGGTCTGATATAACCCAGGTATGTTAGTTGTTAAGATAAGTTGATCACGCAACATTGGTTGGCATTCATATTGTTTAGTACCGCTTCCTTTAATTATTAGTGTTCTGCTGGATTAGATAATGCTAGACTAGGAGTATGATATTATAAGGTATTGTTTCCTATGAGTGCTGGCTTTAGGAAAAAGCTGCACGACATACCTGAGAACTGGAGTTGATTGAGTAAATTCTAGTCTGTGTGCCATTGAGAGTAGAGCATGCACGAATGAGGGCTTTTTGCCTATACCATACTGCCCTGTTCTAGTCTCGACTGTTTGTCTTTGAGGTACGCCAGGAGAACGCTTAATACTTCGGTATTAAGGTTTCTCCAGAGAGCTACCCTTCCCTATAACGTATTATTTGACGCACAGACTTGAGATTTGCACTAGGCTATGCGGCATGCCATGCGCACCAGTATCTCGTATCATTGACTCTAGCTAGACTTTATCAGTCACAGTAGACATTAAGTATATTAACCTAATTACTCTTTTTATGCATACCCATTTATGATTACACAAGCATTTCGCAGCCTAGTTTGGTGTATGGAGACACAAACGACTTAGGCTCTTTTTGTTGATATGAATACAGCATTGTCGTGGCGATTATTATTGTTGTAGCGTTTAGGATATTCTTGGCCCCGACTGCATTATATATCCTGCCTTTCTGTGTGCATAGCCTGCACGAGCATTGGTCCGCTGCCTGCCTTTTTGGGTTCCATTTCCGATACGAGCATCTTTATAACATCTAACATTTAAAGAAGATTCCTTGTTAGTGTTGAAGGACTTTAGTGCACTTTCTTTCATGCAGGAGTGCCTGATATTTATTGATTAAAGTAACGTAAGCTGTAACTTCTCTTACCACCTTACTTTGCATACCATAACCAAGCACCTTCGGTTATAGGTAGTAATAGGCTGTTTTCACATAACATTAATCCTACAGTAGACGCACATTTATTGAGAGTTTGATAGCCTATTATTGTATATAGAAATTTGTAGAGTATTTGTGTTCTTTGTTCACTGGGAATATACATCAGAGGTTGGATCTAGCACTTTCCGTTGTAGCATTTATGCCATTACTAGTCCAATGAATAAGAGCCCTGATATATTTGAACCCCAGTCGTAACAACCTGAAGAGTGGACACTGTGTGTGGAGAGAGGCGAGTGTGCTCGTTATCTGTATATTATTCTAGTATTAATGTTTGGCTTAGTGGTGTACGTAGCCACATGCACCTGAAGAGTGGACACTGTATGTGGAGAGAGGTGAGTGTGCTCGTTATCTGTATATTATTCTAGTATTAATGTTTGGCTTAGTGGTGTACGTAGCCACATGCACCTGAAGAGTGGACACTGTGTGTGGAGAGAGGCGAGTGTGCTCGTTATCTGTATTATTCTAGTATTAATGTTTGGCTTAGTGGTGTACGTAGCCACATGCACCTGAAGAGTGGACACTGTGTGTGGAGAGAGGCGAGTGTGCTCGTTATCTGTATATTATTCTAGTATTAATGTTTGGCTTAGTGGTGTACGTAGCCACATGCACCTGAAGAGTGGACACTATGTGGCGAGAGACGAGTGTGCTCGTTATCTGTATATTATTCTAGTATTAATGTTTGGCTTAGTGGTGTACGTAGCCACATGCACCTGAAGAGTGGACACTGTGTGTGGAGAGAGGCGAGTGTGCTCGTTATCTGTATATTATTCTAGTATTAATGTTTGGCTTAGTGGTGTACGTAGCCACATGCACCTGAAGAGTGGACACTGTGTGTGGAGAGAGGTGAGTGTGCTCGTTATCTGTATATTATTCTAGTATTAATGTTTGGCTTAGTGGTGTACGTAGCCACATGCACCTGAAGAGTGGACACTGTGTGTGGAGAGAGGCGAGTGTGCTCGTTATCTGTATATTATTCTAGTATTAATGTTTGGCTTAGTGGTGTACGTAGCCACATGCACCTGAAGAGTGGACACTGTGTGTGGAGAGAGGCGAGTGTGCTCGTTATCTGTATATTATTCTAGTATTAATGTTTGGCTTAGTGGTGTACGTAGCCACATGCACCTGAAGAGTGGACACTGTGTGTGGAGAGAGGCGAGTGTGCTCGTTATCTGTATATTATTCTAGTATTAATGTTTGGCTTAGTGGTGTACGTAGCCACATGCACCTGAAGAGTGGACACTGTGTGTGGAGAGAGGCGAGTGTGCTCGTTATCTGTATATTATTCTAGTATTAATGTTTGGCTTAGTGGTGTACGTAGCCACATGCACCTGAAGAGTGGACACTGTGTGTGGAGAGAGGCGAGTGTGCTCGTTATCTGTATATTATTCTAGTATTAATGTTTGGCTTAGTGGTGTACGTAGCCACATGCACCTGAAGAGTGGACACTGTGTGTGGAGAGAGGCGAGTGTGCTCGTTATCTGTATATTATTCTAGTATTAATGTTTGGCTTAGTGGTGTACGTAGCCACATGCACCTGAAGAGTGGACACTGTGTGTGGAGAGAGGTGAGTGTGCTCGTTATCTGTATATTATTCTAGTATTAATGTTTGGCTTAGTGGTGTACGTAGCCACATGCACCTGAAGAGTGGACACTATGTGGCGAGAGACGAGTGTGCTCGTTATCTGTATATTATTCTAGTATTAATGTTTGGCTTAGTGGTGTACGTAGCCACATGCACCTGAAGAGTGGACACTGTGTGTGGAGAGAGGTGAGTGTGCTCGTTATCTGTATATTATTCTAGTATTAATGTTTGGCTTAGTGGTGTACGTAGCCACATGCACCTGAAGAGTGGACACTGTGTGTGGAGAGAGGCGAGTGTGCTCGTTATCTGTATATTATTCTAGTATTAATGTTTGGCTTAGTGGTGTACGTAGCCACATGCACCTGAAGAGTGGACACTGTGTGTGGAGAGAGGCGAGTGTGCTCGTTATCTGTATATTATTCTAGTATTAATGTTTGGCTTAGTGGTGTACGTAGCCACATGCACCTGAAGAGTGGACACTGTGTGTGGAGAGAGGCGAGTGTGCTCGTTATCTGTATATTATTCTAGTATTAATGTTTGGCTTAGTGGTGTACGTAGCCACATGCACCTGAAGAGTGGACACTATGTGGCGAGAGACGAGTGTGCTCGTTATCTGTATATTATTCTAGTATTAATGTTTGGCTTAGTGGTGTACGTAGCCACATGCACCTGAAGAGTGGACACTGTGTGTGGAGAGAGGCGAGTGTGCTCGTTATCTGTATATTATTCTAGTATTAATGTTTGGCTTAGTGGTGTACGTAGCCACATGCACCTGAAGAGTGGACACTGTGTGTGGAGAGAGGCGAGTGTGCTCGTTATCTGTATATTATTCTAGTATTAATGTTTGGCTTAGTGGTGTACGTAGCCACATGCACCTGAAGAGTGGACACTGTGTGTGGAGAGAGGCGAGTGTGCTCGTTATCTGTATATTATTCTAGTATTAATGTTTGGCTTAGTGGTGTACGTAGCCACATGCACCTGAAGAGTGGACACTGTGTGTGGAGAGAGGCGAGTGTGCTCGTTATCTGTATATTATTCTAGTATTAATGTTTGGCTTAGTGGTGTACGTAGCCACATGCACCTGAAGAGTGGACACTGTGTGTGGAGAGAGGCGAGTGTGCTCGTTATCTGTATATTATTCTAGTATTAATGTTTGGCTTAGTGGTGTACGTAGCCACATGCACCTGAAGAGTGGACACTGTGTGTGGAGAGAGGTGAGTGTGCTCGTTATCTGTATATTATTCTAGTATTAATGTTTGGCTTAGTGGTGTACGTAGCCACATGCACCTGAAGAGTGGACACTGTGTGTGGAGAGAGGCGAGTGTGCTCGTTATCTGTATATTATTCTAGTATTAATGTTTGGCTTAGTGGTGTACGTAGCCACATGCACCTGAAGAGTGGACACTGTGTGTGGAGAGAGGCGAGTGTGCTCGTTATCTGTATATTATTCTAGTATTAATGTTTGGCTTAGTGGTGTACGTAGCCACATGCACCTGAAGAGTGGACACTATGTGGCGAGAGACGAGTGTGCTCGTTATCTGTATATTATTCTAGTATTAATGTTTGGCTTAGTGGTGTACGTAGCCACATGCACCTGAAGAGTGGACACTGTGTGTGGAGAGAGGTGTGCTCGTTATCTGTATATTATTCTAGTATTAGTGTTTGGCTTAGTGGTGTACGTAGCCACATGCACCTGAAGAGTGGACACTGTGTGTGGATAGAGGTGAGTGTGCTCGTTATCTGTATATTATTCTAGTATTAATGTTTGGCTTAGTGGTGTACGTAGCCACATGCACCTGAAGAGTGGACACTGTGTGTGGAGAGAGGCGAGTGTGCTCGTTATCTGTATATTATTCTAGTATTAATGTTTGGCTTAGTGGTGTACGTAGCCACATGCACCTGAAGAGTGGACACTGTGTGTGGAGAGAGGCGAGTGTGCTCGTTATCTGTATATTATTCTAGTATTAATGTTTGGCTTAGTGGTGTACGTAGCCACATGCACCTGAAGAGTGGACACTGTGTGTGGAGAGAGGCGAGTGTGCTCGTTATCTGTATATTATTCTAGTATTAATGTTTGGCTTAGTGGTGTACGTAGCCACATGCACCTGAAGAGTGGACACTGTGTGTGGAGAGAGGCGAGTGTGCTCGTTATCTGTATATTATTCTAGTATTAATGTTTGGCTTAGTGGTGTACGTAGCCACATGCACCTGAAGAGTGGACACTGTGTGTGGAGAGGCGAGTGTGCTCGTTATCTGTATATTATTCTAGTATTAATGTTTGGCTTAGTGGTGTACGTAGCCACATGCACCTGAAGAGTGGACACTGTGTGTGGAGAGAGGCGAGTGTGCTCGTTATCTGTATATTATTCTAGTATTAATGTTTGGCTTAGTGGTGTACGTAGCCACATGCACCTGAAGAGTGGACACTGTGTGTGGAGAGAGGCGAGTGTGCTCGTTATCTGTATATTATTCTAGTATTAATGTTTGGCTTAGTGGTGTACGTAGCCACATGCACCTGAAGAGTGGACACTGTGTGTGGAGAGAGGTGAGTGTGCTCGTTATCTGTATATTATTCTAGTATTAATGTTTGGCTTAGTGGTGTACGTAGCCACATGCACCTGAAGAGTGGACACTGTGTGTGGAGAGAGGCGAGTGTGCTCGTTATCTGTATATTATTCTAGTATTAATGTTTGGCTTAGTGGTGTACGTAGCCACATGCACCTGAAGAGTGGACACTGTGTGTGGAGAGAGGTGAGTGTGCTCGTTATCTGTATATTATTCTAGTATTAATGTTTGGCTTAGTGGTGTACGTAGCCACATGCACCTGAAGAGTGGACACTGTGTGTGGAGAGAGGCGAGTGTGCTCGTTATCTGTATATTATTCTAGTATTAATGTTTGGCTTAGTGGTGTACGTAGCCACATGCACCTGAAGAGTGGACACTGTGTGTGGAGAGAGGCGAGTGTGCTCGTTATCTGTATATTATTCTAGTATTAATGTTTGGCTTAGTGGTGTACGTAGCCACATGCACCTGAAGAGTGGACACTGTGTGTGGAGAGAGGCGAGTGTGCTCGTTATCTGTATATTATTCTAGTATTAATGTTTGGCTTAGTGGTGTACGTAGCCACATGCACCTGAAGAGTGGACACTGTGTGTGGAGAGAGGCGAGTGTGCTCGTTATCTGTATATTATTCTAGTATTAATGTTTGGCTTAGTGGTGTACGTAGCCACATGCACCTGAAGAGTGGACACTGTGTGTGGAGAGAGGCGAGTGTGCTCGTTATCTGTATATTATTCTAGTATTAATGTTTGGCTTAGTGGTGTACGTAGCCACATGCACCTGAAGAGTGGACACTGTGTGTGGAGAGAGGCGAGTGTGCTCGTTATCTGTATATTATTCTAGTATTAATGTTTGGCTTAGTGGTGTACGTAGCCACATGCACCTGAAGAGTGGACACTGTGTGTGGAGAGAGGTGAGTGTGCTCGTTATCTGTATATTATTCTAGTATTAATGTTTGGCTTAGTGGTGTACGTAGCCACATGCACCTGAAGAGTGGACACTGTGTGTGGAGAGAGGCGAGTGTGCTCGTTATCTGTATATTATTCTAGTATTAATGTTTGGCTTAGTGGTGTACGTAGCCACATGCACCTGAAGAGTGGACACTGTGTGTGGAGAGAGGTGAGTGTGCTCGTTATCTGTATATTATTCTAGTATTAATGTTTGGCTTAGTGGTGTACGTAGCCACATGCACCTGAAGAGTGGACACTGTGTGTGGAGAGAGGCGAGTGTGCTCGTTATCTGTATATTATTCTAGTATTAATGTTTGGCTTAGTGGTGTACGTAGCCACATGCACCTGAAGAGTGGACACTGTGTGTGGAGAGAGGCGAGTGTGCTCGTTATCTGTATATTATTCTAGTATTAATGTTTGGCTTAGTGGTGTACGTAGCCACATGCACCTGAAGAGTGGACACTGTGTGTGGAGAGAGGTGAGTGTGCTCGTTATCTGTATATTATTCTAGTATTAATGTTTGGCTTAGTGGTGTACGTAGCCACATGCACCTGAAGAGTGGACACTGTGTGTGGAGAGAGGCGAGTGTGCTCGTTATCTGTATATTATTCTAGTATTAATGTTTGGCTTAGTGGTGTACGTAGCCACATGCACCTGAAGAGTGGACACTGTGTGTGGAGAGAGGTGAGTGTGCTCGTTATCTGTATATTATTCTAGTATTAATGTTTGGCTTAGTGGTGTACGTAGCCACATGCACCTGAAGAGTGGACACTGTGTGTGGAGAGAGGCGAGTGTGCTCGTTATCTGTATATTATTCTAGTATTAATGTTTGGCTTAGTGGTGTACGTAGCCACATGCACCTGAAGAGTGGACACTGTGTGTGGAGAGAGGCGAGTGTGCTCGTTATCTGTATATTATTCTAGTATTAATGTTTGGCTTAGTGGTGTACGTAGCCACATGCACCTGAAGAGTGGACACTGTGTGTGGAGAGAGGCGAGTGTGCTCGTTATCTGTATATTATTCTAGTATTAATGTTTGGCTTAGTGGTGTACGTAGCCACATGCACCTGAAGAGTGGACACTGTGTGTGGAGAGAGGTGAGTGTGCTCGTTATCTGTATATTATTCTAGTATTAATGTTTGGCTTGGTGTACGTAGCCACATGCACCTGAAGAGTGGACACTGTGTGTGGAGAGAGGTGAGTGTGCTCGTTATCTGTATATTATTCTAGTATTAATGTTTGGCTTAGTGGTGTACGTAGCCACATGCACCTGAAGAGTGGACACTGTGTGTGGAGAGAGGCGAGTGTGCTCGTTATCTGTATATTATTCTAGTATTAATGTTTGGCTTAGTGGTGTACGTAGCCACATGCACCTGAAGAGTGGACACTGTGTGTGGAGAGAGGCGAGTGTGCTCGTTATCTGTATATTATTCTAGTATTAATGTTTGGCTTAGTGGTGTACGTAGCCACATGCACCTGAAGAGTGGACACTGTGTGTGGAGAGAGGCGAGTGTGCTCGTTATCTGTATATTATTCTAGTATTAATGTTTGGCTTAGTGGTGTACGTAGCCACATGCACCTGAAGAGTGGACACTGTGTGTGGAGAGAGGCGAGTGCTCGTTATCTGTATATTATTCTAGTATTAATGTTTGGCTTAGTGGTGTACGTAGCCACATGCACCTGAAGAGTGGACACTGTGTGTGGAGAGAGGCGAGTGTGCTCGTTATCTGTATATTATTCTAGTATTAATGTTTGGCTTAGTGGTGTACGTAGCCACATGCACCTGAAGAGTGGACACTGTGTGTGGAGAGAGGCGAGTGTGCTCGTTATCTGTATATTATTCTAGTATTAATGTTTGGCTTAGTGGTGTACGTAGCCACATGCACCTGAAGAGTGGACACTGTGTGTGGAGAGAGGGAGTGTGCTCGTTATCTGTATATTATTCTAGTATTAATGTTTGGCTTAGTGGTGTACGTAGCCACATGCACCTGAAGAGTGGACACTGTGTGTGGAGAGAGGCGAGTGTGCTCGTTATCTGTATATTATTCTAGTATTAATGTTTGGCTTAGTGGTGTACGTAGCCACATGCACCTGAAGAGTGGACACTGTGTGTGGAGAGAGGTGAGTGTGCTCGTTATCTGTATATTATTCTAGTATTAATGTTTGGCTTAGTGGTGTACGTAGCCACATGCACCTGAAGAGTGGACACTGTGTGTGGAGAGAGGCGAGTGTGCTCGTTATCTGTATATTATTCTAGTATTAATGTTTGGCTTAGTGGTGTACGTAGCCACATGCACCTGAAGAGTGGACACTGTGTGTGGAGAGAGGCGAGTGTGCTCGTTATCTGTATATTATTCTAGTATTAATGTTTGGCTTAGTGGTGTACGTAGCCACATGCACCTGAAGAGTGGACACTGTGTGTGGAGAGAGGCGAGTGTGCTCGTTATCTGTATATTATTCTAGTATTAATGTTTGGCTTAGTGGTGTACGTAGCCACATGCACCTGAAGAGTGGACACTGTGTGTGGAGAGAGGTGAGTGTGCTCGTTATCTGTATATTATTCTAGTATTAATGTTTGGCTTAGTGGTGTACGTAGCCACATGCACCTGAAGAGTGGACACTGTGTGTGGAGAGAGGCGAGTGTGCTCGTTATCTGTATATTATTCTAGTATTAATGTTTGGCTTAGTGGTGTACGTAGCCACATGCACCTGAAGAGTGGACACTGTGTGTGGAGAGAGGCGAGTGTGCTCGTTATCTGTATATTATTCTAGTATTAATGTTTGGCTTAGTGGTGTACGTAGCCACATGCACCTGAAGAGTGGACACTGTGTGTGGAGAGAGGCGAGTGTGCTCGTTATCTGTATATTATTCTAGTATTAATGTTTGGCTTAGTGGTGTACGTAGCCACATGCACCTGAAGAGTGGACACTGTGTGTGGAGAGAGGCGAGTGTGCTCGTTATCTGTATATTATTCTAGTATTAATGTTTGGCTTAGTGGTGTACGTAGCCACATGCACCTGAAGAGTGGACACTGTGTGTGGAGAGAGGGAGTGTGCTCGTTATCTGTATATTATTCTAGTATTAATGTTTGGCTTAGTGGTGTACGTAGCCACATGCACCTGAAGAGTGGACACTGTGTGTGGAGAGAGGCGAGTGTGCTCGTTATCTGTATATTATTCTAGTATTAATGTTTGGCTTAGTGGTGTACGTAGCCACATGCACCTGAAGAGTGGACACTGTGTGTGGAGAGAGGTGAGTGTGCTCGTTATCTGTATATTATTCTAGTATTAATGTTTGGCTTAGTGGTGTACGTAGCCACATGCACCTGAAGAGTGGACACTGTGTGTGGAGAGAGGCGAGTGTGCTCGTTATCTGTATATTATTCTAGTATTAATGTTTGGCTTAGTGGTGTACGTAGCCACATGCACCTGAAGAGTGGACACTGTGTGTGGAGAGAGGCGAGTGTGCTCGTTATCTGTATATTATTCTAGTATTAATGTTTGGCTTAGTGGTGTACGTAGCCACATGCACCTGAAGAGTGGACACTGTGTGTGGAGAGAGGCGAGTGTGCTCGTTATCTGTATATTATTCTAGTATTAATGTTTGGCTTAGTGGTGTACGTAGCCACATGCACCTGAAGAGTGGACACTGTGTGTGGAGAGAGGCGAGTGTGCTCGTTATCTGTATATTATTCTAGTATTAATGTTTGGCTTAGTGGTGTACGTAGCCACATGCACCTGAAGAGTGGACACTGTGTGTGGAGAGAGGCGAGTGTGCTCGTTATCTGTATATTATTCTAGTATTAATGTTTGGCTTAGTGGTGTACGTAGCCACATGCACCTGAAGAGTGGACACTGTGTGTGGAGAGAGGTGAGTGTGCTCGTTATCTGTATATTATTCTAGTATTAATGTTTGGCTTAGTGGTGTACGTAGCCACATGCACCTGAAGAGTGGACACTGTGTGTGGAGAGAGGCGAGTGTGCTCGTTATCTGTATATTATTCTAGTATTAATGTTTGGCTTAGTGGTGTACGTAGCCACATGCACCTGAAGAGTGGACACTGTGTGTGGAGAGAGGCGAGTGTGCTCGTTATCTGTATATTATTCTAGTATTAATGTTTGGCTTAGTGGTGTACGTAGCCACATGCACCTGAAGAGTGGACACTGTGTGTGGAGAGAGGCGAGTGTGCTCGTTATCTGTATATTATTCTAGTATTAATGTTTGGCTTAGTGGTGTACGTAGCCACATGCACCTGAAGAGTGGACACTGTGTGTGGAGAGAGGCGAGTGTGCTCGTTATCTGTATATTATTCTAGTATTAATGTTTGGCTTAGTGGTGTACGTAGCCACATGCACCTGAAGAGTGGACACTGTGTGTGGAGAGAGGTGAGTGTGCTCGTTATCTGTATATTATTCTAGTATTAATGTTTGGCTTAGTGGTGTACGTAGCCACATGCACCTGAAGAGTGGACACTGTGTGTGGAGAGGCGAGTGTGCTCGTTATCTGTATATTATTCTAGTATTAATGTTTGGCTTAGTGGTGTACGTAGCCACATGCACCTGAAGAGTGGACACTGTGTGTGGAGAGAGGTGAGTGTGCTCGTTATCTGTATATTATTCTAGTATTAATGTTTGGCTTAGTGGTGTACGTAGCCACATGCACCTGAAGAGTGGACACTGTGTGTGGAGAGAGGCGAGTGTGCTCGTTATCTGTATATTATTCTAGTATTAATGTTTGGCTTAGTGGTGTACGTAGCCACATGCACCTGAAGAGTGGACACTGTGTGTGGAGAGAGGCGAGTGTGCTCGTTATCTGTATATTATTCTAGTATTAATGTTTGGCTTAGTGGTGTACGTAGCCACATGCACCTGAAGAGTGGTGTGGAAGTGTGCTCGTTATCTGTATATTATTCTAGTATTAATGTTTGGCTTAGTGGTGTACGTAGCCACATGCACCTGAAGAGTGGACACTGTGTGTGGAGAGAGGCGAGTGTGCTCGTTATCTGTATATTATTCTAGTATTAATGTTTGGCTTAGTGGTGTACGTAGCCACATGCACCTGAAGAGTGGACACTGTGTGTGGAGAGAGGCGAGTGTGCTCGTATCTGTATATTATTCTAGTATTAATGTTTGGCTTAGTGGTGTACGTAGCCACATGCACCTGAAGAGTGGACACTGTGTGTGGAGAGAGGTGAGTGTGCTCGTTATCTGTATATTATTCTAGTATTAATGTTTGGCTTAGTGGTGTACGTAGCCACATGCACCTGAAGAGTGGGCACTGTGTGTGGAGAGAGACGAGTGTGCTCGTTATCTGTATATTATTCTAGTATTAATGTTTGGCTTAGTGGTGTACGTAGCCACATGCACCTGAAGAGTGGACACTGTGTGTGGAGAGAGGCGACTGTGCTCTTTATCTGTATACTATTCTAGTATTAATGTGTGGCTTAGTGGTGTACGTAGCCACATGCACCTGAAGAGTGGACACTGTGTGTGGAGAGAGGCGAGTGTGCTCGTTATCTGTATATTATTCTAGTATTAATGTTTGGCTTAGTGGTGTACGTAGCCACATGCACCTGAAGAGTGGACACTGTGTGTGGCGAGAGGTGTGCTCGTTATCTGTATATTATTCTAGTATTAATGTTTGGCTTAGTGGTGTACGTAGCCACATGCACCTGAAGAGTGGACACTGTGTGTGGAGAGAGGCGAGTGTGCTCGTTATCTGTATATTATTCTAGTATTAATGTTTGGCTTAGTGGTGTACGTAGCCACATGCACCTGAAGAGTGGACACTGTGTGTGGAGAGAGGCGAGTGTGCTCGTTATCTGTATATTATTCTAGTATTAATGTTTGGCTTAGTGGTGTACGTAGCCACATGCACCTGAAGAGTGGACACTGTGTGTGGAGAGAGGTGAGTGTGCTCGTTATCTGTATATTATTCTAGTATTAATGTTTGGCTTAGTGGTGTACGTAGCCACATGCACCTGAAGAGTGGACACTGTGTGTGGAGAGAGAGGTGCTCGTTATCTGTATATTATTCTAGTATTAATGTTTGGCTTAGTGGTGTACGTAGCCACATGCACCTGGAGTGTGAGATGTGAGTGGAGAGCTCGTTATCTGTATATTATTCTAGTATTAATGTTTGGCTTAGTGGTGTACGTAGCCACATGCACCTGAAGAGTGGACACTGTGTGTGGAGAGGCGAGTGTGCTCGTTATCTGTATATTATTCTAGTATTAATGTTTGGCTTAGTGGTGTACGTAGCCACATGCACCTGAAGAGTGGACACTGTGTGGGGAGAGGTGAGTGTGCTCGTTATCTGTATATTATTCTAGTATTAATGTTTGGCTTAGTGGTGTACGTAGCCACATGCACCTGAAGAGTGGACACTGTGTGTGGAGAGAGGCGAGTGTGCTCGTTATCTGTATATTATTCTAGTATTAATGTTTGGCTTAGTGGTGTACGTAGCCACATGCACCTGAAGAGTGGACACTGTGTGTGGAGAGAGGCGAGTGTGCTCGTTATCTGTATATTATTCTAGTATTAATGTTTGGCTTAGTGGTGTACGTAGCCACATGCACCTGAAGAGTGGACACTGTGTGTGGAGAGAGGGTGTTGCTCGTTATCTGTATATTATTCTAGTATTAATGTTTGGCTTAGTGGTGTACGTAGCCACATGCACCTGAAGAGTGGACACTGTGTGTGGAGAGAGGCGAGTGTGCTCGTTATCTGTATATTATTCTAGTATTAATGTTTGGCTTAGTGGTGTACGTAGCCACATGCACCTGAAGCGTGGATGTGTATCTGTATATTATTCTAGTATTAATGTTTGGCTTAGTGGTGTACGTAGTCACATGCACCTGAAGAGTGGACACTATGTGGCGAGAGACGAGTGTGCTCGTTATCTGTATATTATTCTAGTATTAATGATTGGCTTATGGTGTACGTAGCCACATGCACCTGAAGAGTGGACACTGTGTGTGGAGAGGCGAGTGTGCTCGTTATCTGTATATTATTCTAGTATTAATGTTTGGCTTAGTGGTGTACGTAGCCACATGCACCTGAAGAGTGGACACTGTGTGTGGAGAGAGGCGAGTGTGCTCGTTATCTGTATATTCTAGGTTATCTGTATATTATTCTAGTATTAATGTTTGGCTTAGTGGTGTACGTAGCCACATGCACCTGAAGAGTGGACACTGTGTGTGGAGAGAGGTGAGTGTGCTCGTTATCTGTATATTATTCTAGTATTAATGTTTGGCTTAGTGGTGTACGTAGCCACATGCACCTGAAGAGTGGACACTGTGTGTGGAGAGAGGTGAGTGTGCTCGTTATCTGTATATTATTTCTGCCACCTGAAGAGTGGACACTGTGTGTGGAGAGAGGTGAGTGTGCTCGTTATCTGTATATTATTCTAGTATTAATGTTTGGCTTAGTGGTGTACGTAGCCACATGCACCTGAAGAGTGGACACTGTGTGTGGAGAGAGGTGAGTGTGCTCGTTATCTGTATTATTCTAGTATTAATGTTTGGCTTAGTGGTGTACATAGCCACATGCACCTGAAGAGTGGACACTGTGTGTGGAGAGAGGTGAGTGTGCTCGTTATTCGTTATCTGTATATTATTCTAGTATTAATGTTTGGCTTAGTGGTGTACGTAGCCACATGCACCTGAAGAGTGGACACTGTGTGTGGAGAGAGGGAGTGTGCTCGTTATCTGTATGTTATCTGTATATTATTCTAGTATTAATGTTTGGCTTAGTGGTGTACGTAGCCACATGCACCTGAAGAGTGGACACTGTGTGTGGAGAGAGGTGAGTGTGCTCGTTATCTGTATATTATTCTAGTATTAATGTTTGGCTTAGTGGTGTACGTAGCCACATGCACCTGAAGAGTGGACACTGTGTGTGGAGAGAGGCGAGTGTGCTCGTTATCTGTATATTATTCTAGTATTAATGTTTGGCTTAGTGGTGTACGTAGCCACATGCACCTGAAGAGTGGACACTGTGTGTGGAGAGAGGCTAGTGTGCTCGTTATCTGTATATTATTCTAGTATTAATGTTTGGCTTAGTGGTGTACGTAGCCACATGCACCTGAAGAGTGGACACTGTGTGGAGAGAGGTGAGTGTGCTCGTTATCTGTATATTATTCTAGTATTAATGTTTGGCTTAGTGGTGTACGTAGCCACATGCACCTGAAGAGTGGACACTGTGTGTGGAGAAGAGGCGAGTGTGCTCGTTATCTGTATATTATTCTAGTATTAATGTTTGGCTTAGTGGTGTACGTAGCCACATGCACCTGAAGAGTGGACACTGTGTGTGGAGAGAGGCGAGTGTGCTCGTTATCTGTATATTATTCTAGTATTAATGTTTGGCTTAGTGGTGTATGTAGCCACATGCACCTGAGTGGCACACTGTGTGTGGAGAGGCGAGTGTGCTCGTTATCTGTATATTATTCTAGTATTAATGTTTGGCTTAGTGGTGTACGTAGTCACATGCACCTGAAGAGTGGACACTATGTGGCGAGAGACGAGTGTGCTCGTTATCTGTATATTATTCTAGTATTAATGTTTGGCTTAGTGGTGTACGTAGCCACATGCACCTGAAGAGTGGACACTGTGTCTGGAGAGGTGAGTGTGCTCGTTATCTGTATATTATTCTAGTATTAATGTTTGGCTTAGTGGTGTACGTAGCCACATGCACCTGAAGAGTGGACACTGTGTGTGGAGAGAGGCGAGTGTGCTCGTTATCTGTATATTATTCTAGTATTAATGTTTGGCTTAGTGGTGTACGTAGCCACATGCACCTGAAGAGTGGACACTGTGTGTGGAGAGAGGTGAGTGTGCTCGTTATCTGTATATTATTCTAGTATTAATGTTTGGCTTAGTGGTGTACGTAGCCACATGCACCTGAAGAGTGGACACTGTGTGTGGAGAGAGGCGAGTGTGCTCGTTATCTGTATATTATTCTAGTATTAATGTTTGGCTTAGTGGTGTACGTAGCCACATGCACCTGAAGAGTGGACACTGTGTGTGGAGAGAGGCGAGTGTGCTCGTTATCTGTATATTATTCTAGTATTAATGTTTGGCTTAGTGGTGTACGTAGCCACATGCACCTGAAGAGTGGACACTGTGTGTGGAGAGAGGCGAGTGTGCTCGTTATCTGTATATTATTCTAGTATTAATGTTTGGCTTAGTGGTGTACGTAGCCACATGCACCTGAAGAGTGGACACTGTGTGTGGAGAGAGGCGAGTGTGCTCGTTATCTGTATATTATTCTAGTATTAATGTTTGGCTTAGTGGTGTACGTAGCCACATGCACCTGAAGAGTGGACACTGTGTGTGGAGAGAGGTGAGTGTGCTCGTTATCTGTATATTATTCTAGTATTAATGTTTGGCTTAGTGGTGTACGTAGCCACATGCACCTGAAGAGTGGACACTGTGTGTGGAGAGAGGCGAGTGTGCTCGTTATCTGTATATTATTCTAGTATTAATGTTTGGCTTAGTGGTGTACGTAGCCACATGCACCTGAAGAGTGGACACTGTGTGTGGAATGAGGTGAGTGTGCTCGTTATCTGTATATTATTCTAGTATTAATGTTTGGCTTAGTGGTGTACGTAGCCACATGCACCTGAAGAGTGGACACTGTGTGTGGAGAGAGGCGAGTGTGCTCGTTATCTGTATATTATTCTAGTATTAATGTTTGGCTTAGTGGTGTACGTAGCCACATGCACCTGAAGAGTGGACACTGTGTGTGGAGAGAGGCGAGTGTGCTCGTTATCTGTATATTATTCTAGTATTAATGTTTGGCTTAGTGGTGTACGTAGCCACATGCACCTGAAGAGTGGACACTGTGTGTGGAGAGAGGCGAGTGTGCTCGTTATCTGTATATTATTCTAGTATTAATGTTTGGCTTAGTGGTGTACGTAGCCACATGCACCTGAAGAGTGGACACTGTGTGTGGAGAGAGGCGAGTGTGCTCGTTATCTGTATATTATTCTAGTATTAATGTTTGGCTTAGTGGTGTACGTAGCCACATGCACCTGAAGAGTGGACACTGTGTGTGGAGAGAGGCGAGTGTGCTCGTTATCTGTATATTATTCTAGTATTAATGTTTGGCTTAGTGGTGTACGTAGCCACATGCACCTGAAGAGTGGACACTGTGTGTGGAGAGAGGTGAGTGTGCTCGTTATCTGTATATTATTCTAGTATTAATGTTTGGCTTAGTGGTGTACGTAGCCACATGCACCTGAAGAGTGGACACTGTGTGTGGAGAGAGGTGAGTGTGCTCGTTATCTGTATATTATTCTAGTATTAATGTTTGGCTTAGTGGTGTACGTAGCCACATGCACCTGAAGAGTGGACACTGTGTGTGGAGAGAGGCGAGTGTGCTCGTTATCTGTATATTATTCTAGTATTAATGTTTGGCTTAGTGGTGTACGTAGCCACATGCACCTGAAGAGTGGACACTGTGTGTGGAGAGAGGTGAGTGTGCTCGTTATCTGTATATTATTCTAGTATTAATGTTTGGCTTAGTGGTGTACGTAGCCACATGCACCTGAAGAGTGGACACTGTGTGTGGAGAGAGGCGAGTGTGCTCGTTATCTGTATATTATTCTAGTATTAATGTTTGGCTTAGTGGTGTACGTAGCCACATGCACCTGAAGAGTGGACACTGTGTGTGGAGAGAGGCGAGTGTGCTCGTTATCTGTATATTATTCTAGTATTAATGTTTGGCTTAGTGGTGTACGTAGCCACATGCACCTGAAGAGTGGACACTGTGTGTGGAGAGAGGTGAGTGTGCTCGTTATCTGTATATTATTCTAGTATTAATGTTTGGCTTAGTGGTGTACGTAGCCACATGCACCTGAAGAGTGGACACTGTGTGTGGAGAGAGGTGAGTGTGCTCGTTATCTGTATATTATTCTAGTATTAATGTTTGGCTTAGTGGTGTACGTAGCCACATGCACCTGAAGAGTGGACACTGTGTGTGGAGAGAGGCGAGTGTGCTCGTTATCTGTATATTATTCTAGTATTAATGATTTGCTTAGTGGTGTACGTAGCCACATGCACCTGAAGAGTGGACACTGTGTGTGGAGAGAGGTGAGTGTGCTCGTTATCTGTATATTATTCTAGTATTAATGTTTGGCTTAGTGGTGTACGTAGCCACATGCACCTGAAGAGTGGACACTGTGTGTGGAGAGAGGCGAGTGTGCTCGTTATCTGTATATTATTCTAGTATTAATGTTTGGCTTAGTGGTGTACGTAGCCACATGCACCTGAAGAGTGGACACTGTGTGTGGAGAGAGGCGAGTGTGCTCGTTATCTGTATATTATTCTAGTATTAATGTTTGGCTTAGTGGTGTACGTAGCCACATGCACCTGAAGAGTGGACACTGTGTGTGGAGAGAGGCGAGTGTGCTCGTTATCTGTATATTATTCTAGTATTAATGTTTGGCTTAGTGGTGTACGTAGCCACATGCACCTGAAGAGTGGACACTGTGTGTGGAGAGAGGCGAGTGTGCTCGTTATCTGTATATTATTCTAGTATTAATGTTTGGCTTAGTGGTGTACGTAGCCACATGCACCTGAAGAGTGGACACTGTGTGTGGAGAGAGGCGAGTGTGCTCGTTATCTGTATATTATTCTAGTATTAATGTTTGGCTTAGTGGTGTACGTAGCCACATGCACCTGAAGAGTGGACACTGTGTGTGGAGAGAGGTGAGTGTGCTCGTTATCTGTATATTATTCTAGTATTAATGTTTGGCTTAGTGGTGTACGTAGCCACATGCACCTGAAGAGTGGACACTGTGTGTGGAGAGAGGCGAGTGTGCTCGTTATCTGTATATTATTCTAGTATTAATGTTTGGCTTAGTGGTGTACGTAGCCACATGCACCTGAAGAGTGGACACTGTGTGGAGAGAGGTGAGTGTGCTCGTTATCTGTATATTATTCTAGTATTAATGTTTGGCTTAGTGGTGTACGTAGCCACATGCACCTGAAGAGTGGACACTGTGTGTGGAGAGAGGCGAGTGTGCTCGTTATCTGTATATTATTCTAGTATTAATGTTTGGCTTAGTGGTGTACGTAGCCACATGCACCTGAAGAGTGGACACTGTGTGTGGAGAGAGGCGAGTGTGCTCGTTATCTGTATATTATTCTAGTATTAATGTTTGGCTTAGTGGTGTACGTAGCCACATGCACCTGAAGAGTGGACACTGTGTGTGGAGAGAGGTGAGTGTGCTCGTTATCTGTATATTATTCTAGTATTAATGTTTGGCTTAGTGGTGTACGTAGCCACATGCACCTGAAGAGTGGACACTGTGTGTGGAGAGAGGCGAGTGTGCTCGTTATCTGTATATTATTCTAGTATTAATGTTTGGCTTAGTGGTGTACGTAGCCACATGCACCTGAAGAGTGGACACTGTGTGTGGAGAGAGGTGAGTGTGCTCGTTATCTGTATATTATTCTAGTATTAATGTTTGGCTTAGTGGTGTACGTAGCCACATGCACCTGAAGAGTGGACACTGTGTGTGGAGAGAGGCGAGTGTGCTCGTTATCTGTATATTATTCTAGTATTAATGTTTGGCTTAGTGGTGTACGTAGCCACATGCACCTGAAGAGTGGACACTGTGTGTGGAGAGAGGTGAGTGTGCTCGTTATCTGTATATTATTCTAGTATTAATGTTTGGCTTAGTGGTGTACGTAGCCACATGCACCTGAAGAGTGGACACTGTGTGTGGAGAGAGGCGAGTGTGCTCGTTATCTGTATATTATTCTAGTATTAATGTTTGGCTTAGTGGTGTACGTAGTCACATGCACCTGAAGAGTGGACACTATGTGGCGAGAGACGAGTGTGCTCGTTATCTGTATATTATTCTAGTATTATTGTTTGGCTTAGTGGTGTACGTAGCCACATGCACCTGAAGAGTGGACACTGTGTGTGGAGAGAGGTGTGCTCGTTAACTGTATATTATTCTAGTATTAATGTTTGGCTTAGTGGTGTACGTAGCCACATGCACCTGAAGAGTGGACACTGTGTGTGGAGAGAGGCGAGTGTGCTCGTTATCTGTATATTATTCTAGTATTAATGTTTGGCTTAGTGTACGTAGCCACATGCACCTGAAGAGTGGACACTGTGTGTGGAGAGAGGTGAGTGTGCTCGTTATCTGTATATTATTCTAGTATTAATGTTTGGCTTAGTGGTGTACGTAGCCACATGCACCTGAAGAGTGGACACTGTGTGTGGAGAGAGGCGAGTGTGCTCGTTATCTGTATATTATTCTAGTATTAATGTTTGGCTTAGTGGTGTACGTAGCCACATGCACCTGAAGAGTGGACACTGTGTGTGGAGAGAGGCGAGTGTGCTCGTTATCTGTATATTATTCTAGTATTAATGTTTGGCTTAGTGGTGTACGTAGCCACATGCACCTGAAGAGTGGACACTGTGTGTGGAGAGAGGCGAGTGTGCTCGTTATCTGTATATTATTCTAGTATTAATGTTTGGCTTAGTGGTGTACGTAGCCACATGCACCTGAAGAGTGGACACTGTGTGTGGAGAGGCGAGTGTGCTCGTTATCTGTATATTATTCTAGTATTAATGTTTGGCTTAGTGGTGTACGTAGCCACATGCACCTGAAGAGTGGACACTGTGTGTGGAGAGAGGTGAGTGTGCTCGTTATCTGTATATTATTCTAGTATTAATGTTTGGCTTAGTGGTGTACGTAGCCACATGCACCTGAAGAGTGGACACTGTGTGTGGAGAGAGGTGAGTGTGCTCGTTATCTGTATATTATTCTAGTATTAATGTTTGGCTTAGTGGTGTACGTAGCCACATGCACCTGAAGAGTGGACACTGTGTGTGGAGAGAGGCGAGTGTGCTCGTTATCTGTATATTATTCTAGTATTAATGTTTGGCTTAGTGGTGTACGTAGCCACATGCACCTGAAGAGTGGACACTGTGTGTGGAGAGAGGCGAGTGTGCTCGTTATCTGTATATTATTCTAGTATTAATGTTTGGCTTAGTGGTGTACGTAGCCACATGCACCTGAAGAGTGGACACTGTGTGTGGAGAGAGGCGAGTGTGCTCGTTATCTGTATATTATTCTAGTATTAATGTTTGGCTTAGTGGTGTACGTAGCCACATGCACCTGAGAGTGGACACTGTGTGTGGAGAGAGGCGAGTGTGCTCGTTATCTGTATATTATTCTAGTATTAATGTTTGGCTTAGTGGTGTACGTAGCCACATGCACCTGAAGAGTGGACACTGTGTGTGGAGAGAGGTGAGTGTGCTCGTTATCTGTATATTATTCTAGTATTAATGTTTGGCTTAGTGGTGTACGTAGCCACATGCACCTGAAGAGTGGACACTGTGTGTGGAGAGAGGCGAGTGTGCTCGTTATCTGTATATTATTCTAGTATTAATGTTTGGCTTAGTGGTGTACGTAGCCACATGCACCTGAAGAGTGGACACTGTGTGTGGAGAGAGGTGAGTGTGCTCGTTATCTGTATATTATTCTAGTATTAATGTTTGGCTTAGTGGTGTCGTAGCCACATGCACTGAAGAGTGGACACTGTGTGTGGAGAGAGGCGAGTGTGCTCGTTATCTGTATATTATTCTAGTATTAATGTTTGGCTTAGTGGTGTACGTAGCCACATGCACCTGAAGAGTGGACACTGTGTGTGGAGAGAGGTGAGTGTGCTCGTTATCTGTATATTATTCTAGTATTAATGTTTGGCTTAGTGGTGTACGTAGCCACATGCACCTGAAGAGTGGACACTGTGTGTGGAGAGAGGCGAGTGTGCTCGTTATCTGTATATTATTCTAGTATTAATGTTTGGCTTAGTGGTGTACGTAGCCACATGCACCTGAAGAGTGGACACTGTGTGTGGAGAGAGGCGAGTGTGCTCGTTATCTGTATATTATTCTAGTATTAATGTTTGGCTTAGTGGTGTACGTAGCCACATGCACCTGAAGAGTGGACACTGTGTGTGGAGAGAGAGGCGAGTGTGCTCGTTATCTGTATATTATTCTAGTATTAATGTTTGGCTTAGTGGTGTACGTAGCCACATGCACCTGAAGAGTGGACACTGTGTGTGGAGAGAGGCGAGTGTGCTCGTTATCTGTATATTATTCTAGTATTAATGTTTGGCTTAGTGGTGTACGTAGCCACATGCACCTGAAGAGTGGACACTGTATGTGGAGAGAGGTGAGTGTGCTCGTTATCTGTATATTATTCTAGTATTAATGTTTGGCTTAGTGGTGTACGTAGCCACATGCACCTGAAGAGTGGACACTGTGTGTGGAGAGAGGCGAGTGTGCTCGTTATCTGTATATTATTCTAGTATTAATGTTTGGCTTAGTGGTGTACGTAGCCACATGCACCTGAAGAGTGGACACTGTGTGTGGAGAGAGGTGAGTGTGCTCGTTATCTGTATATTATTCTAGTATTAATGTTTGGCTTAGTGGTGTACGTAGCCACATGCACCTGAAGAGTGGACACTGTATGTGGAGAGAGGCGAGTGTGCTCGTTATCTGTATTATTCTAGTATTAATGTTTGGCTTAGTGGTGTACGTAGCCACATGCACCTGAAGAGTGGACACTGTGTGTGGAGAGAGGCGAGTGTGCTCGTTATCTGTATATTATTCTAGTATTAATGTTTGGCTTAGTGGTGTACGTAGCCACATGCACCTGAAGAGTGGACACTGTGTGTGGAGAGAGGCGAGTGTGCTCGTTATCTGTATATTATTCTAGTATTAATGTTTGGCTTAGTGGTGTACGTAGCCACATGCACCTGAAGAGTGGACACTGTGTGGAGAGAGGCGAGTGTGCTCATTATCTGTATATTATTCTAGTATTAATGTTTGGCTTAGTGGTGTACGTAGCCACATGCACCTGAAGAGTGGACACTGTGTGTGGAGAGAGGTGAGTGTGCTCGTTATCTGTATATTATTCTAGTATTAATGTTTGGCTTAGTGGTGTACGTAGCCACATGCACCTGAAGAGTGGACACTGTGTGTGGAGAGAGGTGAGTGTGCTCGTTATCTGTATATTATTCTAGTATTAATGTTTGGCTTAGTGGTGTACGTAGCCACATGCACCTGAAGAGTGGACACTGTGTGTGGAGAGAGGTGAGTGTGCTCGTTATCTGTATATTATTCTAGTATTAATGTTTGGCTTAGTGGTGTACGTAGCCACATGCACCTGAAGAGTGGACACTGTGTGTGGAGAGAGGCGAGTGTGCTCGTTATCTGTATATTATTCTAGTATTAATGTTTGGCTTAGTGGTGTACGTAGCCACATGCACCTGAAGAGTGGACACTGTATGTGGAGAGAGGCGAGTGTGCTCGTTATCTGTATATTATTCTAGTATTAATGTTTGGCTTAGTGGTGTACGTAGCCACATGCACCTGAAGAGTGGACACTGTGTGTGGAGAGAGGCGAGTGTGCTCGTTATCTGTATATTATTCTAGTATTAATGTTTGGCTTAGTGGTGTACGTAGCCACATGCACCTGAAGAGTGGACACTGTATGTGGAGAGAGGTGAGTGTGCTCGTTATCTGTATATTATTCTAGTATTAATGTTTGGCTTAGTGGTGTACGTAGCCACATGCACCTGAAGAGTGGACACTGTGTGGAGAGAGGCGAGTGTGCTCGTTATCTGTATATTATTCTAGTATTAATGTTTGGCTTAGTGGTGTACGTAGCCACATGCACCTGAAGAGTGGACACTGTATGTGGAGAGAGGTGAGTGTGCTCGTTATCTGTATATTATTCTAGTATTAATGTTTGGCTTAGTGGTGTATGTAGCCACATGCACCTGAAGAGTGGACACTGTGTATGGAGAGAGGCGAGTGTGCTCGTTATCTGTATATTATTCTAGTATTAATGTTTGGCTTAGTGGTGTACGTAGCCACATGCACCTGAAGAGTGGACACTGTGTGTGGAGAGAGGTGAATGTGCTCGTTATCTGTGTATTATTCTAGTATTAATGTTTGGCTTAGTGGTGTACATAGCCACATGCACCTGAAGAGTGGACACTGTATGTGGAGAGAGGCGAGTGTGTTCGTTATCTGTATATTATTCTAGTATTAATGTTTGGCTTAGTGGTGTACGTAGCCACATGCACCTGAAGAGTGGACACTGTGTGTGGAGAGAGGCGAGTGTGCTCATTATCTGTATATTATTCTAGTATTAATGTTTGGCTTAGTGGTGTACGTAGCCACATGCACCTGAAGAGTGGACACTGGGTGTGGAGAGAGGCGAGTGTGCTCGTTATCTGTATATTATTCTAGTATTAATGTTTGGCTTAGTGGTGTACGTAGCCACATGCACCTGAAGAGTGGACACTGTGTGTGGAGAGAGGTGAGTGTGCTCGTTAACTGTACATTATTCTAGTATTAATGTTTGGCTTAGTGGTGTACGTAGCCACATGCACCTGAAGAGTGGACACTGTATGTGGAGAGAGGCGAGTGTGCTCGTTATCTGTATATTATTCTAGTATAAATGTTTGGCTTAGTGGTGTACGTAGCCACATGCACCTGAAGAGTGGACACTCTGTGTGGAGAGAGACGAGTGTGCTCGTTATCTGTATATTATTCTAGTATTAATGTTTTGCTTATTGGTGTACGTAGCCACATGCACCTAAAGAGTGGACACTGTGGGTGGAGAGAGGCGAGTGTGCTCGTTATCTGTATATTATTCTAGTATTAATGTTTGGCTTAGTGGTGTATGTAGCCACATGCACCTGAAGAGTGGACACTGTGTGTGGAGAGAGGCGAGTGTGCTCGTTATCTGTATATTATTCTAGTATTAATGTTTGGCTTAGTGGTGTATGTAGCCAAGTCATGGCAGTGGTGGAACAGTGGTGAAACGAAAGTCACTGCTTGATTATATATGTGTGGATGAAAGAATGAAGAAATCTGTGATGGATGCTAGGGTGTATAGGGGTATTGGAGGGGGTGATGTTACTGGAAGTTAAAATATTCAGGAAATGGGTAAGCTCTTTCAGTGTCTCCATTCCCGATTAACTGTAAAACGGAACTATTATTTTGTGTATGGTTATAATATGTAATAGTATTACTTTCATCTCTCGCACTCTACAACTATTGGAAACAAAACAAAACAGTGTTTTATTGTTGTCTATTAACATTTACTGCTGTGCCTTACTGATAATTCAATTACTTTAAATGCATCCATATTGTTTACTATAACATATATAATTGTTATTTCCTACTTTTTGTCACTTCCACAATTTGAATATTTTTCTTATATTTTCTGTTATTCAACTTTTATGCCCCTTTCCCACTTGTGAGACAGGTCACGATTTTCGTCGCCGATGACTTAGTTTTGTCAAATTCGCAAGAATACGTGCGACGTTCACGATTTTGACCGTTACAAACATATGTCAAATTATACTCAGCGAAGATGTCGCCGATGTCGGCGACGCAATCGCCGACCTTCTACGACGTTATCGGCGAAGTGAGCGATGTTTCGCCGATGCCCTCTGCGAGGCATGTCACATTTTCAAAAATATCTTGCGGAATCATGGGAGGATGAAAGAAAACTCGCCATATGTTCTGCGACGTCTTCGGCGATTCAAGCGATGGTTCGGCATATTGAAACCTGGATGGGGGTAAACGTCTTAGAACCCCCAGAGTGCCAGGTCCGTATATATACGGACTAGGGTCTTGTCACGCCCAGTGCCAGTTCCGTATATATACGGAGTCGCCGAAAAAAATTCGTAGCAGCGAAATGACTGTACCTATGGCTTTCATATTTCTACCACATGTACCTTACCCTTCTGGCTTCTTGCCACCACCAACACAACTCCCTCCCCCCACCCACTCGCTGACTATCGGTCGCCTCACAAAGAAAGAAAAGGAAAATATGTGGCGGCGAAACGACTGAACCAATCGGTTCCATATTTGTGTGACAAGTCCCCTACCCTTCTGTCGTCCCCCCATCTCACCCCAACCTCCCTCCCACAACCCACTTCCAGCGTATCCGTACGAAGAAAAGAAAAAAAAGGAAAATCCGTGGTGGCGAAACTACCTCACCAATCGGCTTCATATTTGTAACAGAGTCAATTACCCTTCTACCTTCCCCCCACCATCCCCCAAATATGAAAACTAATGGGGTTAACCATGAGGAAGAAAGGGGACCAGAAAAACGACCCAAAAACAAAAATATATACATATATGTTGGCTCGCTACCTCTCACCCGGAAAATATTGAAACCTGGATGGGGGTAAACGTCTTAAAACAGTAGGCTGAACGGGGCGAACTGATTATAGGCAAAGAGAGAGGGAGAGAAAGAAAAAAAAAACGAGGAGGGAGAGAAAGAGAAAACAGCGAGGTGGGCTCAAATTGGCTAAGCCTTAACGTAAACATTGAGCCCACCTCGCTGTTTTCCCTTTCTCTCCCTCCTCGTTTTTTTTTCTTTCTCTCCCACCTCGCCGAAGGTGCTCTTTGGCATCGTCGATGTTCTCGGAACATCTGAGAGCATCGGTGAGCATCCATGCAGTGTTGCAAAGTTTTTTTTATGCGAAACCCTCCGCGATGTCTCACCGATGTCGCAGATGATCGCAGATACCCTCGCAGATCCCTTCAGCGATGCTCGACGATGCTTGCGAGGGTAACCAATCCTCATGAGTCCTCGTCCAAAATTTTGAACTGTGCGAACATTTGCGAAGGCCCTTGCGAGGCCTTGAGAGGCCTCGAGAGTCAAACGATTATTCATGAGAGGTGTTGAGACATTTCACGAATGTGCCAATTTATTGGTGTCTTCGACGAAAATCGTGACTTGTCTCACCAGTGGGAAAGGGGCATTAAGGTCCTCATTTATTGGTATATTAACAAGTATTGCTTCACGTAATCGTAATACGTTGTTCAATATTTTTTTAGCAAATATTATGTTTGAGATAGGGGAGAAAGACAAGGGAGGAGATGGAAGCACCTCGCCACGTCCCCCGACACCAGGAAAAGACTTAAAGACAGTAAAACCAAGGAAGGGCAACCACAACACACAGGGGAGAAAACCTTCCATAAATCCTAAACCACCACGCGCCCATCTTGCCCTGAGACTCACCACCACCGTGGCGCAGATTCTGAGAAGGGCTACCGCCGTCGACACACACCCTCCTCTGTGCACAACCGCCCTTATAGACCCGAGATGCACAGCCGGAAGGAACGACGGAATTGGTAAAACATCCCCAGCCAAATCCAGAAGTGGTACAGTTGGAAAGATATCTTAAAGGTACTGGCTGAGAGATATCTAGAAGACGGGATTATCTATACCGGGAAATTTCCTTGAGGTAGTAAGACACTGGTGGAACTACTCAACGCATTTCTTGAAGGTACCTTTGATTTGCTCGTATCTTTGTTAGACCACACTGGTAACCACCTAACATTTTTACATTGTCTTGGTACGGGACTTTACTATAATTAGAGTATGCCACACGGAGTGTGTGCTCTAGTTCTAGTAAACCCACAAACATAGGAAGGCTGGTTGAAAGAGCGTAAGACACTGGTGTAACGGCTTCCTTCTCATTCAGGACTTGTAGTGGAGGGTGTAAGACACTGGTGTAAAAACTCCCTACTTACTCCTACCGATACGAGAGCGTAAGACTCTGGTGTAACGGCTCGTATTCGTAACAATCCCACGATTCCATTATATAAATTTCTCTAGAGACTCACATAGAAGTCTAGGTCTGGCTTGTAAGCAAGAGCGTAAGGCACTGGTGAAATGACTCCTTACTTTAATCCCATGATACGAGAGCGTAAGACACTGGTGTAACGGTTCGTCTTTCATGTAAGATCCTCACCTCTACCGTCTTCAGAGATCTTCAAGGAAGTCTTCCCCTAACTTCTGTCACTATCACACAACAGGACCACCCCCACAGACCAAGACGTCATAGGGAATGCCAGGCAGCAACGTTATCACAGATCTTCAGAACCTGCCTGTCTTCCCCTTGAGATGCCTAGAGGATCCTCGATCGTGCTGCTATTTGAAACCTATCCCTGTCTTATGAAACATTGCACCTCTAACCATATGATTTTGTGTGAATAAGAATAAACTATGTTTGTACTCTGTGTTATATTATCCTCTATTACCTTTAAGTTTGTGTTCTTTTGTGTTCTCATTTTCTCCAGTCAAGTAAGAACTTAACTATAAAGTCAATACTACCCTAGTAAAAACCTGGTATAACAATGTTCAATCAACGTTCAAGTTCCCAATGGATTGTTGCGGTATATATTGTAATTGACTTTCACATAATATATTCTACCATGATTTGTTTTATGATTATTCATCTTCTAACTCAATTTCCATTATACCTTGTGCTAATCACAGTTATTTTCGATTAAATTTTACTTTAAGCTTGATGTAATTTTCATTACATATTTAAGCTTTATTGACTGTGTCTTTAGTTTATTAGCAGTCTACTCGAATAGCAATCCTCGAACTGCTAATGTAAAGCCTACTCTTATATCAATTTTCCAACTGATATTGTCACCATCAAATTGTCGTCCAAGATGTTCAAACTCAATCAAAGTTAATATTAGTAACGGTAGAAGTATTTGTAGACATTTTCACACATGGAAGAAACACCATACCACGAAAATCTGGATGTAAATGGCATAACAAAGTTCTGGCTTAAGGGAGCTCAGACGGTATTGTGCAGCAACATTTACTAGTTCGGATCAATGGTTTAGGGAGGGGGTTTAGTTTGCTTTCTAAACCTCTATTAAACTAAAAAGAAAACACCCACAAGACCTCCCTTCGATATAAATTTGTACATCTTTCGGTAGAAAAATGCCCCTGTCGAAGTCCGATTCCTCTTCAAATACAGGCTCGCTATCACTCGCCAGGAAAGAAAACGACACCTAAATGACAGGAATGGTCTTATACTATTGGCAAAGACATAGGGCAAAATGTCTGAAAATCGCCAAATTAAGGGGGCGAATGTCTTGAAAACTCATACCTAATAGGGCTAAACATGAGAGAGAAGGAGGACTCGAAAAAACAACTGCCTCCCCTTTGGCTCAAGTCATTCCACGCTCACCTTACCTCCTAATTATGTTCTCCCTAGTGCAACAGTCGAACATGTTATGCTAGCTCTACCATCAAACAGCCTTCACTCTATATACATGTTATCCTGATTTTTTGCCCTTTACCTATTATGACACTGGTAGAAACTTGTAAACAGTGAAGTCTTTAAAATATACATTCCCTATGTAATTAATGAAGCAGACAACAATTACATTATCACTTAATATGTAAAAAAAAACTGTGTAATGTGTGTGTGTTGTGGCAGTTGTTCTTCGCTTGTTAAAATTCATGAGTGGGTTTCTGAGTCTGTGCATGAATGCTTTTTTTGTCTTATTATTCATATTATTTTGTTTTGTTTTTGTGTGTGAGAGAGAGTGTGTGTAAGAACCAATTCATTAGTATTAAAAACGATCAATAAAATCAATAACTTGCAAAGGTAATGATCTCACTGCTATGTACAAATTTAATGCCACTTTTTTCCTATTTGAGTGAGGGAGAAAAATGGCAGACAAAAGGTAGAACTGCCTGTATCGAGTTGAAATAGTGACAAGGCCAAAATAAAGTGACGTTCGAGCCAAAATGCTTGGACAAACGGAGTTTGAAGCAATTTAAGTCATAGGAAGAGGGAAAGACTGATTCTGGGAGAGAGTTCCAGAGCTCAGCAGTTGAATAGAGAAAGGCTGAGGATAACGTTTCACTCTTGGGTTGGAGAGTTGCACAGAGCAGGGGTGGGATTGTGTTCCAAGACGGGTACTACGTACCCTACATAGAGGAGGTGGTATACACTGGTAAAGCTCTGAGGAGCACTGATTATTGTAGTAGCGATAGAATAGCGAGAGAGATGCAACATTGCGCCTGGGTGATCAGGCGATGATATAATTAATACTATTTTCCAGTATTTTAATACACTTTTATGTATTAACTCTTACAACTCGTTGATTTAACTGTGTAAACTGTTTAACACATTATTGTACTTATTAGTAATCAGCCTTGATCAATTTTGGATGCATTAAAGTATACCCCCCCCCCCCCCCCCCCCTTTGCGGCGAGCACGAGGCACCTGCCTTTCAACACTCTTATGCTGTCCGGCTCTCCAACCCAACAATTGGTAAATGTTCTCAGTCTTTCTTCTACTCAACAAGTGAACTTTGGAACTCTCTCCCTTAATTAATCTTTCCTTCATCCTATGACGTAAACTGATTTAAACTTTGTGTGTCCAGTTATTTTGAACCCAACGTCTCTTGAATTTGGCCCTGTCGCATGTTTGGCTTTGGGGCGACACTCGTTACAGGCAACCTGTATTTTGTCTCCTTTATACACGTAGAACAAAAACAAATACTCAACCCTTTACACTGCAGAATATCAGCCATATTCTGAATATATATGTGATGTTTGAGAATCATTAATATTCCGAGAATGGAGTACATACGGTACCTGTAACTGTATAACACTATTAATAATGGAGTACATACGGTACCTGTAACTGTATAACACTATTAATAATGGAGTACATACGGTACCTGTAACTGTATAACACTATTAATAATGGAGTACATACGGTACCTGTAACTGTATAACACTATTAATAATGGAGTACATACGGTACCTGTAACTGTATAACACTATTAATAATGGAGTACATACGGTACCTGTAACTGTATAACACTATTAATAATGGAGTACATACGGTACCTGTAACTGTATAACACTATTAATAATGGAGTACATACGGTACCTGTAACTGTATAACACTATTAATAATGGAGTACATACGGTACCTGTAACTGTATAACACTATTAATAATGGAGTACATACGGTACCTGTAACTGTATAACACTATTAATAATGGAGTACATACGGTACCTGTAACTGTATAACACTATTAATAATGGAGTACATACGGTACCTGTAACTGTATAACACTATTAATAATGGAGTACATACGGTACCTGTAACTGTATAACACTATTAATAATGGAGTACATACGGTACCTGTAACTGTATAACACTATTAATAATGGAGTACATACGGTACCTGTAACTGTATAACACTATTAATAATGGAGTACATACGGTACCTGTAACTGTATAACACTATTAATAAAATCTAACCAATCTAATATTCATGACAATTAAGGATAATGGTAGCCATGTGTTACAAACATTCGTTTGATGGTGTTCAGACTATTTACACGTTGATGTCCGCGTTTATTAATTTTTGACCATCCGTAAATACTATTATTGTTACATCAACATCCAACACGTCCATCACAAATATTACTTCAAATATAAAAGCAATTCGCATAATTAATTACAATGTATAAGATTATGTGTTTGTATCGTATCAAATACTATACGGTTGCAGCAATTATTATGTGTTTGTATCGTATCAAATACTATACGGTTGCAGCAATTATTATGTGTTTGTATCGTATCAAATACTATACGGTTGCAGCAATTATTATGTGTTTGTATCGTATCAAATACTATACGGTTGCAGCAATTATTATGTGTTTGTATCGTATCAAATACTATACGGTTGCAGCAATTATTATGTGTTTGTATCGTATCAAATACTATACGGTTGCAGCAATTATTATGTGTTTGTATCGTATCAAATACTATACGGTTGCAGCAATTATTATGTGTTTGTATCGTATCAAATACTATACGGTTGCAGCAATTATTATGTGTTTGTATCGTATCAAATACTATACGGTTGCAGCAATTATTATGTGTTTGTATCGTATCAAATACTATACGGTTGCAGCAATTATTATGTGTTTGTATCGTATCAAATACTATACGGTTGCAGCAATTATTATGTGTTTGTATCGTATCAAATACTATACGGTTGCAGCAATTATTATGTGTTTGTATCGTATCAAATACTATACGGTTGCAGCAATTATTATGTGTTTGTATCGTATCAAATACTATACGGTTGCAGCAATTATTATGTGTTTGTATCGTATCAAATACTATACGGTTGCAGCAATTATTATGTGTTTGTATCGTATCAAATACTATACGGTTGCAGCAATTATTATGTGTTTGTATCGTATCAAATACTATACGGTTGCAGCAATTATTATGTGTTTGTATCGTATCAAATACTATAGGTTGCAGCAATTATTATGTGTTTGTATCGTATCAAATACTATACGGTTGCAGCAATTATTTAGATATGACAGAACATTCAACAGTGATGTCTGGAAGCTGCCATTAAGACCTGAGACCTGAACCGCATTGTGTGTGAATCACTCGGTGTTCAAGTTAATGTATGTAGCTTATATATGTAAGTATGTACAGCATATATGTAAGTATGTACAGTATATATGTAAGTATGTACAGTATATATGTAAGTATGTACAGTATATATGTAAGTATGTACAGTATATATGTAAGTATGTCCAGTATATATGTAAGTATGTCCAGTATATATGTAAGTATGTCCAGTATATATGTAAGTATGTCAAGTATATATGTAAGTATGTCCAGTATATATGTAAGTATGTCCAGTATATATGTAAGTATGTCCAGTATATATGTAAGTATGTCCAGTATATATGTAAGTATGTCCAGTATATATGTAAGTATGTCCAGTATATATGTAAGTATGTACAGCATATATGTAAGTATGTACAGTATATATGTAAGTATGTCCAGTATATATGTAAGTATGTCCAGTATATATGTAAGTATGTCCAGTATATATGTAAGTATGTCCAGTATGTATGTAAGTATGTCCAGTATATATGTAAGTATGTCCAGTATATATGTAAGTATGTCCAGTATATATGTAAGTATGTCCAGTATATATGTAAGTATGTACAATATATGATTGAGATGAGGAATGAGTAATAGACAAAATAATTGGGGGGAAATATATAAATAAGAAGACAAATTTGAAAACTGAAGATAAATCAATTATGTGAAGATAACGACAATGTACTTGGTGCTGATGCAATATTTGTTTAATGATGTTGCTAGCGAAACAGCGGATATAGCAGAAAGTAATTTCATTGGTGATAATTATAATGAGAGAGATGGTAAAATTAATCATTATGGTATTAACAATGAAGGATATGCTATTAATGTTATCAAAGACATTATAATGATTACATTAATACAAATAACGACAATGACATCAATAATGAAAATGCACTAACAATGAATGCACTATACATTATTCATATAATGCTGATTATTATTATGATTATACTGAAAAACGTACATAATACATAAGAAAATAATATATATTTAAGATGAGAAAGATGAAGTTGATCATGATGAGACAATATTACATGTCTGTTAATGATACAGTTAACTACTACAATATCGAATAATAGCAAAGTAATCGTAACATATGTGATTATATTTAAGGTGTTTCCTGGATAAAATTTCAACAAAATAATAAAAACACAATCATTTAAATACAGACCGATTCACATTGGTAGTTAATTGCCATCAATTTAATGTTAACTGAACCGCAACATTAATTTCAGATTACGATCACAGTATTTCCGCTCAATAACAGACCAATATTATTTTAAGGATTATATGTAATAGGATTATGGACAGCATTGTGATAGCAAAATTATGTAGCATAATTATTGGTTATTGATGCCGAGATAATATGTCCAGAGTGAGTTGATGCACATTATTATGTTGCTGGGTGAACGAAACTCATAATCATAATTTGATACATACATTATATTGTACATAATATATATATATATATATATATATATATATGTATATATATATATATATATATATATATATATATATATATATATATATTCTCTTTTAAAGTGAGAACACTACCATCCAAAAACTCTCCCGTCTATACGGTGGAAACATAAAACTTCCCAAGCCAACAAAAGGATATATTAACCTCACCAACACCACCCTAATGCCGGACCAAGAAGACCTCCTGAACAAAGGCTTAAATTGCCACTACATTTCCAACCCGGGACCCCACCGAAAACGCCTTGAAATTGAAGTCCTACTGGATGACATTCTACGACTCCAGAAAGACGGCAAGATCACCACCACCCCAGCCCTACAACCAACCCTACTAGCAGAAGCCACCAAAACCAGGGGATCCCACCAAAGCAAGCTCCTCAACAAACACCACTTCAAAGCCGCTAAACAACTAAAAGAGAACCCCAACATCATCATCCGACGAGCTGATAAGGCCTCCTGCCTTGTGATACATGGAAAAGAAGAATACCTACGGAAAATGGACGACATTCTTAGTGATAAGAACAAATTCAAAAGGATCACTCGCAACCCTAGTGACGAAATAAAAAGGAAAGCCAACACCACCATCACTGCTACCAACGCCAAAGCCGGTGGCATACACTTGAAGAAACTCATCGGTGAATTCACCCCAGGTTATGCTTACGGTACTATAAAACCCCACAAACCCGGGAACCCCCTCCGCCCCATCATATCACAGATCCCTACTGCTACCTACCAGACTGCCAAGGCCCTGAACAAACTCCTCACCCCTTTTTGTTCCACGGCAATACAACCTCAACTCTGCTTATGACTTCCTAGAAATTCTACGAGATGCCCCCCCAGCTAACGACCACATCATCGCCTCCCTCGACGTAGAGAGTCTGTTTACCAACGTGCCCGTTGACAAGACCATAGATTTTATCCTACGTCGAGTTTACCACTGCCCTAATACTCTGGACATCCCGGAGAAGGCCCTGAAGACGCTCTTGGAACTATGTACCAAGGAGTCCCCTTTCCTCTGCCCCCGCGGGAATAATTATGTAGCAGCAAATCGACGGTGTAGCGATGGGAAGCCCCCTGGGGGTCCTGTTCCCCAATTTCTTCATGGGAACTATCGAAGAGGAACTCCTGGCTGCCCACCGGCCCACTGTCTACTGCAGGTACATCGATGATATCTTCGTGCGGGTGAAGGACCTGGGCGAACTCAGGGACCTCCAGCAGCGCTTCATGGCCGCCTCCGGACTCAACTTCACATACGAAGAAACCACCGATGGACATCTACCCTTCCTTGACCTCCTTGTCTCCCTCCACGACCACGGCTTCAAAACTACCATGTACACCAAACCTACTAACAATGGCCAATGTCTCAATGGGGAAAGTGAATGCCCTAAACGATACCTACAGTCCACCATCGCCGCCTATGTCAGGAGAGCCCTCACCTATTGCACCACCTGGAATGACACACACAATGAACTGGAAAGGCTCACCCAGGTCCTAGTCAACAATGGGTATTCCAACACTGACGTCACCAATGCCATCAACCACCACCTAGAAAAATGGTACAAACAAGACCCCCCTAGCACCAACCCGGCCAATGACATTACATTTGTTTACAGAAACTACATGTCTTCCGACCACACAACAGACGAATCCATTATGAAAGAAATAATTAACATAAAACGTCCTCCCCACCAACCCTGACAATAAAATCAAACTCATTATTTACTACAAATCTCCCAAGACCTCCAACCTAACCCTCCACCTTCAATCTGGCGCTATAAAAGATCACTATCAAGATCACCATCTTGCCCTAACTCGCGCCGACCTAGACAAACAAACCACCATACTCGACAAAGAATCAGACCCCAGAAGACTAGCTATTTTAGAAGCTCTATACATCCAAACACTGAACCCCAGCATCAACAACCAAACACAAGTCCTTCAAATTCTTCCTTCAGGCAAGCGCTACAGGCATGCTGCCCCCCTCCTCTCGCCCTGCGCCCCCCTTCCTTACGCTTCCACGCTCAGCACACAACTGACAACACCAACCAATCACAGCCAACAACCAACCACCGATAAGATTTAGTGCCCGTCTCGCGATTAGACTACCTTCCACCAATGAACAGCCACCACACACCCAATAGCTCCGCCCACCTCCCTCTACTTGATCTTCGAATTTTGTATAAATAAGATGCATTTTCCCTATTCTAATCATTACCTCTCCATTCCCTGAAGATGCAAGATGTTTACTTGTGAAACGTTGGATCCACCATGAATTTTGCCAACCTTTTGTACCTCATTTCTGAACCCCAGAGGAAAATTGTTAGAACTATTGAAAGCTGTAACAATAAAATCCTGAATGCTGAAACTGCTATTGCTTTTAACCTTGTCTGTTTAAAAGAGAATCTATTACCTGGCTATACTAATATATACATATATATATATATATATATATATATATATATATATATATATATATATATATATATATAGATAGATAGATAGATATGTATATATATATATATATATATATTGTAACTTCTAACCAAATTATATAGCTGCTTCAGCTGTGTTTGTATAATTTGCACATAGCACAAAGGCTGCCTGCTTTCTTGCTTTCTTTCTCTCTCCCTTCCTTCCCTTGGAGAGAACTCTGCCATCTGTGTGGCGCCCTACCAGGCATTGCCACATTGTCATTCCGCTAGGAGCGTAATTCTTTAGTTTATTTAGCCTACAGTATGTGGGATTATTTCAATTTATCAATAAGTTACCCAATGGTGTCTTAAGTTTGTTTGATTACTCCTATGTTATTAGTGAGAGCACAGGTACCTAGTTTAATTATGTAGGTTGGTGGCGCTTGGAGCCCTTCCTTCCCAGACAGGACCCTGGCCCCAGGACTCCCTCGGCCGCGCTAGCTAGCATCACTCGAGAGACAGACCCTATACTGAGCACACGTGCTATGGAGTCTGTCCCAGGCTTGCTTTCTTGTTTCCCTTAATACCGCATATATTCTTTTGTTTCCCTAGTAGATAGTAGCAGAGAAAGTCTGGAGTAATTTTGAACATTAAGGTTTTGTCTTAACTTCATTAGTTTACATTTAAGAGTGTTCTGCATTTGTGTTAGATACAATTACTGCAGCCTTTTTGGCATTCTAGATGTAAGCTTCACACTCTTCCATTGATTTTCCTTTATTCTACTGCATTGTGCATTATTATCGTATGTTTATATTGTGTATGATTGAGGTTGACATCTACAGTGGTTTAGTAACTGGCTTGTTTGGATCAGCTGTTTAACAGCCAGCACTAACCTACTGAGATGTCAGCCTTTGTGTCTCATGTGTTAGGCTACTGCAGTGGGTTTTTGGTTCGCATTATTCTCGGTTCTGAGCGACTGGGCATGATATGAATTGTTCTGGGAGTCTAGCAGTATTTTAGGTTAGCCCCTTTTGCGCAGTTTAGAATTATCTTAGAAGTAATCTTGAAATACTAATAGCAATATCAACCCGAGTCGGATAGGCCCCGACTCTGAGACAGTAGTTATTTTTGTGTCTCCTTTATTACTGCATTAATAGAGCAAAGAGGAATATAACCCCATTTTCCTAGAGATCCTGTGTGTCTTGGTGTTTGAGTCATATATTAAGAGCGTGTCTGTTGCAGGGTTAGTGTAGTACAGTGGGCAGTGTTGGGTGCATGACTACAGCATTGTTGTCTTTTTGCTACGGCGTTTCTCTTTGGACAGTGCTGTGGGGTAGGCTATTAGAGCATCTGCTTTCCCCGAACCTCCCCTCGTAACAATATATATACTATTTCCAGTTGGGGCAGAGAAAACCTTGTTGCCTTTAATGCTTCCAAAACCCAATTTCTTCATCTTACTATACGTTCGGAACTCCCATTAGACAATCCCTTATACTTTAACAATACAAACATCAATCCTTCATCTTCTCTCAATATTCTTGGTATCTGTTTTTCTTCTGCTCTCACTTGAAAGGACCGTACTACCAGTGTTATTAAGGCAGCCTCCCAGAAGCTGTTTATGCTCAACTGCCTCAAGGGATTCTTTACCCCTGCAAATTAAGGCAGCCTCCCAGAAGCTGTGTATGCTCAACTGACTCAAGGGATTCTTTACCCCTGCAAATCAAGGCAGCCTCCCAGAAGCTGTGTATGCTCAACTGCCTAAAGGGATTCTTTACCCCTGCAAATTAAGGCAGCCTCCCAGAAGCTGTGTATGCTCAACTGCCTTAAGGGATTCTTTACCCCTGCAAATCAAGGCAGCCTCCCAGAAGCTGTGTATGTTCAACTGCCTCAAGGGATTCTTTACCCCTGCAAATTAAGGCAGCCTCCCAGAAGCTGTGTATGCTCAACTGCCTCAAGGGATTCTTTACCCCTGCAAATCAAGGCAGCCTCCCAGAAGCTGTGTATGCTCAACTGCCTCAAGGGATTCTTTACCCCTGCAAATTAAGGCAGCCTCCCAGAAGCTGTGTATGCTCAACTGCCTCAAGGGATTCTATACCCCTGCAAATCAAGGGAGCCTCCCAGAAGCTGTGTATGCTCAACTGCCTCAAGGGATTCTTTACCCCTGCAAATCAAGGGAGCCTCCCAGAAGCTGTGTATGCTCAACTGCCTCAAGGGATTCTTTACCCCTGCAAATCAAGGCAGCCTCCCAGAAGCTGTGTATGCTCAACTGCCTCAAGGGATTCTTTACCCCTGCATATCTTCTTGCTCTGTACATGGGCACAGTGCGTCCTTGTATTGAGTATTGTTCACATTTGTGGGGAGAATCCTCTCACACCGCACTCCTAGACAAAGTAGAATGGAAAGCCTTTTGTATCATTAATTCCCGTCCACTCACCAACACTCTGCAATCTCTCTCTGTTCGTCGAAATGTTGCGTCTTTCTCGCTAATCTATCGCTACTATAACAATCAGTGCTCCTCAGAGCTCTCCCAGTGTATATCACCTACTTTACGTAGGATACGTGGTACACGTCTTGCAACGCAATCCCACCCCTAGTCTGTGCAACTCTCCAATCCAAGAGTGAACGTTACTCTGTCTTTCTTGTATTCAACAGCCGAGCTCTGTAACTTTCTCCCAGAATCAGTCTTTCCCTCTTACTATGACTGAAATTGCTTCAAACTCAGTGTGTCCAGGCATTTTGGCTCGAACATCCCTTGATTTTGGCCCTGTCGCTCTTTCAACTATGGTGGAGGCACTCGCTACAGTCTCTTTTGCCTTTTACCTCCTTCACTCACATAGAAAAAATATATATATATTATATATATATATATATATATATATATATACCGTATATATATATATATATATATATATATATATATATATATATATATATATATATATATACAGTATATATACTGTATATATATATTATATATACATACTGTATATATATATATATATATATATATATATATATATATATATATATATATATAATCCGTACTCGTCACACTGAGTTAAGATCGAGAAAAAACAGGAAAAGATCACTTTTAACTGTGAAGGGAAGAAGGAGGAGGAGGGAGGGCGGCATAACGAGAGTATACCACATTTACCGGAAGTAGGGAGGGAGAGGGAATGTTGTGGTGTAGGGTGGCCGAGGGGAGTTGAATAATGAAGGCAGGGCAGGGAAAAGGACAATTACACAATGGTGTTGTGGTTGGTGTATGTGACTACAATGATACTGTGGAATATAGGGAGTACTGAGTTTGAATATAAGTGATGCAACGAAGAATGAAAACAAACATTGAATAAAGGTTTGACAGGCAAATATGGATACACTTATATAAATATGATAACATATTGAGAATTTGTTATAAGTTGAATTACCTAAGAAAGGGCCTCGTTGATGAACAGAAAACAAAGTATATTTAATTACTTCCCGTATTCTTACCCATTCCTTTGCCTCAGTCCACTTCCCTTACTTCCTTTCATTCCATAATCTTTGTCCATTTTCTTCATATTCCATACCTCTCTAGTCCCCCCATCATCAAATAACCACTTCAAACACACACACTAGTGCTTGCACATACACGCACACTCACCGATATATTGATGATTGGGTAACAGAGTTAATGTAACAAGCAGTAATAAATGGCAAAGCCTCCAATTGGCTATCATACATTAACAACATTTATAACAGACTTTGGTACAGAATTCCAACTGCTCTAAACCAAACTGCATCATTTTCACAACAATATACCAGTCTTGATTATTTCCATATTTCACGAGCACTAATTTGTGGTCTCTAAGTAATTTAATAAGGTTAAACAATAAAGCATTCAGTTTGAGAAAACATGATGCAAGGGAGACATTTGTATTTTGATTCTACATTCGCATGCAAATTTGAGAACATCTGCCTTGTGTATGCAGTGTTTATTTATATCAACTACTTTTCCGTATTTTATTTTCAAGCATATACTCATTAGATTGTAAGGTGTATACACAAATTGTATTTTCGCTAACAAAAACAAACTGTCATTGATGTAATGAGCGATTGAAGTATTGCGCATGACAGTCTATTAAATTTTTGTTGTTACACTAAAGCCAGGGACACTGAATATTTGTACAATTAGATAGGCAGTTTTTGTTTAAAAAAACAATTACATATATGGCGTTTCCAGCCTTCAAATTTGATCACACAAAATAAGCACATGCAGAAAATAACTGAATATATAGAGATCAACATAATGCTCGATACCATTTAGTAATAAAGTAGACGTGTCGTTTTGCCCAAAATCAAAACGGCATACCCAACTCTGCGATGGGTTACTACTAATACCATCATCAATCACAATCAACATAATCACTACTACTACCATCATCACTACAACTGCCACAATCATCACCATTACTATGATCATCATCACTACTACTCTCACCATTATCACTGTCCTTCTCACTACCATCTTAATCACTACTATCATCATTGATACTACAACTATCAACCATCATTACTAATATCATCACCACCATCTTACAATCATCATTACTACTGTTAACATCATCACTACTACTATAACCATCATCATTACAACTGTCACAAATATTACCATCATTTATCCTACTGTCACCATCATCATTAGTACTGCCATCATCACCATTACTATGATCTTCATCACCACAACTATTGTCATCATCACTACAAATTTAACCATCCTCACTAATACTCACACCATCGTCACTACCATCATCACTACTGTCATTATTATCACTACAACTATCATCATTACTTGTCACCATCATCACTAATATTATGACCATCATTACTACTACTAGTACTGTCACCATCATATCTACTACTGTCATCATCACTACTGTCATCATCATCAATACAACTACAACCATCATCACTACTATTATCACCATTATCACTACTATCACCATCAATCCAAATATTACTACCATCACTTCTAATGCCAACTGAACTAACAACCTAGCAAATGCGGAGCGAGATGTTTTCGCCCCCAGAACGCCATCATTGCTGGGAGGGGGTGGGGGGTGGTGGGGTCTGGGAGGAGGGGGGGGGGGGGGTAAAACCATATTTTGGACCTAAAATCATAACTATTGCATAAATTAAAAAAAAAAAATTTGACTGACGTTTGCATGCATTCACGCAACAAATGTTTGTGTGATATTTGGTGAAAATCCGTCGAAAGGTCTAGGAGGAGTTCCGAGACAGACGGACGACAACGACAACGACAACAACAACAACGCCGACGACAGACATTTTTTTTGTGTGGTACCCACTATACGGGGGGGGGGGGGGGGCTATACCAAACTCTGCTTACGCAGAGTTGATAATACTCCTTTACCATGAAAAGCCTAAACAGTGTGCAAACTATACCGACACTCAGCAGAACTTTACTATTGTAAGTCCAGAGACATAATTGAACAGACCGGCCATCACATCAGCCCTCAATATTTTCCTAATAGCGGATTACACTTCCTTTCATCTGCACCTCTGATCTGGTTTATCCAGAATTATGCCATTATGAGAATGTTGTCACCGTTAACAATCTAACATAAATAAAATTTCCGGTACCAATGGCAAATAGCCTCAATGTTGTCAGAAATAATTGTGGGAAAATGGGCGTATCTAAATCCCTCTTACGTATAGCTGAGCCACGGGAAAGAGGTGGGTTGAGTAGACTTACCTTCACAGGCGTATATATATACTTAATTTTGTTTTAAATAAATACATTAATTATTTGTTTGATTGGCTTTAGATAGGTAGATTTAAGCCGTGAGTGATAATGATAGAGATGGATATAAGTTGTGATAATGGGTGATGGGGAGGGGGCGGGGGGGGGAAATGGGATGGTGGGAAAATGACGCTGATTACTGTCTTCGTGGTGCAGTGCATAGTGTGTTGATTTTCGGTGTGAGCATCCTGGGTTCGAATCCCCGGACTGCCACATGTGTCTGTTGTTGTTGTTGTTGTTCCCTAAGCTGCCTGGCCGAACAGCCCCGAGTCCCTGAGGAAGGCCATGGCCACGATCGTGCTTTCCCACAGAGCTCTCATTGAGTGTAGATTGTGTTGTTGGCGTAAGTGGTTGTGTGAAATGCAGTCTTCTATGATGTGTTTAATGGTATGGGGTGCTGTATTACATCCCGGGCAGGCGTCGACAACGGAGTCATCCAGTCTCTTCTGATAGCTCAGGAGAGCTGGATGGTGTCCGCATCTCAGCCTGGCCAGGTGAACTCTGTCCTCGCGAGGAAGGGAGGATTCGGAAGGTTGGATTTCGGGAGGTCGTGCCTGCAGCTGCGTGTTGTCTGTGAGTGAGTGGATGGATCGGCGAGAGATATGAGTATGGATGTGCTTCTGGAAGTTGGTTCGGGGTGGGCAGGGAGGGAGAGAGGACAATAATTGTGTGTGATACCGTGTGCTGGGTGTTGTTTTGATATGTCTTGGTGTCTGTGGGTGTGTTGCCATGTAGTTTAGTGGGTGGTCTTGGTTCGTGGAGGCTGCTGCCAGGAATTGAGTGCCTCTCATGTCCAGGTGGTCTTTGACTTTGAGGGTTTTGGTTTCTTGATGTAGGTAATCTGTGGGTGCAGTAGCTGTGCAGCCTGTAATGATCTTCAGGGCTTTGTTTTGAATAGTCTGTAAGGTCTTATGATGTGTTCAGCTAGGTTAGAAGCCCAGGCTGGGCTTGCGTATTCCATCACTGATCTTATGTATTGTTTATATACTGTGGTGGTAGTTTCTTTGTTGTGTCCAAATTTTGTGTGAGCAAGTGACCTGAGGGCGTTAAGTCTGGGTGTCAGTTTCTTTTTAATGTTTGTGGTGTGCTGTTTGAATGTCATATGAGTATCATATGTTACTCCTAGGATTTTGGGTATGTGTTAGGGGTGTGTTGTTTATGGTGAGTTGAGGGATGTATTCGTGTTCTCCTGTCCAGCTTGTGAGCAGGGTTGCGGTGGATTTGGCTGGGGCTAGATTAAGTCTGTTTTGTAGTGCACCAGCCATGTAGTGTCTTGAGATAGGGTTGAAGGAGATCTGTTGCTCTTTTTGGGTCATGGTGTGTGCATGTGAGTGTTATGTCATCTGCATAGGAAGCTAAGTTTATTTGGGGCGTATTGGGTGTAGTTATATCGTGCATGTACAGATTGAAGAGTGCGGGCGATAGGACGGATCCTTGTGGGACTCCGTTTGGAAAGTTTCTGATTTTAGATGACTGACCGGCAAAAGATACGTGTGCACATCTGCCTGCTAGGAAGTTGGCCAGCCACCTTTTTTGTGTTGTTGTGCATGTTTGTGTTGTAGATTTTGTTTGTTAGGTTTGTGGCGGGGATGGCATCGAAGGCTTTACTAATGTCGAGTGTGGCTAATAGTGATCTGTGTGGTGGTCTAGCTGAGTTGATGCCGTCAAAAGCTCTTTGTGTAAGGTTTGTGAGAAGAGTGTTTGTGGAGTGCAGTGGCCTAAAGCCATGTTGTGTTGGAGCTAGGGGTAGGTCGGGTGTAATTAGTTGTAATACTAGGCGTTCCATGACTTTGGAGGGGGAGTAGAGGAGTGTGATGGGGCGGTGCGAGGAGGGGAGCGTGGGGTCTTTGTTGGGTTTGGGGAATGTGATGATGATACCATGCTTCCAAATGTCTGGTATTGTGTTGTGTGAATAGTTGTAGTTTGATATGTTAGTGAGTGCTTGTATGCCTTGTGGTCCCAGGTGTCTGAGGTGTATGTTGCTTATGTTGTCTAGGCCACAGGCGGGTGAGTGCTTGAAGAGGGGGTGAGAGGGGGTGATGCAAAAAAGACAAATTATATTTTGCTTAAGTAGTATATTATTGTATTCGTCATATAGGCAATAATGTATGAACATAAGTTTTTTAACATTGTAGACTAACATGTGTCTGTTAATTTCGTTAATCGATTTTAGGAGTAGAGTTGGTTGGTGGAGAGAACATAATAATAGTATGAAACGTTGAGGGTGAGGAGGCAAGCATAAGCAAAAGTATTAGTGGGGTGAAAGGAATGAATATATGTGGAATTGTGAAACATTATGTCAACTAGATTATTTCAAGATGAAGACAATGTAATTGGTGATGATGCATTGTTGTTTAATTTGTTTATGGTAGAGGGGGTGAAGCAAAAAAGACAAATTATATTTTGCTTAAGTAGTATATTATTGTATTCGTTATATAGGCAATAATGTATGAACATAAGTTTTTTAACATTGTAGCAATATTTAATGGTTGTGGATATTTAGTTAACTCCTAAAATACCGATAAATAACACTGTAATCATAACAATTTGATTACTTTGATAAATCATCCTTGGATACAAAAGTTAACATTTTAAATGCAAAACAATTCATATCAGCAATAGGAGCTTTCAATTTGTAGACAAGCTTGCCAGATGTCACCAGATTCGCCAATTATCGTAATAAAATATGAACAAGACTAAGAAGGTGGTCAGTTTCTAAATGATTTGTCGATTTTTCCTGAAGTTAATAGAGTCTTATGACAATCGGTTTTAATCTTATATATACTTCATTTATATTATAATAATATCTTATATATTTTAGCTCACTACTTTATTGTATATTTAAAATAAGATAGCAGGAACAAATATTGTGTTGTAAAATAAATCCATTACGAAACAGTAAATACTGGTTGCAAAAAATAAATAGTATATGATTTACCTTCTTTTGTATGCTAATGATATATTTATAATAGTGGTATCTAAATTAAACAACGATTTTATGATTAATTTGACATTTCATTCAGTTACTTATTTTTCTCTGAACAAGAGTGCCAAACTTGAGAAGCAGCTCATTTTTAATAGAGGCTGTTGATTGGCTAAATGGATAGGAGTATGATTAGTAAATCAATATATCTTCATTATTTCATATCTACTGCTTAAATACTTTAATTACAAGCAATTTCAACTATTGAGTGATGTTCTGGAGTGATATCCGAACACCGTGGTATAAAATATGTAACATAAAATACACTATTAACGTAAATATTATAAAGTGAACACAGACAAAATAAAAACATTTAAGAAAAATCACTAAGCGATAGAGGAGACTGACAGCCGAGACAGCTGAGTTCTCGAGCCTATCAGCCAATCAGGGGCTGATATCCTATCATCAATCAATCAATGAATATAGAAAAGGTGGGTGAAACAAACAGTCCAGACGAAAAAACAAGACAGCCTTAATTACCAAGGACATAAAACGAGCTTTTGACACAGTGTGGCACGAAGGCTTGAAGTACAAAATCTGCGAAAATTTCAACTTCCAATTAATTAATCAGAAATTTCTCTGCAACTTTTTGGATAATAGAACAGCCAAAATTAAGTTTTCTAATCTGTATTCAGATTAATTTGCACTAAACGCAGGCGTACCTCAAGGCTCAGTGCTCGCTCCTACCCTCTACATCCTATACACAAATGACTTTCCCAACCCCGCTCACAATGACTCTATCACAGTAATGTACGCAGACGACTTGACGCAAATAATAAGAGCAGACACACTAGAGGCATTGACAAACAGCTTAAAGAGAACTTTTTATTTTTTTTTTATTTTTTTTTTAAGAGACAATGAACGGAGGAAGGAAAAATACAGATAAAACAAAAAGGTCCATATGCCTAAAGGCATCCTCCATTCATAAAATGTTTGTAACAACTGGATTTAAACATTTGTAGATTGTAAGTTTGTGGAAAGCAATTCGAGGGAAGTGAATTCCAAAGAGTAGTAGCTCTGGGGATAAATTTTAATTCTGAATAAAGCAGAAGTTCTGCATTG